>CM032326.1:34099064-34699064 GCA_019022515.1 Quercus aquifolioides
TAGTTTTTGTTTGTTCCTGATATTATCTTGATGGGGGGAGGCAATGGAAGCGTAGCAAATGGAATTGAGCCACGTAGTCAAGGTTTATCTACTCAACGAAGTCAGGCACCAAACGTTCAAATATCACCACAAGGCACAAGAAAACGACATGCCCACTTGATATAACAGGGAGCAGTGGGAGTTTGGGACGTACTTATTAATAGTTTCAGTTTATCAAATTTTATCCACCACGTTACCACAAACTCGATACGCATGGCCCACAGAAGCCAACAAGAATTCAAGAAAAAGATAAAGCATGGCCCACATAAGGCAACAAGAATTCAAGAAAAAGGTAGGGCAAAATTTGAGCAACAACATCTTTTAAGACAAATATTAGATAGATAGCATGCACCTGAAAGTATTTAGTAAGTAGCACTGTTTTTGGATAACACCTGATATGGATTTAATAAATAAATAAATAAAACACGTGGAACTCGAGTTTACTAAACTCGTGTTTCCTACACTCGAGTTCAATATGAGTTATTTTTTTTAAAAGCATGAAACTCAAGTTTAGTAAACTCGATTTCCACATGTTTTTTTTTTAATCCATGTCAGGTGTTATCCAATAGTAAATCGAGTTTGGGAAACTCGATTTTGGGTTGGAACTCGAGTTCCAAAAACAGTCAAACTAACTAAATAAGTTCAAATGCGTGCTAGTTATCGAAATTTTTTCGAAAAATGTACTATTTACCAAATTTTGCCAAAAGATAGAGCAGTGTTACATGCACAAAAATATTTCATAACATTTTTTAAAACAGTTAGTTAAGTTGGCAAAATTTTACCAATTCTCGTCTGAATCCACCACTTATATTACAATTTTACCTACTACTAACAATTTACCACATCATCAGTTGTAAAAATTGTGTCCATAGACTAGTGCCACAACTTCTCTACCATAACTGCAATGTAGCAAAGTGTTAGTAAAAAAAAAACTCCGTGATAGGCAACTACTTAAGTCTTACACAAAAATTGTAGCAAAAATTTATCAAATGGTATGTAGTCCTTTGAACTACTCTTTCACAAAAAGATACTGTAGAAGACGGAAGGAATCAACAGCTTCAGATGCACAAAAACATTACTCAGTATGACGGCAGAAAAAGGGTAGAATGACTCGATTGATCCACAGATATATACAAATTTCAGTCTTTGTTTTGGAAGCACTATCTTGATTAGATATTCGTGAGTATTTAGCCATGCACAGCTACCATAAATTAGTTGAGGGAAGCAACATTAAGGATAACCAAGCCATATTAAGATGACACGCCTTATGCAAGCAATCACTAAAATTTCATTAAAATGCAAATCGACAGCCACACAAGGAAATGCACATTTTCCGAGTCCAACACTAGACCTGAAAAACCGAACTATGGTTTGTCTGTCGGTAGTTCCTGAAAAACCGAACTGTGGCTTGTCTGTTGGTAGTTCTTTAGTCCTTCGGATAATTATTTGCACAGCCGCGTAAACGCATAATATATGTAGTTAATATGCTAAAACCACGTTCTACCACGGTAATAATCTTCAAATTTCTATAGCAATGATACCAAACAAATCCTTGCACAAATGCTCCTCTCCACTCTCTCTCTCAAGAACATAAAACTGCTACTACCTTGCTAACTAGATTGAAGACTAAAAAGCTTCTTTTGTACAAATTTCTCTACTGGAACCAACTTGTACAAGATGGTTGAAAGATCATCTCCTCTTAAATTCTAACTTAAGAGCTGCCAAAGTGTAACTTTGAATCCCTCTGCTTCCAAGCCACCACAATCAATCAAAAAGTGTTCAAGCAGCTTTGAAATTTTAGAATCTGCTTGCTCTTTTTGACAAATTTTTGTTCCAACTCTTCACATTTCATACTAGTCGTGGTGTATGTCACTTCAGTGCAACCTCTTAATTCATCAGCTTCCATGAGTGTCCAACATCTATTATAATTATATGAGCATTCAGCAAATTCAAATTTTGATTTCTACATCATACTTGCCCTCAAAACTTTATTTATACTAAATTAGACCCTCGATCCATACAGATTGAGACTGAAGAAGTTGCCGGAGAAATCATTGTTTCATAGTCATACAACCTATAAGTTTCATGAGAATTGATTGAAGGTGGAGGAAAAGGTCAACTGGGAAACCTCAGTGTCTTAGGAGCTCTGCTAGTCCTCATTCTCTTTAACTTCCCCGCCAGCTCCTAACTAGCCCTCACTTATCACAACAACAATAAAGAGGTGAGAGCAAAGAAGACAAAGGGAGCGCAGGAGAAGTTTTTGGTTTGTGTTGGGGGGTGGGGGGGTTTAACAAGAATCCCACCAACAGCATTTTAAATCTTTGCCTACTTTAAGTAGGACCCTATTCTACCAACATCAAGTTCAAGAAGGCTAAACCTAGAAACTGCAGCCAAAAGCTCATGCATCATCTGTTTAGAACTGATACCAAGTAGATTTAAATAACTGAAGCTAACAGAGAAAGTAACTATCTATATAACCTACATAATGTGTATGCACCAAACTCTTATGTAAATACTAACCCAAAGTGAAGAGCATCTCCATGACACAAATATATAAGTACCCAAGCTTTACCTATCTGGATTAAAATGAAAAAGACAGGCCAGGAAAGCCTGAAAACAACTGCTCATAAAAATATGGTCGTATAATCTCATACAGAACTATTCATCATATATACATGCACGATGCCATCTCCGTAAACTTTATAGCTGATATCAAGATCAGGACAGGACGATTCCAAGAACTATAGCACCATGAAGAAATTCAGAAAACAAGGCCCAAGGAGCAACTCACAAGCTGCCAACCATACAGAGGTTAAACCAAGATACAGTGAGAAAGGAGCTACTATATGGATACAAAGAGGATTCACCCATAATCACAAGGTTGTTCTTCTTAAAGAGCCCATAAAAGAATGAAAAAAGAGTCACCTGAATTGATGTTCAGAATGTGGATCTGCACATGGTCTGCTCAACCAAATCATCTGTTGACATTATTTTCATCTACCAATTGACCAGAAACCCAGTTTAGTATCAACTTCAAATTATTAAAAATAACAAGACCTTTAGGCTCATCTTTTGTCCTAACAACACAACAAGAGGATTGTGAACCCTATCTACATGGTTAGATTTCCCCTACAAATTACTTCACTGAATCTAATAAAACAAAAAATCTAAACAAACAAACACAAAACAAATTCCAGTCACAGCAATAAGATGCCTTGCACCCAAATGACTACAATTTTTTCATAGGTACAACCATATCCATATGACTACAATATCTTTCCTAATAAATAAATAAATAAATTCCCAGCTAAGGGAAGACAAATTATTACCAGAAAATCTAGCAGCATGTTCTGCATAAAGTTGCACTCAAGAGAATAGCTCATGAAATCCTCATTTATCCATTTCAGCTGCCAGCAGTAAACATAGAATACATCAAACAGTAACCAATATAAAACACACTTCCATTTAAAACATAAATTTCCTAGCAAACTTAACTAGATACTGCTCAACAGGAATCTAGAAAACAAAAATGCTTTAAGAAACAGAACAGCTTAGTGTTCCAAGGCAGCAACAATATCAGTGACTGATGCCCTTCTTTGCTTTAAGTGATTCAAGAGCCTTCTTTCGTAACTCAATCTCAAGCCTCTTCTGCTCTGATTGCATGTCTTCATCATCACTTGGATTAGACTCTCTCCTTGCAGTATGTTCACCATCAGAAGCATAAGAACCATCCCTATTCTTCATTTTCAGCTTCTCTGCACGCCGTTCTTCCTTTCTCCTACGCCGTTCCTCACGCCTTCGACGTTTTTCCTCCTTCCGCAGTTTTTTCTCTTCCTTCCTCCTCCTCTTAGCCTCCTTCCTATCATCTAGTTCAGAATCATAACTGTAATCATCATCTGAAGCCACCTCTTTCCTCTCAGATCTTTTATGCTTTCTCCTTTTCTTCTCTTCGGTTCTGTGCTTATCACTTTCCTCAGAACCAGAATCTGTTGAAGCCGTATGTTTATTATAATCAACTTTTCCAACTGCATCTAGTGCAGTTTCTGAAGGACGCCTATTGCTATCAACATTCTTTGAACGAGGGCGGATCTTCTCATCAGATATTTTACCTTCTCCAGTGTATGACAGATGCTGCCTATCACCTAGCAAAGAGTCCTTATACGATGTTGGTGACTTCTGTTTCCCAGGAGATTCAGGAGGAAACCCACTCCTAAAAGATTTCTCACAGTCAGAAATGCTTCATAATATCAGACCCATGGGTTCATGCAGAAGTACTGGTGTCTAATTAGCAGGAGGACAAGATTCATTCAACAGAGAAAGATATACCTTTTTTTCTCCTCTTCTTTCTTTCTCAATTCCATTTTATCAGAACGAGTCTGGGATTCAGTAGCCCGACAATCTGCTAATCTTTCAGGAGAGCGCCCTTCCTTGTAATGAACCTTCATAGGTGAATCCTTCTGCTTGTTGACCGAAGATGAATGGATGGACCTTTTCTGTGAAGACTTAGATTTATTGTTCATATCATCCCTACAAAAGGAGCACCCTCAGCAAAATTAAACTAGCATTTCAAAGCATCCCCCTGCGGTGAGACCAAAAAGACAACACAAAAACTGAGCAATCAGATAATGGTCAACTTCAAATTTAACCTGACATAATTAGGTTCGCCTGCCTCTTCACTACTTGCTAGACTACCATGACGAGGTTTCCCTGCAGGACTGAAGCTGGCATCACGGGTCATTTGATTCCCTGTTTGCCTCACAGGACTCTGATATGGACTAAATGACATTTGCAACCAAAACGGTCAACATATATAAATCCAAGAGAATGATCAAAAGATTATACTAAAAAGCAGCTAAGATGAATACCTCCTATCTTCACTAGAAACCCTTTTTCTTGCCCGTGGTGGAGATCCTGAGACAGTTGGAGACTTCCCAGGTGAAGACAATGAAACTGGCACTCTTTTGCGTATATCACTCCGATCCCTAGAATCTCTTTGTGGTGACCTCAAAGAACTAGGAGATTTCTGTGCGAAAGACAATTTTTCATTCATCCTGTAACACAGATTTAACCAAAAAATAAATGTAAAAGCAGCCCAACATATTGAATCTACAAAATAAAAATATAACATCGATTGTGGCAAACACAAAGCTGATGACCCATTTGTAGTGCAATGGGAGGTTTTGGTGGTTTATGCTTCACAATATCTTCTAGCTCTACAAACATAAATTCGTAAACCCTATTGAAGCTCCTTATACTTGCCACACACTTGAAACCCATGTATATAGAGAAACCCCTCCCCCCCCCCCCCAAAAAAAAAAAACAAAAAAATAAATAAAAAGAGCACATAGGAAACAAACAAACATGTTCTATGTACCTGATTCTTTCTTTCGGAGATCGCACAGGGCTTCTATGGTACTTAGTTGTGGTTGGAGATGGAGATGGAGATGGAGATGGAATGGAGATGGCTGAAGGGGATGGAGAACTTGATCGCCTACGCCCAAGAGTAGGTGGCCTACGCCGCACAGGTGATGGAGAGTCATGTGGTGGAGTTGGAGATCTCCGATACCGCCTTCGTACAGGAGAAGGTGATCTTTGTAAGGGAGAGGACGATCTGCTGCGATTAGGTAAGGGTGATCTGCGTCTAATAGGTGAGTGTGCTCTTCGCCGCACAAGTGAAGAGGATCTACGTCGAACAGGTGATGGTGTTCTACGTCGTTGCATAGGCGAAGGTGACCTTCGTCGTCGCATAGGGGAAGGTGATCTACGCCGCCGGAAAGGGGAAGGTGACCTACGACGTCGGATAGGAGAAGGTGATCTACGACGCCGGATAGGGGAAGGTGACCTACGACGTCGGATTGGAGAAGGTGACCTACGACGTCGTGGAGGAGAAGGTGACCTGCGGTGCCTCACTGGGAAAGGTGACCTGCGACGAAAAGGCGAACGCAATCTTCGCCTCACTGGAGAGGGTGATCTACGATGTGATTGTGATCGCGATCTAGATCTTCGCCTAGAATAAGATGATCTCCATCTTGGAGAGAGAGAATGCATAGGTGAATGCCTACGACGAGGGGTCACAGATCGTCTTCGTGGGGAGCGATACACCCTTTCTGAAGAAACAGAGCGCCCTCGAGCTTCAGGTGATCTAGATACACTCCTTGACTTGTGTCTGTCACTAAAATAAGTACAAATCAAGTGAGACATTACATTTGAAAGAGGAAAAAGAAACATATTGATAATTTGAAGAAAAAATAGCGTTACACATGCAACACCCATAGTTATTATTTATTAGAACAAGTGCAGAAAAACCAACAGGAATATTCTAGTCATAATATCTAAATAATCGAAAGACTCCCATTACTGACAGCAAAAAGAAGCTTACTCAGAATAACTTCTGGGATTAGAACGCGATCTGCTGATTGACCTAGATGGAGATCCTCTGCACAAGAAATCCCCAATGTAAATGGAACTTTCCTCCAAGCAAAAAAATTTGAAGAATGATAGCATATGATGGTGAGGAAAGATACCGAGGGGGTGAAGGGGAACGTTTGGCAGAATGGGGAGATCTAGAAACCCTGTAAGAAGTAAAATGTTATTTCCCTTTTCTTGTTTACATCTGAGCATGGCAGAAAAATGAGTGCCTACAGTAGCAATTTGGCAAACTTTAATATTCACAAAAACTTCTATAGGCCTCTATCGTGCATGTAAAGAAGTAATAGATTAACGGTATCAACATCAGTGTAACTGAAATCTCCCCCCTCCCTTCTCCAAAAAATAAAATAAAATAAAATAAATTGCTCAATATGAATGCTAGTAAAGAAAGCAGCATGCTAAAGTAAAATTAAGGAGCCAGCTGCAAGACAAATAGACAATAGAAGGAAAAGTGAAAAGAAAATTTGAAGGAGAAGAGGGGACAAGAACAAAAATATGTATAGGCATATAAAAAATACATACTAAATAAATTCACAAAATAACTTTAAAAATGTGTGACTGCGTGCAGCAAGACCATGGAAATATATGGAGTATAATGACACGGTATAAAAAGACTAGCTGGAAAGGGAAAGGGACAGGGAAAAACCCATTCCAGAGGAAGAGCTAATGGTAAAATATTGACCTATCCCTTACCTGTGCCTTCCTCTCACACCGTTGTTCCTCTTTTCAGCTTCTTTCCCATCCTCGGGATAGTCACTTGAAGCTCTATGCTTTAGGTTTGGCTCCAAAGCAGTGTTAGTTGCCCTCGTTTCAACCACGCCGTCCTACAGTAGTTTGAGGTAAAGGACATGAACCCAAATAATTGCAGAAGCTAGCTGAATGCCATGAAAAACACAAACGAAAGTTAAAACCAAACACCCAGATCTAGACAATGCAACTCCAGCATGTAAAAGATAAGCAATACCATTTTCTTTGATCTCTCTTGCTCAAGTTCTCTACTTTCCTTCTCTTTCTTCTTCTCAATCTCATTTGCCATCCTATCTGCCTCCGCCTGCAACCACCCCATGGTAAAAATCCATCAAGAAAGAGACACTACATGAGCAAACCAAAAACATGTAAGGGTTGTAGAAATATTTATACCTTCTTCTTCTTAATTTCCTCTTCTTTGGCATCCAAAAACTGCTGAGGAACACCACTAGCAGTATTCTGCGCACTGAGAAGAAGCGCCCAAAGCTCTTTCATAAACTTCACAGTATTTTTCTCCATGAATCCAGTAAGTTGTATTTGAACCGTCTTTCCATTCACTTCCTGCATCCAAATAAACAAAACAGAGTTCAAACACTACTTATGAATAATGATAAACTTCAAGCTCAGTCAATAACCTGGTGTTATTGGGTCTAGTTATATCAATGATTTCCATCTCTATACCTAGTCATATCATGTACAATTTATCAATGATCACAATATATAAAAAAATAACACGAACCTTGCATTTGGATTTAAAACTACACAAAAACTAAAAATTTGGAAACATGAAATTGCTAATTATATGACATCTAAAAACATTTAATCACCTTTTCTTCCAAAAGACTATAAATAAAGTTAATTAGAACTTCGTCTTCGAACCCGATAAGTTCTGTCACCCTATGCGCAACCCACGGTCTGATAACATCCATATTCACCTTCTTCATGTCCACCTATAAACACAAACCGCATTTCCTATGCATAATTAACACAACAACAAAAGCACGCAATAAACCCTTCATTTCAAGCCAATTTTTCCAAAGCTTAAGAAAACGAACCACGTGCTCCAATTCAGGAGCGAACTTCTGCGATTTCAACAGCTTCGCTTGCTTGTTCGAGAACCGAGTGTCTTGGTCAGCCGACGTGCCCTAAAAATACACAAAATTAGGGTTTCCGCATCCATGTACGCACATATACATACATACATACATACATAAATTTATCTTTGTGCGAACCATGAGAATTACAAAACACGAAGATCTAAGAGATATACATCGAATTAAGTTTGGATCTAAGATGAAAAGTTCGAATTAAATGCGAAAATTATGAATTTTCGTGTAGAACTTACCCGGAAGAAGCCGCCCGACATTTTCTAGGGTTTTTGAGGGACTGTTTGGCTGAGATGGTGGTGATTGTGGTGATGGTGGTGGAAGCAAGTTGGCGATGAAGAGTGGGAGATTTGGACAAGGTGCTTAAATAGAGTTTTCGGCCATGAATGTGGGCGAGCTTTTTTATCAGCGAGGTCTTGGAATTTGGGGAACACGAAAGGCTCTCTTTAATAAGCCTCAACGCTCGCGAAAGAGTATTCTGTTGGATTGTATGAAGCTAAACGAAATGAGAAAGAGGAAGAGAGAGAGAGCGCTAATGTGCCCTAATGATATATATCGTAATTACATACATACCCATTGTATATTATAATTACCTTTTTACCCTTTTTACTTTTTTTTTTTTTTGACTTTTTAACCATCAATCAATCAATCAATAAATAAATAAAAATGAAGAATAACACCAACTAAGACTAGATTTGGTAAATAATTTAAATATAAAAAAACAAAAAAAAAAAAGAGAGGCTAGATTTGATAAATGGTTTTCTTGATTTCTTTCCTAAAATAATCGAAGTGGCAATTCTATAGGTAAAATCATCGTCAATTAGTAACCATCTTGATCACTACGCATTATTAGCTCGATGGTTACTCTACAAATATAAGTGTCTGTGGGAGGGCAAGAGCCGGGGTTCAAATTTTCAAAGAAAAAGCTTCACATACATATACACTTAATTTAAGCTATAATAGAATTTTTATCTTGTATAAAATAAATAAATAAATAAAAAGTAACCATTTTGAACGATGTGTTTAGCTACAGCTTATAAGCTCAGCTTAAGGCCCTCTAACACCTCAGCTTAAGGCCCTATCTTTAGGCCCTCTTACATATTTTTTCGATTGAGCATATGGCCAAGAAAGCTAAGGGAGAAACCCTATTGACTCACCCTCCTTAATCTCCAACCAAGATTGTCTCTAAGCATCAATGTCAAGTGAGGCATAAACCCAAAGCTGTCTTGATCAAGTCCTTGGCAAAAACTAAGTTCGATAAGGATGCTTCACAATTTACTCATATTTAAAATGAGTTTTCTAGTTCCCTTTTTGTCCAAATGGCCGAGGATGCAGGCCTTATCATGCCTCTGCCTCTACCATTAGGCTATTCTCTTAAAAAGATGCAAATTTGCCTCCTTATATCACAAAGCTATTCTATGTTAATGATGTGCTTTTAGTCTGTGGGGGCTAAACTTATGAGTTGTTGCATTGATGAGCTGTGAGGATGCTTATTGTGAATGGTCTAGTCAAGCAATCAACATAGAGTCGGGCCTCTCTTGCTTGCAAAAGAGTTCATGTACAATTTACTAGGTAAATCATAAATCATTAGGGAATCAAGTAATTACCAAGAAGAGTAAGATATCTAGGTGTGCATCTATTTCTCGTTAACTATAAAGCCAAAGATTTTGATTTTGTTAAAGAAATACATAAAGCCATAACTGGTAGTTGGAAATGCAATAGTTTATCTTGGATAGGTCAAGCCACCTTGATCAAATCACTAGTCCAAGCATCCCTTACGTATGCAACGTCAATTTTTAAGCCACCTAAAGGATTATGTGAAGATCTGGATAGGCTAAATAGGAGATTCTGTTGGGAACTATGTCTTGAAGTGGTGAACAACTCTTATGAGTTAAAGGGAGAGATTTTGTACCTCTCTTTAATATATACAATTTGGTATTTATTACCAAGAAGAGTAAGATATCTAGGTGTGCATCTATTTCTTGCCAACTATAAAGCCAAAGATTTTGATTTTGTTAAAGAAAGACATAAAGCCATAACTAGCGGTTGGAAATGCAATTGTCTATCTTGGATAGGTCAAGCAACCTTGATCAAATCACTAGCCCAAGCATCCCTTACATATGCAACATCAATTTTTAAGCCCCCTAAAGGCTTATGTGAAGATCTGGATGAGCTAAATAGGAGATTATGTTTGGAACTGTGTCTTAAAGTGGTGAACAGTCCTTATGAGTTAAAGGGAGAGATTTTGTACCTCTCTCTAATACATACAATTTGGTATCAAAATTGGATAAAGGAAAGTGAAGAGATGGTAGTTGTCAAAGTTCCATTCACTGGCTTTAACATCTAGAGGTAGAGTTGTTACTAAGTTGAAAGCCATATCCATATTCATGTCTAAACCCTAAAGTAAAGGATCAATAAATATTATGAATTTTTTTTAGATAAATCAAAATACGTTTGTGTTTTTTTATTAAATAAATCAATATCCAAATACTCTACATGTTGCATAAAACTAAAAAAAGTATATGTCATTCATTTATCCAATAGTAATTTTGCACTTAACATTTTAACAATTACATGTGAAAGGGAACATTGGTAATGAACAGAATTTGGCTATTGATTATACTCCAAAAATTAGTATTGAATTTGGTTATGAACGAGAGGTATACTACTTCAATAATGAGTATGAGTGAAATTATGGATTCAATATTCATATAGAATGGTACAAAATAAATAAATTGTGTAGTGACTTCAACAAAAGGTTACGTGTTACCCTCCAGATCTAGAGTTTAACAATGTAGCCATCAGTTGCCACTTATTTTATTAAAAAAGAAGCCTCTTGAAATACATATTTATTGAAGAATTTTAAAATTACATCATTGGAATAATGGAAAGAAAATTACATAGTTTTGGTCTTAGTTACATTCTAAGAAATAAGAAAAAAGTACATCGCTTTGACCTCATATACAATCTATGGAAAGCAACAATACTTTGTTTCCTAATTACAATCTAAAAAAAAAAATTAAATTGATAAGGAATCGGTATACAAATCAAGATCTAATTTTGGAGGCTAGGTAAAGGAATAGGAATGTGTTAAGAGATCATCCCATCCAATTTGAAGTCTTTGAGAGATGAATGGCCATTTGAAATGTACTATTCTTGTTGGAAATAAAACAAAATACTGATGGGCATGTTCTCACTTACTCTCACAAACACGCACTCACTACTTAGAGCATAGAAGAGACTCTCACTCACAAACTAAACAAAGGGAGAGAGAGTGGAGAGGGAAGAGTTATAACACTTTAAAGCTATGTATTCACTTCAGCTCTTGCATAGAATTTGATGGATGAATGGGTTTATATAGTACACCATCCAACCTCTAATTCCCACAACATTTATTTTTCTAACTCTTTTATTCATAAATCCCACACATAACTTCAATAAACCTCCCACTACATTAATTTATGAAACTTACACTTATTTATGAAAGGTTAATTAAAAACAAGTTTAACTTCTAATATCCCCCCCTTAAACTTGTTTTCTTGATCACTCCAAGTAAGACGTGCAGCTTGTTGAATATGTCATACTTGAGTGGTTTAGTGAGTATATCTACAACCTGATCATGTGACTTCACAGACTCAAGATGAACTTCCTTTCTTGTAATACATTCTCAAATAAAATGAAACCTCATGTCGATGTGTTTGTTATGGTCATGAAAGACTGGATTCTTTACAAGAGCTAGTGCTGACTTATTGTCCACAAATATCTTCGTAGCTTCTTCTTGCAACATTTGCAACTGTTTCAATAAACTTCTAAGCCAAATTGCATGACAAACACTAGAGTTAGCAGCAACGTACTTAACTTCACAAGTGGAAAGCATCACAATTAGCTACTTCTTGGACATCCATGTAAATGCAGTATCACCCATATAGAATACAAAACTAGTAGTATTATTTCTATCATCCGTGTCTCCGGCCCAATCACTATCACTGTAGCCAACAAGTTTAAAATATTTAGAGGGTGAATTCAATAGTTCATAATCCAGTGTACCTTTTAAATAACGAAGAATTCTCTTGGCAATCTTCAAATGAGTCGTCGTTGGTGCTTCTATGTAACGACTAACTAGCCCAACGCCAAAAAGAATGTCTAGTCTTGTGTATGATAGATACCTCAAGCTTCCATCCAAACTCTTGAAAAGTGTTAGATTAACCT
The DNA here is from genome assembly GCA_019022515.1 of Quercus aquifolioides. Classification (NCBI taxonomy): domain Eukaryota; kingdom Viridiplantae; phylum Streptophyta; class Magnoliopsida; order Fagales; family Fagaceae; genus Quercus; species Quercus aquifolioides. The sequence continues at coordinate 34,111,595 of CM032326.1, forward strand.
TCTCTTCATTGTCATGCTTTGACAACTTCATTCCATATTCTACAGGGATGCTAATTGGAATGGAATTTAACATCTCAAACTTCTCGAGGATATCCTTCGCATAACCTTCTTGGGAAATAAAAATCTCATCCTCCATCTGCTTCACTTCAATGCCCAGATAATAGGCCATAAGTCTAATATCTGTCATTTCAAATTCCTTAGTCATTCCTTTCTTGAAGTCCTCAAACATACTTGGATTGTTGCTTGTAAAAATCAAATTATCTACATACAGACAAACAATTAAGATATCTTCATTTTTATGCACCTTACAATAAAGCGCATGATCATATGCACCTTAGTATTTGTCAATTCTACTATTCCAAGCTCTTAGTGCCTGTTTCAGGCCATATAGAGTTTTCTTCAACTTCAAAACCTTATCTTCTTGCCCTTTTACAACATAACATATAGGTTACTCAACATAAAGTTCTTCCTCAAAATAGCCATTCAAAAATGCGGATTTTACATCTATTTGGAAAATTCTCCATTGATTCTGAACTACTAAAGAAATTATCAATCGTATAATTTCCAAACAAGCAACTGGGACAAATATTCCATCATAATCAATACCTTGCAATTGACTATTGCTTTTTATCACCAATCTTGCTTTGTATCTCTCTACCTCTCCTTTTGCATTCTTCTTCAACTTGTACACCCATTTTACTCCAATTGTCTTCTTTTCAGTTGGAAGAGTTGCAAGCTCTGATGTATCATTCTTCTTTAATGCCTTGATCTCTTCATCCAAGCATTTCTCCATTTTATTTTCTTGCACCACTTCTTTAAATCTTGAAGGTTCACAATCAGCAAACAGACAAAAAAGTGTTACATCATCTGTAATCTCTGTTGAATCATAAGGATCTTGGAGACTTTTTATTTTTCTTAGTCTTTCACTAGAACTTCCTTCTAGTAATGATGATGATGATGGACTTTCATGAATGGGAGATGATGCTGCTAGTGATGGAGGTGGAGTGGCAAGCTCTTAGTGAACTTCATTCCCTTGCTTTTCCTCTTCAGATAGAGGAAAGAAATCATACTTCTCTTCTTCTTCGGTGCTCCAATCTCATGTGCCTTCTTCATCAAATTTCACATCTCGACTAATAATGACTTTTCCAAAACTTGGATTATAGAGCCTATAGCCCTTAGAGCTTGGATCATAGCCAATGGACATATACTTCTTGCTTTTATCATCTAGCTTGGACCTCTCTTGATCTGGTACGTGTGCATATGCAATGCTCCCAAACACACAAAGATGGGAAACTGTAGGCTTCTTCCTACTCCATGCTTGTTGTGGGGTTTTTCCTTGTACACTTCTTGTGGGGCAACGATTGGACAGATAGACTGCACAATCAATAACTTCAACCCAAAGTTCTTTAGGCATTTTCTTGCTCTTCAATATGCTTCTGGCCATATTAAGAATTAAACGATTCTTTCTTTCTGGTACACCATTCTATTGTGGTGACATTGGAATTGTTAGAGGGCAGCGAATCCCATTTGCTTCACAAAATTCTTTGAATTCATTTGATGTGAATTTGCCTCCTCTATCAGATCTTAAGGCCTTCATTTCATGGCCACTCTGCTTTTCTACAAATGCCTTAAATTTCTTAAATGCACCAAACACTTCAGATTTTTGTTTCAAAAAAATAAAGGCGTAAATGCACTTTTAGTCCCTACATTTTGGCTTTTTTTCCATTTTGGTCCATACATTTTAATTTTACCACTTTTAGTCCCTAAACCAATTAACGCTTGTTATTTTAGTCATTTCCGTCAGTCAATAGACGGAAATAGCTGACGTGGCTAACGAACTGATTAAAATATTATTAAAAATCCAACGTGGCACTATCACCCATGCCACGTCAGAAACCACATCAGAAAAATATAAATTAAAATAATATTAAAAAATTTATTTAGCATCCACATCAGCATATAATTAAAAAATAATAATTTCTCAACTTAACAAAATAAAAAACAGAATTAAAAATTAAAAGTAACATGAATTAAGATCTGAATTTAATTTGAACAAGAACAACAAGAACACAAACCCAATTCAATATCATCAGTAAACCCAGCACATACCCAAATGTTAACAAACTCAAAATACCCAAATATGAACAAAATACCAAACCGATTTACAACCACAATATTAATCAATATTAACACACCCAAAATAAATAAATAAATAAATTTAAACACATGGCTGCCATGCGTGGGTACATCTCCCGATTCCCAATTGCCAAGCACTAATAGATGGGTTGGATGCCACATGCAGGTTTTTAATTAGATTTTTTGGAAGAATAAGTTCTTCCCAAAGAACATTCATATGTTCTCTCTCTCTCTCTCTCTCACAGAAGCCAATTTTCATTTATGTTATTTTAGTTTTCTGGGTTTGTTTTTTGGTGGTTGGTTCGGGTTTATGGATTTATGGGTCTTTGATCTTTCTCTTTTCCTTAACTGATTGAGTGCTTGAGAATGGGACTTCGTCTAGATCGAATCTCAAACTTGGGCTCTCTTCAACAATGGAGCTTTATGGACCAGTGAAGGCGGCCAACCACCCCGAAATTGAAGACTTCGACACCTCCACTCGAAGACTCGGCTTCTCAGGTTCAAAATCTCAGATCTTCGGTCATGGTTTTAGTTTTATATGGGTTTGGGTTCTCAGTTTCATATGGGTTTGTTTGTATTGGGAAGTTACAAGGATCGGTTGGGTTTGAAGGGATTTTGCTCTAATGGTCTTTGTTTGTTTCAAATTTTTCTAGTTTTGAAATTTATGGGTTAATTTGTTTTCTAGGTGATATTTGTGGGTTTGCTCTAGATCTGCTGTTGGGTTTATGTTTGTGTTCTTGCTGGAGATCAGTTTGTGTTTGGTTTAAGTTGATTTTATGTTAGTTTCTCGGAAAAATGAGAAAATCTGGGTTTGAGTTGTGATTTTGTATATCTGGGTTTTGTGATTTGAGAAAATCTGGGTTTTTTGGTTTGAGAAAATCTAAGAAGATCTGCTACTGGTTTTGTGTTTGTGTTCTTGCTGGAGATCGATTTGTGTTTGTGTTTGTGTTCTTACGTTTGGTTGACAAGAAAGGGCAAGAAAATGTGAGAAAATCTGGGCATGTGTTCTTATATCTAAAATCTAGGTTTGTGTTCCTTAGTGTTCTTGTTGAAGCTGAACACAGATCTAAATTGATATATTTTTTGGATTTTAATTTTGTTTTTTTGAATTTGTTAAAATTGATAAATTAAAAAAAAAATTAATTGGTTGTTGACGTGGCATTATTAATATTATTTTAATGGCCACATAGGCGTTCTGAGTGCCAACAGTGCACTCCGTTAGCCACGTAGGATATTGCGGTTAGGGCACTGACGGAAATGACTAAAATGAACGGCGTTTTTCTAAGTAGGGACTAAATATGGTAAAAATAAAATGTAAGGACTAAAATGGTAATCGGGGCAAAACAAGGGGACGAAAAGTGCATTTATGCCTTTTTTTTTTACTAAAATCATCAATAAAAAGAAGAAAATAGTTACTTTTACCAAGTGATGATGGCTTGATTGGTCCACACACATCAGTATGAACAAGTTGCAATGGCTTGGTTAGGATGCTCAATGAAAGGCAATCATCTCACCATATTTGTCTTTGCCAACAACTGTAGTCCTCCAAAATTTAAGTGCTAAAATCTTAGATGTCAAAGCCAAGAAGAATCTTTAAAGCAAGCTTTCAGACATCTAATAACATCAGTTTGAATATTTAACAAAAACATTATATTTCTTGTCATTGGCACATTAGCTATCACATTATTTTGATGATCCCTTATTAAGTAACTACGATCTTTCAACTGAATATCATAGTCTTTCTCAAGGAGTTGTCCCATACTCAAAATATTACTTTTTACGATTGACACATAATATACATCAGAAATAAATTGACGATCTACATTCTTTAAATGAATAAGAATTTTATCTATCCTCTTCATTGAAACTTTGGATGAGTCACCAAAGGTAACACTCCTGACTACTGATTCATCAATCTCCATAAACATCATTTTATTCCCACACATATGGTTGCTAGCACCAGTGTTAAGATACCATACACCATTTTCTTCTCTGTCTTCTCCTTTGTATGCCAACAACAAAGTCGACTCTAGTTCTTCATTCTTATCTTCAACATAGTTAGCTTTCTCCTCAACTATGTCAGCGTCATTTTTACATTCAGAAGCATAATACCCATATTTTTGACAATTATAACATTTAATATTAGACTTATCATACCTTTTTATTCTAGAGAAATTTCCTCTTCCACGATATCTTATGGATTGTGAACTTTGACCCCTCTCTTCATAATTTGGAGAGTTCTGATCATTCCTTTATCCAGATCCTTTCCCTTTACAACATCCGCGTCCTTATCCTCTCTAGCTACTTTCACACCATTTTTTCTCATTCAAGGTGAGCTTAGCTTGTAGGACTTGCTCCAAAGGCTCTTACTTCTTCTTATTGAACCTTTCTTCATGAGCTTGTAATGATCCCATGAGTTGGTCAATGGTCACTGACTCCAAGTCCTTTGATTCCTCAATCACCACAACAATATAGTCAAACTTAGAAGTTAATGACCGTAGGATTTTTTTCTACCACACAAACATTATCTAAGTTCTCACAATATCTCTTCAATTAATTTATAATTGTCAACATCCTTGAAAAATAATCTGAAATAGATTCAAATTCTTTCATGTGCAAACTTTCAAACTCGCCTCTTAATGTTTGAAGGCAAACTTTCTTCACTTTATCAACTCCCGTTAGAGAGTTTTTAAGAATCTTCTATGCTTGCTTGGATGAAGTTGCATTTACAACTTTCTCGAACATGGTTTCATCCAAACCTTGATAGATCAATGTAAAAGCTTGTTGATCTTTCTTTCGAGCCTTTTGCAAGGCTTCCTTTTGGTTTGGGGTAAAAAATTCTTCATCTTGTGACTCTACATAACCTTTCTCCACAATCTCCCACGCATCTTGGGATCTGAGCAACACTTTCATTTGGATAATCCAATTTTCAAAATTGTGTTTGGTAAGTCAAGGAAATTAGAATGACACCATCCCATTGGCAATAGCCATTCTCACCACGAACCGATTGGCTCTAATACCACTTTGTTTGAAAATAAAACAAAATACTGATGGACCTGTTCTCACTTACTCTCACAAACAAGCATACACTACTTAGTGTATAGAAGAGACTCACACTCACAAATTAAACAAAGGGAGAAAGAGTGGAGAGGGAAGAGTTAGAACACTTTAAAGCTTTGTATTCACTTCAACTCTTGCATAAAATTTGACAGATGAATGAGTTTATATAGTACACCATTCAACCTCTAACTCCCACTACATTTATTTTTCTAACTCTTACATTCATAAATCCCACACATAACTTCAATAAGCCTCCCACTACATTAACTTATAAAACTCACACTTACTTATGAAAGGTTAATTAAAAACAAGTTTAACTTCTAACAATTCTAATTATGTTATCATGCTATGCATTGCAAGAAATTAATATATGATAATTATGTCAATTCAATAGAAATTAAAAATATGTATTTAGTCCTAATATGCATGATCATATTATCATGTGCATGAACATGTTAATTCTCCCATATAATCAAAGATCATGATTCAAATTGTAATGAGAATTAAATTAAATATAACAATATACTTGCGCGCATTGCCTCTTTAAAGTGATTTGATGGTGGGTTTCCTTCAAGAAGGACCACTTTGCTTCACTTGCCTCCTTTGATTAATCCATAGATCATCCATTTGAGTGTTTGGAAAATGATTTCTATTGTAGGAATGATGTTTGGGAGATGAGAAAATGGATTCTAAGTTTGCTTAGATTGAGCCACTTGTAGAGAGTAATGTTGAATAGATGCAACCTAATGTCTCTCACTCTCTCTTAAGAAGCTTCCCAAAATGTTTATTGAATTTCTCTATGCTAGAATTTTTTATTTGAAATCATGGAATCCCTTTTTCGATGATCTATATTTGTATTTATAAAAAGGGAATGTGTTAGGAAGTTTAGGGCTTGTTTAGTAAGGGTATTTAAATAGTTTTTTGTTTTGCAATCCATAAAATGGTGGCTCCAACACTTGAATCTATTGTTTGACTGATGTTTTCTAAATACAGTTTTCAGAAAATTATATCCTACTTTTCTTGTTTAGAACAAAATTTTGAAAACGGCTGAGAAGATGTTTTCAAGATATAAAAAATATTTTCAATGGCAAAGTTGTAAATAAATTGAAAATAGTGGACCTCACATATTTGTTTAAACTCTTCTATCTCTTAAATTAAGGAGTTTATCTTTATCTTTATCTCACACTTCAAATTTGAAACTTATCATTTTTTAGGTACATGAGCTGTATTCCCTTTTCGTTATCCAAAAGAAAAGAAGTAATTTACAGATTCTACACATTACTTTTTGTAATTTTTTTAAAAGAAAAATCTCAAAAATAGAAATGGTCTCGCAAACTTCTTCTTTTTTACTTTTAGTATTTTGAAAATTGTTCTTAAAAGTGGAAACCAAACACGTATAATATAAAAAATATTATTTGAAAATTAGTTTCAATTTCAATTTTTTTTTTAATTTCAAACTATTTTGAAAACAAAAACAAAAATCCTCCTACCAAATAGGCCCTTAATTTCCCTTCCCACCCTTCTTTCTAGGGGTTTTCGAACTCATGTTTACCCCTCTTGGACATTTTAAACTTAAAAGTTCTAGTAGTCATAATTATAATATAGTCTTAAAACTTCAACCGATGTTATTTTCATACGTAGTTTATTGTTTAACTAGTTATAGGCCCGTGCGTTGCATGGTTTTATGAAAAAGCTTATAAAATAGAAATTTGGACGGATGGATTCTTTCGTATCCAATTTCATGTTTGACAGCAAATTTTGCTTTTAATTAAAAGATATAGATTACATGGAACAAAGCACCAAACAAAAGCCATAACAAATAAAATCCATTATAAAATATTGATGTCAACAACAAATAATCATGTAATAAGAAATTAAAAAATACAAACATATTGCTTGCTATATTGATTTCTAAAAAAAACACTAAAATGTGTGATCAAACATAGAATTTCAGCAACAAATACACAAAATCATATTATATATAATAAAAAGGCAACAAATACACAAAATCTATTCAATTTGATGAAAGGAAAAAAAATTACCTATAAGGTTGTAGGTAGGACAGAGAGGAGAAAAGAATAATATAACAAATAATTGTAAAGTACGTAGTAAAAATAATAAACACCAAAAAACTTTGTGTATATATAGTAGGAATTTTAGATTGTGAAGAAGATAATATGAACAAAAAGAAGTAGTTTAAGTGAAACTCAAATACTTTTTTTTTTTTTTTTACTTTATTATTAGGAAAAAGATTACTTAAGATGTAAATTTATTCAAAAAAAAAAAAAAACTAGAAAAAAAAATGCAAGTTCTATTTTTTTTTTCTTTTTACGTTTTTTAAAGAAACGTTGGAAAAGGGGATTGATTAAACTAACTGAAAGTGAAAACCAAAATAGAAAATATATGGGGTGGAACGGATTAAAATATTTAGTGCTTACCAAGTTTGGCCTTCGCGATGAAATGCTACGGATATAGAACCCAGCCCCATGGATGATGCCATGTCATTGTGTTGTGATTCTTCTGAAATGGGCAAATCTTAGAACCACCAAAAAAGCATCAAGATGAAAGAATCTCTTTTTTATTTAAATTCTATCCTTAGGTAATTTTATTCTATTGATTTTAGGATTTGTTGATAATATTTTAGATAAACATAACTGTTATAGTTGTAAATCAAATATTACTTTCTTTCATTACTTGATTTGTCATATTTATCCAAAAAATATGTATATATTTATTCTTAAAATCTAAAATTTTAATAAAATTTATGCAATTTGGTAAAGCTACGTGGCGCAACCACGACGTCTAAACCTAACTTTTATTATATACAAAAGCCATAACGTATTAAATCCATTATAAAATATTGATGTCAACAACAAATAATCATGTAATAAGAAATTAAAAAATACAAATATATTGCTTGCTATATTGATTTCTAAAAAAAACACTTAAAGGTGTGATCAAACATAGAATTTCAGCAACAAATACACAAAATCATATTATATATAATAAAAAGGCAACAAACACACAAAATTTATTCAATTTGATGAAAGGAAAAAAAAAATTACCTGTAAGGTTGTAGGTAGGGCAGAGAGGAGAAAAGAAGAATATAACAAATAATTGTAAAATACGTAGTAAAAATAATAAACACCAAAAAACTTTGTGTATATATAGTGGGAATTTTAGATTGTGAAGAAGATAATATGAACAAAAAGAAATAGTTTAAGTGAAACTCAAATACTTTTTTTTTACTTTATTATTAGGAAAAATATGACTTAAGATGTAAATTTATTATAAAAAAAAAAAAAAAAAAAAAAAAAAAAAAAAAACAACAACAACAACAACAACGTAGGAAAAAAAAAAAAATGCAAGTTCTATTTTTTTTTCTTTTTACGTTTTTTAAAGAAACGTTGGAAAAGGGGATTGATTAAACTAACTGAAAGTGAAAACCAAAATAGAAAATATATAGGGTGGAACGGATTAAAATATTCAATGATTACCAAGTTTGGCCTTCACGATGAAATGCTTCGGATATAGAACCCAGCCCCATGGATGATGCCATGTCATTGTGTTGTGATTCTTCTGAAATGGGCAAAGCTTAGAACCACCAAAAAAGCATCAAGATGAAAGAATCTCTTTTCTATTTAAATTCTATCCTTAGGTAATTTTATTCTATTGATTTTAGGATTTGTTGATAATATCTTAAAATCTAAAAATTTATTAAATTTTTTGCAATTTGGTGAAGCCACGTGGCGCAACTACGGCGTCTAAGCCCAACTTTTATTTTATATATATATATATATATATATATATATATATGATATGATTAAGATTGAAAAAGAAATAAAAAAGTATGCCAAGCATAAAAATAATAGACTTTTACTAAAATTTATTATAGCTAAAGATTTTGCATTAAGAGAATATTTGGTAAAAGGCAAAAAGTTTTTTTTTTTTTTTGTCTCAATTCGTTTTACAAATAATTTAACTTTTAATATTTTTTAAGAAATAACTTGGCACTTTAATAATTATAAGATTTATATATATATATATTTAAAAATTTTCTTATAACCATTAAATTGATGAAAATATGAATCTTAAATATCTTGAATACATTAAAAAATGTTTACTAATTAAGTTATAAATATCCATATTTACTGAAGTGGTCCACGAGAAAAAGAAGTAAACGAACCAGAAAAGAAAAATAAAATATCAATTGCATGGATGCGATGGGATGGGAAGGACCGTGGGCAAAAAACGTAGGACCCACCCACTGCCACTAGTACCACTACTACCCATTGGACCAAAAGAGTTGTCTATTATTTATTTATATACGGCCCAGATGCAACCTGGGGGGAACATGTTTGAACGGTGACAGATCACAGATCTGCCTGACTCCCTGTTTTTCCTTTTCTTAAAAAGAAAAAGAAAAAAAAAAAAGAAACCAAAATTCCAACGTTGGACTCCTACACACACTACTACAATTACAAACACCTCTTTCCAAAACAAGACCACAAAAGAAAAAAAAAAAAAGAGGATCGATCGTGCAGATCTCGCCACGTGGAACCCACAACTATAATCGGATGCAAACCTATTTATATTCCACTCTTTATTCTTCTTTTCTGTTCCGCTCCTTCTCTCTTTCTCTCTCTCTCATTATCTCTCTCTCTCTCACACACTGGCACACAGACCCAGAAACCCTAGAATTCCCATGCTCAGTTGTTGAGATCTTTGTTGAAAATCTGTACTGGTTCTGTGTCGTTTCGGAGAATCGCGGAGGTTTTTAACTGAAGAGGTTTTTTCGGATAAGAAAATGGCGGCTATGACGACGAGCGCCGTCTACATCCAGGTCATCGAGGATGTCATCAACAAGGTTCGCGAAGAGTTCGTCAACAACGCTGGTCCTGGTGAAGACGTTCTCAAAGAGCTTCAAGGAGTAATTTCCCTTCTTTTTTTTTGTTCGAAATTTGTGTTCTTTTGATTCGTTTTACTTTGCTATTTTTTTAGGGTTTTTGTTGATTGGGGATTTTCGTTATGTGAAATTGCTTAGTTCTTTGATTTGAGGTGATGGGGGTTTTTTTTTTTAGCAAATTGAAATGTAGGTTCGATCTGGTGGATTCTAGGGTTTTGGGGATTTTTGTTTAGAAGGGTTAAATTTGTGTTTTTGGTGAAGTTATTTTCAAATTTGAGCTGGTTAAATTTGTGTTTTTGGTGAAGTTATTTCAAATTTGAGCTGGGTGAAGCTGATTTTGTTTGTGATTTGGGTGAATTTGTAGACGTGGGAGGCGAAAATGATTCAAGCCGGTGTTGTGATTGGTCCCATAGAGAGGAGTGGGGCTCCTAAGTCAACACCTGGGGGTCCTAATGCTACTCCGGTTCACGATCTTAATGTGCCGTACGAAGGGACTGAGGAGTATGAAACTCCCACTGCTGAGATGCTCTTTCCTCCAGTGAGTTTATGCCTTTTTTTTTTTTTCGTTTTTAACTAACTGAAATGGTATCTCCATGGTGATTTTATGAGTTCAATTGGTGGGATAGTTGATGTGGTGTTTGTTTATTGTTGGAAATGTAGACACCGTTGCAGACTCCCATACAAACACCTTTACCGGGAACTGTAGACAGCTCAATGTATAACATTCCTACTGGATCTAGTGACTATCCCACGCCTGGAAGTGATACAGGTGGCGGTGGTGGTGGCGGCGGAGGAGGCAGCAGCGGTGGCAGTGGCACCAACAATAATGATCCGAAAACTGGAAAGCCTAGCCAATTCATGGTAAATATTACATCATAAACACCGTTTGGTTTGCGGTTTGGATTGTGAAATGCTTTGGTTTTAAATGTTATAATGCTCGATTTAGGTGTATACTGCTACTTTTTTTAATACTATAAACTAGTGCTTTTGTGGTGGGAAAATTGTACCTTAAGCTGTTTCCTCCTGCTAAGATCAATAGTTCTTTGAGTTGGTTTTAAAGCTAGCGTATGATATCCTTCTTTATTATTGCTGCAGCAACCTCCTTCTCCTTGGATGAGCCAAAGGCCTCCACTTGATGTTAACGTTGGTAAGTATAATGTAAAATAAGCACATGGGTGTTTGTCAGTGGCTTTCTAATAATCATTGGTGTACTGGTGTAGCTTATGTGGAAGGGCGAGATGAGGCAGACAGGGGAACTTCTAATCAACCGCTGACACAGGTAGTACCTGTTATTACTTCATATTGCTGAAGAATGTCTAGTTTTTTGGTTTGAAGAAAACTATTTGATTGAAGGAGTTCTGAATGACTTCACCTATAAAAAAAAGGAGTTCTGAATGACCAAGGTGTAAACACGTCCCTTTTGGACGCATGTACTACAAATACTACTACCATATTATTAGTTGTCCTAATGTTGGAGAAAAATCCAGGACTTCTTCATGATGTCTTCTGGAAAACGAAAACGTGAAGATTTACCTCCTCAATATCATGCTGGTGGATTTATACCTCAGCAAGATGGAGCAGGGGATGCTACTTCTGAGGTGTTTGAGATTGAGGTTTGTCTTCCTCTTGTTTTTCCTTTTCCTGATGAATAAGATGTCAAATGTTTTTCTTTTTTTTGAAGAATTTAGATTAAAACTCAATTATTTATTTTTGGAGGAATTTGTTTTTGCTTATCTCAAGTTGGGATTATATATATTAATGATAATTTTGGTGCCATCTTCTTAAGACTGGAAGATTGCTTCAAAAAGGTAAATTGGGCTTTCTGTTGTGTTTTTGTCCTTGAAAATTAATGTATTGGGTTGGACGTCCTTTAGCAAATTTAGAGTTGACTAAGAATTCTTCTATTGAGGACTGAGGTAAGATCAAACAAAGTTGAGTAGTTTGAAAAGGATTTTCTAGTTGAGATGTTTGGAATTCTACTGATCTTGCTGATGAGTTGTTGGATGAGTGGAGTTACTGAAATGTGGACAGAGTAAGGTGAAATGGTCAGGGATATAATTAGTTTGTAGTTAAAGTTTCATTGTATAATTACTGTCGGCTGACTGCATGAATGATATTTATAGCCCTTTATCCAGTGCTGTGTGCTTGCCTAGTTGTATGTGATTTGACTTTTGTTGCCGCACCATTCTTGGAAGGGGAGGAATTCTTCTACCAATCACCATCTTTCCTGTATAGTTGAACTGGTTTTTTCAATTCTTAGGGAGAAGGATCAATTGGGAATGAATGAGGAGACCTGTCATCTCTAATTGAATCCTGAGGTTGGAGTTGTATATAATTTAATGTTCAGTGACATGACTTTCCTAGAAAATGAATCCTGCCCTATAAGTGCAAGCTTACCTTAAAAGCATGATTAAAAATTATCTTGCAGAACATGGTTGAAGGTGATGCTGATTTCCGTATCCCTTCTTTATTAGCTTTTCTATTTTTGCTTTTGGCTAAGCAGTTGTTTCGTAATTATACCTTTTTCTTTTGGTATTATTAGATATACTAGGTAGGGCTTCGATTTTTTTTGGTTAGATAATACTAGTTCTGGCTTAAGATAAGCTGTTTTCAGCACTTTATATTGAAATATGAAGGGACATCTACTGTTGTATGATACAATTTGTTATAGCTTTATCTGTGGGAAGTTGAGTTTAGTTAGAAAACAGGACCCTTCTATTTTGGTTTCTCTTGTTGATCTCATGCAGTCTTACACATTCAATGGTAACCTTTCAGGTAAGTGGGGGAAGCACTTCTCTGGGTGGACATGGCATAGTCACCAGTGCAAATAAAGAGATGTTAGCGCATGTGGCAAGGTCTTGTTCAAAGATTCCTCAACTTGATGGACCAATTCCTGATCCTTATGATGATGTCATTTCTACTCCCAATGTAAGTATGGTTCTTCTGTAATTTTTGAGTTGCACAATAATGTAATGTAAACAAGTACTTCCCTTTTTTTTGTCTTTTCCTCCCATTTATAAAGATTTGCATGTATCTGGCATGCATAACAATTCCTACTAATGCTGATATAATTCCATTAATCTATTTGCTGTTTGTTACAGATATCCTAGCCTAATTTGTGATGTTATTAATAAAACCTTATATTCAAGGCCTTTTATTGGGCTTGCCTACAAAGGCTTATTTTGTGATCTGCCTGAGGATTTATGTGTCGTATGCATTATGGAAATCCTTCATTCTTTTTGGCCTTTTTCAAAGTAGATTGATTGGCTGATCATAATCACATGGTTCCTTCATTTAAGTGTGCACGGGCAGGTTATGTGGAAGTTACATTTGTAACTTTCATAATTGATACAGATCTCATTGCTGGTTGCTCTGAATGAGGGGAAAATCCTTTTTTCTTGCATCTATCTTCTTGACAAACAAAAGGAGCATAAGTTTTGGCCTGCAAAGTGCCATACTATTGAGTTCTTATAACATTTTGAAGGAGTTGTTGCCCTATTGGACAATAGGGATTATGGTGGTTTATGGATATTGATCATGTATGAACACATGTAATTCCAATTGATAAATGGCACCCCAAAATGCATATTCTGAGGTAGTGTAGGTGAATATTTCAGAATTTTTCGAAGGTAGGATAAACGGATCATTCAGTTAGTTTAAAAATTCCCTTGGGTGCTTGTGGTCTCTTTTTCAACAAGCACTAATTTTGCATGTGTCTCTCCTTCCTAAATATCTAAAATATCAAATTTTCTGCTTAATATTTTTTATAAAAATTTCTCACCAGCTGTTGTTTTCTCTTGTGCCCTCTCATCCTACAGATATACAATTATCAAGGAGTTTTCAATGAAGACTACAACGTAGCAAACACACCAGCTCCTAATGGTAAATCTTGTGAATGCATACTAAAGATTGTGATTATAAATTTTAACTTTGAAATGGATAAAATTGGTGAGCATAAGTTGTCTCTTTCTGATGTTTGAGCTACCACTTATTTGTTTATTTCAGATGTACCGGTAGGTACTCCTGCTGTAGTTGCTCAAAATGATGTTGGAGAGGATGATGATGATGAGCCCCCATTAAACGAAAATGATGATGATGATTTTGATGATGGGGACCAAGTAGAGGAGCAAAACACACAGCATTTAGTTTTGGCACAGTTTGATAAGGTAATTTATTAGTGATCATGTACAATTGATGCCTAAACTATATTGGGCTACTATATTTAATCTTGTGATTATCGCATGTTTCATTAAATACATTATGTGTTTGGGTGGGTAGGTGACACGTACCAAGAGCAGGTGGAAATGCACGCTCAAGGATGGCATTATGCACATAAACAATAAGGACATTCTCTTTAACAAGGTCAGTTTTCCTCTTTTGTCTATTGGCTTTTTTGTCATTCCCTTTGTTCTCATTCTGTTCTGGACCTTAAGCTCAAAATTTTCATTGAAATTCTGCAGGCAACGGGAGAGTTTGACTTCTGATTTTGTTGGAATTTATCTATTTTGCCATTTCCCGGCAATTGCTCTTAAGAAGCAAATCTAGGGTGTCATTGGGTGTTTCTTAATTTTTCTTTATTATTATTAAGTGAGAGCTTGAGGAAAGGGAGGGATGCCTGATACTTTGCCTGATACTTTCTTAAAACTGGGATGGGAAGGATGTTGACCTGTTGTACATAAAGCATATCAGCTTTTTCGGCCCTTAAATGGATGGTCACTTAAGGCATCTCCAGAAGCGTACCATTTCTTTAATGGAATATGTAATTCAATTTACTCTGTATACTTGGACATTTTGGTTAATTTACAAATTGCAGTCTGTTTATTTGCATTTTTTTTTGTTGCTGCTTAAGCAGTTGGGTTGTGAATTAATAGGAACTCAAATTTTGAATGTTTTTGTATTTCTGTTTTAATTGATGGCAGTAATATGCTACTACTAGCCTTACCTATCAAATACTCCCTTTCATGAGTTGCAGCCAGTATCTGCACCTCTACCTTAGGAAGGAGAAGAGTTTGGAGTTATCAATTATAGCTAGAAGGCTGGTCGTGTTTGTTTTTATCGTTGATGTAAGAGCGGTATTACTTTCAATTCTGTACTGTATGGTCGGTGCGTGATCCTCTGGATCTGGTATGCATGTTTATGGAGTAGCAGGTTGACTGTAAAAATCTGAATTTTAAGCCAAGCCAGTAGAACGCCTTTCACCGTGGTGCTGTTTTTTTTTTTTTTGGCTGAATGAAAAAGAAAAAAAAAAGGGGTTTCCATGGTGCTTTGTAGCGTTATAAATTTATGCTGCGACTTTGCCAAGCCCGTTCGGTGTGGCTGGTTTTTCTTTCTTGGTGGTTGGTTAGACTGGATTGGAAAACTCCAAACCCCAAATGTGAGAATATTAAGGTAGTGTCTTGGGTTTTTTTTTTTTTTTTTTTGGTGGTCGGTTAAATTGATTGGAAAACTCCAAGCCCCAAAATGTGATAATATTAAGAAAAGTGTTACGTTCATAACATTTTTACAACAAATCTTAGTAGACAGGTTGTTATAGGTTTTTAATTTGAATTTGTCACTGAAATTACTTTTTTGCCTACTCATAATAGCAACAACTTGCCACACAAGATTTGTTGTGAAAATATTGTGGACATATTTTTTTTTAATATTTTGGTAGTGTTGAAGCAGAGATAATGAGATGACAACTGCATTTATATATATATAAAAAAAGAGATAATGAGATCACAGTTGCTGGTAAGATCTAAAAATTTATTGAATTCCTGTGCAAGACTTATTGGAGAGTTACTATTACAATCATTACACTTTATGCACAAATGTCAAGAGCCTTTTAGTTCAATGGGTTCCTCTTAGTTTTACAATGGAAACATCCGGGGTTTGATTTCTCCTTTCCCATTGTAATTATTGAATTATTAAAAAACAAAAAAAAAGTTATGTTATAGAACATGACACACTGAGGGCAGTAAACGCAGTAACTGGGGGCTTATCATCTTTCTTGTAGAAAGCAACGATGACAACCATCTGCAGATGCCATCTTCAAGAACTTATAGTATGACAAGAAGAAAGATGGTGGGTAGCTGCAAACAAAACTGATGAACCTACCATGACCATTCTCGGATAAACAGCTGCTGCAGCACCAAAAAATGTCATTGCACATTGTCCACAAGCATGCACTGTGCTTGAAATGAAGTTAAAAGGGTCGATGGATCTGTGCCTGAGGCCACAGCCGGATGTTGCCATCCACCTGATGGTGAGGTTGAGCTTCTCTTGGTACCATTGTTTTGTTCATTATCGGTGCCATCCCACAATCGTTTTTCTCCTGTCTCTGACAATGGCTGTGGGGATAGAACAAGTGGCGATAAAAATGGAATTGCCTTTGGTGTTTCACTACCGGCTGCAAAAGGGTTGGTGGGAATACTTCCGGCTACCTCATCAAGTTGAAGAGAATCTGGGGCACGCTTTTGTAGCCTTGTGGGGGGCTTCCTCGCATTGGTGAAGGCTTCTCTCTGAGGAACATTGCCATTGTTCTCCATTGGTTGAATAGAATTTTCTGAAAGTTGCAAGAATGTTTCGAATCTCACACACCAAATCAGAAACTCAATCAATCACTTTACTGCAGTATTTAAAAGCTGTGAGAGAAGAGCAAGAAGTTAAAGAGAGTATGATGGTTAATGAATTTTTCTTGGAGGAGCGGAATAATAGGTGTCGGTTGTGGGGGTTAAAAGGCAGTTGATTCTCAAATTTTTGTTTTTGAATGGCAGTTAAATTTAACGGCCATCTGTTGTCCTTTAGTCATGCAATTTTTTGGGTTTGAATGGCCAACAGTTTTTGTAGGCTAGGGGGTTTATTTTCTTCAAAGTCAAAGACTGTGTTCCAAAAATCTCAGAAGTTTTGCTTATAATTCCTCCTTTCATGGAGGAATTGAAGGGGACGATGCCTAGTCCTATCTATTGAACTCCTCACTCCAACTATCTTTAGAATGGAACTTCTTCAGGTAACATTCTTTTTGACTAGAACTGCTTCAGGTAACTTTCTCTAATTTGTATACACACAACTTGACCAAACAAATCCATTCAGCACACCAAAAAACAAAAACCATGGACGAAACAAATCCTGTTGTGATCAAGTTGCCTTGAATATATCTGTTTGTTAGTTCTTCAGGTAACATTCTTTTTTACTAGAACTGCTTCAGGTAACTTTCCTTAATTTGTATACACACAACTTGACCAAACAAATCCATTTAGCAACAAAAAACCTTGACCAAACAGATCCTGTTGTGATCAAGTTGCCTTGAATTTATCTGTTTGTTGTAACTTACCACTACACCAAAGTTAATTTTGCTTTTATTGGCCTAACATTACACTTGGGCGATACCATAATAAACATCACAAATGTCTATATATATTAAACGTGAATGAATATTCTCAAATCTCAACTATCAACTTTGCTCACTTGGTGAGGATGCTAATTCTAAAACGAGTCATGTTGTAGTGTCTTCCTTACTTTATGGTTTAAATGTATTTCAATCACAAAAGATTTCATATGAGAATACTATTGTTAGTATTAGTTGTACCTTTTTTTTTAAGGAAAACATAAGTACCAATTATAACATGACACCTTAGCTATTACCAAAAAAATCGTGAAAAATAACTTATTAGAAAATAATTGTTATTCTTATGCAAGTTGAACCATTATCGCATTATGACAATTTATCATACATGCAAACCATTAGCAGTTTAAGTTGTCAAGTAAAGTTTTAATTGATATTTTGGTGCTTTTAACAAAGATGTCTAGGTTCAAATTTCCCCTCCCCCTTTTTTTTTTTTGATAATCAAATTTCCCATTCTTTAACTATAGAATTATAAAATAAAAAATTATTATTGAGTCTTATTGCCTATCATTTACAATTAACTGCCTCTGTAATTGTGATTTCAATAATAACAACAACAACAACAATAATAATAATATGTATCTAGACTTATTATGCAAACTGTATGTATCATTTCCTCGAGTTCATAAAAATAAAAATTGTATCATTCCTCTAACCCATTACCATTAGAGGATAGGACCAATAATGCAGCGCTAAAAGCATCAAAAGTTAAAGTATATATATATATATATATATATATATATAAAAGAAAAAAAAAAGAAAAAGAAAAAGAAAAAGAAAAAACTAAACTACTACATAAAGAACAAGATAAGAAAGCGGGGATCAACGGCCTGAACACACTTGTTCCTCATATGGCTTACTGTGCGTCAACTCAGTCTCTCTTCAACCTCAAGCTCTCACACTCACACCGATCAAAGCCATCACAGGCTCTAATTTCTTACACTAATCTAAGAACACTTACACACCCATCTTCTTCAACAAATATCACTCGTTTCAAGGCCAGTTTTTCCATTTTTCCAAAACTTCCTGTGCTCTCTGCTCGCAGACGCAAATTCAATGTGAGAACCCAAAATCCAATAACCCCATTTACTATCTTTTGCTTCTATGTTTTCTTGGGTGATAGTTTCTGTGTTTTTGTGTGTAGGTTGGAGTTCAGAAAGAGTATGCTTCTGGGGAAGAGAATGAGTCGCTTGTACCTGACGCAACGTCTGAGGAGAATTTTTCTTGGTCCTCTGTGATATTGCCGTGAGTTTCTAACACTTCTTCTTCACTTCTATGTTTTCTTTCTGTGTTTTTTGCTAAAGGGTATTCATTTATTTTTTTTAAAATTTGGTGGGTATTGAAAATGTAAATTATTGGTTTAAATCTTGCATTGGATGTGATAGGGGTAGCATTTGTTTGTCATATTGTGTAGTGCAAGCTGGTTTTCAGGATGTAATTATGTGAACTTTGGACTATGCCTTGATCAAACTAGATAGCATTTTTTGGAAGTGCTTTCTCTCATTTTTGCTAGGGAAGCAAGCTGACTAGTTCTAAAATGCTAGCTAATTATGCAAAATTCATGATGATGAGATTTTTCTCTTTGTTGTTCCGAAATTGAAGGGAGTAGGATAAAATTGAGAATAATATGTTGCTAAATTTTTTGTGTTTCTCTAAATAGAATAACAAATTGTTGCCTCAAACTTAACTTTATTCATGCAATTTTAGGTTTCTGTTCCCAGCCTTGGGAGGCTTGTTATTCGGGTATGACATTGGTGCCACTTCTAGTGCTACCCTTTCATTGCAGGTGCAACTTTTTTTTTGTTGACTTAATTCTTATTGATTTGGTTTTGTTGTTTTGACTTTTGATAATGACCGATTCATTATGGCATCATGAACTTCCGTAAAAGCTTATAGTAAGTAATACATTTACTTTTATTATGTTGATGATTTCACAGTCACCTGAGCTTAGTGGAACAACTTGGTTCAACCTTTCAGCCATTCAGCTTGGACTTGTGGTATGGTTTGAGTGTTATTGTTACAATACTTCTACCATTGTTCTGGAAACTTGCAGTCTTATTTCTGCCAACAATCTTATGTAACGTACCACTCCATTCTTTTTATATTGACTTGAATACAGGTCAGTGGTTCCCTTTATGGAGCTCTTCTTGGTTCCATTCTCGTCTACCCAATTACAGATTTCCTTGGTATCTCCTTTACTTATTTACTTTTATCCTGAGGTTTGGAGCTTCTTTATGAACCTTTCTTATCCAATACCTTGGACTTGCTCACAAAGGGAGGCGGCGAGAACTAATCATAGCAGCCATGCTATATGCTCTTGGTGGACTGACCACTGCAAATGCTCCAGGCCTCGGAGTCCTTTTAGTCGGACGGCTGCTCTATGGCCTGGGTATTGGTTTGGTGGGCTTCTTTGAAATTTCCCTTCTGCTTTATGTACATTAGTTGATATAATATCATATAATTACTCATATGCTAGCCATCTCACAAGTGAATGGGTTTGACAGGCCATGCATGGAGCTCCTCTTTACATTGCAGAAACTTGCCCATCTCAGATTCGTGGAACTCTAGTATCTTTAAAGGAGCTCTTCATAGTTCTGGGGATTCTGGTATTGTATATTCGTATATGATTCTCTATGTTCATTTCATTCTCTTTCTTTTCTGAAATGAGATGAGCCAGAAAATGAACTTCTCTGCAGTTGGGTTATTTTGTTGGAAGCTTTCAAATTGATGTAGTTGGAGGGTGGCGTTATATGTTTGGAGTCAGTGCACCAGTAGCTTTACTTATGGGACTAGGCATGTGGAGTCTTCCACCATCTCCACGCTGGTTACTTCTTAGGGCCGTACAAGGTAAAGGGTCTTTACAAGACTACAAAGAGAAAGCCGTTCTTGCACTGAGCCGATTAAGAGGCCGGCCTCCTAGTGACAAATTGTCTGAGAGGCAAATAGAAGACACTATTGTCTCTTTGAAAACTGCCTACGCAGATCAGGAATCAGGGGGGAGTATTTTGGAGGTATTTCAAGGCCCAAGTTTGAAAGCATTCATAATAGGTGGAGGTTTGGTCCTTTTCCAACAGGTATTATTTCTCCCTCTGTGCTGCTATTTGCTATTAAAAATTAATTCTTATACTTTTTTTTTTTTGATAAAAAAAACATATAATGGAGAATGTGGAGTTTTTCTTGTTTGTAAGGCAATTTACCACTTGACTGTTACAGATAACCGGGCAACCAAGTGTTCTGTATTATGCTGGTCCAATCCTTCAGGTATTTGATGATTAAGGCCAATTAATTTCTTTTGTGAAATGCTATTCATTAAAGTCAGTTTGTGTAACCATTTGATATTCCTTATAATTCTGATATTCAAGACTGCTGGATTCTCTGCGGCCTCTGATGCTACCCGAGTTTCAGTTGTAATTGGCGTGTTCAAGGTATGTTTGATAAACTTCTTATGAAATCTTTGAATTTAGGAAGAAGCTTCTCCCTTCCTTTTGCTCCACTTTGTAAATCTAATAATGAATAATTTCTGATTGTTCCTCCTTCAGTTACTGATGACATGGATAGCTATCTTAAAAGTAGATGATCTTGGGAGAAGACCCCTGCTAATTGGAGGTGTCAGCGGAATTGTAAACATCACATGACTATCAATCTAGTTCATATTATTCATCTGTAATGTTCATTAATAAAAAAATATGCTGGGAGATTAACTATGCTTTTCTCTGAGTTTCTACAGGCTATTTCTTTAGTTCTCCTTTCTGCTTATTACAAATTTCTGGGAGGGTTCCCTCTTGTTGCTGTAGCTGCCCTACTTCTCTATGTTGGTTGCTACCAGGTAATGCTTTGGTCTTTTGAAGATTTGGAATTTTCTACACAATTTCTTTCAATTATAAATATGAGGAACAAAGAAAAAGAAAAAGAAAATGAAGGAGAAAGAATTTAATATCTAAATGACATGTTTTCTTCTTACAAGATCAAAGTGAATGCTAATTCATTAACAGATTTCTGCTCTTTGAATGGTCTTTCAGATATCATTTGGGCCAATCAGCTGGCTTATGGTGTCAGAGATATTCCCACTTCGCACAAGAGGGAGAGGGATTAGTCTTGCAGTTCTTACTAACTTTGGTTCTAATGCTATTGTAACCTTTGCATTCTCACCATTGAAGGTACTGATATGACATTTATCAATCCATTACTCTGGAAGCTGGTTTTCTTATTGTTCACCATTTTCATCTTCCTGTGATTGATTATGGGGCAATCTGCTTATATTGCAGGAATGGCTAGGAGCGGAAAACCTTTTCCTTCTTTTTGGGGCTATTGCTTTGTTGTCACTACTGTTTGTCATACTTGTTGTCCCAGAAACAAAAGGTTTGAGCTTGGAAGAGATTGAATCCAAAGTTTTGAAGTGAAACCTCGTACCTGATCGAATAACTAGCTGAGCTTCAAATACACCAAGAATTTTGGTTATTCTGTGAAATTGTACCTAGCATGGCTTGGAAGGTCATATGTTTCAACTAAATTGAGTAATCTGTCTTACCATTACATAAAAACAACCTCATTATTGTACATTAATGCAGCTAAAGAAATTGTGACTATAAGTAAAGACTAAGGGATTTACAGCTAAAACACTAATTAGCTGGTCTTATAGAGGTCCTCTATCAGAAGAAGTGTAAAACAAAGTGCATATTACTAACCAATTTGTGGTTCCAGACCACCTTGCACAGATTGATTGGGCTTTTTGTACCGGTTACTGTTGGCATTGAATCATTGACGTTTCCATTTATTTATTAGACTTCCTGCAATCTGAAACTGGACTAGAATCTTGGTGGGAGCAAGTGAGAGCTTAAATTGTGATACCCCTGAATATATGAATTGAATGGGCAGATTGGATAAGTGTGTGTTTTGTGAGCGTGTGCTGAGTCTTACATAGTGTGTTTACTAGGTCAAATTGGATAATATAAGTGATCAGGCCGCACTCCTATTGTAGTTAACTAAAAATATCAGATACTCACTTGAATAGTCAAATATATGTTGCCCAATGCATATGCTGAAGATAGCAAAAACTGACAATGATGGCTTACGTGATCTGCTCCAATCCTGTGGTCAATGCTTTTCTGCTTTGGGAGATGAATTATCCAGACCTTGTTGTGCCGTCTGTGGACCAATTACTTCATCAAACCCATTTTAAACGATTAAATTTACCTCGACCTTTCATTTAAAATTTAACTTTACCTTCTATTATCCAATAGCTAAATTTTTTAGAAAATCAATAATTTAACACTTAACATCATATCAATTTTAAACGATTAAATTTACCATTACCTTCTATTTTCTAATAACTTAAATTTTTTGGAGAATCGATAATTTAACACTTACACCATATCAATCATGTAAAGTTCTAGTGATAACTGATGATCATGTAGAGACTAAAGATTCAGCAGGTAAATTGGTGAGAAAGATTTAGATAGTGTTTTTTTTGTATTAATTGTTCAGTCACCTCACACTTATCATTCCTCTCTAAACTGACTTCAATTATTTTTGATAAATGACTTCTTCAATTATTTTAAAAGACAAAAAAAGGAAAAAAAAAAATACAGTATTTTAAGTGAAAGAGAAAATCTCAAACCCAATCCTCAGCGGTCACTATAGTAGTTTGAGAAATTGGAATCTCCTGTTTGGTCCACAAGCAACCATCTGTTGCCTTACAGGGCGCCACGTGTCCCTGAGCCAATCTCCAATTTGTGGCCGTTAAGAATTCATAATCTAAAACTAAAATACAGATTGTCCAATATCTTTTAAACACGCAAAAGCACTTCAAACTCAATCACCAACTACCTAATACTGTGCTCCCAGGCAGTTTAACTTCCTTCATCACAAGGATTCACAACCACCACCAATCCATGGCTGCCACGGTTTCAACAGTGCCAACTGTTAACAGAACTCCGGTACTATGTTTTCCCGCCATTCTTACACTTTGTTTTCTTTTTGGATATTACTAAGAGTTTTTGCTTTCTTTGCCTTTATCAAACCAAGTTTATTGTAGGAGGTTCCAAATGGGTCCTTGGGTTTATTGGCTAAGATTTGTGAAAAGAAATTGGTCTAATTTTTATTGTGGATAGGTTTTTCAATTATATTGGGTCATATGCACCTTTTTGTTACTTGTTATCTTACACCTTGGTCTGTTTGAGTGTGAATTAGAATAAAAAGCATGAAACCATATTATTATAGAAGTCCTTATATTATTTGTGATCCATTATCTCATATGTGATACTGAAGCCTTATTATTCTACTATACTTCTTCATAGAAATTAACAAAGAAAGGACAAAAGAAAAACTCGTGGACTATATGAAAATTTGATTCCTTGTGGATGAATTTGAATCCCTGACTATGTTGAAAATTATGTGTTTTTGGGGGTCCTAAAAGAGATTATCTTTGATGCAGTTGAGCTTGAACAGCTCTGGTTCTGGAGGTTTGGTACCAAGCTCAGCCTTCCTAGGCAGCAGCTTGAAGAAGGTGAGCTCAAGATTCACCTACCCAAAGGTTGTATCTGGAAAATTTAAGGTTGTTGCTGAGACCAGTGAAGAGAAGCAGACCGAGAAGGACAAGTGGAAAGGCCTTGCCTTCGACACTTCTGATGACCAGCAAGACATCACCAGAGGAAAAGGAATGGTTGATACTCTTTTCCAAGCTCCCACGGGGAGTGGAACTCACCATGCTATTATGAGCTCATACGACTACATTAGTACTGGACTTCGGCAGTAAGCAATAAATATAAAGACTCTCTTATTCTTTATGGGTGGCATCATGCTTTATTATTTTGATATACGTGACTTTCATTCATCATAGAGTTGTGAATTGTCTTTCAGATACAACTTGGATAACAAAATGGATGGTTTCTACATAGCTCCAGCTTTCATGGACAAACTTGTGGTTCATATCACCAAAAACTTCATGTCCCTGCCTAACATCAAGGTTGGTGACTCAATTCTCTTAAAAAATATAAAGTTTGTTTGTATTGGTTCTGAAACTGATAGCTTGGACGATCATCTTGAATTTTAATCAGGTTCCTCTCATTCTGGGTGTTTGGGGAGGCAAAGGTCAAGGTAAGTCTTTCCAGTGTGAGCTTGTCTTTGCCAAGATGGGAATTAGGTGAGTTTACAACTCGGATTGTTTTCTAAATCCGTTGTTCTTCCTATACTTTCAATAAGGATAAGTTTTCTTCCTTGCATTCTGATTGCTTGGTGATGAAATTTCAGCCCCATCATGATGAGTGCTGGGGAACTGGAAAGTGGGAATGCAGGAGAGCCAGCAAAATTGATCAGGCAAAGGTATCGTGAGGCAGCAGACATCATTAGGAAAGGAAAAATGTGCTGCCTCTTTATCAATGATCTTGATGCGGGTGCAGGTAGAATGGGTGGAACTACCCAATACACTGTGAACAATCAGATGGTGAATGCTACCCTTATGAACATTGCTGATAACCCAACAAGCGTCCAGCTTCCAGGCATGTACAACAAGGAGGACAATCCCCGTGTCCCCATCATAGTCACTGGCAATGACTTCTCCACATTGTATGCTCCTCTCATTCGTGATGGTCGTATGGAGAAATTCTATTGGGCTCCCACCCGGGAAGACCGGATTGGTGTTTGCCTTGGTATCTTCAGGAGTGACAATATTGCCGAGGAGGATGTCGTCAAGATTGTTGATACATTCCCTGGCCAATCTATTGGTAAGTAGAGTAAGATGAAGTTACTAATTTAAAATTTCTCAACAATGGTAATTGATAAGAGTTTTCAAGAATTAATTAGTACATGTCATTATGTGTCAACAAGATAGACTAATGAAGAAGTTGTTTATAATCTGGTTATTCATGAAGAACTCAAGAAGGGATGCATGTTGGAAAAAATGAAACCACTCCATAATGAATTTGGGGCTTGACCTTTCATGTTTTTGCGACCAATTTACAACTTGGTTGCATATAATTGATATTGCTTGACTAATATGCAAATCAGTGACTATAAAGTTTAGCTTAAGAAAAAAAGATCATTATATATGGTGCTGCCATCCTGCAGACTTCTTTGGTGCCCTAAGAGCTCGAGTTTATGACGATGAAGTGAGGAAGTGGATATCAGGTATTGGAGTACAGAGCATTGGAAAGAGTCTTGTGAACTCAAAGGATGGCCCCCCAACCTTTGAGCAGCCAAAAATGACTCTTGAAAAGCTCCTCGAGTATGGTAACATGCTTGTCCAGGAACAGGACAATGTGAAGAGAGTTCAATTGGCAGACCAGTACATGAGTGAAGCAGCTCTTGGAGATGCAAACAAAGATTCCATCAATAGGGGAACTTTCTATGGTTAGCACCCCTGATCCTGGAGGCTCTTATGGGTGGTTGATTATGTTTCGGAGTTATAAGCTATATTCAAATAAGATGAGTCTGTTTAAGCCTTCTTTAATTATTAAAATGCAGGCAAGGCAGCCCAACAAGTTCATGTGCCTGTCCCTGAAGGTTGCACTGATCCATCTGCATCAAACTTTGACCCAACTGCTAGGAGCGATAATGGTAGCTGCCAGTATTGAGTTTAAGCCCTTTACAGCCTTCTAGATACGAGGCTATTTAAATTCTGTTTGAGAGTGCGTGGACTTATTGATATCTAGGATTGCTGACTTTTCTCAATACTGAGAGGCATTCCTGGTTTCTTTGTAATGTATACTTTTACCATATTTAGTGCCTTTTTTACACGCATCTTTGATTTCTTGCAGTAAGGTAGAAATTTTGAAATACTGTAGCCCTGATCTGCAAATTTCCTCTTTCTAATAGGTTTTTCAGTTTTGTGTTATCAACTAAATACATGCATTTGCAGGCAGTGTGCTTGCACTGTGCGCACACACACACACACAGGTCATACCTGTTTGACAAGGATATGTCTTGAAAGTCTCTTAGATGCTTGAAAATGTAAGAGAAATGATCCTCAAGGTGTGCCATAGTAATCTGTAAGTTCACTTTGGTTCCTATTAAGTAGTTTTTTTTTTTTTTTTTTTTTTTTTCAGAGAAAAAAATGATAAAAATTTTTCAGTACAATTCCTTTCTAAGCCCTTATGCAACTGCAATTTATCATAAACCATACAAGCAGCTACATTGTGACAGCAAACCAATAATCTTTTATACATACTGATTACTGACAGTGGGTTTTCAGTATTCTAAAATTCGATAAGCCACCTGATCTGGTTTCTGCAATACACTACATAAATTGATCTGTAAAGCTTGCAACATCTGAGTTAATCTTGTTGTACTACTTAGAGCTTAAGTAGAATACTACCTAATAACAGTTTCTATAGGGATGACCAAGGAAATGACATTAAACCAGATGCTTCAGTATTTGTAGATGTACCAAAACAAGCAGTGTCATTTATAGGAAGGATAAAAACATGTATAAGTATAAACCCTAAGCAAACATTTAGCCTAAAAACTTGTATAAACCCTAGCTAAGTCATAAGAGAGAATGCGGTGAGATTTGAGGCTTGAAGTTGAAAATCACGATGGAAAATAAAAGGACATTGTAAAAGCTAGGCTTTAGACTGAGATGAGTTCTTCACAATTACCTTGCCTCTCTCGGATTTTCTTTCTGAACAAGCAAAATAAACTTTTGGAGGGAGAGGGATCCGAATATGTATATATATAAGGAAGCTTTTTTCCTTCTTATGGTGGTTTGCAACTTTGCATGCTATAGTGCTAAGTATTGTTGCACACAATGAGTTATACATTATTGTACACACACTATCTAAAATCATGTTTTGCTTGTGTTTTCAAAACACGATTTCAGTTATAATTGTGAAATCATGTTTTGAAAATATGATTTCACAAATTATAAAACACGATTTCAACCGTGTAACTATCATCACTCTAGTGTCTAGTAATAGTATTGTTTTATGACCTTTTATAAAATAAAAAAATAGTAATAGTATTATGGACACTTTTTTGCATAATAATTATGGGCAATTTAGTAACATTATGTGCTTTTTTTCTTTGATTTTTTTTTTTTAAGGATAAAAGTTTAGAGAATAGAATATTATTAATTGGCTTAACAAAAAAAAGAAAAAAAAAAAGAAAAAAAAAAACAATTAGGATATTACAAAATTTAGAAACATTATACAAAATTTAGAAACATCACATGTTTTTAACTTCTGCTTTAATATACCATATTAGTCTATTAGATATTCTTAATGCTAAAGAATGGCATCAATTATTTATTATTGTATCATTTAATAGATACGATAGAATTTCAATTTATGATAAATCTATATTATTAGGCCAAGACACCAATAAGTTTTTCATGCAAACAGAGTTCAAACCCCAATAATGGCATCAACTTAACTTGTGGGCAAATCTCAATTATATATCTCTTTGCCATTAAGTTGGAACTTGGAATAATGTTCAATAATAAAATTGAAAACAATAAAGACTTAAAAAAAAAACAAAAAACAAAAAAAACA
Organism: Quercus aquifolioides; assembly: GCA_019022515.1. Taxonomy (NCBI): domain Eukaryota; kingdom Viridiplantae; phylum Streptophyta; class Magnoliopsida; order Fagales; family Fagaceae; genus Quercus; species Quercus aquifolioides. The sequence continues at coordinate 34,139,565 of CM032326.1, forward strand.
AAACGCGCACACACAATTTACGTCTATAAGATATGCATAATGGCCAAGTGTGGAGAGACTATAACTACCTAAAACATTGATGCCAGCCAGCAATAGAATGTCGTCAACTAATACCATCTTATGTAATGTATTTTTCCATGATTTGATGTAATTCAAAAGAACCAATGAAGTGTTCAATAGCCTTGTAAGTTGTAACTCAACTAGTTGACACATCTAGTGTTTTAAGGATCATTTTCATCTTTGACCACAATGACATCCACAAAGCAAGTTCATGTTTCTACAAAATCGAATCATTTATATCATTATATGTAACATTCATCTTCACTTTGAAGAAACAAGCGATTGCGTTTACTTTGGACCATCCACAGATCACTCCCTATCTTCTCTCCTCTGTCAATCTGCAAACCTATCCTTAGCTTGATTTCTTTTTTATTATTTTTACAGCGATGTTGACCAAAGCTTTGAGGCTATATTATCAGTTTTCAGGCACTGAGAATTTACTAGATCAGTAATGCTTTCCCAAATGTCTACATGCCTGGCTTCAGACAACAGCCTTAAAAAAGGACCTAAAAAGAAAATGTAAGCACCGGACTTTGGTCAATTACATGTAAGTACACAAAAATAAAAATTAAACAAACTTTCTGAAATACTAAAAGTAAATAATTTTACCATTTAACTATTGCATCTAAACTATCAACCCGAAGATCCAGTTTGAGAAAAGCCAAGATATTCACTACATACTGAAGCTGACTCCTGATTTTTATACATAGTCATCATCACTGTCCTCATCATAATCAGAAGCTGACTCATCGCCCCTTGGTTCCATTAGTGTATTCATGTCAAATGATGGCTCAATTTCCATCTCCTCCATGTCAATAGTATCATAGCTCAACCGCTCCTCAAACTTGTTATCAGAGCAATTAAGAAGCCATGCAAGAGAACATTTTAAGCCCTTCTTTGCAACCATCCTATGTCTCGGTTTAATGGTAGACTCCAGACCATAAGTAAAGAATGCGGGAAAAATAACCAAGTCATCCAAAGGCCTTTTCATCTCCATTAGGAAGTAGTCAAAGTTAAGTTTCATAATGTCGAGATTCAAAGCAAGCAATTGGGGACACCCCACAACCATCTTCCTCACTTGTTGCAAGGAGAATCCACAATTCTTTAGAAAATACACATGCTTTATCACAGGTGTTTTACTGAGGCTAATTACCTGTGGCATCTTCTCAACAACCTTGCCAAAATCCTCGGGACCAATATCAATAATTGAATTAAGCAAACTCTGTTGACTGAGAAGCTTTGGCTTCAAGTCAAGTCCTATAATCTCAGGATACTGTGCTACTACAGAAGGAAGCAATGTTTTTCTAACATTAAACTCCAAAAGAAATTCAGCATTAGGTTTTACCCTCTCCTCCAACCCAAAGCCCAGGATGTGAGGCCGCTTCTCTATCAGTCTAGCCACAGCCAATCTTGGAATGCCCAAACTCTCCAGGTACTCCACAAAAGGTTTGATCACCCTACCTACTCGCATACCTAAAATCTCAGGGTATCTAGTTAAAACCCCTCCAATTTCTCTTCTTGCCACCCCTATTCCAACCAAATATGCCACCAATGTGCTCATGGTCCCCTCAAGCTTGAATCCCAGCACTTCTGGATATCTCTCAAGAACCCGAGGAATATCATTGGGCCTGATATCCATTCCTTGAAGATACTTGACCACTGGAGCAAGGTCAACAACAACACTAGAATGGAGAACTTGAGGATATCTTCTCAAGAACTCAGTGAAAGTGGATTTCCTAACTCCCAATTTTCCAAGATAATCGAGAACAGGAATCATATTTTTCTTTACACTACAGCCAAGAACAAGTGGATAATTGTTAATGTCTTCAATTGTAAGCCCTAATGTGTGGAGAAAATCCACACGCTCCCTCATAACTTCAGCTGTTACAGGAATCTCCAAACCATCAAGCTCATCAGGAATGATTCCAATTCCCTGCAAGAACTCATAAACCCTGGCACGACTTGTTGCTTTCTCATTCTTCATTTCCAATAAACTAGGATGACTATATAGGCAGGGGCGTAGCCAGGAATAAATACTTGGGGGGGCCGGGTTGTAACAGATATATACTAAATATAATTCTTAATTTTATTGAATACAAAATTATCAACTTTCATATATCATCATATACTTGAACATGTTGGGAATTCAACCAAAATTCCAAACCTGTGAGAAACAAAAAAATAGAGAAAACAAAATGCTAAAAGAAAAACAATCACACGCACATTACAGTATTTACGTGGTTTGGTAATATGCCTACGTCCATGGAGTTGCAGAAATTTCACTATCATCAAAGAAAATTACAATGTGCAGCTACAATATGACTCAAAAATTAACCTGAAAAGAATTTTAAAAAATAAAATTCTAATTAGAAATTTTTTCCTTAGTTATATGGATATTATTCATACTCAAGAAAAAATAAAATTTTCACTATAATTTAAACAATCAAACCCATCAATCATCATCATTCCTATTATTAAAATTTTCCTGTATTTTAATTTTTTTTAATACAACTTTAATTAATAATAACCCCTTAAAGGCTTAAACAAAAACAAAAATTAAACAAGGATTTGTACACAACATAAACCAAACAATTTAACAACTTCTACCGCCACATGATATCTAACTAATCAAAAATATGTAATATATCAAAATAATTTTACCTGTCTTCACAGAATCACAAAGTGCAAAAATGGGTGGGCCGTGTGGCAATGCTTATTTGCCTACAACTGTAGATATTCTTCCCTTCAAGACTCATCAGTCATCACAAACAAATTGAAACAATCTCCTTATCATTGGTTAGTGACCATCCAAGGCTTGATAGATAGACATTTCTTTCTTGCCTTTCCAAGTTCTTTACTTGAAACAAAGTGCTCACACAATCCAACAAAAACAGCAACAAGTAACTGCAACGGAAGCACCCTTTTCTATTTCATTTTGGTAATAAAAAAAAAAATAGCAATAACGAAAACAAAAACACCCTCTTTCTCTCTCTCTCTTTCTCTAACATTATTTTTATTTTTATTTTCAGAAAGCAGGAAAAAAAAAAAACATTTTCATGTTCGTAGAAAGGCACAATCTTTCTTCTGTGTTCTAAACCAACTGATCAATAAAACCCATTTCTCATTTTCGTTTCTAGTCGTCAAAAAACATGGAGCTTCGGAGATCAATTATCTCCATCCCAATTCCTTCAATCATATATTTCTCTAAAAATTTATGAAAATATAAAAAGCATGTGAATATTTAGGTGTAGATAGTTGAGAAAATCAAAAAAAGACACTGAAAATAGATGTAGGTCTAGTGCTTAAATAAGAGAAGAAAACTCACCACTTCACCAGGCAGTCACCAAGTTCCAAATCCTAAAATTTGACAATGAAATATACTGAGTGATTTGTTTTAGAAAGCAAGAAGAAAGAAAAAATTGGTTAGGATTTTTTTTTTTTTTGGGACTGAGGACTGATGCTGCTGAGTTTTGGGGGCTGGTAGGCACTACTGGGAAGTGTATCACAGAAGACAGAAAAGAAAAGAATAAGGGATTTTGTGGGGGACCATGGGGTGGGTTTTTGAGATGGAGAAGTTATGTGTTTGGATTTTAGTATTTAAATGTTTGTGGGCCAATTTTGTGTTTTATTTGGAGTATGAGAGGCTGGAAGCCCAGTAGAATAGAGGCCTAAACTATAATTGGGAGTGGGAGAAATATGGGGGGGGCCGGATGTCCAAGAGTGGGGGGGCCCAAAAAATTTTTATACCTACTCTCTAGGAATTTTTTTTTTTTTGCAGGGGCCACGGCCCCCCCAGGGGACAACGTGGCTCCGCCCCTGTATATAGGGATGAGGAACCTCCTTGTTTCTGACTCAAATGAGCAGCATTTGGCTTGGACATTGATGAACCCACAGAACCTGATGCAAATGTTCTATCAGAAACAGAGTATTGACATTTTGTAATCAACCCTATTCTTCTCTCGTGGTCACCCAGTACCTTAAGAATTGATAAGGACGTCAACTTGGGTTTATGGAGAGTAAGAACAGGTAACTCCGAATGTACAAGCAAAAAACCAGGTTTTGTAATGCCAGCATAGCTTCTAATTGTCATATTTCAAAAGTTTGTTACGAGTGTATCTGAAAAGAGACAATACATAAATCAAAGATTAAAGCTTATGCTCTTCAAACACTAGATAAGTTATATTAACAAACCAAGTTGCTATGATCAGTCAAACCACCCAAAAAAAAAAAAAAAAAATAGCAAGGAAATAAAATCTTGCAGTATGATGGTACAAATAGCATTAGGGAAGTTGCGTAAAATGCCCACAGTCTGCTAATTTCCTAAACAACGACCTCCTCTAAATAAACAATAAAGCTCAAAACCACTTTCTATTATAAGGAGCATTCTCTGAATCATTAGACCAAAAAATCAATCTGGCTTAGCTCCTTACCCAGTTGAACTTCCAGAAGACAAAACCTAATCACGTGTGACTAAGGCATCATGCTTCCTTTTTTCAATGGTGTGTAAGTCTTATACCAACAACCTCACCCTCCACTGCTTTAACAAGGGGAGGAGGTGCTACTTGACCTGAAGCTGGATGGCACTCTTCCTTAATTATTTATTTCTAAAATGTAATTGAAGCCAAACACACAATAACCAAAAGGTCTAAACCAAAATCAATTTGGTTAGTGATCCATAGATTTTTTTTAACTGATGCACTGAAATGTAGAACCCCACTTTCAATTTGGTCAGCATCTAATTAAAGAAACAAAGCATGCAAAAATTCCCTCCACTTTCCAACGGCAAGATACAAATTCCTTCCAAGCATGTATTTCAAATTTAAATTCTATACACTTATTAAAAAAAAAAAATCCATATAATTATTATCCCAATTTACTGAATCCAGTTAATTACCACTTAGAAGTTAGTCATAGTCCTTCACAACAGAATTAGCTGCAGCAGCATGATATGGAAGTAGAGACATAATCATTCTAGCCATCTTATTATTCCACTCTCTGTTTAATGTAGCATCCTTTGCAACATGCAAATCTAGACAACAAAATATTTCTTATTAAATTATGAGAAAAAGAGAAAAAATTTTGTATACCAATTGACAAGAACCTATTCAAGACCCAAGAAAGCATTTCAACGAACAGAATGTAGACAACAACAAAAATCCACAATAACATACAGCTGGGATTATACATAGCTCAAAAGCAAGAGCAACACTCAATAACCAGGCAAACTACGAATACCCATTTGAGAAAAGTTGGTAAAAATGCAAATAATGTTCGAAATTTTACAAAGCAAAATCGATGAGTGAGAGAGATAGTGACAAAAGTTAAGCAAAGAAAAAGACTGACCTGTGAGTGCTTGGAACAGAGAGAGAGAGAGGGGGCCAAGAAAGGTGAAGATGACGCAGAGGAAGTTACAATCTCAAGCTCTGATTAACACGTTACACTTACACATAGTAAAGAACTAAGAAGGCACTGTGAGTAAAGGAAATGACAAATGAGAATTGGAGGTGGGGTTAGAGAGAGAGAGAGAGAGAGTGTGAGAGAGGCTGTCTTTGTTTTCGAGCGAAGGTAAAATCTTTATCCATTTCTTTGGAAACGAATGAAATGACATGGATTTTGGCCGTCATCAAATAATAAAAATTTTCTTAAATATTAATGACTTTTTATTTTATTTTATTTTATAATTCAATAGTTACAAATTACAGCGGAGAAGAAAGATTTAAATTCTTGATGTCATGAACATATTAGAAGATAAAGATTGCAATGGGGCAAATTATTAGTACCTGTCTTCATCTCATATCTTCTTTAAGGCAAAAGTGAGGAGGCATGCCAAGTTTAGGGTGAGTTTGAAACGTTTTACTAATTCTAATGAGAGTGATAAAATAAAGATGAAAGATAGAGGAAAATGACCGAGAGTACTAATAAAGAAAAAGAGACAAGTATTTTGGAATAGAATAAGTAAAAAAAGAAAAATTATAATTAGGATATATAATTATCTCTATATATTATCTTTATATATTAAGAAGATTCAGAAAGTTAGTTATGATTTTAGAAAATATCAAAAATACCCATAATCTAATTAGATAATCCTTATTCTTAAAAAATAAAAAATAGGGTTAAAATTGTAATTCAACAAAGTTAAAAAAAAAATAGGGTAAACTATATATTTGGTCCTTAACCTTTACACCATATTTCAATTTAGTCCCTAACCTTTCAATTGTGTCAATTTGATTCCTAACCTTTTAATGCCGTGTCAATTTAATCCCTGATATTATATCTTAGATGAAAATTGCTAACATGACAAACGGCCAAAATAAAATTTATGTTTATTGTCTCATCAACGTAAGCTAATTTTTTGTTTTGACCATTAGACACGTCATAAATTTTCATCCAAAAGATAATGGTAGGGACTAAATTGACACGATACTAAAATGTTAGGGACCAAATTGACACAATTGAAAGATTAAGGATCAAATTGAAATATAGTGTATAGGATAGGGACCAATTACGTAGTTTACCCAAAAAAATACTACCAAAGAAACTTTTTTCTTAAAAATTAGCATACTTTCTATTTAAACATATCTCACGTACATTTGATACATTTTTTTTCTTCTAAAAATCAACACACACTAAATCCAGCAGTTTACTCCATTTTAAGTTCTAAATTTTAGTTTTATAAAATCATTTTCTGTGTAATCTCACTAATAATAGATAAATTCAAATTGAACAATTATATTCAACTCAAAATAAAAAAAGAGTATCCACGCGTGTGATGAGGCTAATATATATTAATACAAACAAGATTATATATATGGCGAGGAGCATGGTGAGGTGAGCAAAAACCTATCCAATCTTGTCACCTTTTCAAGTTGTAAAAATTAGTATAAGACAAGGTAAATTAAACGGGATAGGTTGTTTTTGGCTTTTTACCGTCTCAAATTCTAAAGTGACAATGTATGAAAAAACATTGATGAGAAAACTTTCAACAGCAGCTAAGGTTACATTTTTTGAAAATTCACTGCCTGCTCCCAATCACATAATTTAATTAAGAGCTTTTATGCATTCTAAATTCACCCATATTATATTAAACAGAATAACAATTAACAACCCATATATTTGAAAAGGCACCAATAAGGTTTGCACTCATAAAAGGATGCAACAAGCTTTAAGTAGTGTGAAAAATTGTTTCCAAAGTTAATAATTAGGCGCCGGGGGGGTGGGGGCTAATGGCATGTATTGAATGCATATTTTTAGGGAGGTGAGTTTAATTTGTTTTTGCAAGTCATTTTTTAGAAGGGTAAGACTAGGAATGTGCATCAAAGCAACCAATCTGGCAAAGCAGACCTAACCCGACATTTAACAAAAAAAATTTATCTTATAATAAATATTTTATAAATAAATTATCAGAAATAAACTACTGTCGAATGGACATTAATGGTAAATGCAATGAATAAGAGAGAGAGAGAGAAAGATGCTTATTGTATTAATTAATTAAATAAGTTGAGATGCAACGCAATAAATATTTGAAATAAACAAAAGATGACATGAACAGTAAAAAAATTTTAACTAATTTTTTTTTTTGATAAGAACTAATTATTATTATTATTAATTTTTTTAATGAAATTTTTAGGAATGAACAATAGTGTGTTTTAAAGGTGTATGCTATTTCATTAGTCACTCTCATTTTTTTTTTTTGGTTCTTGTAGTATCTCAATGGCTTGAATTTTTTAACAATTAATAAAAAGATCTGAATTTTAATTTCTACTTAAATCAAAATATCAAAAATTAATTGATATTTTGATCTGATAATAAAAAATTATCAACGGACGCTATAATTAAAACTCTAAAAAATAAATAAAAAAAAGTCACTCTCATTTTATATGTATAAAAAATAACCCGAGTAATCTTTGGGTGTTTTTATAACTCTCCTCGTTCTCTATTCCCCGTCTCTCTCATCCCCCGCCCCTCCCCGCCACGGCGCCGCCGTCTCTCTCACTCTTCGTCACCACTCGTTTCGAATCTCTCCTCTCTCTCTCTCTGCCCCGCCGATTTGAAATATATACTTTCTCTCTTCAATCGGTCTCTCTATATCTCTAATCTCTACTCCCTCTCTCTCTCTCTCTCTCTTTCTCTCTCCCTCTGCTCCTTTAGGGTTTGTACACTCCTTAATCCCCAAACCTAGGGGAAGAACTCTGAATTTTTTTGTGAAGAGAGGTATGCTTCGATTCTTGAATATGCTTTTTATTTTTTATTGGAAGTATTAGTCTTTAGTATAAAAAACAAACGCAGGCAATTGTGGAAGCATTTTTCCAATCACAAAATTGCATCTTCAAATTTTTTTTTGGAAGTATTAGTCCTGTTTTGCTTCATGGGTATGCATTAATTCCTATTTTGATGCAGTGAGTGAGTTGTATTTTGTTTACTTTGCAATCAGAATATGTTGTTTGTGTGATTCTATGCCAGTATGCTCCATGTGTACTTGTTGATTTTTCGAAAAGAATTTATTGCTTGTATATAATAAAAAGCAATTAGAATATGTTGATTCAGTATGATTAATTGTGGTTCTTCCATTGATGTGTGTGATTGTTGCGCTTTTACGGTTTTTTAATTGGGTAGTAAAGTCCATGAAGTTGAATGGTTTTGATTACATAATACCATGTCCATACTGTGGAACACTTCATTGACATGTATGCAGCCTTGTCCATGTCTGACACAGACGCACAGGGCTTTTCCCGTGCTTCTTAGACATTAGCACATGTATATATGTAATTATGAATGTGAGTATAATTGTGTTAATGAGGGCTAGTTCCCGTCATGGATAAGTATGACATTTGTATTTGTTTCCTTGGAAATTATGAAACTTTAGTGTCCAATTATATCGAAGGAATCAGTTACTTAATACAACATATCTAACATTCTTTTATCGTTTTGTTTTTACTTTGGTTTGTTTTTTTTTGACTTTATATTAATTATAGTTGTGGGATTTTGAGCTTACTAAAAACATAAAAGAAGTTGCGGTAGCAAAAGCCTAACACCACAAACACCAGGTACTCCTTTTTTTAATTAATGTTATTATATATATATATATTGAACTTGATGTCCTTATCAATGAGTTTATTTTTAAAGAGAATATCAGATTTTGCTTTTCCTTATATTGAATAGCAGTGCAATCAAATTTTAGTTTGTAAAAGTGTTTGATAGATTATATTGGTAAGTTACACACTAGGAAGCACGGACACTTCATTTAGGGTGCCGTACTTGTGTCTTACCGGTGTCTTATTGGCCATTTTATGTTATAATTTTTAAAAAATTTCTCATGTCGTACCCGTGTCGGTGTCTGTGTCCGTTGATGGTATTAGGTGCTGAAAAAGTATTTAAGTCATTTCTGCCAAGTGGATGGTAGTTTATTATTCTAAACAGCTGACATATGTGGAGTTAATTTTTAATTATTTTATTTATTTATTCATCTTATGTTTACATCTCTTTGTATGCAGAATCACTCTTTGCAAGATAGTTGCGATTTTTCTTCTGAGAAAGTGACAACAAGATGGAGGACTGGGGTAATTCTTTCTTCTCTGAATTCTAATTATTTCTGCCATTAATTTGGTGTGCTATTGTAAATCCTAGCTCTTGGGAGATTTTCAAAATCTTGAATTTGCAATGCTATGCTTCTATTCATTAGGATTGTGATATATTTGTGGTTCTATTTTACTATTGATCTTAGATTCTTTTGGTTATTTGACTTGATGAAACTATATTATTATCTTTTTTTGATAAGTAAGAAGAGAATATTATTGATAAAAGAAAAGCAAGAGAAACACAAAGAGTTCACAGTAGTGAACAAAGGAAAAAAAGAAACAAAGAGACAGAAGCAGCCCCTAATCTATTCTAATAGATGAAAGAAAATCCAAAAGGGTAGAACAATCCGAATAACCCCAACATCGAGACCAATCAAAGAGGGTCCGCTGGCAATACTCTAATAATTGAACCACAGTTTTACCCTCATCCTCAAAAGACCGCTTGTTCCGTTTAGTCCAAATAGTCCACATTAAACAACCTGGAACCAAATCTCAAATATCAGAGCTATGCTTCCCAAGCCAATGATACCAGCAAAATAATAAGTCCACAACTGAACTTGGCATGACCCATTCGATCCCAAACAACCGAATCATACAGAAAAGTAACAGGTGATCCACAAATTCCGCTTCGTTACAGCACAAACAACAACGGTTCGCCAAAGGGCGACCATGAAGCATAAGATTATCCAAAGTTAGAATCTGACCATAGGCTGCTGTCCACATAAAAAAAGCCACCCTTTTAGGACCCTTAACTTTCCAAATAACCTTCCAAGGGAAAATGGAAGGAGCTACATTTCGAATCTTATGATAAAAGGACCGAGTATCAAACTTCCCACTGCCATTAAGATCCCAACAAAGTCTGTCACACCCTCCACCCCTAGGAATTCAAGATTGGATGAAATGAAGAAAGGAGTAGGAAGCCGCCAACTCCCAATCATTGAATTCCCTATGAAATCTTAAACTCCACACCCTGTCATTATCACCCACTGGAGGGCTTAACATCTCAGAAATACAAGCCTCCTTAGTAGCTGAACACAAAAATAACTGAAGATAAAGAATTTTGAGAGGAACATCCCCAATCCACTTATCATGCCAAAAGAGAATACGAGAACTGTCCCCCACCACAAAAGAGAAATGCTTAGCGAAAGTTTCCCACCCTTCACTAATACTCCGCCATAACCCACAACCACGAGCCCTACTACAAGCTCTAGTGCACCAACCCCCTTTTCCTTCCCCATATTTCATGGCAATGACCCTTCGCCACAGATGTGAGGTTTCATGGCCATACCTCCAAAGCCATTTCCCTAATAGGGCCTGATTAAAAGGCGCCAACTTCCGAATTCCCAAACCACCCAACTCACGCGATAAGCAAACCTTTTCTCAAGCCACCAATGGATATTTGAAACACTCAACTGATGAACCCCACAAGAAGTTCATTTGAATGCATTCCAGTCTGGTCACCATAGCTTTAGGGATAGTAAAAAGGGAAAGCTAGTAAGTCGGAAGGCTTGAAAGGGTACTTTCAGCAAGGTGAGTCTACCACCCTTTGACAAATAAAGCTGCTTCCAGCCTGAAAGCTTCTTATCCATCCTCTCAAGGATCGGATTCCAAATAGAGGCTGTTTTGTACAAAGTACCCAAAGGCATACCCAAGTAAATCATAGGCAAACTTCCCACCCTGCATTGAAGGATATTAGCCAAAGACTGAATGTTATGCACCTCCCCAATAGGGACAATTTCACTTTTCCCCACATTCACCTTCAAACCAGTAAAAGCTTGAAAACAAGTCAAAACCAGCCTAATAGAAAGAATCTGCTCTCTAGAGGGCCCTTAGTATAGGTATATGCTTTGTTTGTTTCGATGGAAAACGTTGTGTGAAGATAGTTTTCCGTGTTTTCCATTGTTTGGTAGTATAAAAAAAATGAGTCAAAGGAAAATTATCATTGGCCAACATAAAAAGTATAGCAGCTATAGCTTATTTTTGGAGATTGTTTTCCACTAAATTTTTTTGAAAAATAACTCTATCTCACAAACTAAATAAGAGAAGTTAGGAGATTTTTTTTCAACTCATTTAAGGTTGCTACCAAACATAGGAAAATGAGATAGTTTTATGAAAAATACTTTTTGGAAAATGACTCATTTTTTTAGAAAAACATTATGACCGAAACAAACATAGTGATAATTTGCTTGATTCTATAGCAACCAAGGCTTAAGAAAAGAAGTATAATTATATTGGTCAATGTTCTCCTAGTGGGTCTCTTAATTCAGTCAGCTAAATATATACTTCCAATTTTGTTTGTACAATTCCAAAGTAGTATAATTATATACATACAAAAAGTATAGAGTAGTATAGATACAGATGCTTTTATTAATTTGTTGTTTATTTTTGTGGTGTTTGTTTTCTATTCCTTATTTTCCTACTATTTTTATATTGAGCAAGAAAAGGCAAGATGCTTGATTGTTAAACAAGTAAGGCAAGATTTGTATTTTGATAATTATTTGTTAATTTGGACTATTGCCTGTATAAATATGTGTTTTTCTTTTTTAATCTTATATAAGTAATGATGTATTATTGAGACAGGATTACTTCATGAGTACATATTATAGACACAAAGTAGCATTATAATTACAGAGTAAAAATTATGCACAGAAGTATAGCAACTCTACAAAGTCTGCAATGGGTTGCTATTGGAAAAACCTAACCCACAAGACCAACCGACCAACGATCTGATGATTGATGATTTTAATTGGGTCATTGAAATTCCTGCATCTTCAAAAATGGTGATTTTGTTCCCTCCACAATGTCATCATCAAACATTATGGAGCTAGATTAATATTTCCAATGAATGTTTACCAAACCAATTCCTCTAACCAAACAATAGATCAATTACTTTCTTTGGTAACCTCCATTGAATCCCAAAAGCTTTAAAATCAAAACTCTACGTATCAAATGCAACATTGCAATGAATCAATAAATGGTCACCACTCCTCGTTGCATTGATGCATACAGCACCCCCAAGTAAGGTAAATCCTTTTTAGATGAGATTATCACAGGTAAGATTAAGAATCTTCCCCCAAGTTGCTGTCCATAGAAAGAAAGAAACCCTTTTTGGAGCCTTTACACACCTACTACTCTTCCAAGAGAAATAGCCTTCACTGGTACCTCATATGGCTCTGTAATATGAATGAACATCAAATTTGTGATTCCTGTTCAATCTACACCCCATTTTATCACAACCTTCTCTCCTAGAGATATTTGAATAAGGAAATTTTGGAATTTTTTATAATTAACGGAAATTAATTGAAGAGAGAAAAATTTAGTGTTCCCTGTGAACACAGAAATTGTTTTGGGAAACTACAAAAATAATCTAAAGTTACATACATCTAGAAATACTTCCAAACTTGAAAAAGAGGGACCACTTAGCAGCTATAGTCCGCTACGAAAGTCTAGTGAATGTGACTTCCCAATACATAGTGCCGTCATTCTTTTGCATATAGTCTGCTACAAAGCTTCTTTATCTCAGGCCCAATCATTAAAATCTCAATGAATTTGAACATTCCAGCTGTGTATCCCCATCTATCTGACTAACCAAAACTGAATACATTGCTGCACTAAGAAGCACGGACACAATACGGGACACAAGTCATGAGCAAATCTTAAAAATTTAGGACACGATACAGTGATGTGGTAATCAAATAATTAGTAAACGCATGTATTTAGGTATATTTTATATATTTTGAAGCATACGTTAGGTTTGAAAAATAACAGTTTCGATCAAAATAATTAAAGAAGGGATTTAAAGAATTTGCATGCATTAACTGCAACAATAGTCAGTGTTGTTTCTAGTTTTTCCTTTATTAGTGAGGGCATAATATTAGTGAAGTTTGTTTCTAATTTTTTTCCTTTATAATTTCTTTAGGTTTATTTTATGTATTTTTTTTTTTTTTTTATGTTAGAGTCTGCTATATAAATTTACAAAGGTGTATACTACTTTTTTTTTTTTTTTTTTTTTTTCAGAGGATGAGCAAATTCCATCAATCCCTACAAAGGAGCAGTCTAAAATAAATTGGGATGATGAAGATGTGGACGATGATGATGTGAAGGAATCATGGGAGGATGAAGATGAATCTACAACGGTATGATTGATGATTTAACTACGATCTCTTAGTATTTTATTTTTTACCACACTTGTTGATTGGAAAAGAGGGCCTGGTATTGATTGATTGATTGATTAGTTAGATATTGAGGTGTTGCATTTGTATTATTTGTTCTGAATTGAACAATTTACAGAACCACCAAGAACATTATTTATATTCAGATCCTGTTATTTTTTTACCTTTCTATTCTGGGCTCTTGATTTGTGCCACTCTAGTACACTTCCAGTGTACTTGGTTAGTTTTTTCTAATAAAATTTCTTACGTTACTTATCAATTTTTTTTTTTACCTTTCTATTTGATCAGCTCAACTGAAATAAATACATAATTTCCTGAAAATTGTTTTGCTATTTTTGAGTTTGGTTTTTGGAGGTAGCACATGCCTCATATTTGGGTTGCCCATATCTGTGTTGTCTTCTGACAGCACCAGTGGTTTGGGGCAAACCAATAAGTCCAAGTAACATGAAACTTAACAAAAAGATGTCATTGTTTTCTTTTAGTAGTCCATTGTGGTGATTGCATAAATGTTCCCCTGCACATGTTGTTAATTGTTCATTTTGTATTAATAGTTGTTTTAGTGGAACATGGATTAGAGTTTGCTATTATGCAGTTGTGGTCTTAAGTTATATGGACTGACATGCCAGTACCTCATGTTTATGGTGTTCGCTTTGTCTATGTTAATGCAAAATCTATTGTGTCTATATGTGATTACCAGGCACCGGAAACTAAACCTCCAGTTGAAAGGGCTCCAAAGAAACCCGCAGTGGAAGCTGCTGAAAAGAAAGGAAAAACTGTTGAAGTAGTAAAAGAAGAGCCACTAGATCCTGTAGCTGAGAAACTGCGCCAACAAAGGTAAAAATTCAAATATTTATTACTGCTAATAATGGATTTATTTTCTTCTTTTGGGTAGTAAATCAATTGTAGGCATGTCTATTTCTTATCTGGTGATTTGTAAATGATTTCTAGATAACCCTTAAAATTATGAGGCAGCAATAAATATTACTTTTTACACTATCTGTCTTGAGCAGCATGATGTGTTAAAGTTGCATTTCTTTTTTGCATCTAATGCTAGACTCAGATTGTTGGTAACTGGTGATGCAAGTTGGTTTCTCTCATTACACTGCGCAAGTCTTATGAACCAACAGTTCCAAGTTGGTTTCTCCTGTGCACAATAAAATTGATAATATCCAGAAAACAAGCAACTGAAACTGCATCAATTGAGGTTTTGTTAAGTTTGAAGCTAAGTTTGCAACTGAAACTGACCCTTTTTTGAGCTTTATTTTAAGTGTATCTAGGTAACTTTGTAGGGGGGCTTTTAGCGTGCCAGATTTGCTGTCTCATTTGTTTTTGTTTTTTTCCTTACTCTTTTTGCTTTTTATTTTTTACTTTAAAAACCTCCAAGCAAAATGAGACCACTAAACTGGACAAAGAACAAGGTTGATAGCCCAGATCCTAAGCTCTTTTGTCAGTGTTTGGCATCCAGAAGTGTCCCCCAACAACCTTGCTTGTTATTCTGATCATAGTGCACAGTTGATGGTTGATGTTGCCCATAGTTTTGAACAGTGTGCTTGATAAGTTTTTGCGTCATGCTATAGGATGCACGT
Source organism: Quercus aquifolioides (assembly GCA_019022515.1). Classification (NCBI taxonomy): domain Eukaryota; kingdom Viridiplantae; phylum Streptophyta; class Magnoliopsida; order Fagales; family Fagaceae; genus Quercus; species Quercus aquifolioides. Next base: position 34,154,958 of record CM032326.1, read on the forward strand.
TGTTCTGTTTTAAATTATGGGCTTGCCTGCATTTGTTTTTCTACTTAAGTTTGTTTGGGATCGAAATCATTGAAAAACAAATGCAAATCATGATTTATTATAATGGTTTGATCCCTGCTAATTTGGAACTTGTGTATTGATCTTAATAAACAATTAGTGTGGAGGCTTGTAAAAACTTAATAACAGGCATGTTTTATTTGTTTCTGGTATACTGAGAGGATGGTTACTGCAACTATATTGTCCATGACAGGCTGGTGGAAGAAGCAGATTATAAATCTACCAAAGAACTATTTGGTGAGAGAGGAGATGAGAAGACTCTTGATAATTTTATTCCCAAATCAGATACTGATTTCTTGGAATATGCAGAGCTTGTATCACAAAAGCTGCGTCCATTTGAGGTGTTTTAAATTGTCTTCCTCTGTTTTGACCAAAGGTGAAGTGAATATCTAACTTTGTTAATAAATGTACCTGTGCTTCTGTGATACAGAAAAGTTACCATTATATTGCTTTACTCAAGGATGTAATGAGACTGTCAATGACTACTTTGAAAGCAGCAGATGCAAAAGATGTTGCATCTTCTGTCACAGCAATTGCAAATGAAAAACTAAAAGCAGAGAAGGAAGCAAATGCTGGTAAAAAGAAAGGTATCTTTTTGTGTACTTTGACTTCCTGGATACTTAAAGACCACACACGTGATTGTAAATCCGTTGTGATGGACAGACATTGACTTATATGTATTTAATGGATTTATCTCGCCATTTTTTCAGTTGGTGCTCTCAGTTGTTCTGTAATGAGGAATTTATCAATAACTTATCAATTTGTGTTTCTCAATTGTTTTTCCTTGCCTGCAGCCCCTAGGAAAAAGCCGTTCCTTGTTGACAAGCCAAATGATGAAATGGTTGTTACTTCCTATGATGCTCTTGATGACTATGATTTCATGTGAGTGTTTTGTTCCAGTGAGAAATTGGATTCTGCATTTAAGTCATTGAAGTAGGGATAAGATCCTCCGGCGTCCCCCTCCCCAGATAATCACGAGTGTTATTGCTGTATTTGTTCTATAAGAAACTGTCACATTGCCTTCTATATTTATGGTCAATTTTGTTAGTTTTGAATACTAGATCTACATTTGTTTGCATATACTATATGTGGTGCTTTGCCCAAGTCATTAAAAAACTTGTTATTGTCAAAAGTATAATTACTATTTATTGAGATTTTTTTATTCGAGTCCTTCAATAATATTGCATTATCAAATATTTTAGGTTGGATAAATGTGATGCGTGTTGAATGGGTGCAAAAAATAATGAATGGAAAAATTAGAAAAATAAATATGACAACAGGATCTTTATTGACATGCTTGGTAAATTGCCACTGGTTTTACCTATGCAGACTATGGTAAAGTTGCTTTATAATCAAGGATAGATGGTTAAGAAAAATGGATAAAAGTTGTCATTTTATATTTGCATTATCGTATTCCTTTGTTCTCTTCTTTCCAAACCCACTTCTTGTGATGTGCCTTGGCACCCTATCGAGTTCAACAACTGAGAAATTAGCTATTGACGGGAAAAAAATATAGAAAAAAACCTGAGAAATTAGCCAATGTAGCCGTTTTTGTGAAATACTAGTTTTGAATCTTTTGATGAACGTGTAAGGCATGTAAAAATCACTATCATCAAATATTAGTAATAAACAACTTTGTGATTCTATCATAGCTTTCTTTAATCAAAAGCTAATAGAAGATTACGAAGTTTTTGGAGGACAGGAAAATGACTCTTAGTTAGTACTCAGTAGTGGTGTCCTCTCAGGATTGAATAATAAGGCTTGAACATAAGATAGATATGATCCAAGATCGGATAACATTTTATACATTTCAAGTGAATAGACTACAAATTCTCTCTTTTATGTTGAATTTTCTTATTAATCTTCTTGCTCTCAATCCTTGGAACAGAGTAGAAAAACATGTGAGGATACTAATACTACAAAATATTGACCAGTACTTGTAACTAAATATCACCCACCAAAAACTACCCAAAATGAAATTCAAAATCATAGACCAGAAAGATAAAGGTTTAAATATATGTTGTGAAATTGTTTTGTCCATAGCATTAAGTTTGATATAAAAATAGGAAAAAAGTAAAATACAAGGTAGCAATAATGACATAAAAGTAATTAAAATAGTGAAGCCAAGAGCCCTTTTTTTTTTTTTGAGAGAGACCAAGTCACTTAGAGCACTAGCTTTTTTTTTTTTTTTTTGTGCGGAGAAACCTTAGAGGACTAGCGTTGGTTGTGCTAAAAAAAGCTACTTTGACATACCAAAAAGTTAAATTATTTTTAATACATCACTTAATAATACATTCTACATCTCATCTGATATACTTTTAACATTGTATTTATAATTTTTTTTCTTTATTATTTGTTTCCAACGGTTATATTTTTAAATAATTATGTTCTTATAGTCATATTTTTTAAAACCCTACTTTTCCTAACAATGATTAAAAATTAATAAATTATTCTAACGGTCATATATCTAGAAATCATTTTTTTTTTTTTTTTGTGACAATCATATTTTTAGAATTTTTTTTCGTTAATGATCATACAGGTTCTTTGAAGAGTATGATAGATGCAATGGAAACTACCAATGTAGTCCATAGAAAACTCACATGCACAACTCATATCAAATTACAATAAAAACTCATATCCATAATTCACACACTCAAAGTTCCTACAACTCGCCTTTTAATTGCCATCAATGTTCGACGAGGTCCAATTGGTGTTGAGAATGAACTTCTTGGTCTCTATTGTGTTTATAAAATTGAGGTAATTCCAAAAACTTGCTCACGTGACACTTGTGTGTTAAAAATCAAGCACTGCCTCTCTCATTCTCTAGAAAATTCTCTTGCATTCCGGATTTTTCTATGAGATGTCTCTCTTTAATTCTCTAGAGACTTCTATGTAGAAGTAAAACTCAGCCATAAATTTTTTGTAATAGTCTAGAAGGAGCTAGAAATTAAAATAAAAAATAATTTAGTCTGTTTGGATACCGCTTATTGCTGAAAACTGAAAACACTGTAGCAAAATAATTTTTAAATGTGTGAATAGTGCTGTGGGACCAATTTTTAATGAAAATTTTGCTGAAAAAAGAGGTTTGTGGGTCCCGTGAACAGTGCATGAGACCCACTAACAGATGCAAATGCACAACGCAAGCGTTGAAAACGCTATCCAAACTCCAAGACCTAGACATGTGAAGTGAGGTGAAGTATGGTAAGCACCAAGACTAGTGTGAAGTGAAAAAAAGAAAGTCAAGAGTGGTTGTGTCATAGGGTTAGTAGCTAGGTGTCTAGGAGTAAGGTATCAAGTGTGTGCAATTGTATTGTTCACAGGACCCACTAATAGACGCAAATAATCAACGCAGGCGTTGAAAACGCTATCCAAACTCCAAGACCTAGATGTGTGAAGTGAGGTGAAGTACAGGTAAGCACCAAGACTAGTGTGAAGTGAAAAAAAGAAAGTCAAGAGTGGTTGTGCCATAGGGTTAGTAGCTAGGTGTCTAGGAGTAAGGTGTCAAGTGTGTGCAATTGTATTTTGTGAGTAAGTGCCGTGTGCAGTGAAAGAAAGGTGCTATGTGTGCACTAGTGTTAGTGAGTCAAAGCATCAGTGCTTGTAAAGTGTTGTAATTTAAAGAGTCCAGTTTTTAATAAAAGGTCTTTGCGTAGTGTTTTGTTCAACATTGTGTATGAGGATTTCATCAACTTGTTCATAATCGAAATTTATAGCTTCATTTTCATCTCGCTCATCTTCAATAATCATGTTATGGAGAATTTTGGACGCTTTCATGATGTTTTGGAGCATTTCAAGATTGAAAAAATTGTGTAGGTCCACATACAAATGCAAATTGTGCTTGAAGCACTCCAATTACATTACATGCTTTACATCCTTCCTATATGCCTCTTGAGATTTTGCAAATAATTTTCTTTTTTGTCCAAGTGGAGGCAGGATTGTTCTTACAGATGTTGACCACTTTGGATATATGCCATTGACAAGGTAGTATCCCATTGTGTAATCATTATCATTGATTAAGTAATTAACTGAAAGAGCATGTCCTTGTGCGAGCTTGGAAAATATATGAAACTTCTCTAACACGTTAATGTCATTATACAGATGTTGACCACTTTGGATATATGCCATTGACAAGGTAGTATCCCATTGTGTAATCATTATCATTGATTAAGTAATTAACTGAAAGAGCATGTCCTTGTGCGAGCTTGGAAAATATATGAAACTTCTCTAACACGTTAATGTCATTATTTGACTTAGATAATTAAAAAAAAAATGCATGTCATATCCAAAGATCATATGATGCCATCACTTTCAAAATAATAGTTGGCTCACGTCTTTCCATGCAACTGGACAATTTTTCATTTCTAATGCATCCAATCAATATTCCCAAACATCACTGGAAATCCACGGCTTTGGACATGGGCTAACAATCTAGAAATTTCTTTATTGTTTGGTGACCTCAAGTATTTCTCTGAAAATATCAACCATCACTACAACAATGCTAGTGCCATCACTCTTACTAGTTGATTTGAATACAACAATTCTTCTTTTTATTTTATTTATTTATTTAATTTTGAGAAAAGAATACAATAGTGACAACTGAGAACCATGATTTGAAGTGAATTAGAATTTAATTAGGGATGAAACCTCATCACCATAATAATTGTGAATCTCAAGGTAGAGATTCAACTATTGATTATTATTTACCTAAATTGAGGGATTTACAATTACAACGAAGTCGTCACTTATTTTAATTTATAAACAAAAAAAATTAAGAAAATCAGATAAAAAATTTATTTTTATTAATAACGTTCTGTTTGTTTCGTTGGAAAACCTTCTGTAAAGATAGTTTTCCACATTTTCCAGTGTTTGGTAGCACCAAAAAAAAAAAAAAAAAACTGATCAATGGAAAACTATCTTTAGTCAACAGAAAACCCTAATAAAAATAAGGCTTATTTTCTATAGCCTGTTTTCCAAATTTTTTTTTTTGGAAAACAATCTCTCTCTCATGTGTTGCATCTCCTATAAATATTATCTTCATCTGTAGCTGTGAAAAGCATAATTTTTTGGTGCCTTCTCTCTCTCATGGTAAGCTTTCTCACTTTTTCTCTCTTCCCCTTTGCTTTTTCTCTTCTCACACCCTCATTGTCAGTAACTCTGGTCTCTCCTCTTTCGATAGATCTCTCTCTCTAACTATCTCTCTTCTCTCTTTTCTCCATGTTTCTCTTCCCCTCTATAACACAATTCTCTGATTAGATTTTTTTTCCCTTCACTGATCGGTCAATAGCTCCGACTTGTAAAGGAGAACAAATTTGCAGTGGTAGTAATTTCATTCCTCTCTACCAAAATCCCAATTCTTTGCTTTGAATTTTAAGCTTGATTTTCTTTTTTCTCTAAGCAATTTTCGGTTTGATGGATTCCAGGCAGAAATTACTTCTTTTTTGTACATAAAGTGCAAATAAATAAAAGAAGAAGAAGAAGAAAGAATGAATGAAGTAAAAGATGAAAATTTTAAACATAGTGCCTATATTGCTCTAAATTGCTTTTACATGGGACAATCTTTACCGTGGACTAATAATATTGTTATATAATGAATGATAATTGTTTAGGTGAATAGCATTTGTTGGCAGATACTTTTTTTGTTGGCAAATACTTTATGTAGATACTATGCAGTGATGATATAATATGCAAATACATTATGTAAATACATAATTTAGAGTAATATTGAAGACTTGTGGTTGACCATAGTAGACAATTAGTATACTAACAAAAAGAGTAGACAATTAAAAGTTATTGTTATTTATACTTATTGAAAACTAGCTTGTAACTTCATGCATATGCATGAATACACTTAAAGATATACAATAAGATGCATAATATAATTCATATATATATATATATATATATATATAATTTAAATACTATTGATAGTTATTTTTATATTTTATTAACTCTTTAAAAATTTTTGTAAAGATATTATTAGGTCCATTTTTTTTTTAATTATTGTGAAGCACTTTTTTTTTTTTTTTTTTACGATTAATTTATTTTAGACTCTTTGGTTTTTGTACTTAATAACTCACTTGGATGAATATTTATGATGTGGTCCTACATTTGATTCTAAAATTAAGAAATAAAACACTTTAAAAATAAAATAATTTAGGTGACATAACACAAAATTGGAACTCTAATTTGGAATTCTAATTTGAGTTTCTCTTAACTTCACCTATTATTATATATATAGATGTATTCCCCTGTCAAATATATATATATATATATATATAGACAAATGGTTGATATATATGTGTTTTTTTTTTTTTTGAGAAAGAAATAAATTCAATATATATATATATATATATATAGACAAATGGTTGATATATATGTGTGTGTGTGTGTACGTACATACGTACGTACGTTACTGTCCATATATATGAGCAAGAAAAGTGGTAGAGTTCATGAAAATTTGGCAACTAATTAATTTTGATTGTATCTATTGTCAAAATTTTAGTATGAAAACCAAATTCATTCTTGGTTTTTTATTTATAATGATTACATTAGTTGGTTTAAATAATGCACATGTTTTAAATTATGCAAGAAATATTTTTAAAAAATTGCATACCAAATACCAGAAAACATTCTCAAGCTTATTTTCAAGGTCGTTACCAAACACTAGAAAATGAGACAGTTTTTTAGAAAATGCTCTTTGAAAAATGAACAATTTTTCAGAAAACGTTAACGTTGAAACAAACAGAGCATAAGTAATAAAATACATAACTTTGGTCCTCGTTATAATATAAAAAAAATGAAGATTACAATAATTAAATTGCTAGTTACAATCTAAAAAAAAGGTAAAAATAGACTCACTAAATTACAAATTGTGTCATCCAATTTTGCCTAAAATTCAATTAAGTCTTGTAACTTTCAGTTTGGTCATTTCAGTCTGCCCAACTCTAATTCGTGTTCAATGTAGTCCTTCTGTCCACTCCATTAGGTAGGTTGCCTTTAAGTTTCCCAAAATGACTACGCTTTGTTATTTTTGAAATTCTGAAATTAAAAAAATAAAAATAAAAATTTAGAAAATTTATAAAAAGATAGATTTTTTTTTCTTTTCCAATTAAAAGGATATGTCTTGCAAGTCTCTTGGATGCTTGAAAATTTAAGAACCTTGATCTCAAGGTGTGCCATGGTAATTAATAAGTTCACAGGGTTGAAATATGCCGGTATACAGATTTGATTCCAATTTAGTAAAAAAAAATTTCTTCGGAAAAAAGAAAAAGAAAAAAACCTTTTCAGTACTACTCACTCAACGCCTTTCCTGCCCTTACACCGCTGCAATTCATTATTATCCATTCAAGCAACTATATTGCGAAAGCAAAGTTTATTTGTGTAGTTTATTGATTTCAAAAGTGGGTTGAGTCCGGCTTAGAATTTGCTCAAAGACAAAAAAGTTTCGATATGCTCAAGATAAGGTGTTTATGATCTTTTACCCATCTCTTTTGCACCAAATTGAATTTTTGAGTGAAACTAGTTTCATTGGAAAGTAGACATCCGGGGTTTCAAAATAGACACATTTGAAATTTGATCTAATTTGGAATCTAATTTGGATTTGAATCAAGTGAGATATTGAGATTTAAAGTTGACACATGAATGTTAAATTTGAGAAGAACTAGAGTGAAAAATTGCACAATTTTGAGTCCGAATTTTGATAGGAGATGATTTCCTGCTAGGTTTTAACTCTACTTTATGCATTTATATAAATCACTTATTGCACAACTTTTAAAGGCAAGGAGGCTATACTAGAGCAAAATAGTGCTATTCAAAGAGAAAATATATGGCCTCATGGATTGACAAACACAGTTCATGGAAAGTATTCATAATAGAAGAGTTTAAGCGATTTGGAGCTGATTGTGGGGTCACAAGAGTAAGTTACCTATTGGGTGTAGAATCTTGAGTCATGGGTATATCTCAAATTGTAAAGCTTCGATTCTATTAGTTAGTTACTTCTTGGGGCTGGGGTTAAGCCCCATATTGGTATCTTTGAATGCCTTCATAAGTTTTCCACTTCGTCAACAATGGACTGTTTTAGAACACCTTGATTATAATTGTTGACTTGTTTACTGTGGTAATTAATACTTAGCCGGAAATCAACCTGCATTTGTACTGTTAATTTTCAAAGTTGATTAGTTCCCCATAAAATCGACGAAGGGGTCTAAATTACACCTTTCACAAACAATCATTTTCACACATAATGATTACTAGCTGTGGGATTTCACTTTTTAGTAATCTAAAACTTGATCAACCACACTATCTGGTTTTTTTCTGCAATACACTACATAAATATTGATCTATAAAGCTTGCAACAGCTGAGTTAATCTTGTTGAGTTGTAGTACTACATAGAGCTTAAGTAGACTACTACCTAATATCAGTTTATTTAGTAAGTGAAAGAAATTGCATACCTCCCATCTCTAGCTCTCTGTGCCACTGAATGTTTTGGTACTAAGCAAAGATGCAAGATCTATTCTGCCCATAACATGTTGTACAGCTAATTCAACGACCACTTTTGAGGATTGAATCAGTGCTAGTCATGGAAGGAGCAGAACCCTGGCTAGATGAAGGAAATAGCGATAAACCATATGCTTCACTATTTGTAGGTGTACCAAAACAAGCATCGTCATGTGGCAACTCTGGCAGATCAGCGTCACCATCTAAAAACTGCATCACTTGCCTCATGCTAGGCCTAGCTGCTGGCATTGACTGTGAGCAAAACAGGCCTAGTTTCAAAACCAATTCCATTTCCTCTTTTACATAACTACCTTCCAATCTAGGATCACTAGCATCCAGGATGGCTCCTTTTCTCCAGCATTGAAAGACATAATCAACCAGAATCATCTCTGCAGGCAGACCTCGTATATCTATTGGCCTTCTTCCACAAGCCACTTCAAGCACGAAAGCCCCAAAAGCAAACACATCAGTGCAAGTGGTTGCCCTTCCTGTTCTAGTGAGCTCTGGAGCCAAATAACCCACAGTCCCAACCAAATGGGTGGTTTGGGGATTGGAATCGTGGTCGTATAATTTGGCAAGACCAAAATCTCCTAGCCTTCCATTTAAATCAGCATCTAATAGAACATTGCTCGCTTTTACATCTCTGTGTAGAACAACCTGTTCCCACTCTTCATGAAGGTAAAGAAGGCTAGATGCTACTCCTCTGAGGATTCGATATCGTTGAGACCAATTAAGGTTTGGCTTTTCATTGCTATATAAGAATTTGTCAAGGCTTCCGTTGGGCATATAATCATAGACCAAGAGAAGTTCTCCCCTCCGCCTACAATATCCCAGTAGTTGCACCAAGTTCCTGTGTCTCAGTCTTCCTATGCTAATGATCTCAGCCACAAATTCCTTCATCCCTTGTTTGGAATCATGGGAAATTTTCTTGACCGCAATTTGTATATTGGAAGAAGGAAGTAGTCCTCTAAAGACCTTCCCAAAACCTCCTACTCCAAGAAGCTCTTTATCTGAGAAACCTTTGGTTGCTTTGTAGAGATTCTTATAGGTGAACCTGTGAGGACCATACTCCCTTTCCCAATCTTCACGTATTTCTTCATACTTCTTCCTTCTTAAGATATAAGCAGCTCCAGTGAATATTATCAGCACAAGAATTACTGTTATGACCAAAATCTTGGTCTGTAGTCCTATATTCTCTTTTGTTTTCCCCTGTTGGAGAAGCAGAGGAAGCTTCGAAACATCAAGGCTTTGTGATTGTCCACTTTTATTAAAGCACCATCCAAGAATATAGTAACTTGCTGATTTACGAGAGCTTCCAGAGAAACCAACATACATATTTCGGAAAAGATATTGAGATAGTTCGATTCGTTTTGACAAGAGAGGCCGGTTTGGTTTTGGGATGTAGGTCGGGGCTAGTGTTACATTCAGTAACTTTTCTGCTTCATCATAGTCTATCCAAAGATGCATTGGATTCCCACTCGTGAGCTCCAAGCTTATATTCCTCCCTTCTTTATTGGAAAAATACATTGCAGTAGCTGCTTCGACTGATTGCAAGCCATTTACATCAATTCCCACATGGTTATCATCAATATCCCCAAAATTGTCATTCTTGAAAGTATCGAGCTCTATGGCCAAAATGTGGTTTGTTGCCTGGCCATTATTTGAAAAATTGAAGAGTCCTAGAAGTGGATGGGCTGAAGCATTGGAAAAGTCCCTTGAGGGACTAATGGTGAAGGTAATGCCATTGCCAACACTATTTGGAAATTGAGGAACCATGGCAAATACAAAGTTTGTAGAGAACGAAAGAGATGACTTTAAACCTGAAGAAGAGGAAGTGTTGAATTTTAAAGGAAGTGTGTAGAAAGCATAACCAAATTGGCTGAGTGACATGCTGCTTAGCTGCAGTAGACCATTGTTATAAATTTGAGCGCTTCCTTCAAGATGCAGATTGGCTTGATGGAAGCCATTGTAGATGAATTGGTCTTCATTTTGAGCAAAGGCCAAGCAAATAAAGTAAACACACAGAATTATCAGAAACTGAAGTGAGTGAAGAACCATAGCCATTAGCATTAGGAAAAGTGGGAAAAGCTTCCTTTTGTAAACTGAGGGCTTTTGCTTGCTTAAAGTGTCTGAGAGTTCAGAGAATTGAGTTTTTATTCTTTGCCACTGGGTCATGATAAAACATCAGTATCTGCGTTCCCCTGGTCATGGGCTAACCAAAGCGTTGCCTCCCCAAAAGAAAGTGTCATTGTCAAGTAGGAACTATGGTTGGAAAAGAAGTTTTAATTGTTTGACAACTGCTTTTCAAATTGATGCCCATTGAACTTATAAACACAAGTTTAAGCTTACACTTAAATAATGTGGGTCATGATAAAACATCAGTATCTGCGTTCCCCTGGTCATGGGCTAACCAAAGTGTTGCCTCCCCAAAAGAAAGTGTCATTGTCAAGTAGGAACTATGGTTGGAAAAGAAGTTTCAATTGTTTGACAACTGCTTTTCAAATTGATGCCCATTGAACTTATAAACACAAGTTTAAGCTTACACTTAAATAATGTGGGTCATGATAAAACATCAGTATCTGCGTTCCCCTGGTCATGGGCTAACCAAAGCGTTGCCTCCCCAAAAGAAAGTGTCATTGTCAAGTAGGAACTATGGTTGGAAAAGAAGTTTCAATTGTTTGACAACTGCTTTTCAAATTGATGCCCATTGAACTTATAAACACAAGTTTAAGCTTACACTTAAATAATGTGGGACACTAGGATCATAACATATTCTTGTGTTTGCTAAATACGAGGGAACCTATTTCAAAGGTAAAATGTCTTTGTTTTATCTGCTAGCTTAAATTCATTTTATTTTGTTAGTTGGAGAGTCAGTAAAGTGGCATTGTCGTTTGCTAAGATTAAAGGGCAAATATATCATCTTTCTCAATTAAAAAAGAGCAATATCACTGCTACTACAAATGTAATTCAGAAACTGATCTATAAGCCTTACAAAGTATCTACTTTTAAACACAAACTAGTGGATGTCCTGCGCGATGCGCGTGTTCATTATTAATTATTTTATAATACTCGGGTGTTATAATGTTTGGAAAATTAATTTTGATTATGTATTATACATCACTAAAATAATGAATAAAAAAAATTGTAACACAATATATTTATAAGTAATCATAATTAATTAGACTCTAAAAATGCCACTATATGCCATTTTTTGTTTGATCAGGTGTACATGTATATTTAGTTATTACATTTGACCGTTTCCAATATAAAATTTTTTATTATTTCCTTTTATTTTTTTTAGAAGTATTTTTTTTTTTATAAAGAAAACATGTGAACTTTTGAAGGCTAGACATCTAAGATTTAAGGTTTATAATTTCTAATTCGCAAAACTAAATATACATGCCAAGAGATTAAAAATAAAACAATAATTGAACAGTGAAATATAAACTTATACTATTTCATATCTTACGTTTAATTTTACTTACATCTAAGTACCTTAATCACTTACAAAGATTAAACAGTTTCCAAACATATAAACAAAGACAAAAAACACATACCTTTTAGAAACCCCATATGTTGTTAAAGCATTGTATCAAGCTTTGATAGTTTTGTTAAGAAGTTTAGATCACATGCACCTGAAACCAAAGCCAATTTTATACTCTTTTTGACACTAATTTCTAACTCTTTGTCTCTCTATCTCTCCAGTCCTATTTTTCTTTTGGCCTTATGATATTTTGTGAAATTGGAATATATAAAAGAACATGAAAACTAACGTTGAATGGAGAAAATCTTTCATTTTTTTAAATTAATGAAATTAAAAATGGAAGAGTTCAAGAAGTTGGAAAAGGGAGTAGAACCAAATCTTTTAATATTCTGCATTTATGGCTTAAACTAATCATTGATAAGAAGATGGGAGGTGAAAGACTCAACGAAAAAGTACTCATACAAAGTGTCACATGGCAAAACCTCATGTACTTCTGCATGAGGTCTCTACTTTTATAAATATATTGATATTGATTAGTCCTTAATTTTTTTTTTTTTTTTGCTTTTTTTAAAATTTAAAATGGTGGGTATGCTAAAAGACATGAAAAATAGAGAAAGGTGTGATGTAAGCTTAGGCAATTAATGAGAGATTAATGAGATAATAGTAAAATAAGTTAATGTAAACCTTTGAGTAACAGTAAAAAAAAACTTAATGAAAGAGGAAAAAAAAATGCTAAATGCAAAATTAAAGCGTCACTTGACTAGACCTCATGCACTCCCGCGTGAGATCTTTGCTTATATATATATATATATATATATATATATATATATATATGGATGATTATTCTTTTATAACTCCTAATCACTAATCAGCATGACTCTCAAAAAACGTTGTGATAGGACTTTATCATACGGACAAAATAAGCATAGATTTTTTTTTAAAAGATATTGCTATTGTGTTCATCCTTATAAGAATTTAAGCATAGATTAAATTTTCATTATTTTTGACAATTTTTCTTTGATTCCTTTATAATTTATATATTGTGTTAGTTTAAATGAATTTTTTCTCAAGCTTTTAGCGGAAGGACTTTAGATAAGATATTCAACTTTTAAATGCCAAGCATTGATGGTAAGTCTTGTACATGGAACAAATCAAGATAAGAAATTAAGAGTATGGTCCATTTTGGTCGGCCTTTGCTTGATTTGTCTAGACGTCAATTTTCTCTCTTGCCAAAAGTCCGACTTATTTTAGGCGGAAGTTTCCTTGATTATTATTTGTATACAAAAATTCCAGAATCATTAAATTGGAATAAGTCCCTTACTGACCTAACCAATTAGAATAGAATGAAATTTCTTCCCATCCACCCTAAGTATTGTGTACACCAATTTTTTTCTGCATCTCATAATGATACGTTGTGGAAAGGTGTCATCCAAGTCCAACATGACTGAGAGTTGTAGTCGAGACTATGGCCTAGAAGCTTTACTATTCAATACTTTGAGAGAAAAATTAAACACTCATTTGATGTAACAGGAGACTATGGAATTTGACACTGTATACACTAGGATTTGTTCTTGATGTTGTGAAATTGTTGTAGGTACTAAAAACTCTAGATTGATTAGTTGGCAAGTCATGCTCCTTAAGCATGAAAAGTATACAATGAAAAGCATTACACAGAAAGCTTTGTTCAAGAGTTTAGCTGTAATATGCGCATTAATTGATAATAAAATAGTGGGCTTAGGACACCTGATGAGTAGTAATGCAAGAAAGTGCACCTACTGCCTTTTCCTTTTCTTGTACTTTCTTATTAGGTGGGAGTGATTAAAAAAAAAACAAGTGGGTAGATGAAAAATGAAAGAATGGAAAGTGACATATTTTTCTCAAAAGAAAAATAGTATAATAAATACATGTTTCTTTCTTTTGTTTGTAAGAAGAGAGAGATGAGAAGACATAAAGAGTGTTCTACATTGAATCTCTATTTCACTTTTAAGTATATATTAAAAGATAAATGAGGATAAAGTTGTCAAATATCATGATTTAGTCGTTGTCCAAAAAAAAAAAAAAATCATGATTTAGTTTATTTTTACAATGGGGGAGATATTATTTGAATTTAGACGTTTCCATTGGAATACAAAAAAGTGTTATTTGAGTTACAAAACTCTTAACAACATGATTTATTTCTCTATACTCATTGTTTTCACAACAGTACACCAATATTAGTAAGTACTAGTCGCAGACTTGCGCGTTGCGCGTGATAATTTTTTAAATTAAATATTATTTTAGTCCCTAGACTTTATAAAGAGTTTTTTATTTATTTTTTATTTTTATTTTTTTTATATAATAGTTTTATCATATTTTTCATAATCTTGTCTATAACATTTTTTACTATTATCATTATTTATTGGTTGATGATTTGTATAACATAGACATTAAATAAGAGGTAGAACTATTCATTAATTTTTTTTTAAATCATGGTGTATGAAGATTATGATTATATATACATATATATATATATATATATATATAATTTCCCTAATTGGAGTTTGATTAGTTTTAAGTTTAAATTTTGTATTATTATATTTAATTGTTGATTATTGATTTAATTAAGTGAATGTAATGGTTGATTTTATTGCACTATAAAGTTTTTGATGTCCTCTGTATAGCCATCTCTAATTTATTTCTTATTCCTCTTGACCACCTTTTTATTTTCCAAATAACGGTTATTAATTGACATTTGATTTTTTTTCTTTATCTACTCTTTATTACTTTGTATTGGTTTTTTTCTATACCATCTCTCTCTCTCTCTCTCTCTCTCTCTCTCTCTCCATTGGCTACCTATCGTTTTCCAAAATTTGATGATGATTCTATGACATTAAATATACATTATTAGTTTATTTTTTATTTTTTTTAATGCAGTGTTTCTAACTTGATTTGCTTTGTATTTCATTCTTCCTTTGATGCATTGGATGTGAGAATGAGTGTTTCCCTAGCATTACTCCACTTAATGTGGGCAATTTTATTTATTTTATTTAGGCAAAATATTATATTTAAAATTTTTTAAAATAAAAAAGGAATGGAAATATAAATAATTTAATGATATATATGGGGGATGTGGCTGAATTTAAATGTTAAATAAAATGATATGAGAAAAAAAAAAATAAAAATAAAATACATAACAATAAACACTAACTTATCCAGATAATTCTATGTAATATAATAATAGTACATTCTTATATACTATTTTTAATTATTTAAAATGCAATATGATAATATTTAACAATCAAAGTCAAAAAAAAAAAAAAAAAAAACCTAAAACACAAAACTAAATCCCATCAACCAAAATAGAGTTCTAAAGAATACAAAACTTTATCAAGCTAAAATAGAGATGAAAGAAAAATAAAAATGAAAATCCACTAAAAAATTGAGGGAGAAAGAGTGGGAAATAACTACTTTTTTGTGAGAGAAAATTATGTAAAGAATGGAAGAGTGAATGACAAATTTATACTAATAGGATGATAATAAAAAGAAACAAAATAAAGGAAGATAAAAGGAAAGAGGAAGAGTGATATCAAGGTAGAATGTTTGGGGAGATGAAAAGGTAAAGAGAATGAGAAAGATTGGAAAAAATATAAATTGTAAAAAAATGAGTACAAATTGATGAGCACAATTTTCTTTTATTTGAATTTAAGTAAAATATTACATTTTTTTTATTTTTTAAAACAAAAAGAGAGAGAAAATATAAATAATTTAATGATAAGAAGGATGTGGTTGAATTTCAATATTGAGTAAAATAAAAGAGAAGAAAAAAATAACAAAAATTAAAAGATATAACAATAAACACTAAATTATCCAAATTAATGTAATGGAATACTATTTTTTTTATCTACTATCTTTAATTTTTTATAATGTAATTGGATAAAATTTAACAATCAAAGAGCAAAATAATAATAATAATAACTTAAAACACAAAACTAAATTGTATTAACCTAAATTAGAGTTCTTAAAAACACAAAAATTTATCAACCTAAAGCAGAGATGCAATAAAAAATAAAAATCCACCAAAACATTGAGAGAGAGAGAGAGAAAGAGAGAGAGAGAACCTTTTTGTGAGAGAAAACTATGTACAGAATGGAAAAGAGTGACAAATTTATAGTAAGAGGGAAGGGATAAGAAGAGACAAATAAAGAAAGATGAAGGGAAAGATAAATAACAATATTAAAGTAGAGCGTAGTAGGGAGATGAAAAGATGAGGGAAGAAGAAAGGTTGAAGAAAGTGTAAATATTTAAAAAATAAGTGAATGTAAAAAAAATTATAGGAAAATTGGAAATAAAAAAGATATATATATATATATATATATATATATAGATGTTAAAACCAACAAATATGAATATGTAAAGTCAATAATTTATATATATATGTGGGGCCAGAAAGAGTCAAGCAACCCCGGCCCACTTCGAACCAGGCCCAAAGGCCCACGCTGAGGACGCGTCCCAGATCCGAGGACGAAGTATGGAGCCCAGTTGCCCAAGAAGCATCGCCGAGGATGATTACTTCCTCGGACGACCGAGATCAGAAAGTGAGCAAGCAGCATACCCTTAAGGGGAATCTCCCTAAGCGTCCAAGGGGCAAATAGCAAGTACCAAGCACTGGACATGGAAGCATGGTGGAGGAGCAAGTCCGAGATGAACTGTCACCTCCACATTAAATGCCCTCAACTAACGCCCTGGCCGCATTAATGAGGATAGGACCCCTGAACAGTGCCGTCTTGGGCGCTGCAACCCACAGAGGGGATGGGAATGCGGCTGATGGGACAGACTCTCAAGTGGTAGCCTGGTTGATCAACAAATGTAGGGCTAAGATCAACTGAGAGAGAAGTATATAATGTAAGAGGTCTCTCTTGAAAGGGGGACGGCAAAAACCAGAGAAAAAGTAATACTGTAGCTACTGGCATTCTCTGAAACCTTGTAGCCTTTCTTCAAAGAAATAAGAACAACTTCAAGCTCTGTAAAGCTCGTCCGAGGAGCCTTATTGTCCATCCTAACCCACGTCTAAGTTATCAGCATTCACGTACAACCATGCATGGTCGTTGCGTTCCTCACTAGGGCCTAGCTCTTGAACCCATACTCTATAAATTCATTGCAGCTGGGTTTGGGTCCACTCTCTCAATCTGCGGAGAGCGCTCGAAACCGGTCCCTACAATATATATATATATATATATATATATATATATTTGTAAAGAAAATAGGAATAAATAATAAATAATAATTATGTGGCTAATGACGTGGTGATGAGGTGGCGCAACAGGAGCTCAGCAGCAATAAATGTCACGCTTCAGCTTTTAATAATATATAGATATAGATTTATAACATGTTTGGCCTCTCATCTTTTATAACTCTTACAAATTGTTTCTCCTAAAAAAAAAAAAAAAAAAAAACTTTAAAGCATAAAACAAAATAATAATAGTTATTATATTATTAACATGGACATTTATCACATTCATTATCACATCAATTTAGCATTTTTCATGAAAACAAAAAATAAATAAATTCAAACCACAGAGATTTGGGTTCAATTTACTTTGAGTATTTGTCTATGGTGTTTGTAAATGGATTTCCAATTTGGCTCGGCGAATTGAAGGTCATCAATCTGTTAGCAATAGTGAATATAATAAAATCTCTAAAGATAAGAATTTTGATTTTGTTTATTGTCAATTATGTGATGAAATTTTGGCTTGGGTTATGTGTATGATTGCATTAGTTGTTTCATGTTTGTAATCTATTAGATATCTAATAATTTTATATAATAACATATTGTGAAACATAGACATGCAGATAGATCTATTTGGCATTAGCTTATAAGCTCAGCTTTTAGCTTTTATGTATAGTTTTTTAAAACCTCACTTTTTTCTACATTTTCTCTTTTCTTTTTTTTTCTTTTTTTTTCAAAAATTTTCAAGGTACAAGTATACTTTAGCACATTTTCACAAAAAAATTTTCAGCAAAAAGTTAGATAAATTGCATGTATCCATTTGCAAAACTGCTAGGATAGCCCCAAAAAGCGTCGGAATGGGCCCAAAATGCCTATCCCGATGCTTTAAACTACCATGTAGTGACAGTCGGTATAGGATTGCCAGACTTGTACTAGTGCTTTTCAAAAGCACCGGGATAGGTCCTAGCATTTTTCAAATCTTGTTTCGGCATTTTTACTTGTGTCGAGACAGTCCTTACCAACAACTTTGAAGACCTGTACCGGTGGATTTCAAGGCCTATATCGGTGCTTTTTAATAATAATAAAAAAAAGCATCAATATAGGCCTATCTATACCAACGGTTTTATAATTGCCCTTATAGGGTATTTACGAAAATATGAATACAACCTATACCATCACTTTTAAAAGCGCTAGCATAAATAGTACCTATTCTATCGTTTTCAAAAGCACTGGTATAGGTCTTCATTGGATATAATAACAAGGCCTATACCAGCGCTTTTAAATCGTCACAATAAGTTCTGCCTATGCCAGCGCTTTGAGAACCGCCAATATAGGGCATATATGGAATTTAAAATAAGCCCTATACAAGCGTTTCTAAAACGCCGTAATAGCCTTGCCTATGCTCATACCCTATTCTAGCGGTTTTTAAAGCGCTGCAATAGGGCCTTTTTTATTTATTTTTATTTATATATATATATATATATATATATATATATATCTTATAGCACCTGTAATGTACCTACAATACATATTTTCCAATACATATTTTATAGCACCTGTAATGAACCACAATTCATATTTTCCAAAAGCAAATACAATACCACATTAAACCAATAAACTAAATATATTTAATTACACCATATCAATAATTACATCCCAAATGTCTAGAATGTTATACACAAAATAATACATCCCAAGTGTCTAGAATGTTATGAACAAAATAATACATTCTACACAACTATGTAGAATGTTCTGCACAAAAGAATACATTCTAACTATGTAGAATGTCATGCACAAAATAATACATTTCAATTGTCTAGAATTTTATAATAAAGTTTCCAACTATGATGTGTATATATATCAAAGTTTGAAACTTTATTATAAATATCAAAATGTCATAGTAACTACTCCAAAATAGGGCCCAAAGTATTGCCTAATGCGTATCATCAGATGATAAGCGCTGAGCATCGGGAGACTAGATATCCACTATAGAATCATCGTCACCATCCTACGAATTAAGAAACACAATGAATTAGTGTACTAAACAACAGAGTTAGTAGCTAAATGACACAATATCACTAGTATTACTACCAAGTGCCACATTAGCAATTAAAACACACTCAAGTACACTTTACACTTTGCATTTCTCCTATAGGTAAACTAGGTCATGCTCCACAATATTGCAATTGCATAATTTTTTATATCATTTTTTAACATAATCAGCTAGGGCCAAGCAGGCATCAACACTAACATTCACATAGGGTAGTGTACAAAATCTTGACCATATCCAACATCTCCTCCCCAAAAGCTTCAGTTTACTACAAGTATTGTTTTGTCATGTCTTTAGTATCAGTTACACATGTAAGGGTTTATTTTTGTACTGGGATATGACAATCGCACATGCTCCTCTTCTAATTTATGTACACCTTTTGTCATTTGTTAAGCTTATGAATAGGAGCACTCATCTTTAGTTTATTTCAATGCACTAGATATCAAGCCTTGTTTTGTTTTAGTCTAGAACCAGAATTAATCTTCACATGCAAGTAAACATACTATTAAGGATCGCCTTTCTAACGATAAGCAGCATTTTGTTGTTGCTACTGTTTCCTATAGATAAAAACAGGTCATGCTCTGCAGTGTCAGTCTACTTCGAAGAGCGATTTAATGTCACATGTTAAGAAGAGTCAAAACCATAGCACTCCTTCATCCCACCAAGTTTGGCAAAGTAAATTTAAGAGCCAACCTTCCCAAAAGCCATCCAAACAGCCCTCAAAACAGAAGGTTCTGAAGCATCATATCATGTGGGATGGTATGTCCAAAGGAAACATTTTACTTCTCTCCATGTTCAAAAATTTACCCAAAGAATATTCATGATGTGCCTAGTTATGTGCTCTGTTTGTGTCTTAGATAGAATCTTACACTTTAGCTTTGGTACCATGCATTTTACTTCTTGTGAGATATGTATCTTGGATAAGTAACAGGCTTAGAATGTTGCTTAGCTTAGGCTCCCAAATGTTCACAACCTACTAAAACGGTCAATGCTTAGTTGGGTTTATAACTTCATTTCACATTATTTTATGAACTAGACATAATTCTGTAAGTGGGAATCATGACCATATTGCATAGGTCACCCTTAATAATGTTGTCTGGTATTAGGATAGATAACACTAGATAAATACACGAACAGCTTCATGCATCTATAATGACACTGACACAAGTGTTGTCCTCAAATCACGATCAAAATAATTTCATTTTTTAGTGAAAGTTGGAGACTAGTCTCTTCAAGTAAATTCAAAGTTTAGCAATAATGTGATGTGTATGGCTGAAATAGTGAGAGTAGAAAAGCTATGCTGCTTATAACAATTTAATAAAGAAGAATAGGCCATTATTATGGAATTATGAACCATGAGTTGGAAAGTTTTTACATATTTCTAAAAAGACTATATCTAAAAAGTGAATTAAAAACTAGATATAGTCTAGTGATTCAAAAAAATGTCATTCTACTTATAAAAGCATGCATGCTGAGTGGCAGTTCCAAGAGATGCATGCTGAGTGGCAATTTAAACTTCAAATTAGTTTATATATATATATATATATATATATCACTCCTCATAGTTATTTAAGAGGCTTGTTTGTCCATAAAAGAAAATTCAAAATCTATTGCTTCCCAATAAATGGCTTTAATGCTAAACATGCACATGCATATATCTAATAATATGACACACAACATACTTTGTTATTCAAACTTCTTACCGTAGAGATAGTGGAAAACGATGGGTACAGTTGGGTCAACATCCTCCTCATTAACCTCACTTCAGCTTCAATGGCATCATAACGAGTGCATTTCTCCCTTATTGCTTATACTTGAGCAGACAACTCCTTAACCCTTTGGTCGGTTGCAGTAGATGTTGGAAGTGGCATACTGTTATCCATTGAACTTGCACGATTGCCAAAGGGGGTTGGACCAAAGCCTACCCCTCTGACACGACCACCTCTCTCTGGATCGATGACTTGTCCAAATGCATCGTCGGGCTACCAAAGTATGCCAGCCTCAATGTCGTCTCCTTGCAACTGTGACCCCGTTGCCATAAGCTTTTTTTTATCTTCGCCTAGTACTCACAAATAAACAAGACAACATATTAGCAATGAGGGCAATAATACACATGCCAACATGAGTAATATGCTTTTATATATATAAAAGTTGGGTTAGAGTTATTATAAAAGGAAAAAAAAGTTGGGTTAGAGTTATATCATGTGTACTTGGAACCCAAACCATATATATTATGCAAAAGAGAATGACTAAATTTTGACTCAACCTATCGTGCTTGGCCAAGTTAAATGATGTACTTGACCAAGTTAAATGATGTACTTGACCTAGTTAAATGATGTACAAACACATTTAAGAAATAGTTGTATAAACACAGCCCAAAAAGGGTCCTTTAGACAATTAAATTTCCTTTTTTTTAATGGATAAGTTTTAGCCCCAAGAGAAGGGGAAGGGGAAGGGGAAATTCAAACAAGTGACCTCTGCTTTATGAGGTATGGCCACAGCCAATTGCACTACTGCTTGGGATTGACTACTATATACATGAAATCATAAATTAATAATTTATGAATTGTTAATGGATCACCACGAACGTTTTCACCCAAGAATCTAGAAGTTCCCAAATAAACAAAGGGCTTGCAAGTATTTAATAAATACAACTAGTAATAAGACAGAAGCTCCCAAAAAATTTAACTTTGAGACCTTCACTTATCATCTACACCAATACACGCATCTTACTATATTAAACCTCTATTGAGCACATAGCATACTCTAGTTCCTGCATATGCACCTTATATACAATTCATAAGCCATGCAAAACCAAGCACATGGTCATGACAAGTAATGAAGATGCACATGGTCATATTTTATAACACCTGTAATGAACCATATGAACCAGCAGCTTCAATCTCAATTAGTTCTCCACCATCAAAGAACTTCTTTCCAACTCAAAATATAATACTTTCAAATTACTAATATAATTTGTTACAAACTTACAATGTTCTCTTCCGCAGTTTCATTCACAGTAGTACCATCATGGTGAGAATATGCCATTTCATACATCTCACCTCTCTTTATTTGCCTGCCTTTCTTGTTTGCCTACAACATGGTCAGGTATATTCGGCATATTAAAGCGAGGGTGTCGATTCGATGGTGTCGAATCACATTTATTTCTACTTTAGAATGCAAAATAATATAAGCTTTGTTCATTTTTGCATGTTATTAATATATATAATGTTGTTCTTACAATGCTATCCGCCATCTGGGCATAGCTTCTAGATCCCAGCGTATGCAGCTCTGTTTGCTTCCCACGCCGCTCTTTGTTATCTTTAGATAGGTCCTACGAACATTTCAAGAAAGTCACTACCAATTACAATAACAAGCTAATATATAATACTCTTGAGCATGGAACCTATAAAAGCAAAACATCTATACTACTGTAACTATTACTACCATGCCTTTCTGAGAAAACCAGTACTCGACCAAGACATAAAATTGATTGTCATCAACCTCTAGCGGTGATAGCTCAAGTCAAGCTTCCTTAGGAATGCCCGGCTTGCAGTACTTCTCCTTCAACTCTACTTTGTGACCTCTCCACAACTTCCCAATCTATGACAGTGCCCATTTCCTCTGCTTGGCAGGTTGGATGCGGTTTGTAGGAATTATCCATCGTGCCTACCATGTGTAAAGTTGAATTAACAAATGTCACATTTTCAACATAATAACAAACTTGCATAAAGCTTTAAACAAGTAATAAAGAAACCCCTTTTACTGTTGCTTTTTGCCTAATACCTGAATGGCTTCCCAGCACCGATTCTTATATTGTTGTGGCATTGAAGTCCAACGAACATAATTGATTGGGCACATGTCATGCCTTCTTGCTACTGTTCCCAGCCACCTTGCCCAAGACCCATCATTTTTCCCGACCGGCTAGCCTGCTTTATTTAATTGCAAGAACAATTTTTTCCCTGGTGGCATATTCCCAATGTTGTCAAACCGGTTAGGCCCATGTTTATTGGGTACATTGTCCGCTTTAGCTGCGGGTACGTCCCGAGGATCTATTAAACCACCAGCAAGTTGCATCAAATTACAATGAAACACAAAAGAATGAAATGTCAAGAAACTAGCCATTTGGATATTCCAAAAAACATATAAGTAAATTTATATTGTATCCTTATTAGTATAAGGATATTTAATGAAAATATTAAAACATATTAAGTCATAATCCTCAAAAAAATGTATGACAAGTGATGATATATATAAAGAAGGTAAAAAAAAAAAAAATCATAAATTATATAATAGGTAAAACTATCTTCTTCTTTTTTATTTATTTTATTTAAGATTGTTGTAATTATAATATTATAAGAAATACTTTTATGCACAATGAATAAGAACCTACATAAATATATTTTGTCAAGAGAACCAAACAAACTATGTTAGAATATTTATTACATGATTAAATAAATATACTTTATTATCAATCTAACTTTTTAATAGATTGTAAAAAATAATAATATTAGTAGTGATAAGTAATATTTTTGTCATGAGAACGTCATCTTAACTTCAAATCAAACTATGTTTTGACAATTACACCTTCCAATTAAGTTATTTTATGTCATGTCAATCTCACTTATTTAGAGCCACACTTTGTCTTCCATTTTAGTCAAATGATCCACATGATGAGTTCCCATCTTTAAGAGGTATTAGGTGATTAAATATACTCTTTCTCTCTATGTACGAGTTTGGGATAAATAGAGTTGTCAAGTGTAAGAGTGGATTGTCAACAAACACATGATTTTTTTTTTCGGATTAGGTTTAGTTGAACTTCTTCCTCCAATAGTGTAAATTCTAACATGATATCAAAGTCTCACATTGGCAGTGTGGAAACTTTGGTTTGATTTATGTATACCTTTTTTGTTTTGTTGGAAAAGAAAAAGCTTGGTATGATTTATGTATACTATTAGTAATTAAGACTCTTTACCTAATATCTTAGAAATTTTAGGTTTGAATATTCTAATAAACTTTACTATGCCATTAGTCCATTTATCTTTCTGGAGTAAAAGTCATCAAATATCTTGAAACATAATGTGACTTTTTTTTCTTTCTTTAAATAGAAGAATGAAATTCTTCATAATATAAATATTTCTATCCTATTCAATACATTGGTCGAAAACTCCAAATATGACTTTTAAAATTATCATAGCTGTCTTGACTTGATCATAACACAGAATCCAAATGTTAACAGCCAAAAGCCCAAAAGTATACATATACTATAAGTTGAAGTGTGTGATCATGGTCTTCTCATTATTAATTGCAGACCCTTATAATTTTGGCGGCAGCTTTATTCATCATAGATAAAGATTCAAGATTCAGCCCCCATTATAAATAAATCATGCAGAAAAAGAAAAAAAAAAAGAATCCCGTATCATCATTTGAACATTAGGTGAAGCTCTAGCTTTTCCAAGAAATTGAAGTTATTGCATGTGTTTGAACATTAGGTAAAGAACTTGGACTCAAATCTTTCTCTTGAACTTCTTATAAATTTAGTTACGTTGATAAGGTATTCTTCTCTTTAGAATTAATAAGGTTTTCATTTGTCTACAAATAATAAATTAAGAAATCCTTGTTAGGGAAGGAATTGATAATAAATTGAGATAGTCTCTCGTGACCATATCTCTAGCTTCCCTGTGTAAACCTAAGAATTATCCCATAAAAGGAAAAAAAATTATTATCTAAAATGATCTCATCCAGTGAATTCCAGTTAACTTAACTAGCAAAACCTCTTATTACTAAACCTTACCTATACCAAAAACCAATTGGTATAAAGAACAATCATCATGGAGTATAAATTATAGGTTAAATTTTATGGTGTATGTATAAAATAAATTGTAAGGTTGAAATTTATCAACCATCTTGTTGGCTTTATTCCGTGCCTAATTTGCTTGTAATTTAGCACTTAGTAACCCTGTATTTAGGTGGGATTCATGTAAGGGTAGTGTGTGAAGAGAGTGTGAGAATTACTCAACTTTGTGCCAAGAAGCAAGGACTCGCGGCTTGCAAGCCGCCAATTGATGTGCACGTGAGAAGCATGCCCGGGGGGGGGAAGGGTCACGCCAGCTGTCGCACTACAGGACAAAAGTCCCAGGCTAGCCAGACCGTTATCTCACGACTTGAACTCGCGACTTGGACCAGTTGCGAGGCCAAGCCGCCAACCAGCCCTGTTTGGGTAAAACTGACTCTTCGTATTCCAAACACGCACCACTATATATAGACCATTATACCCACGAAATGTAGAGAGCTTCTAGAGAGAATTTTTTGAGAGAAACCCTAGAAAAAAACAAGATTGGCTCATCCCCAATCTTCACTAAGAGACTCTTCAAATTCCTCTACTCTCTTCCTCTCCATTGATATATCCTTGAGAGGTTCTTGACCAAATCCTTTTCTCATCACACCCACATCTGTGAGAAGGTTCATTTGGTGCTAAGGGAAGCAGTTTGGAATGGACCAATGATTATTGGTTGATGCTATGGGTTATAGCGGAATCCGGTAAGCTAGAAAAGAAAAAGGTTCAGCGCAACCTCGTTGGAGCAAGAAGCTTGGAGGGCTTAGGTACCTGGGTAGATTAGGCTTGGAGGGTCTATTGCTGTTCATGTATCCCAACTACATTTTCTAGTTATTGACCGCTTGGAAGACGGCGGAGAGGTTTACGCCGAGGGTTTCGGTTTCCTTTTCGATAACACATCGCGTGTTGTCCTTGTGTTTTGCATCTCTCTTTCCTTTATCTTTACCATTTAATTACTGTTGTGATTGTGATTGTTTATAGTTTAGATTGTTTATCAATTCTGTTATAAGCTTGTTATCATTTTCCGCACATACATTGTTTGATATAAAGCTTGAATTGATAATTTTTGTATTTGGGAGTCTAAACGTTCATAGTGTTTTCAACGCTATTTGAACTTTCATAAATGACCTCATCCTAAAATATCACCATTGTTTTTATTTATGAAAGTTTGCTTTTGTCAAGGTTTGAGGCTTCAAATTTTTTTTTTTTTTTTTACCACAAAAGAAAGTTTATATTGTGTATATATTTCAATTTTTATGTCTATGATTTGACTAATTTTGTCTTTTCACCATGATAAAATGCTTGGGATACTTGGTATAAAATTATTGGAAATTATTCTTAACATAATCTTTGACCATTATGATATACTCTCAATTATTACCTTGATAAGACTATATTTGAAATATTTCATTTTCTGATATTCCTTTTACAAAATTTGTTGTCGCAAAAAGGGGAAAAGTAAAAAAAAGTAACATAAGTTTGATCAAATTAGCATAGCTAGTAGAAATATGGTTGCTTTTACTCATGGGAAAAGAGTGTGTGGTTAGTCTGTATCATTAATTCACAAGAAAACTCTTTCTTGAAACTCCTCTCTGGCTGTCCTGTCCTCGAAGATTTGTCATTTACAACTGACCATTTTGAGGGTGAGTATAAATTATGTGTACCCACGCTAAAACGCTTAAGTATCAGTGGTTTTAATGACTCTGATTAGAACTCGAGATAAACGCCCCAGCTTTTGAGTAATTTGATTTCTATGGTGATCTATGCTACCTCAAATTCTATGAAAAACTAAACAACCTAGTTCAGGCGGATTTCTATACTTCTAGATTTGACTATGAACATGATGAATTTTACAGGACATGGGTGTTCAATATTTGCGCTGCATTGAATAACGTCAAATTCCTCTCATTTTCTCCAGGTGGCATAGAGTTTAGATCCCCTTCATAAGTGCTTTATTTATTTTTCAATAAACCTATGATCTTTAGTTCAATTTCTTAGGACAATACGAGGTTATAGTCTCGCTTTTATGTTCTATCAAATTGATGTTGATGTGATTTTAATCTCGAACGTAGTGGCACAACTTTGGAAATATTTATCCTTCCTCATTCCAGAATTTGGTCAAACTAAAATTTAAAGTGAATGGTTGTAGCTGGACTGTGCTACAAGACTTGCTCCAAAAAGCTCCTAATCTAGAAACTCTTGTTATTACTAAGGTTAGTTGATTTAATAGAAGTATTTCTATTGATCATTCATCTTCCCTAAACTTACACTTATGATCTGCTGTGTTTGTTATCATCAGGGTTATGATTTAACAGTAGTTGCATACACTTGTAGTTTCAAAAACCAGTAGCTGCATTTAACAAAGTCAGCAACTCAGTTTCAGTAGCAATCTATTACTTCGATGCCAACAATCATCTTAATCTTGTTGTAACTAATTAGTTACTTATGGCATGTTTGGATGTTTAAAAAAGGAGGGGGAGTAGAGTAGAGGGAGGGAGAGTAATCCAATTATCTTGTTTGAAAGTTTTTTTTTAAGGGAGAAGGGGGAGGGGTTTGGAGGGGTTTTAACTCCCTCTACCCCCTCATTTTTAATTCCCCCAAATTGGAGAGATTTGGAAGGAGAGTATAGTAGATAAATTATTGTCCAAGTAAATTCCCTAATTTACCCTTTCTAACAAATTAATTATAGACTAATGTTGCAAGTCCATTTTCAAATAAGGGTAAATTTGTCTATTTTAATCATTTCCTCTACTCTCCATCCTAATTTTTAAAACATCCAAACAAGGGGAAGGACTAATTACTCCCTTCCCCCTTACTAATTTTAAAAACATCCAAACAAAGTGGAGGGGAACCATTCCCCTCTACTCTCCTCCCTCTCTAAACTTCCAAACAGGCCATTAGATTATGCTTTAGCACTGGCCAATGGGATTTAGACACTTGTCAATCATTTAGAAGGCTATCAATACCAAATAGCTAGTAAAAGTACCAAATTGTAGTTATTTTGCACTCAGATTTTATATATGATTGAAAATAAGTCTTGTGAGCTTTCCTTTAAGAACTTTGTGTTTTCTTTTTAGCAGAGGTGTCTAATCATCTATCGGTTTTTTTTAAGCAACTCATATTCCATTTAGTTCTAAATCATATCATAGCCCATCATATTTATCTACATAACAATTGTTTCGATAAATCTTAAGAGAGGTTGGTCTAATTTACTCTTTACTTATATATATTTTATTTTTTGTTATGATTTATTATTACATAAAGACTAATATGAAATATTGATAAAGAAATTGTGCCAGGTTAGAAAGAGTTCAATCTTCAATGTCACACTACAATTTATCTTTCCCAAGTGGGGATGCCTAGGTCAATGAGATGAAGATGAACACCCTCACCTCACTTTAATGCTAGTATTAACCTACTTAAGTCTAA
This sequence comes from Quercus aquifolioides, assembly GCA_019022515.1. NCBI lineage: Eukaryota > Viridiplantae > Streptophyta > Magnoliopsida > Fagales > Fagaceae > Quercus > Quercus aquifolioides. The sequence continues at coordinate 34,183,517 of CM032326.1, forward strand.
ATCTTAGGAACTTAATTTCGCTAGAGATTTTCATGTTTGTTACCTCCTATATCCTCTTACTTCTTTTGGACTCAAAATGAAGAACTTACTTCTACATATAAGCATGAATAATTACGGACATAAATCCACTTCTTAAGGGTCGTGTTTCACTACGAATAAGCATGAATAATTAGGGACATACCTCCAATATCTAATGACAAATGTCACTAGATTCTAAGGCTCATGTTTCACATGGCATATTGATCATTCTATCAAGGTATAGGTCGTTGTAGTAATGGCTTTCCTTGTGCACATATATTTTGCCTTCATAATCCCTCCAAATTGCTATCCTCATGTCATTTCCGTAGCATGCCATACCTAACCATAAGAAGTTGGTGCCCTGATCGGTTGATCCTGATCTAAGGTCAAGGTAACATGCATGTCTCTGCTAGGATCCTAATTCACACCTAGATGGCCCAAGCCTACTAATCTACTGGTCTCATGCCTTCAAGTGTGTAGGAAAAGGGATTCCATGATCATTTTTAAGGTCTCAAGTTAAAGGAACAAGGTCACCTTAATGGCGACGAATAATTTTATTCGCCATAATACTACATTAGAGGGTTATTTATTGGGAGACATTTTTAATATATACAGAAGGAGTCCACCAAATGGCATCAAGTTCACTTGTTTTGGATGACACTCGTAAGATTATATCCATGGTTTGGAAACCCAAACCAAACTATCTAATCTCATCGGGTTAGCTATGAACCAATTGCCAAGCCAATTTTTTACATTTGGAAGCAATGCTTTTCAAATAAACCAAGTGGATCCCATGAATCGTAACCATTTTCAATTCAACCAGGTCAAAGGGCTTTTTGTGAAAATGATTTAGAAATGATTAAATTTCACATACATCAGCCCCCAAAGGCTATTATCCAGCATGATAACCAATAGATCATAGTTTTTGCTTGTGATTTGTATTCAATAATTACTAAATTCATTCATTTTTTAAATGATTCATAGTTTTTCATTTTATTATATGAAGATGGTTTGTGTGATGGTTAGGTCCTAGATGAATGTGTCCTTCATCTAATGGTGAATGCCACATTAAAGTTGTCTCCTATCTTCTACAAAGGTAGTATAAAACAGAAAAGAAAAAGAAGAAGGAAAATAAGGGTCAAGTGGGTCTAAATCTCAACTCTCAAGCCTCATACAGAAATACACCAACCTAGTGGTTGTGTCTTGTCATCACTCCCTTGGGAATGTCGTCTATCATCAGCAGTTGGAGGAGCTTGTTGGCGTGATTGTACTTCATTCGACCCCACACGTGAGGAGCTCTCACTAGGCTCAACGAACTCAAGTCGCTGCTTCCTCCCCATTCCTGTGTGCAGTACCTAAACAATGCAAGCTTGTTAGTTATAAAAAACATAATGTTACATATACATATGTCTATGTATATATGTATATAATCTCTAACAAACGCTTTACACATGCAGTACTTCAAAAGCACATTACCAGGTCACACATATGGAAGCAATTGAGTTCTCATTTACTTAAGTCGAAACACAGTATAGGTGACAATGAAAATGCATATTCTAATCAAAAGATGGTCTTACTACATTACACTACTAATCGTCATGGTACTTATTGTCGCTATAGTCCTCATCACTGACTTTGTCATTAATAAAGTCATTATCATCTATGAAGTCCCCTTCTTGCTTGTCGTTCTTAGCAATGAGCATTGCATCAATTGTGGTTCCTTGGACATCAGCTTGAGCCAAACCAATGTTGTCAGAAACCGCATTGTCAGCAGTGATATTGTAGGGAACATTCTCGCAATAAGTATCAACATCATCGTCACACATGGGACCACTGCCAACGTCAAACACTTCCCTTGCTTTAGTTTTAACAACTACAAACCAATCCTTGTCCCTCTTGTCCTCTACATAAAACACTTGTAAAGCTTCAGATGCCAATACATATGGCTCATCCATCAGTTGATCCCCCACATGTATCAAGTGGGTAAAATTCACAAGTGGAAACCCTAACTCATCAAACTTGTACCCCCGCCTACTATGAACGGCAACCCATTTATATTTGAATAGCACGTCTTATTTTATCTGAATAATTCAACTCAATAATATCTGTTAGAATACTATAGTAAGCAATGTCATCATTAGTCACGACACTTACTCCACTGTTTTGAGTTTTCTTATTCTTCTCGGAATTTTATTTCGAAATTTTAAACCATTGGTGACATAGTGCTTCATCCGCTTGGCTCCAGTATATGGACATGCACCAATTGTACTAAGAGTAATGCTAAGTTTCTGCCTGTCATCATCATTCATGGATATTACCTAACATGTTTATACGTACATATACAACCATGAATAATTAACCTAGCATTCATACTTACAAGATCTCTAAACCAGCCACAAAACTTCTCCATGTGGATGAATGACAAGATCGGTTATACGGCGGTGGGCCTTTCTTAGTTCATCCTCGATCACATGTTTGTGCATACTGTGCATGCAATTGTGTTAGTCATAATAAAACATTATTTCCAGTAATGGACTATGAACATAAACTAATTGAATCAACTATAACTTACTCGCAAAAATGTCCAACGTCGGCACAGTTGAAAAGAATGTTACGATGAGCTTGAATTAATTCCGCTTGACCTAGTGTGAAGTAAGACACTGCACCGGTAGAATTTTCCACATTTCTGATAGGTTGTGTGAAAATTGTTTCAATGCCATGCATGTACCTTGAACAGAATGTTAAGCACTCTTTAACTATGTACCCCCTCAGCTATAGATCCTTCTGGAGTGACTTTATTTCGCACGTAAGACTTAAGTCGTGATAGGTACCTAGGCATAATACTGAACTCAACAACAAGGTTTTTAAACCCGGACTGGACCGTACGGTCCGACCGGGTTAACCATGAACCTTTCACAATCACGATTTTTTTAATCTTAAGAATCGGTCTATGCCAAAAAAGCAGGGAACCGTTAGAATCGGGGTCCAACTCCACGGTTCTGAGAACCGTGATCAGACCGCTTCTCATGATTCCCTACTTCTCTTTGAATTTGAACCTTAAAAAAAAAAAAAAAAAAAGGCGGTGGTGGTCCATCTATTGTGACCGCCGGAAGCCCAGGCTTGATATCTCATTCCGCCAAAAGCTCCACCATCATTAGATCTTGTTCTACCATCTCTAGATCTTACTGTTGAGTGTTTGGTGATTTGGTCGGAGGGAGGATGGATCTGATTTGGTGAAGATAGATTAGAGGAATAGAGAATGTGATAGGGAGAGTGAGAGAAGAAAAGAAAGAAGATGAAGACACTTAAGAGAGGGAGGTGGGATTTGACGCTTTATTGGGGGAGAGGGTGACATGACATGTGAGACAGTTGCTTGGGGAAGTGTAGTGTTTTTAATTAAATAAGATGATACGTGTGGAGTGTGGCTATAGATATTTTTTTCCTTGTCTTTATTACCGTTTGAAACTCTAGGTGAGTAGGTTCAAATACAACTTTTACAAGTCCAAGGTCTAGAGGTATGGTATTTTGTATTTAAAATAATTATTTAAGATGAGACAAGACATTTGTGGTTGTGGTTTTTTTAATTTTGTTTGAAAGTTTAAATAAGATACTGTAATCCAAACATTTGAAGTTACTTTTTGAATTATATTGGTATGCTGAAAAATTGTTATGTAGTACAAATTTGGTAAAGTATTTGAAATAGAAGAATATTTAATTATCTTTGTCTAAATTTGTAAAATAAGATTTATCTTTAATTAAGATATACTTGAACCTCTCTAAATATTATTGTTGACAAGATTGTTAATTTTTATATATTTTTTAATATTAATTAATTATTAAATTAATTATGACATCATCACAGTTCGACCCCGGTTCAACCTTTGTTCGACCTTAAAAACCTTGAATCTTTCCTTTTTACGATTCAATGAACGGTCCGGGTCTGAAAATCTTGCTCAACAATTGAACAACGTACCATGCATTAAAATACCAAATCAATCATAGGCCAAATATTAGGATTACCTTTCAATAGGATACATCCAACGATAATGAACTGGTCCACCAAGCTTTGCTTCCCTTGCCAAATGCATGACTAAATGTACCATAACCGTGAAAAATGATGGAGGAAATATCTTCTCCAATTCGCACAACGTGACTGCGATGTCTTTCTTGAGGTTTTCAAGATCCAGCACAATCAGTGTTTTGGAACAGATTTCATGGAAATAACATGATAACTTGATCAAAGGCCTTGTTACTTATGAAGGCAACAATTCACGCAAAGCTATTGGAAGGAGTTGCTGCATCAAGATGTGGTCATTATGGCTCTTTAAACCAGAAATCTTGCGTTCTTTGAGATGGACATGACATGAGATATTCGAAGCATACCTATTGGGCACTCTTACATCCTTCAAAACTTGTAGGAAACCGTCTTTTTCACTTGTAGTCATATTATAACAAGCGGCTGGCATCTCAATCGTATCAACACCTTTGTGGACTAGATGAAGTTCACTTCGTATACACATGGCCTTTAAGTCAAGGCATGCCTAGTAGGTGTCCTTTGTCTTGCCATCCAAGTCTAGCAATGTGGCCATTATATTATCAGTTACATTCTTTTCCGTATGCATCAAATTGATATTGTGCAACTTCTAATCAGCCCAATAGGGCAAGGGGAACAAAATGCCTCTCTTCTTCCAGACACACGCATCTTCCTCCCCCCTCTTTCTTTTATTATAAAGAGCTTGATGCTTCTTCCCAAGACAACGTCCAACTAACTTCTCTGTTTGTTGCATGATATCTGAGCTCGATGGTGTCATTGGAGCCAATCTAAACTCCTTAGTCCCATTAAAATTCATATCATCTTCACGAAACTCGTGATTGTTGTCCAACCATCGCCTATGTCCCATGTAACAAAATTGTCGGCCATGTTTAAGGTAACGATACTCGGTATCATACATGCAACATGGAGATGCAAGCATACCCTTTGTACTCCAACTAGAAACGTCAGCATATGCTGGAAAATCATTTGTGGTCCACTTCAGTGCTGCACTCAATTGGAATCTGGTATTAGAAGATGCATCAAATGATTCTACTCTAACATCCCACAGCCCTCTTAATTCTTCTACCAAGGGCTGTAGGTACACATCTATAGCAATCCCAGGTGAGGTTGGACCAGGAATTACAAGTGACAAGATCAAGGAAGAGCTTTTCATGCACATCCAAGGGGGGAGGTTTTATGGAACCAAAACAACCGGCCATGTACTATGCGTGGTACTCATATTTCCATACGGGTTGAACCCATCCTCTGCTAACCCAAGTCTGACATTGCGGGGGTCAAATGCGAACTCTACATACTTATCATCAAATACTTTCCAAGCTTCAGAATCAGCGGGATGCCTCATTACCCCGTCATTTGTTCGACTAGTAGCATGCCATTTCATATTAGTGGCTAGTTCGGATGATAGAAAGAGTCATTGCAATCTTGGCTTTAAAGGGAACCAATGTAGGACATTTGCAGCTTTCTTCTTGCTCTTGCTTGATGAAGACTGTGTCTTATCCGCTATAGGTGACTCGGGTGTTTTCCATCTTGATACCTCACAATGTGGGTAAGCATCAAGGTTACTATTTTCCTTCCAATAAAGCATGTAGTCATTGGGACAAGCATGAATCTTCTGATAACCCAAACCCAAATCCGTAATTATCTTCTTAGCCTTGTAACAATCTTTTGGCAACTTAGCATCCGAAGGAAGTAAATCTTGCAAGACTTGGAGCAACAAAGTGAATGATTTGTTAATCCAACCACAAAGAGTCTTTAAGTGGTACAAAACCACAATGGCTGAGAATATGCTAAATTTTGTACACCCTTTGTATAAATGTTTCTCCACATCTTCTATTCAGTCGTAAAAATTTTTTGCATCATCATTGGGACCTTTAACCGGTTGTTGCACGGAAGGACCATCTGGACCTTGTTGCACACTAGGACCTTCGTCCATTGAAGCTGGTGCCATATCATGCATGGGGTGTAAGTCATGCAGCATCCCATGGAAATCACCATATTGATCCAAACTCTCATGCACACGACTACTTCCACCTTTAGTAGTGGTCGATGTAGACTCAAATTCCCCATTAAACACCCAAGTTCTATAATTCTTCACCATCCCAAATGAGTACAGGTGATGATGCACGACCTCTACATCAAGCATATGTCTATGCCTACAATTCCTACAAGGACATGAGATCTTCCCTTGGCATGCCGTGCGAGCAGCAAACTCCACAAATGAGTCAAGCCCATGGAAGTATTTTTCAGAACCCCTTTTAGTGTCCATCCAACTCTTATCCATTGATATGTGCCAAATTATGAGGCACACCTACACTAAGATTTCACCATTGCACATCGAGTTTCAAAAATTTAACAGTCACAAAACAAACAACACTCCTAATAGAAAATACTCCACATTTTCTCTCCATGCAAGCCACCCGCTTGCTCCAAATCAACGACCCACCACAGCATACTATATGAATTTACTTAGACAAAATATGAGAAATTGACAACAAGTTGAACAACAATATGTCAACATTCGCAAAACAAACAACACTCCCAATATAAAATACACCACCTTTTCTCTCCATGCAAGCCACCCGCTTGCTCCCAAACAACAACCCACCGCAACATACTATATATATTTACTTAGACAAAATGTGAGAAATTGACAACAAATTGAACAATAAGACAATATTCACAAAACAAACAACACTCCCAATATAAAAAACACCACATTTTCTCTCCATGCAAGCCACCCGCTTGCTCCCAAACAACAACCCACCACAACATACTATATGTATTTACTTAGACAAAATATGAGAAATTGACAACAAATTGAAAAATAAGAAAATATTCACAAAACAAACAACACTCCCAATATAAAAAACACCACCTTTTCTCTCCATGCAAGCCACCCGCTTGCTCCAAAACAACAACCCACCACAACAGTAATTTAGACACATAATTTTACAATTTAAGGGAATTAAGAAGATTTTACTCACCCTTTAGCAATCCCAATGTTTGCCCATGGAAAGAATAAGGTAAACTTCAAATAAGCTGCCACTCCTGCAAAAGCAAAGTGACCATTACTCACTACCATTGGAAGCTAAAATCAGGATATAACAAACATGCTCAATGGTCAATTGAGCACAACTTTGTAGAGCATAGAGGGTTCTCATCTCCCTGCTATTTTATGAGCTCAGTTGGTCATGTTGGAAGATATAGCATGCAAGCTTAATGTCACTGGGTGACGTAAATGCAATAGGAATTTCAAATCAATGCAATAGGAAAGTGGGAGTGAGTATTAATCAAAATTAGCAATTACAATAGTTTGAAAAAAAATTGGTAATTGAGTTTTAATTGAAGTAGTGTTTTAAAATTCTTAAAATTTTGTATAGACACCCTAAGTGGCAACCATTAAAAATATAATTTTGAGCAATCTAATTAATATCCAATGTTAAATGATCAATTTACATAAAGATAAAATTTTTTGCAATTTACTCAAGGTTAAAGTCAATTTCATAATAGGTCATCATGGAATTTAATGGCATAGTCCTTCATGAAAGGACTTGATTAGACAATTTTCATTAATTTTGTAGGCAAACTTTTAGGTATTTCTTTGTGAAAGCTGGTATGTATCATAAATTTGCTTTTTAACCCAAAAAAAAAAAAAATTCAAGCAATAAGATAAATCTCTTATTTTCACAATCCGGGACTGATAATGCTTTAAATCTTACAAATTTTTTAAAGGAATGAAAAATATCACTTGAATGATTTTAGAAGTGTGTGAAATGCACTAGCATGATTTTTTGTTTTTTAAGTTCTCCGGGCAATGCCACTGAACTACCACAAAGTTCTTAGCACACTAACATAATGTTGAATAGTTAAGAACTTATGATTCCAAATGCACGTGAATATTAGACCATTCTTTTCATGAAAAAAATAAAAATGTAAGTGAAGCATGGTAAGTAAAGTAGGCCAATCAAAAAATAAAGAGAGATCTTGAAATATCAATCCTACTTTGTGGATCACACTACAAGAAGTAGGAACTAACAAAGTAGAAACTAAAAAAATATAAGGCTGTAAACACTACAAACATTTTTATGGAAACAGGCTAAGCAAGGAAACATTAATCTTGGTCCCAATTAAAAATACAAAATTGTAGATATAATTTGGCAACCTAGTTGCACAAAGAACTGCCCACTCATTAGCACACTGATTCTAGAAAATCTGACCTAAGTTGTTGTCTTTAATATCTAATACATCATTCAGTGAACTACAAACTGCTAACTTCATAAGTGCTAGACCAATTGTATATCCTGAATTATCTTGACCCTGCATAAAAAATGGCATATGGCTGCATATCTCTCATTTAACATTCACAAGACTTAAATCAGCAAGAAACTTGTTAAAATAGTTACTTTTTATCTGTATATAATGTCAATGACAACTTTCAGCAGAGATTTAAACTATGACATTCTTCTCAAGAATGGTTACTTCACCATAAAACCTAAATTTCCCCCTAACACAAAGCTCAGGCAAAACCTTTGAGGCATTGCAGGGTCTAATGAGAAATCAGAGAATGAGTAAAATAAGAAAAAGAGCTAAGATATCATATCAGCTTCAGATGATTTGTACACCAAAGAGCCTAAAACATGATTTTTCAGTTTCATGTGTTGGTTTGGGTCCCTTAAGTTCTTTCTCCTCTCCAAGTTTATGGTCAAGTTTATGGTCACATTCTCAAAATTCTTAAAGTTGCTACCGAAACCAAGAAATAAAAATAACCAGAAAGCAGGTGTTATGTAAAAATTATTGTACCAAATTTACAAACCTGTGTTGGATCTTGGAATGTCACAATATCATGTACAGCAGGACTTCTAATGTAATATGAGGCCTGAAGATTATCAAGTGACCATAACGGTGGTCAAAGTTAGAAGCGAAGAACAATTACAATGATGGAAAAAACTGAAAATAATCACCCATATGATCATTTCTATTCTTCCTGATCATAAAATATAGTGAAAGAGTGCTAGGTTCCCCCACCACCCCAAAAAAAATCTGCTTGGTTCTGTTGACTCCAATTTTTCAATAGAATTTCAAAATTCAGAGCACAAGATATGGAAATAGGCCAATATTCCTTAAAACTCATGACCTCAAGTGCCAGTCACACTTTCGTGCTTGTGAAGATTATTGTATGTATGATATTCTTCCTCATACAGTATCTAAAAAATATACGGTAACTTGAAACTTCATTTCCTCTAGTATATATGTCAGGAGAGAGTGCAAAATGGGTGCAAAATTAAATTGTTTCTAATACTTATTGGGTTTATGTTTGGCCACATTAACTGTAGCTCTATTGATTGTTGTTGTAATTTCCAGTTTGCACTTATCTTTTTTTTTTTTTTTTTCCTTTTTTGTTATGGGTCCTTTGATTGTGCTATATGTGAGTAGACAAGTATTACAATTGCAGCCGGTAATTAAAAAATCAAATTCTAACTGATAGGAAATTATGATTTTAATCATTTAAGTATCATTTTAATGCTCCCTGACACGTGTTGGATATGTGCCACAGTGTAAGAGTCCATTAGAAATAGTGGTGTTATCTGCCATGCCGTAATCCCTTCACTTCTGGGTGAGTTACTTGTAACCAACACCAACACCAACAAATAATTATTATCTTCATATGGTGGAAACAACACTAGGCAATGGTCTCCTTTTAATTCCCCCCCAACCATCTCTCTTAATATGAATGAATAGAATTCTATTCAACAAATCAAAAACAACAAAGAAAATCATTATAGAACACCTAGTGACAAAACTAAGACTTAAGCAGGAAGCTGCTCACTACCATACAAGCATAACAGCACATCTAACCACTCCACCTCTACATGACAATTTATACAGCACAGTGATGCTAGAGACCATTGATTTTAATTGTTGCCATCATCAATATAAATTTCTATTGTCTTCAAAGCCCACAATTTTCGTACTTTCTGATGGGTTGGTTTTAAATTTCCACAGCATTCTAATCAACCAAATAGAAAAGCCAAAAACCCAAGACAAATATTTTATGAAAAAAAAAAAAAAAAAAAAGGTGATAAATAAATAAATAGTGGAAGGTATACCGTCAGGGGTGTGTCAGGCGACTAAGGGAGGGAAGGAGACTGAGGATGGTCGCAGTGGTTGTGTTGTTAGAGGTGGTGATGTCGACGGTAAAAGGCAAGGCAGATGGAGTGTGAGGGAGAGTGAGGGAGAACTAGGTTGTCCCTTTCTAGATCGGAGCACAACTTTGTATTCCTTGAAACAATATGATAGGCCAAGAATGTATTGACCCCGTTGGTAAATTCATCAATTAATTAGCCAAGTTAATTAATTAGATTCAATTACATGCAATACACATGGTAGCACAAACAAATTACCAAATGACTAAATGCAGTGGAAAATAAATTTGACACGGTGATTTATTTATGAATGGGGAAAACCTCCAAGGCAAAAACCCCACCGAGTAAGTTTAAGGTCACCATTCCCAAGAATCCACTATTATCAAAACAAGCAGTTACAAGTAAAGGAATCCTAGTACCTTATAGCAACCTACAGTTGAACCATTATCTCAGTACCCAATTGGACTTGTAATATAGTGACAATCTCTCCTTTCAATGCATGACTCAAAGTTCGTGACTAACCAATCGATGCACAGATTCCAGTACATGACTAACACACCAACTTGAGAAGGATGTTGGCTACAAAGTTATTCAGTTCATCTACACGATGAAGATCAAGAAGCTCCTTGGTTACAAAACCCTATGGCGTACAAACACAGCAGCTTCTTCAAGAGAAAGATGAACTAGGACAAATTGTCTCCGATCACAATATGCTTGCAACAACAAGTGCAACAACCTTATGACGGCCCTTAAAATAATCCTTATATATGTCTAGGGTTGTGAGAGAAGAAAACCTAAACACAGCTTGGATATGCATGAAAAATAGCTCTGAAAAACTAATTTTCATAATTCTCGATACAGCTGTCAAGCTTATCTGTCGAGCTTCACATTTTAAATCTTGATAGATACATCTGTCGAGCTTTAAAACACAGCACTTATTAACTTGATTCTTGGACAAATTTGCATGACTTCAATACTTGAACTTAAACTTTTGTTCCTTGAAGTATTAAACACATCCTAGATCTACCCAAATACAAGTAAAATGCATTTTGTCAAAGGATTAGCCAATTCTAAATGACATATGTTCTTAACATGATCCACATATGTCCTAACAATCTCCCATTTTGGCAATCTGTGACAAAACCACAACAAACAGATGAACATATGAGAGAAGTTATAAAACAATCAACTCATACTCACTTGTTGAATACAATAAAATCTATTCTAACACAAACTCTTGAAAAACTTTGCAAGAAGAGAGTTTATGGCATGAAAGACTTTGATAACCTGTATTTCTAAAACACTTTAAACAAAACTCATCATGGCTTCTTAGTGTGAAACGGAAATAAAAGATTGCATACAATAAATAAGAAGCATATGCATAAAGAGAGAAAAGAAACAACACATGGAGAGATAGGTGAAAGAATGTAATAACACACTCATCAAATATATATATCAAATAAATGCAAGGTTTGCTATCACTAAGTGGTCACAAGAACAATGTATCTAAAAGATAAAGAAAAGAAAAGATACAAAAAGTCCTCACTACATCCCTCATAAAAAAAACACTCCCCCTAACAAAAAATCTCCTATACTAACTCTCCCCCTAAGAACATGACTACTCTCATACCCAAAACTACTCTCCCTTTTTGTCACTTAAGTTAAATGCATAATGAATTTGAGCAATTGTCAAGAAAGTCCTTTATAGCACATACAGATACATTATGGTTATAAATGAACTAAGTCACTAAGCCCATCCTAATGCCATGTCTTTTGAACTCTTGACCTCTTTTCAATTATGGTTATAAACGAACTAAGTCATTTATAAACAATACGATCTTCGTTTGAGAAAAAACTTATTAGAAGATATTATAATATTGTATATATTTTCTATTATTAACCTATCTTCCCTCCTAATAATATAAATACCAAGTTTACTATCAAATGTATTTTTGGCATATATCTTGTAACCTGACGATTTGACTGATCTGCAACCAGTCAAATATCCATGAGTAGTTTCTTGATTGATATCTGATCTAAGTTCAATAACCATGTTCATGACATTCAACTATTCAAGTACTCAAACTAGGTGCCCCCTCTCAAGGACAGAGTGTTTATTGCTTAAGGCAACTATATCAAAATGGAGGTCTATATCTCAACTAGCCACCATAGGACTCAACCTCCTTGCAATGATTAGGACTCAAGGATGAACGCATGCATTATTTGAAATTGGCTCCAACCTGTAAGCTGTAAAGCTTCCAAAAACCCAATTTCAAAGTTCAAACCCAACAAATCAAGGGCCACCAAGAGAGTAACTAAAGCCTAAAGGCTTATCTTTATTCTCAAAACAGAAAAAAAGAAAAAGAGAGTAACTAAGCCCTAGAAACCTAGTTTCATACACTGCTGTCCTCATAAAGCTAAATCTTTCCAACCCCTCAAGAGCACTTGTGGGCACCAATAATGCACTATACTATACATTTATAGCCAATCGGACCATGCTGCACATGACTTGCAAATTCTTGAAAGTGGCCGTTGCTTGTGCCTCTTCCCAGCAAGTTCCCTCAGCTTTCCAATTCTAAAATATTTGTCTACTTAAAAGCACAGATAAAGGTCTGATAGTGAGGGGCAACAAGCTAGTCTAGGGATTGAACTCACACAGGCATAATTGATTTAGCACCAAATTTTGTGTTGCTTATACAGGTAATTAACCCCCCCACTACCCCACCACCCCCCCCCCCCCCCCCCCAAACACCCCCACCATTTTATTGATCATAAAACAGCTCACACAGCCACAGAGAATTGAACCAACAAACTCAACCTCCAATCCTTATATAACAGGGGCCTTGGTCCAAGAACCACTAGCATTAGTGACTGATTCCTTTACAGACAACAAAGTCCATAAGTCAATTACAAGGTTATAAATTGTACTTTTTATGAACAAATTTCAAGATTATTACTTTCACGGCCCCAAGCTAAAATAAATCTAAATGCAAGACTATACACATACATACACTTTGAGGGAAGAACAAATGAACCCCCCAAAAAAAAAGAATCAACCTCGAGATAAGTCAAAGGCAGTAAAACAGCTACATGTATAAAAATAACCATTCTACATGTATAAAAATAATCATTTTATTATAGGATTTATTTTTATATTATAAACATGCCTTTACTAAAATGCATCAACAATTGTTACCAATGTTTATGTAAGTAAATAGATATTCAGAAGAAGAAAAAAAACGCAAATAGATGCAAGCTCCCTTTTTTCTTTCATAAAAAAATTTGTAAGTAAATATGTGCAAGTTCTAGATTTCTACCTAAAATGATTTGAGAAGAAAAATATATTCATTACTAGCACTTAAGTTAGAGCATTACTTTATAAAATTTTAAAATATTCCTCATTGATAAAATTAACATGCTTAGTCAATGAGAAGAAATAATAAAATAAAAATTCAAGTAATACCAAGAGAGTGAGAGTGAGGCTTTCATACAACATGAACTTCAAAAATTCTAAAGACACATACTTTGTCATTACTTATACATGTGTTAAGTGGTGATTTGATTATTTTTTACCAAGTATTAGTAGTGGTCTATTTGTAAGTGATGTAACCCAATCACAAGTTCACAAATGTGCAGGTAATGGTAAAGTGTGTGTCCTTGTAAGAATTGGAAACAAAATCTTAAAATATTTCTTGTTGAGAAAATTAACATGCTTAGTCAATCCATAAGAAACAATAAAATCAAAAATCAAGCAAAATTAAGAAAGAAAAAAATAGATGGACTTTTTTTTAACAAACACCAAATCTTAAGATATTCATTGCTGAGAAATTAACATGCTTAGTCAATGAAGAAGAAACAAATAAATCAAAAATCAAGCAAAACCAAGAAAGAGAGTGACACTTTTTTACAAACACCAACTCCAAAAAATTATCCAGTAGTGAGACACATTTTAACACACTCTGTCATGATTTGTACATATATCAAATTGGTGATTTGATTATTTTTCACTAAATAACTAATGTAAATTTAATAACAAATTGACAAACATGTAAGTTGTGTTAAAGTAAGCGGTAAAGTGTATGTCCTAAAATAATTGAACTTGAAGTCTAGCATCATCTCATCTCTAGTCACTTTCGGCAGTCCCTCTTCTGTTTCATTATAATAACTCTTAGCAGTCTCTCCCTGCAGTTTTGTTTTTATTTACCACTAGTCACTAACCCGTGCGATGCACGGAAAAGCTACCAATTTTTTTAATTAAAAGTAAATAAAAATTAAGATGAACCTCCAAATGATGTGACATTAGCTATTGGAATTCAACATCCATTCTCTAGCAGCACATTCTTAGTAAGTGGAAGTTTCACTGGGTGAGATCAATCTAGGGGAGCTTTAATTAGAGTGGTGGGTCAAACTCCTCTAATGAACCCAGGCTTAGCCAAATCCATTTATTAGTTTGGAGCATCTTGTGGTAGGCTCTACGGTCAAATTCTCACCTCTTTAGTGGTATAGTATCAATGAAGTCATATATGTCTAGCAATAAAATAACAATGAAGCAACCCACATTCAACACTAAAGCAATCACAAATTAGAAAGTAGAGGAACAATAACTTATTATGAATCTAGCAATAATAATGGTTTATGAGTCTAGTAGTAAGATATTAGTAAAATGATGTGACATTAGAATTGTAACAACCATCAAATAATAAGAAAATATATATTTTTATAGATTAATTAAAAAAATGACACAAATAGCTCAGTCATTTGCTAGTGTGACTGTGTTGCACCACTCCCAAATGACACATACACCACAGAATCATTTGGTTGCTTGTTTAGCCAATCAAACAACAAGCCATTCTTGGACGAGTTACCTAATTGTGTTACTATCAAACAGCAAGACATTATTCCATGTCTTCCACTAAATATTCAATGTATTCATTATATTAAAAAAACGTTGAAGTAAAGCTGTATCCTAAAATAAGTAAATATAAGAGTTTAATTCCTCTCTGTTTAAATACTTGACTTTCCTCGTCTTGTAGTTGTATTACCAAATAAGGCAAATATCAAAATGCTAAATCCCTACCTGTAAAATAGTAAGAATCCAATTTTCAGCCAAGAAACATTAATAGAAGAGAAATAGTGCAGTGTAGAAAGTTTGAAATAGTGCAGTGTAGTGCAAATTTTTCTTTTTTAATCTCCTTCATATCATCAAACAATTTGATTGTGAGAGAAGGCAACTTACCCTCATAAAAAAAAAAAAAAAAATGAGAACTCTTCATATATATGTTATTTTCTTCAAGAATTAAATAAATTAGCATAAAATTTCAATGATTCTATCCAATGAAAAGACAGTTCAAGTAAAAGCCTAATAGTTTTTTTTTTTTTTTTTTTTTTTTTAACTCATGTTTTCCATAGTGACCAGTAATTTAATAAATTAGCTAACTTTAACTCATATTGATTCTTTCCATGTTTTCCATAGTGACCAGATTTGATGAATTAGCTAACTTTAACTCATGTTTTCCATAGTGACCAGTAATTTATAGAGGCAAAGGAACCCAGATATTAAAAGCAAAAGCCTAAACTAAATCCTCTAATTGATTTAAGAATTCCATTTTGTTTTATGCAGTTACTTTTAGTTATAGTCTTGCAGCCTTGCAAGTATTTGAATGTATCTTATCTAATCAATGTGTCAACTGCATCATACCTTGCATGTCCATACATTCATATGTTTGAAAACAAAAATAATGTTGTTGAGCAATACAATATTCAAATTTGAAAAACTAAACAACACTGTGCTCAAGGGCATTTCTAAAATTTTAACAATGTTAAGCTACACTCTACAATTTTTTGTTTGTGTTGAAAAAAGTTTTAAACACTTCGGTCACATGGGCTACAAAAAAGTGCAGAAAGTTTGAAACAATGCAATGTAGTGCAGATTTTAATGAAACAGTGCAGTGTAGTGCAAATTTTTCTTTTTTAATCTCCTTCATATCATCAAACAATTTGATTGTGAGAGAAGGCAACTTACCCTCATAAAAAAAAAAAAATGAGAACTCTTCCTATATATGTTATTTTCTTCAAGAATTAAATAAATTAGCATAAAAATTTCAATGATTCTATCCAATGAAAAAACAGTTCAAGCAAAAGCCTAATCTTTAATAGTTTTATTTATTTATTTATTTATTTTTATTTTTTTATAACTCATGTTTTCCATAGTGAACGGTAATTTAATGAATCAGCTAACTTTAACTCATATTGATTCTTTCCATGTTTTCCATAGTGACCAGATTTGATGAATCAGCTAACTTTAACTCATGTTTTCCATAGTGACTAGTAATTTATAGAGGCAAAGGAACCCAGATATTAAAAGCAAAAGCCTAAACTAAATCCTCTAATTGATTTAAAAATTCCATTTTGTTTTATGCAGTTACTTTTAGTTATAGTCTTGCAGCCTTGCAAGTATTTGAATGTATCTTATCTAATCAATGTGTTAGCTACATCATACCTTGCATGTCCATACGTTCATATGTTTGAAGACAAAAATAATGTTGTTGAGCAATACAATTCTCAAATTTGAACAACTAAACAACATTGTGCTCAAGGGCATTTCTAAAATTTTAACAATGTTAAGCTACACTCTACAATTTTCTGTTTGTGTTGAAAAAAGTTATAAACACTTAGGTCACATGGGCTACAAAAAAGTTTTAAGCACTTTACACATAGTTTAATAGTTTAATTTCACTTCTAGAGAAATTATAATCAACATTAACTTTCAAGCTCTCCCATGTTCCTTCAATCAAACAATAAAAAACAGAATATTGAAGCAACACTATATATGCTGTGTGTTTAGAAAAGAGCATACCCAAACAACCTTCAAGGATCCTTTGTTGTTTCTTGAAATAATCAGCTACCCGTTTCCTTTTCCTACAATTAAATGCATTCCAAAAAAGCTTAACGTCAACTATGTCAAAGAATAAGAATTTGTTCAATGATATTAAAACTCCAAGCATAAAAGCAGATTTAAAACAACAACCATATATTTATAAGGTTTAAAACAGCAAGAAGGTTAGATAGATAAATATTTATAAGGTTAAAATAAGATATTAAAACTCCAAGAATAAAAGCAAATTTAAAACAGCAAACGAATACCAAACATAACTTTTAGAAGAGAGCATTAAATGATCATTAGATTCATAGATTAAAATTTGATTTTGCAGAAGTTCAAAATACCTCAGTTAAGAAGACTTTTTGTTGCAACGCAAGTACAATGATAGATAAGAAACTAAAGTGACTACAATCCTCAAAAGACTAATTTTCAATTTCTAAGTCTAACTCATATCCCAATGCTATTGATTTGAAATAACTGATTCAAAACAAACTGACTTGAAGTGAACTATTCCTAAATAGACTAACTCAAAGTGCACTTAGTCAAAGTAAACAAAAGCAGATCAGATCCTAAGTCATAATTCTAACATCAAATTGATTGAAAGCAAGTAAACAAAAGCAGATCAAATCCTAAGTCATAATTCTAACATCAAATTGATTGAAAGCAAGCATAAATGTAGACCAACAATAGACTACCACTAAAAAAATTCAAACCCATAGCTCAGTTTCCACACACAAAAAAAAAAAAAAAAAAAAAAATCAAATTGATTATCGTCAAAACACAGTACTAAACTCAGTTAGAGTTCCAAACCCAAACACTTATCTAGTGTGTGCACAAACTCAATTACAGATATAAAGAGAAACACAGCTAAAACTACAATTTAATCAACTCTAGAATGCAAAACAGAAATCAATGAAGCTGGGGTAAAAAATCTTAGAGAGGCTAAGAACAAAAGCTAAACTAAAAGCTAAGAAATCCAAACTATTCTAAATCTGAACTTGAAACAGTCAAAACATAAACAACCCAAATGTAGCTTTAGTGGAGTTATATCAGTAATTGAAACTCAAAGAGAACACTAAAATAGTTAGAAATACCAGCTGTATTTTTTCTGCAAAAACTGATATAACTACACTAAGATTTGAGTTTCATGAGTTCTTTAAATGTAAACAGAATACTAATCACAGAGGCAAATGTTACAATTCAAATTGAGAGAATACCATACCATTAACCCTGATTCGAATGGAGGAAAAGAACGAAGACAAAGGCAATAAGAATAAACCTAGAAATTGAACAACTGTGAAAAAAAAAAAAAAAAAAAAAAAGAAAAAAAAAAAAAAAAAAAAAAAGACTAATAAGAATCAACTATTTATAAGATAATATTTATAGAGTCCTAATAGCTATAGAGTTTGGATTCAAAAAAAAAAAATTATATCATTAGTTACCTTTGGGCCATTTTTGATAGGCTAGATTGGGTGTATTGCCGACCGACATAGTTGATGGGCCATGGGCTGGATGAGACCCACGGCAAATTGGGCGCCGGTTCTGCATGTGGGTGGTTTGAGGAAGGAGCTCGACCTCTGTTCTGAGGAAGAAGATGTCTGTGGGTATGGTGGAAGATGTAGGTGGGTTTGTGGGTATGGTGGGTGTGGTGGGTTTTGATTGAGGATTCTGTGGCCATGGGCTTCATGAGATTCACGACAAATGGGGCGCCGTTTCTGGGTTGTAGAGGTTGGATGTGAGTGGTAGGTGGTCTGAGGAAGGAGATTGATTATGAGGAAGAAGATGTCTGTTGGGTATGGTGGGTATGGTGGATGGTTTGAAGAGCTGTGGATCTTTAGATGATCGAGGAGGAGTTGGTAGAGGAGGAGCCGATAGAGGAAGGCAAGGAAGATATGGCAGACGATCATGGAAGGGAAAGGCAGAGAGCATCGGGAGGGACAGAGCATCGTGAAAGGGAAAGGCTTGAGCATCGGGTTATTACATTTTTTTTTTTGTGTTCTTGTTTATTTCGTTTTTTATTTTTTTATTTTAATATTGTGCTGACGTGGAAAATTGTGGGAGCGGCAGAGGCTTCAGTTATATATAGATATATAGATTATGGGTCCTTAAATTTCTGTGCAACCACACATGCTATACACACAGTAGCAGAATAGACAATAATCTTGCATATAGTCACTTGTTCCTTTTCAACACATGAACACCCGCATGATATCAATCTACAACTCCAATTGAATTGTTGACCAAACATAGATGTAACACCTATTTCCAGATGATCTCTATGTTCCAAACAACTAATTAAGCATTAAGTAAAAATAAGAGTACACAACACATTCCCATTGTAACCTCATTTGGCTATACTCAAGCAACCCACTCAATAACCTGTCACAAGTGGATAACTTATTCTCATCTTTGACCAATAGATATCAAATGAGTGCTTTGTAATTCCAACAGAAACCCCACCATTTTCCTGTTCAAGCAGCCAAGACAAAATAGCAACTCTCACAATGGATTCCCTAGTTATCTAATTCCGGATAAACTCTAAACAATGAAACCGGTTTTCTGACAGTAACACCAATAAGACTCTTTCTACCAACGCACATGGTTTACCAAGCCGCCGTCGAAATCACAAACAAAACCCGTGTGTCTAGAATGTAGACAGAACTAGATTCCTCCTCATGAAAGTGATTTTTTATCGCACACGTCGCTTTTCCTCTCTCAGGTACTCTAGCTCTATCTAGACCATGCATCAAACTTCCATTCTATATATACCTTCCATTCTTTCAAATTAGTCAATGACCCCCCACACATATACCAAATCCAAAAAAGAAAAGTGCTTATAGTTATTTTATGAAAAAATAAAAAAACCAAGACAAATATTTTATGAAAAAAAAAAAAAAAAGTGCTAAATAAATAAAGAGTGGAAGCTATACCATCAGGGGTGTGTCAGGTGGTTGAGGGAGGGAAGGAGTCCGAAGATGGCCGCGGTGGCTGTGTAGTTGGAGGTGGTGGTGTCGGCGGCAAAAGGCAAGGCCGACGGAGTGTGAGGGAGAGTGAGGGAGAATGAGGTTGTCGAAGGATTGTTGGACCGGTGGCGGGGAGGATGGTGGTGGCTTAGTAGTCCGAGCAGCGAGGGTATAGAGACGAGAGTGAGGGAGAATGAGGTAGAGAGTGTTTGGGTGGGCAGTCCAATGGTTTCATTTGAGTGAGAGAGTAAAGAGACCCCAATTTTTTACGAAGTGTTTTGGTGGGAACCGAAAAGTTTTAGAGGGAATTCAGCATATTTTTATTGTGACAACATTTTGACCTATTATAGCAGATTTAAAGCTGCTGCAATAAAGAAAGAGTAGGCTAAGGTTTATTATGACAGGAATATTACTTGTTGTGGCAAAAATTAAGCACGCCTTAATAGCTCTTTACGAATTTTTTTAATAAAATAGTATTTAATACTTCAAATTAATAAAATATAATTTAATAATTAAAAAAATATAATTTAATCCTACAAATTAACAAATATATAATTTAATACTTCAAATTACTAAAATAAAATTTAATACTACAATTGTAAATAAAGGGTCCGTTTGGATAGCACTTATTGTTGCTGAAAGTTGATAAAAATTGATTGTTGCTGAAAACACTGTAGCAAAATAATTTTTAAATGTGTGAATAGTGTCGTGGGACCCACTTTTAATATTAAATATTGCGTGAACAGTGCGTGAACAGTACACGCACAGTAAATTTTGTCTCCAAAGTCAAAAAAGCCGGCCAAAAAAAAAAAAAAAAAAAAAAACATAAAACGCAACTTAACTTTAAGTAGAAAGAAATGCTATCCAAACCTTACCAAAATATAATTTACTAATTAATGACAATATAATTAATACTTCCAATTATGTAAATATATTTTAATACTACAAATTAATTGAGTATAATTTAATAATTAATAAAATTTAATATTGTGGGGCCAAAAAGAGTTAGCCAGCCCCAGCCCACTTCGAACCAGGCCCAAAGGCCCGCGCCGAGGAGGCTTCCAAGGTCCGAGGACGAAAGTATAAAGCCCAATTGCCCAAGAAACAGTTCTGAGGACGATTCCTTCCTCGGACTGTCGAGATCATAAAGTGGACAAGCAACACACCATCAAAGGGAGTCTTCCCGAGCATCCAAAGAGCAAATAGCAAGTACCAAGCGCCAGCAATGGAAGCATGGTGGAGGAGCAAGTCCCAGATGAACTGTCACCTCCGCATTAAATGCCCTCAACTAACGCCCTGGCCGCATTAATGAAGATAGGACTCCTGAACAGTGCTGTCTTGGGCGCTGCAACCAAGGAAGCCAATACCGTACCGTACCGGCCGGTACGGCCGGTATTTACCGTTCCGGCCAGTGCACCGGTACAGGTAGACTCCCTGTTTCGTACCGGAAAAAATACCGGCCGTACCGGAAAAATCCGACTGTTTCGGCCGGTAAATGGATACCGGGCCGAAACATGATAAGTCTCATTTGTAAGGAAAGAAAAAAGAGAAGAAGGAGAAAAGGAAGAAGACGACGACGAAGCAAGGGAGGCGCCACAAAGCAAAATCAGATCCACACCAATCCAGCAATATTACTGAAATCGAAACCAAACAAATCTCACAAATGAACAACAAAACCCCCACACCAATCCAACAATATAACTGAAATTGGCACCAAAGAAAACCCACAAATGACTAACAAAACCCAGCAAAAGAAGGACCCACCCCAATCCAGCAACATCACCGAAATCGGAACCAAATCGGAACCACCCAAATCAGAACCAAAATCAGACCCACGCCACCGCGCCTCCATCACAGGACCCACCAAATCGCGCCCCTAGAGAAACACAACAACCTCACCACGCCATCGAATCGCCGATCTGTCTTCTCGTTCTCGTTCTCGATCTTTCTTCCCCCTCTCTCGACATCCCTCTATCTCGATTTCGATCTTGCTTTCTCTCTCTGTCTCGATCTCGCTTTCTCTCTCTGTCTCAAACTCTCTTTCTCCCACGGTCCGATCTTGCAGTCTCTCACTCTCCCTCTAACGATCTCTAAGTCTCTCTCTTTCCCCATCTTTCTTTCTCCCCAAAGGCCAAAACACTCAGATGCTCGGGTGGTTAGGGACTTAGGGTATTAGATATATCTGATTTCAAGGGGAAGGGGAACGACGTCGTTCCCCTTTTTTTTTTTTTTTTTTTTTTTTTTTTTTTTTTTTGGGTTTACTCATGTTGCGTTTGGTAATTGGTATTGGCTAGCTTATTTTCCTTGTTTGGCAGGCTTAAAAAACTAACTATTTTTATTGTTTGGCATTGGCTTAAAAAACTAATTTTTTTATTATTATTTAGTTTATTTTTACTATTAATTGGGTGGGTGTATTTGTATATCTCTGTGTTGATTTATTTCTGTGGATGTGTTTGTGTGGGTGTGTGTGTGTGTATATATACATATATTAAATATATAAAATAGCGGTAAACCCAAAACGGTACACCGGTATTGACCGATATCCGAAATATATCGTACCGGTGGCCAAACCGGTACAGCCTCTGGTACGGTATTGACTTCCTTGGCTGCAACCCACAGGAGGAATGGGAGTGCGGCTGATGGGACAGGCTCTCAAGTGGTAGCCTAGCTGATCAACAAATGTAAGGCTAGGATCAACTGAGAGGGATGTATATAATGTAAGGAGCCCCTCTTGAAAAGGGGAACGGACGGAGAAACGGAGGAAAGACCTGAATCAAGAAGCACTGTAGCGACTTGTATTCTCTCAAACCTTGTAACCAATCTTCAAAGAAAGAATAAGAACTCCAAGCTCTTAAAAGCCAGTCCGAGGAGCATTATTGTGCATCCCAATTCACGCTTTAGTTATTATACCCACAAACCACCATGCATGGTCGCTGCATTCCTCACTAGGGCCTAGTTCTTGAACCCATTCTCTATAAATTCATTGCAGGGCTAGCTGGGCTTGGGTCCACTCTCTCAACAACGGAAGTGCCCAAAATCGGTCCCTACAATTGGCGCCGTCTGTGGGGAGAACTCGTGTGTTAGTAAGGACAACAGCCAAGCATGGTAGGATCAGGCCCTCACCAAGGAAATCCCCATCGACCTGAACCGGCGAAATCCCAGCACCAAGGTAACTATGGTGACCCCGGGCGCGCTCAAAACGAGGAGAACGGACGATTTCAAAAGAGAAGCGTGCATACCTCAACAACTAGCGGAAGCCACACCCGCCGAGACGGGCACGTGCCCTAGAGGCGCGACAACGGCCACGCCACGCGGTCAGAAGAGGCCCATAGCCACGCATCCCAGAGACAGGATGATAAGGTGGCCATGCAGCGCGAGATAGATAATTTGAAGAGGACAAGATTGGGACCAGCCTAGCCCCACGATGACGCTCTAATCGTTACCCTCAGAATCGGGGGCTACGACGTGAAAAGAGTGATGGTGGATGGTGGCAGCGCAGCCGAGGCCATGTATCCAGACCTCTACAAGAGGTTGGGGCTGAAACCAGAGGACTTGACGCCTTATAGCTCCCCCCTAATGAGCTTCGACGGAAAGCTCGTCATCCCAAAGGGCATGATCAGGCTGCCCATACAGACAGGCCCAGAGGTGGTGGAGGTGAACTTTGTAGTGGTGGACACATACTCCCCCTGCACGACCATCGTAGGAAGACCCTGGCTACACACCTTGAGGGGAGTTGCCTCCTCCTTGCACCAGAAGGTGAAATTCCCATCAGGAGATCAGGTTCTAGAGATCCGAGGTTGCCAGCCCACAGCGAGGCAGTGCACGGTGGCTGCCATATCCTATCGGCTTGATGCACAGCCCTCGGCCCCCACCGAGGAAGGTTTATAGCAATCAAAGACCCCGGTGGCGCCTCCTGGTACAACTACCGAGGATGCTAAATGTGAGGACCTGGAGAAGGTGGTAATTGACGATGGCCCGGAGAAGTCCTTCTAGGTCGGAGCCCAGCTGCCTCCCTGGGAGAAGGAGGAGTTACTTGAGTTCCTCAAAAGGAACCTTGACGTGTTCGCATGGGACCCCTGCGATGCCCCTGGGATTGATCCATCCTTCATCTGTCACCACCTTAACGTCAACCCATCCGTGATCCCCAAGAAGCAGTCACCCCGGCGCCCGTCAAAGGAGCATGCTGATGCAATCAGGGAAGAAGTCAATAAGCTTAAGCGTGCAGGGGCTATCAAGGAGGGTTTTTACCCCGAATGGTTAGCCAACACTGTGGTGGTCAAGAAGAAAAGTGGGAAGTTGAGGGTTTGTGTAGACTTCACGGACCTGAACAAAGCATGCCCAAAGGACCCTTTCCCAATGCCACGAATAGACCAGCTAGTAGATGCGACGGCAGGCCATCCTTGGATGAGCTTCCTAGATGCCTTTCAGGGCTATCATCAGATCCCACTAGCTTTGGAGGACCAAGAGAAGACAGCCTTTGTGACGCCCATAGGGAACTACCACTACAAGGTTATGCCATTTGGCCTGAAAAACGCCGGATCTACTTATCAGAGGATGATGACGAGAATGTTTGAGCCGATGTTGGGCAAGAGCATCGAGGTCTATGTTGATGATATGGTGGTGAAGAGCAACGTGGTGTCCGAACACTTGGGGGACCTCGGCCGCACATTTGACGTCCTGAGAAAGCACAAGCTCCGCCTAAATGCCTCAAAATGCTCGTTTGGCTCTGGCAAGTTTTTGGGATACATGATCACCCATCGTGGGATCGAAGTCGACCCTGACCAAATCAAGGCCATTCATAATTTGAAGCCTCCGCAGAACCCCAAAGAGGTCCAAAAGCTTACGGGGATGATCGCGGCACTGAACCGATTCATTTCCAGGTCGGCTGACAGGTGCAGGCCCTTCTATCTCCTGATCAACAAGTGGAAAGGATTTGAGTGGTCCGAGGATTGTGCCGTGGCTTTCCAACAACTCAAGGAGTATCTATCCCGGCCGCCTATCATGTCTAACCCCGAGGCTGACGAGGTCCTATACGCATACCTTGCTGTGGCGCCCCACGCAGTGAGCCTAGTACTGATACGGGAAGACAATGGCGTTCAAAAGCCAGTTTACTACGTCAGCAAGTCGCTGCATGAGGCGGAGGTCAAATACCTACCCTTAGAGAAAGCCATACTGGCTGTGGTCCACCCCACGAGAACTGCTGCATTACTTTTTACAATTCAACCCATATTTTCAATGTTTTCTTAGGCTTTGAACGGTTTTAGACCCCTTAACACACAACCAGATTGAGTAGCCTAGTTAATTAGCCAAGTTGTTACTTAGTCAAATTAAGCAATTCTAGGTTAAAACAATCAAACAATCATATCATGAAAATATATGGCAGCGGAATAATAAATAACACACGATATGATCACCCAGGAAAACCAAACCGGTAAAAAACCTGGGGAGGATTTTACCCACCGATCCTCAAGGCAAAACTGAATTCACTATGAAAGAATTGAAGTTCATACAAAAGGACTTACAAGCTCCCCGCTCGACTTCCTAATGCTACCTACCAGTAGAACTTACTGACATGACCCCGTGCAAGCTCCGAATCCACGGACTCCTTCTTTCTTGAATTCTTCAATCAGCTACAAGCACCCACGCTTGATATTCTTTAAGCTTCAAAGGCAGCAACCAAGTTGATCATCAAGATGTTGAAGTAATCTCCATCTAGAAAACCCTAAGCTTTGTGTAAAGGAAAGCTCCTCTAGATCTCACAAGAGATTTACACAAAACAGCAATGTATGAGCAACAATACAACTGGAGCAACTCTAAAAACGTGGCTAGGGTTTTGCCTTATATACCTAGGGCAAAAACATAAAAACCCTAAACGTTTAATGAGTTAGGGCTGAGTTGGAAAACTGCAGAAAAACGCAATCTGATCGATTTTCGATCGATCGAATCTATTCTTCGATCGATTGAGCCAGACCGAAATGCCCCAATGCATCTGCAGTCTCTCGATTCCAACTTTACAATAATTAATCAACTTTGAGCATACTTTAACAAGTCTAAACATGTTGTTTTGATCATGGTTTGCCAATATTACAAATTAGAGTTCTAAATACATAAATTCCTAAACCTTTAGAACCTAACAGGCTTCATTTGCAGTATTTCTTTCATCTTTCTCTGCTGCAATTTAAAATTGCTATGCTTTTTTTTTTTTTTTTTTGAGCAATCAGAAATAATGGCTGCAATTATATGGATTGCCCTCTTTGCAGTTTCACTAAGAATAGTTAGGTATACAAAAGTGCTCACCATAGCCAAGAAAGAAAACCAAAAATCCATAAACTGATACCAAAGCAGTTGTAAAAGTGTTGAAACTAAAATCTTATGAATAGTGGAGCTAAGCAAGATGTTTTGCACAGATCATGCACCTGTAAAGCAGTAAAAGATAAAGCACACCAGTTATACATCACACACATGATACAATGCACTTGAAATTCCACTAGACATGAATTGGATCTTACCTTCTGTTGTAGGACTTTAAAAGTAGGAAGTAAGGCTACAACATTTGATGCAAAATGAAAAATAGTTTGCAATCTTTGCTCTAATGGTTAAGAGATGTCATTTTTTGGTTTCACATGCTGAGCAAACCAAAAACCAGCTCAGCTAGATGTTGCATAGATCAATATATCATAGAAACATCATGCCAAGTTAAATTAAATTAAAGGGAGTAGATATATCATAGAGTCTAAAGAGAATAATTGCACAGATCACTATTACCCATAGAAATCCTTGGGTAAAGTATAAGCGAAAACCAGAATCCGCTTATACTTGAGCTCACTACATTTTCTGTTTTAGAGCACTTTGGTTTCTTAAGTTATATTTAAACTTAATTAATCTGTGCCTTGCTACTTTGTGTTTTGTCAGTTGGGCATGAAATATAGATGTGGTTTTGATCTTTGCAATATGTGTTGAGTATGAGAGTTATATCATTTTTGCGAAATGAAAGTTATGTTTTTCTAACCTCTAAGTTTAACTATTTGATCGTCTGGGTGTTTCTTTTAAATATTATTAGATATTATTCTCATATACTTTAAATGAAAACATGACAAATGTTAATGCCTAACTGATTAAAAAAAATTTAGGTAACTATCGACTGTCATTCACATGGGCAACAGAGCTCTACATCAACTTTGACATTCCAAAAGTCACGAAGGAAATTATGCCAAAAGGACCTAAAAGACTGGATGGATAACTTTCTTACATAATAGAAAAATAGTTGCTAAAATAGAAGACTTGGAAGCATAAAAAATGCTTAAGAATTATTCACCAAGTTCTATTCTTCATACCCTTTTCTTATTTACTTAATTTACTATTTTATTTCAGATTATGAGAGATTTAATTTTCTGTATTTAGGCTATGGTTTTGTAATCTGAGCATCCTAAGACTCTTATATCAACATGAATTTAAGTTTTGTAATATATGTGATTCTAATTTTGAACTCAGTTATAATTGTAGATTGTAATTCATTTGTCTCTATTAGATTGCCGCACTGTTCAGTGCAGCCTTATTTTGGGAATACAAGGTCGATGAAAATTAAGAATGCTATGAGTATGCATTTTTATAGGTGCTACATTAAAAAGCTTCTAATTTCAAGTAATGAATCTGAGTCTTAATTTTAAGTATTGAGCTTGATTGTTGATCTTTTAGGTTTATATTATACAAATAACAACTAAAGGCCATGTACAAGGGAAATATTTGGAGTTGAGAAAATCAAAATGCAAACCATTATAGAGATTGTCAACTTTTGGAAAACTTAATATCAGGAAACCTATTAATTTATTGTGCTTGGTCTCTTACTTTTTTCCTTTTTTGAAGTACAAGTAGTTCAAGTATTAGGAATGCTGTTAATGTTAACAACAGTTGGGGTATTATTTTTGCATGTCTTATATGCAACACAAAGGTCAAACCTATCAAAGGAGTTTTGTGGTGTGAGTGATGTAAAGGTGAGCCTAAATTATAAAATGATCCCGCGCATTGTGCGGGTTAAACGCTAGTGTTCCTAACAAGTGAATCACATATGTCCTAACACACCACTTCCTGTATTGGCTAGCTACAGACTGGTAATGTTAGGGCCTTGCGCATGCTCCACTCCTAAGTACGTCTAAAACTTGTTCGCTGCTTTATGCGTTTGCCATGGTCTGGAGGCTCGTCTATGTATTCTGCCGTTCATCCTTGACCCATTATGGCGTGAACTGCTTTCTAATTTCTCATCCTTACAGCTTGCTTTTTTTCAGGGCTGGGCCTTGCCTGGTTTTGGGCTTTCTCTTCTTGAGCCCATTCTTTGTTCTTTCCGTAATCCTGCTGCCACTTTCTGTCATATCATTTTTGCTATTCCTGCCTTGGTGTTATTTGACCCGTGCCTCTTGGGCTTCTTTGGGTCTGCTGCTTATTCTCCTCACAATGACTCAATATGGTCATTGATTTTATACTCATGCTACTTTGGGCTTTTCTTGGCCCATTCCATTGTTTGTGGGCTCTTCTATCCCATTTCTTTCTCCTTGAGCATCCTTGGCCCATTTGCTTTTTTTGGGCGTCCTTGGCCCATTTTCTAATTCTGCATACCCATGGGCTTTTACTAACTCCCTTAGGTTTCCCTGGCCTAATTACCTTTTTTTTCACCCTTGGGGCTCATGGGCTTCCCATCAACCCCCTACTTTCTTACTTCATTACTTCGAGCCTACTGTGGCCCATTCTTACTTTGCTACATCGCATAATGCCCATGAGTTTACTATCTCTCTCTTCGGGTTCTTTTAGGCTCGTCTACTTTCCTGAAGGCCCACTTGTGTTCTTTATGGGCTTGTGAACCATTGTTCCTGCCCTCCAGGCTTAATGGTTTTTCTAGCCATCCACTAACTCTTCCTTGCCCATATTGTTGGGCTTCTTCCTGCTATTGGACCTAAAAAATGAGCATCAACATGTGGCTGAGAGCAAAAGAGGAGAAAATATTTTATATAGTAAAACTAAGCAAATATGGCTTTATTTTTAAAAACTAAAACCTATCCTGAAACTAAAAGTATAAAACGCTCCGTTTAGAGTTTAGTATTTATATTATATTTAAGAAAACAAAAACACAGAATTATATGATCGGCCAAGAATGTATTGACCCCTTGTGATAAATTAACCAATTAATTAGCCAAGTTAATTAATTAATTCAATTAACATGCAATATGCGTGGTAGCATAAACAAATCACCAATTAATTTAATATGCAGCAGAAAATAAAGTTGACACGGTGATTTGTTTACGAATGGGAAAAACCTCCATGGCAAAACCCCACAGGGTGATTTTAAGGTCACCACTCCTGAGAATCCACTATTATCACAATAAGTGGTTACAAGTAAAGGAATCCTAGTATCTTATACCAACCTACAGTTAAACCTTACCCTATACCCAATTGGACTTGTTCTGTAGTGACAATCTCTTATTTTCAATTCACGGATCCAAGTACGTGACTAACCACCAACTTGAGAAGGATGTTGGCGGCAAAGTTCTTCAATTCATCAACTAACATGCAATATGTGTGGTAATACAAACAAATCACCAACTAATTTAATATGCAGCAGAAAATAAAGTTGACACGGTGATTTGTTTACGAATGGGGAAAACCTCCAAGGCAAAACCCCACCGGGTGATTTTAAAGTCACCACTCCTGAGAATCCACTATTATCACAATAACCGGTTACAAGTAAAGGAATCCAGTGCCTTATACCAACCTACAGTTAAACCTTACCCTATACCCAATTGGACTTGTTCTGTAGTGACAATCTCTCATTTTCAATGCACGGATCCAAGTAAGTGTGACTAACCACCAACTTGAGAAGGATGTTGGCTGCAAAGTTCTTCAATTCATCAACTAACATGCAATATGCGTGATAACACAAACAAATCACCAACTAATTTAATATGCAGCAGAAAATAAAGTTGACACGGTGATTTGTTTACGAATGAGGAAAACCTCCAAGGCAAAACCCCATTGGGTGATTTTAAGGTCACCACTCTTGAGAATCCATTATTATCAAAATAATCGGTTACAAGTAAAGGAATCCCAGTGCCTTATACCAACCTACAGTTGAACCTTACTCTATACCCAATTGGACTTGTTCTGTAGTGACAATCTCTCATTTTCAATGCAAGGATCCAAGTACGTGACTAACAACCAACTTGAGAAGGATGTTGGCTGCAAAGTTCTTCAATTCATCAACACAATGAAGATCACGAAGCTCCTTGGTTACAAAATCCTATGGTGTACAAACGTAGCAGCTTCTTTAAGAGAAAGATGAACTAGGGCACATGTCTCCGGTCACAATATGCTTGTGAAAAACTTTTGCATTAAGTTGCATCAGCTGTGACGGCCCTTAAAATAATCCTTATATATGTTTAGGGTTGTGAGAAAAAAAAGCCTAAACAAATACACACGGATTGGTGTGAAATTAGATTTGAAAAATTGATTTTCTTAATTCTCGATAGATAGGTTATCTATCAAGCAGCTGTCGAGCATCGGGCTAAAACTGCCTTTTAAACCTCGATAGATGCTAGCTGTCGAGTTTTAAAATCCAACACTTCTTCACTTGTTTCTTGGATAGATTTGCATGGCTTTAACACTTGGACTTGAACTCTTGTTCCTTGAAGTATTAAGCACATCCTAGATCTACCAAATTACAAGTAAAATTCGTTTTGTCAAAGGATTAGCCAATTCTAAATGACATATGTTCCTAACATAATTCACATATGTCCTAACATTACATATACATATATACACACCTCGGTTCGGTTCGGTGTTCAGTGGTGTGCAAAAATCGACGCTAATCGCTACACCGGCTTAACATTGGCATTGGAGAAAGCCTATCGACCACTGCATCAAAAAGCTTCGGTTGAGCCATGAGGGGGGCAGATCGGTGCAGTTCAAGCCGGTTTTGTCAACGGCAGTAGATCCTTGAACAGCCTTAACTCTTAACCCTTAGTCACTTAAAGTGACAGACTCTACACTCTTTGTTTTAAACTATTTAATTTTTGTTTTTTTTATATGTATTGTAACTATTGTTTACTTTGATGCCTCTCCTATGGGGGTTGTTGATGTATTTAATTCAGACTTTTTCAGATTGTACTCTAACAGGCTTTGTCCTGGATCTTTTATTGCTGCTTTTTGAATGAATCGGGGTGTTTATAAATAATAATAAAAACTATTGTTTGCTTTGTTGCGTGGGTCAGTGTATTGTAACTATTGTTTATACCTATAAAAAACAAAAAAAGTTTGTAACTATTGTTTACTTTGTTGGGTGGGCCAGTATGGGTCTCTTCAAGTGGGTCAGTGATTCTGTGATCTGCTCAGACTTTGGGTCTCTCTATATTGTTGTCTTCTGATTAATACATGACTATATGTATTTGGTGGGTCCGTGTTTGTTTTGGTTATTATTTGTTTTTTTCTTTTGGTTAGTATATGACTATATTAATATAATATTATTTGATATTCAATGGGTTAAAAAGAAGAAAATGAAAAGTCAAGCTTCTCTCTCCCTCGTAGGAGTATTCTCTCTCGGCGCACGATAGATAGCTCCCTGCTATCGTACGCTTGAGTATTTCCTATTGCATTTGTGAGCTACGCTCAAGGGTGTGGCTGTCTCTGCCTCTTTGGGGTGCCGGAATTCCCCTTTCAGCGGGTCACGCGCCCGCCTGGGTGCTCAGCCCAGTAGTGGGTTTTCCTCCTCCATTGCGGGCTTTCTCTGCCTTGTGAGTGGGGCTTTTTTCTTGGCCGGCTTGAGTTTTTTCTACCCCTAAGTGGGTGTATTAGATGATTTGGTGGTGGTACTATCTGTGTCATCTTCTTTGGGCGTTTGATTTCAGTCCGGTGGCCATAGAGTTTTGCAAGGTAAATTTCTGTCTTTTGGCTTCCTTGTTTTGTGCTTGTGGGTATCTAGTTTTCAAGTGGTCTGGCTATGTTTTGGGTTGCTGTAATAGAAGAGTTGGGCTGCTTGCTTTCAACATGAGAGCTTTAGGATGGAACTGCCAGGGACTTGGAAATCCCCGGTCAGTCAATGCCCTGCACGAGATTGTGCGGCGGTGGGATCCCAATTTTGTCTTTTTATCATAGACAAAACTTAAGAAGAGAGCAATAGAAAGAACAAAGAGGAAAGTGGGGTTTGTTTATGGTTTGGTTGTCCCTAAATCAGATAAAAGTGGAGGTTTGGCAATGCTGTGGAAAGAAAAAATCAATCTGGAAATCATGGGGTACGCAGGCAATTTCATTGACGCAATTGTTACAGAAGCTGACTCAGGGCTCAAATGGAGAATTACAGGCTTCTATGGACACCCGGAAGCCCATAAGAGAAAAGAATCATGGGACCAATTAAAAGCGTTAAATAGGAAGTTCCAACTACCATGGATATGTTTCGGGGACTTCAATGAGATTTTGTCTATGAACGAAAAAATGGGAGGTGTGCAAAAATCTCAGAGACAGATGGATGAGTTCCGAGAGGCAGTTAATTCTTGTGGCTTCAAGGACTTGGGTTATAATGGTCCGGATTATACATGGTGTAATATGCAAGAAGGAGAGAATAGAATGTATATCAGGTTGGATCGGGCTTTTGCTACCTCGGAGTGGATTGAGCATTTTAAGGAGGCCCGTGTATATCACATTGTAGATTCTACATCAGACCATTGTGCTCTTTTGGTATCTGATTCTTATCATCCTCAACCCCCAAGAAAGTGTTGCTTTCACTTCGAAGCGATGTGGACCAAAAGGGGGGATTGTAGGAAAATAATTGAGGAAACGTGGAGCAAGAATATGAGTTTAAATTCCCCAAGTGATATGGCCTTAAGTCTCAAGCAATGTGCTATGGAGCTATCCAGGTGGAATTTGTATGATTTTGGAAAGGTCCCAAAGAAGATCCAAGAAAAAAGGAGGACCCTGAGTAATTTGGTTCAAAGAGACAGAAATGGGAGTTTGGGTAGAGAAATCAATGTACTACAGAAAGAGATAAATGAGTTACTAGAAAGTGAGGAGATTATGTGGCAGCAAAGATCAAGAGTTCAGTGGTTGGGCTTGAGAGACCGGAATACAAAATATTTTCACACCAAAGCATCTGAAAGGAGGAAGAAAAACACAATTACTAGGTTAATGGATGAGAATGGGAATTGGTGCGACAGTACTGAAAGCATAGCGGCTGTTGCAGTATCTTATTTTGAGAAGCTGTTTTCTACTTCTTGTCCTAGCCGCATCTCAGAGGTTACAAATACAATTCCCCCCAGAGTTACAGATGAGATGAACCAGAGTCTGATTAAGGAGTTCACAAGGGAGGAAGTGATGACAGCTCTTCAACAAATGCACCCCACAAAAGCTCCAGGCCCGGATGGTATGTCTGCTATTTTCTTTCAGAAGTATTGGGATATAGTTGGAAATGATATCACATACATGGTTCTTATTGTTTTAAATTCAAACATGTCCATGGTTGAAATAAATAGAACCAACATAGCCCTTGTTCCAAAAACAAATAGCCCTACAAAAATGACAGAATTCAGGCCTATAAGCTTGTGTAATGTCATCTACAAGCTAATTTCAAAAGTTCTAGCTAATCGCCTCAAAGCTATTCTTCCTCAAATCATCTCTGAAAACCAAAGTGCATTCCTTTCTGAGCGCCTTATTACAAACAATGTATTAGTTGCTTTTGAACTTATGCATTACCTTGATCACAAAAGGGATGGGAAGGATAGTTTTATGGCTGTTAAGCTTGATATGAGCAAAGCCTATGATAGGGTTGAATGGAGCTTTATTGAAAAACTTATGGAACGTATGGGCTTTCATGAAAAATGGATCAATATCATTATGCAATGTATTTCAACTGTATCTTATTCTGTGCTTGTGAATGGAGTGGCATATGGAAGCATAATTCCCTCAAGGGGTTTGCGTCAAGGCGACCCTTTATCACCTTATCTTTTTCTCCTTTGTGCTGATGGTTTCTCATCTCTTATAAGTGATGCAGCCAGGAATAAAATGCTCAGTGAAATATCTATATGTAGAGGATGCCCCATGATTACCCACTTATTTTTTGCCGATGATAGCCTGCTATTCTGCAAAGCCAGTAGGCAAGAATGTCAAAAACTCACTGAAATTCTTGAGCTCTATGAGGCGGCATCGGGGCAAAAGATCAATGCAGACAAGTCCTCAGTTTTCTTCAGTCACAATGCTCCCAATGGGTTGAAAAATGAAGTACTAGAAATCCTGGGGCCTATGCAAGACCAGAGACACAGCAAGTACCTGGGCCTCCCATCAATCATTAGCAAGTCAAAAAAGGAAATTTTTGCAGAAGTAAAAGAGAAGGTGGGGAAAAAATTGTCTGGTTGGAAGGAGAAGCTCCTTTCAGGTGGGGGAAAGGAAGTCCTAATAAAAGCCGTCGCCCAAGCCATCCCGACATACACAATGAGCTGCTTCCAGCTTCCAAAGGGACTTTGTGATGAGATTGAAGGTATGATGCGAAGGTTTTGGTGGGGACAAAGGCAAAAGGAGTCAAAAATAGCTTGGGTTAATTAGAAGACTATGTGCAAATCCAAGCTAAGAGGTGGAATGGGGTTCAGAAACTTGCAAGCTTTTAACTTAGCTATGCTAGCTAAACAAGGGTGGAGGTTGCTTTCCAATCCTCTTTCTCTAGTGGCTCGCTTATATAAGGCAAAATACTTTTCCCACGGCGATGTTCTCAATTCGCAGCTGGGAAGTAACCCTTCGTATGCTTGGAGAAGTATCTTCAACAGTTTGGAGGTTATTAAAAGAGGAACTAGATGGAGGGTTGGTAATGGAAAAGTAATCCACATATGGGAAGACAAGTGGCTGCCCACTCCCTCAACCTACAAGGTAATCTCCCCACCTCGTATCCTTTGTGATTTCCCAATGGTCTCAATTCTTATAGACTCGGAGAGCAAAAGGTGGAAAGCTGATTTAGTCAGGTCTCTTTTTCTCCCCTTTGAAGCCAATACAATTCTGAATATCCCTTTGAGTTACAATCTTCCTGAAGATACAATTATTTGGATAGGCAATAAAAAGGGTGAGTTTACTGTGAAGAGTGCGTATTACATTGCTCTCAAGGTGGTTGATTCTGTTGAGGTTGCTGAGTGCTCTAATGGGGATCCAAGAACTCCATTGTGGAGGAAATTGTGGCACTTAAAAGTTCTAGCAAAGATTCGTATTTTTGCGTGGAAAGCATGTATGAATGCTCTCCCAACAAAGTTGAATCTGTACAAGAGAGGTATTAATACTAGTGTTACATGTCCCATCTGTGATCATGGGGTTGAAACCATATTACACTCTTTAGTCTTTTGTGATCCAGCTAGGAAGGTCTGGGATAAGTGGAAAGATTGTCCAGTGAACCTTAAATCAAATTGTTTGGATTTTGCAGATATAGCACTGAAATTTATGGCAGCTGGCACCTTACAAGATCTTGAGCTTTTCTTTGTGATTGCTTGGTCCCTTTGGTGTAGTAGGAACCTAATAGTGTTTGAAGCAGATTTTCAGACCCTATCCAAGTTTGGAGTTTTGCTAGAAGACTTATTCAGGACTATAAGGAGGCTTCCAACTTATGCATTGGTGGAACAGCCTGTGCAGACTCAAATTGGAGAGCTCCTCCTGTGGGGATGTATAAAATTAATGTGGACGGTGCTACATCAGAAGATGGCAGGCCCTCAAGTATAGGTGTGATCATTAGAGACAGCAGATGTGAGACCGTTGCAGCTATGTGTTTGTCCCTTCCTGGCCAATACACGAGTTTAGAGACAGAAACTATTGCCGTTGAGAAAGGAGTATTATTAGCCAAAGAGATGGGGCTGCAACAGATATTGTTAGAGACTGATGCACTCACAGTGGCTCAAAGCTTGGCAGCAGGTGACAAGGAGGGATGCCTTGGCCATTTAATTCAAGGGATCAGTGAAAGCTTAAGGTCATTTTCAGTTTGGCAGATTAACCACCTAAAAAGGGACTGCAACAAGGTTGCTCATGAGCTTGCACAGTTCGCAAAACGCAGCGGCACTAACCAGGTCTGGAAAGGAGTTTCTCCACCTATGGTGCAACACCTTCTTCAGCTGGATAAGACTTAATGTTTTTCCATGTATCAGCTTGTTGCTACTTCTGTGTTTCTGCTGTGTGCAGCTATGTTGTGGACTTTATTGTCTTTCTTTTCTCAGTTCTATGAATGAAATCAGGTCCAAATAAAATATATATATATTCAATGGGGTTTTTTTTTTTTTTGAGAGTCTATTCAATGGGTTAGTGGGTCTTAGTTTGTTATTTTTTTTCCATTTGTATATGAATATTATTATTTGACAATGATATAGATATAATGTACAAATATGTTATTGAGTTATTTGTAGGTAAAATGAGTATCGAAAAATTGACCAATAAATATGTCACTAGCTAGTCAAATAATGGTCCGAATGTTCCTAGACTGTGGAAATATGTTTTTTTTTTTTTATGAACCAGAATTTTTATTAAAGGAGGGAAGAAACGGAGCTACAAAGCCCTTCTGGACTCTTCCAAAATGATGGAAGAGAAGCAAGCAGGGCAATTCCCAAACTCAAAAAGACCAAAGAAATTACAAGAAAGAGACCATTTTGCTCAGGTGTGGGCTACTGTATTACACTGCCTAGGCACCCACTTCACAAAAACCTTATCTGAGCTAGACAAAGACAACCTCAATTCAGAGCACAAGGACCAAAACCGCCAAGGGGGGGCTCAGCCAAGTCATTGAGAAGATGCACGACTGTGGAAATATGTTACTATTTTGGATAAAGTGAATATTGATAGTGGAAACAAAAGTATTAGATGTAATTACTGTTCGGAGTATTTCTAGGGGTCTTATTCTAGGGTGGAAGGACATTTGTTCCTAGATAGGGGATAAAAGCATGCTCTAAGAGCTTCACCAAGATACCAACATGAATGTTCTCGGACGTATGAGTGTAGGAGTTCTCTCTTAGGCTCTACTCTGTAGTATTACCGTTGCTTTTCTCTGTGAGAAAGTCGTGTGTTTCTTCCCCATAGTAACTCTGTTACTGGTGGGGATGGAAGAGATAACTCGCAGATGCGATAACCTTTCGTTATCTGCGAGGGAGGTTAAAAAAGTGGTTTTGTCACAGAAACGTCAAGTTTCAAAGTTCGCCTTGGCTGCAAAGTTCTACCCTAGGAGAGCTCTGAATATGGAGGCGATGGCCCGTACTTTCCGACCGCTCTGGCGTACGAAGGGAAGTTTCCATATCACGAGTACAGGAAGTAATATCCTACTCTTCGATTTTGATTTGGAGGTCGTTGCAGAGAAGGTTCTGCTTGGCGAACCATGGTCGTACGATAGACACCTGGTTATTTTCCAGCGTTTTGAGGGCAGTAAGGCTCTAAAGGAAATTGAGTTCAAATTTTGTTCCTTTTGGATTCAAATGCATGATGTTCCTTTCAAGTACATGACGACGGAGACAGTAAGGGAGATCGGCGAGACAATTGGGTCTGTCATTAATTCAGTCGATGAGTCCGAATTGAAGGGTGGGACTTTCTTGCGTGTCAGAATTAGGATTGATGCTACCCACCCACTTTGTCGAGGTAGGAAAGTAACATTTGAGGAGGGATTGGAACGATGGGTCTCTTTCCAATATGAACGACTTCCTAACATTTGCTTCTGGTGCGGCCTGTTATCACACAATGACAAGGAGTGTGAGACGTGGCTAATGAGCAAAGGCTTTCTCACGGTGGAACAACAACAATTTGGGCACTGGATTAAAGCAAGTCAGTTTGGTCCAAGTAGAAGACATTCTGTTGAAGTGAAAGGTTTTAGCTCACCTGTAGCTAATAATCTTTTGTCAAGGGCCAACCCATCGGAAGGGGTGGCGTAGCAGAGGGATGACCCTTCAGGGCTACCATTATTACCTCTTAATGCCGAATGTGAAGGTGGCGAAACGGAGAACCTGTCAGTGATGGAACCGGTGATAGAAGCAACCTCTTTCCAAGAGGGCTCAAATCTAGATTCCGTGATTTCTGGGATTACAAAAGTAGGCGATATGGCAGCAGGTTTTGAGGCGTTACTTGAGGATATCGATAAGGAGCTCTGTGACACGCAGCCGATTTCAAATCCCACAGTGGCTGATATTATCCACGAGATCAAAGGGGGCAAACAAAAAAACGTGGGACAGGGGTATCCCGCGGATATTTCGAAGGGGTCAGAAGGAAACTTTAAGGAGCAGGTTTCGCAGGGTTTGGAGGGCTATGAAAAGGAAGCAAAGGTGGTGGGTTTTTCGATGGGATGTTTTGGAATTCTGGAGAACAAGTTGGGCACGAAAGGTGGGAAAGGAAAATTGGGATCCGGATCCTCTCCATTTCCCTTTGAAATGGAGAGGCTCCAGTACATAGTGAGGATTTCTTTGAACATTATCAAGGGCCATATACCTGCCACGTCATTTAAAATGTTAACACACACTTAACTCAACAAATTCAACTCTGGTTAAACCAAGGTTAATAGTCGGACCCTTTTTCTCTCACCAGTCGTTCAAACTCTCTCTCCCAAATTTCAAAGTTCAAACTCTCTCTCTCAAATTTCAAAGTTCAAACTCTCTCTCTCACCAGCCCATCTGAAATTTCAAAGTTCAAACTCTCATCTCCAAGGATTTTCTCTTTCCATCCCACGGTCCTCACCATCGCCGGTGCCACCAGCCATCGTGCTATTCTTTTCTCCCACCAGCCCATCTGAAAAATTGGGTTTCCTGCCAAATCACCTTTATGCACTCCAATTGTTTGAAAAATTGCCTCTGAAAAAATTCGCACACACAAAAATGATACCAAAGCCAATTCGCCCGCTGGCCATCGTAGCTGCTATCATCACCGGTGGACTAATAACTCTCAACCTCGCTTCCACCACCACTATCAAAGCGATTTGTTTCGCCAGTGAAGCGAAATGGGTAAAACTCAAAAGCAAACTGTGCAGAAAAAGGTGGGTTTTCTCAAAAGCAAACGGGTAAAACTCTCAACCTTGCTTCCACCGGTGGGTTTTCTCTCTTTTTCTCTTTTGCTAGTCTTTTTGCTTCTGAGTTTGATTTTCTTGGTGGGTTTTTTGTGCAGAGAAAGGTGGCGTTGCCTTATGGGGTTTGCAGAGGAAAAGGGTTTTATAAATGCAAATTGTGCAATGGAAATGCCACCATAGAGTGGTTGCCTATGTATGACCCTGTAGCTATCAATCCTTGCCTTTGCCCCACTTGCGAAGGAAACAGGTTGCTCTCTGATTATTTATTATTATTTATTTATTTGTTGGAGCTCTATTTCAAGTGCTTGGTCTACAATTTTTCTTTTGTGCTTTGTTTGGTTGCTGAGAAAACAATTTCCTTTCGGCTCTTTTATAAGTTGAACTGTAGGAAAAATGCATTGAACAGATTTGGGTAGTTTTTTTGACCGGTTTTTAGTTGCATTTTTAATAGTTTTTGAAGTATCCTAACAAAGGGTTATGGAAAGAAGTACATTATGCATGAGTTGAATTTATTGAATTTTTGTGTTTGTTTTTTGGAATGCTAATTTGAAGCAATTAGAAGTTCTAATATGCCTTTTGAAACTCTTCATGATATTTGAGCATGAAAGCTCAATTTATTTGATAAACCGTGTTTTGAGAAAGAGTTTACTTTTTGAGTTTCCCTATTATGCAATGCTTATGTGTTGTATCGATGGTTTCTCATGACAAGATACAACGTTGTCTTAACTGTCTAGGGAAGGGCTACGATTGAGTTGCTTAAGAGACAGTTTTGAATCTTGCAAGTGAGTTGCATTTGCTGTGTTTTAGACCTCATATGGAGTTACTTTCAAATGCTTATATGCTCTTAATTTTTTACCAAGGAACTCTACCCTTAAACATATTGGGAGCCAAAGGAGTGGTTTCCCAATGCGGATTCTTCCTTTGTGCTTCTGGGCCACCTTGCTTTTTACAACAAGCTTCTGCTATGGTGATCGTAAGACAGTTGAGGTAGTTGGGCTAGGAGAATGTGCAGACTGTGAGTAGAGTAACATTAAGACTAAACATGCCTTTACAGGTATGGTTTTCTTTTTTGGAATCGTCATAAATATTGAATTGTTCATGGTTGATGCATTGTTTCTTTTTTATTCTACTTGTGATGGGTGCATTGTTCTTTTAAATGTCAATGTCAAGTTTGCCTTGTAAAAGTGCAATGTTGGCATGCTTTGACTTGTAATGCTACTATTTGCTAATCTTGGTCCCATATTCTGTTTAGGGTAAAAATTATGGACAATATGGACAAAGTGATGGGTGCATTGTTCTTTTTTCTTGCATATGATTAATGATGCCATATACAAACAATATTGAAAAACAAGTAACAATAATTTTGTGTATCATGGTGCAAGGCTTCGAGTAACAATTGATTGCAAGCTAGAAAATGGACACTTCAAGACAAGAGGGGTAGGGAAACTCGATGAAGAAGGAAAGTTCAAAGTGTCTGTTCATCGTAAGATTGTAAAAGATGGAAAACTGAATGAAGAGTGCTATGCATAGCTTCACAATGCATCAGCTGCACCATGCCCTGCACATAATGGCCTAGAGTCTTCAAAAGTAGTATTCAAGTCCAAAGCCAAAGGACTTCACTATGACATGCACTTCAGCTTTCTTGTGGCCTCACTATAAGTACCCACCACTAATCAAGGAGCAAGAGGTGGAATGTATAGTCAAGCAATAAGCACACCAATTGTAGAAGTTTCATGTTATTATAATCAAAGTGTTTATTTCAATGGAATTCTTGTTATGTGATCAAAGTGTACATTTTAATAAAATTTGTTCATTTTTTTATATTAAATTCTCTTATTATCTACTCTATTGGATTGAATTTTGATTGTAATGCCAAGTAACTCATAGGGGTGCAACCCAAGTACACAGATTAGGTGAGCAATGTAAAAGAAAGTGATTAACTGTGAGCAATGTACACAGAAAGCAACTATGCAGAAACACAAACAATGCAAAAACAACTATGCAGAAACACAAACAATGCAAAAACAACTATGTTTGAGTGGATCACTTCACCAATATAATTTGATAATTTTGCTCATTAATTCAC
Organism: Quercus aquifolioides; assembly: GCA_019022515.1. Taxonomy (NCBI): domain Eukaryota; kingdom Viridiplantae; phylum Streptophyta; class Magnoliopsida; order Fagales; family Fagaceae; genus Quercus; species Quercus aquifolioides. Next base: position 34,224,685 of record CM032326.1, read on the forward strand.
ATTGGGGTCTAAACAGAAATTTCAATGTTCAATCTTATTTAATTATATGAAATTTTTAAGGAAGACTCTAACTTGCATCCAGCCATCAAAACAACAATATAAACTCACCAAGACAACAATGTAGTGACCTCATGCAGTGAGTATGATATGTATCTCATTTGCTAAAATATTTTAGTGACCTTATGCAGTGAGTAATGTCATCGTTACCTATTCTTATTTAATGGTGGTGACACCCATTCTTATTCACGACATTTCCTAAAACTCGAACCCATATTTGAACCCCACTTTCTCCTTTCCCAACAATAATCATCAACAAAAACAATCATGGGCAAGGCCCACTTGGGAGGCAAAAAATAAAAATAAAAAACCACAGAGAATACTTTTTTTTTTTTTTGGGATAAACAGAGGATTTATCTATTAACTAAATAAATCATTTTGAGTTGTAGATAGATTGTGTAAGATCATTTTCTTATGTTAGGCCCACGTAAGCTTGTTTCTCTGTGTGTAGCTTTTATTGGTGGCCTAATTAATTTGTCATTAGCTTTTCAAAAAAAGAAAAAAAAAAGATTCAATCTTTATCTCAAAAAATTAAAAAATACTCCAAGAATCATCCAGCCATTATAAAGATTCAATCATTGTCTCAAAAAATTAAAATTAAAAATTTAGATAGACTCTAACTTGCATCCAGCCACCAAAACAACCATATAAACTCACCAAGATAGCAATATAAATGCAGAAAAATTATCAAACATCAAATAAGATAAGCATAAACAAGTTTTATGGATATATCTCTGTTTGGCAAGATAGAAACAGAGATGTCTTCTCGAACCTTCTGTGAAGCTTCTTTTTTTTTTGGTTAAAATTTGTGACGCTTTGAACGTGGGCTACCTCTGTTTCAGTTTTCCCTCTAAAAGGGTTTTTTTTTTTTTTTTTTTTTTTTTTTTTTTTTTGGGGGTTAAAATCTATGAAGCTTTGAACGTGGGCTAACTCTGTTTCACTTTTCCCTCTAAAAGGCTTTTTTTTTTTTTTTCCAGTGCATTGATATACCTCTACCTCTGTTTCTCCATTTCCCTCCAAAAAGGTTTTTTTTGTCCAGTTGAGTTAAACAAATCCTCTAGTTTAAGAGTTTAACCTCAGTTAAGTGTGGTTCTAACATTTTAAATGACGTGACAAGTATTTGGCCCTTGATAATGTTCAAAAAAATCCTCACTGTGTATTGGAGCCTCTCCATTTCAAAGGAAAATGGAGAGGATCCGGATCCGGAAAATTGTCAAGGGGGTGGGTGAAAAAGGCGAAAAGGCTAATGGGCTTGCAATCAAGAGGGAAACAAAAAAAGGGCAGTGGACTAGACTGAATAGGCCCATTAAGGATATGATGGAAGTAGGCCAAGCTGGGATAGAAGGCCCAAAACGTAAAACTACTGAGACTGTCTGTCAGAGGGATGCGGCAGTGGATGTACTGATAGATGCTGAGGCTGGTGTATGGAAAGAGGAGCTTGTCCAAAGGCTTTTCCTCACTCATGAAGCTGAAGTGATACAAGGAATCGCCTTGAGTTCTAGGCTTCCCGATGATAGGCAAGTTTGGACACAATCAGCTAACGGATGCTTTAGTGTGAAAAGCGCTTACAAGATTGCTGTAGATATTAAGTCGGGGTCTGATGCGGGGGCTGTATCTGATGCGAGCAGTTTAAGGAAGTTTTGGAAGCACTTATGGCGGTTTAATGTACCTCACAAGGTCCGTCATTTTACTTGGAGAGCTTGTAAAAACATCTTGCCCACGAAGGATATTCTTGAGAAGAGGAAGGTCCTGTCAGAAAGTTGCTGTGAAGAGTGTAAGGCAGATGTGGAGTCATCGGGTCACTTGTTTTGGTCTTGTCCTAGAGCTCAAGAGACCTGGTCCTTGTCTAATCTTATACCGGCGAGTCACAATTTACATTTCAACTCTTTCATGGATCTTCTTTGGCATGCAGTTAGGGTGGCTAAGTGGGATCAAGAAGTGGTTGAGAAGATTATCATGATCTCATGGGGTTTGTGGAATAATAGGAATGAGGTAAGGACTGGTGGGGCAAAGAAAAAGGTGCAGGCAGTAATTTATGGTGCTCTGGACAATTTGGTGGTGTACCAGTCCAGCCAAACAGCCACAATTATGCAGGAAGTGAAATGCCCTGCATCGTGGTCCCCTCCACCTCTAAACTCTTATAAGATAAATGTGGATGGAGCTGTTTTTGCAGCTCAAAAATCGGCAGGTGTGGGAATCCTTATTCGGGATGAAGGTGGCAGGTTGATTGGGGCTTGCAGCAAGAAGATTCTTGCTCCTTTAGGTGCTATTGAGGTTGAAGCTAAAGCCATTGAGTTTGGTTTGCAATTTGCAAAGGATATGCTCATCCAGGATTTTGTGATTGAATCAGACTCCCTAACTCTCGTCAATGCTCTCAAGGAAATATCACCTCCCCCTTCTACTGTTGCTGCAACGGTGTACTGCTCCATAGCTGCATCACATGAATTTCGTAGGGTAGCCTTTTCGCATGTAGGAAGGCTGGGCAATAGGCCCGCTCACATTTTAGCAAAACATGCCCTTCGCATTGTTGATTTCTCGGTTTGGATTGAAGAGACTCCTTGTTTTCTTGAGCAAGCTATTCTCCATAATGTAATTGTTGTCACTAATTAATGGAATTGTTTGCAGTTTCTCAACAAAACAAAAAAAAAAAAAAAGCATGCTCTAAGGTTTCAAATGAGCATATTGTAGAGATGCAACAATTAGAAGATATGGCTATTCAAAGGAAGAAGTCTAGGCTAGTACCTTTATTCCTTCAATCTGGTGTTGATTCTACTTCTACTACTCCTAGTCCTATTCTTACTGATAGTACAACTACAAGTCAACCAACATTCTTCCATTCAAGGAAAATGGCTAGAAATTCTCCTTTAGAAAGTGCTTTTAACAATAATTGTCGAGTGCATCTAGATAGTCTTATCGCTAAGACATTCTATTTAGTTGGTTTACCCTTCCAATTTGCTAGTAACCTGTATTTTATTGAAATGATGAAATATGCAGCAAAGAATAATATATTGGGTTATGTTTCTCCTAGTTACAATAGCTTAAGAACAAGCCTTTGGCAAAACCAATTCTCTCACCACAAATCATTTAGGTTCTGTGAATCGAAGAATGTAGTCAACCTTGTCCCACCACAAATCATTTAAAACCAATTCTCTCACAGTTGCCGCTTTTCCAACATCATCTTCCCTATAAGCCAACCATTGCTCACAAATGACCATGTTTTGAAGACTTGTTATGAGTTTCAATCTCTTAAGCATAACTAATGTTGAAGCAAATCATGCTTTAGCAACATCAAATAATTTCAAATGCAAAATTAGTTCAACATCACCAATCTCATGAAGTGATTCATTATGAAATACATATGAAAAATGCATCTTCATCAACTTTTGTAATCCAATTTTATTCTTCTAAACAGTCTCATTTTGAGAAGAGTATTTTCTAGATTAAGTGTATGCACAACACGGGGAGTCCAAAATATATGAGGATATTTAGCTTCAACAATAGACCCAGCTAACTTTATAACTGCTGCATTATTAGTATTGATTTGGACAACATTTTGAGGTCCAACCTCAGCTATGCATTCTAGAAACAACTGAGAAATATAGTGCTTGTGTTTGTACTCTTTTGCACCATCAATGGTTGTTAAGAAAATTGGCCTCCTTTTTGATGTAGCCATGAAATTGATAAATGACATTTTTTGTGCATTCATCCACCTATCACTTACTATGCTCAAACCCCTTAGTTTCCAAGTATCTTTTGTTGTCCTCGACAACATCTCAACATTTCCCCTTTCCTTTTGCAAAAGGTTGTTCTGAAGCTATTGTAACCCGAAGGAACATAACCCTATATATTATTATTTGCTGCATATTTCATCATCTCAATAAAATACAGGTTCCTAGCAAAATGGAAGGGTAAGCCAATTGAATAAAGTGTCCTAGCAATAAGACTATCTAGATGATCTCAACATTTATTGTGAAAAGCCTTTTCTAAATGAGAATTTTTTGCCATATTTCTTGTATGGAAGAATGCTGGTTGACTTGTAGTTGTAGTGTCAATAAGAATAGGACCAAGAGTAGTAGAAGTAGAACCAACACCCGATTGAGGGAGTAAATTTACTAGCCTACACTTCTTCTTCTCTAAATAGCAGTATCTTCTAATTGTTGCATCTCTGCAATATGCTCATTTGAAACCATAGAGAATGTTGTTATCCCTTAGCTGGGAAATCTCAACAAATGTTCTTTCACCCTAGAACATGACCCCTGGAAATTCTCCAAATAGTAATTACATCTAAAACATTTGTTTCCACCACCAGTATTCATTTTATCCAAAATGGTAACATATTTCAACAGTGAGGAACATTCGGACCATTATCTGATTGGCTAGTGACAAATTTTTTGGTCAATTTTCGGTACTCATTTAACCTGCAAATAATTCAATAACAATTTGTACATTATATTTATGTCATTATCATATAATAAAATTCATTTACAAACCAAAAACAAAAACAAAAAAAAGTGACAAACTAAGACCCACTGATATCAAATAATATTATATTAATATAGACATATACTAACCATAAGACAAAACAAATAATAACCAAAACAAACCCTGATCCACCTAATACATATAGTCATATATTAACCAAAGGACAACAATCTAGAGAGATCCACAGATTGTGTAGATCACAGTCATTGGCCCATTTGGAGAGACCCACATTGATCCACCCAAAAAAGTAAACTATAGTTACAAACTTACAATACACTGACCCACGCAACAAAGTAAACAATAGTTACAATACACATAAAAAAAAAAAGTTAAATAGTTTAAAACAAAAAGTGTAGGGTTTGTGACTGTAAGTGACTAATTGTTAGAGTTAGACAAACAGAGAGTGGCAAGAATAAGTGAGAAATTGAGAAAGCGACTCAGCGAGTGCGAGGGAGAAAGCGAGAAACTGAGACTGAAAGAGACTTATTGGTCGATGGTGATTGCAAGGCGAGCTCGGGTTGCCGATTAGTGGCTTAAGCAGCAGAGATATACTAGGTCCAGAGCGAGAAAAACAAAGGAGAAATTGATTTAGAATGACTAGGGTGGAGTTTAGGGTTAATTTTGAGGAGGATTAATCACTAGATTCACTACACGAGATCGATGGAGTTGGCAGGTGTGATTTTTTTTCCCCTGTTTTAGGCATTTTCGTGTCTCGACCATGTTCGTGGCATATCCAAATCTATCTATATATTACTAAAAGCTGAAACGTAGCATTTAATATTGCTACGCTCCCATTGAGCCACGTCAGCAGTCATGTCATTATTAATTTTTTTCCAATTTTTTTATACAATTTTTTAACATTTAATCTATATCTATATATTACTAAAAGCTGAAGCGTAACATTTAATATTGCTACGCTCCCATTGAGCCATGTCAGCAGCCATGTCATTATCAAATTTTTTATACAATTTTTTAACATTTAAAGTGAATTAAAAACTCTATTATATTACAATCAAAGTATCATATTTAATTTATCTTCTTTTTAATTATTCTTATTTATTATTAAATTTTCAATTCCATTTTAACTTTTCATATCCCCACTACTCTCTATCTTAACTTTCTTTAACTTTTCTCATTCCATTCCAACTTTTCATATCCTCACTACTCTCAATATTAATATTATTCTATCTTTTTATCTTCATTTATTTTTTACTCTTCTTATTCTTATCCTCATGCTATAAAATTGTCATTCTCCCTCTTATTCCATGCATAATTTTTATTTTTCCACACACAAAAGCCCCCCTCTCTCTCTCTCTTTATATATATATATATATATATATATATATATATATATATATATATTTTCCTTCAATTTTTGGTATATATATATTTTTTAATTTTAGTGTAACAAGTTGACCATCAAACCATACTAATGCAGTATTGAAAGCTCCACCAAATGCATCGCAGAAATCAGTTTTAAACTACTAGAAGTCAGTTAGTTTGCCAAAATTAGAATTGACATGTAATCCAGCTTGATACGATTTAGTTTTATATTTTATGTTGTTATCTTTTTTTATTCTCATTGGTTGTTAAATGTTATGTGTGGGGCCTGTTATCTAAAAAGATATAGGAGTCATAGGAAATGGGCTTGGGGCTCAACGGCCCAGTCCGAGGACATTCACTTGCCTGAGGATGGTTAAAGAAATGTATTATGGGACCAAGATAAGAAAGAGGGATGAAAATCATATATAAAGGCTCAAAAACGCGTCCGAGGATAAGACTCACCTCGGATATCATGGTCCGAGGTGAATATAACTATCACTCTATCCAGGGTACTCTGCAAAGTTGTATTAGAACTGGAAAGTGAATATAGACCTAAAGAGGAACCGGGAAAGATAACAAATATCTTCTAAGGCTACTACCTCCACATTAAATGCTTTCCAACTAACTCTCTGGCCGCATTAATGTGGAGGTGATACCTGAACAGTAACCAAGCAGCTTTATGGCTATTGAGCAAAAGTTCCGGTAGGTGCTGGATAAGACAGAAAGGAGTTCCTACGATAGGAACTACACGTGTACGGTGGAAATGGAGTAAGGAACGCAGTATATAACATGGAAGCAGGTGACATTAGAGGGGACTTTTGGAAAAAAAGAAAGAAGAACGATAGAACTCAAAAAGAGACCCCCTGAAACCTAGCCGAGGAGAGTTTTTATCATACAGTTAGCTTGAAGTGTCTTTTACTGCACTATAACCATAACCATTTCTATCAAGTAGAACAAATTCTTGTACCCACGCTCTAAAAATTTATTGTTTGGGCTTGTTGGGCTAAAAACCCATCCATATTCTGGGTCCAATCCAATTTGAGTCCCTACATTATATTATTGCATTATAAAGATAGTATTTAAAAATATAATATTATTTTATTACATAGCAAAACTAAAATAATATGGTGTTTATTGCTATACATTTCATTTTTATTATTTTATTCTCATCTTATTTTATTCAACATTTAAATTTAGCAACATCCTCTGTGGGGCCTGTTATCTAAAAAGATACAGGAATCACAAGAAATGGGCTTGGGGCCCAGCGGCCCAGTCCGAGGACACTCACGTGTCCGAGGATAGGTTAAAAGAATTATTGTGGGACTAGTATACGAAAAATGGGTGAAAGTCATGTATAGTGGCACAGGACCCGTCCGAGGATGAAGTTCACCTCAGATACTACAGTCTGAGGTGGATGTAACTATCATTTTGTCCAGGGTACTCCGCAAAGTTGTGTTAGAACTGGAAAGTGAATATAGACCTAAGGAGGAATTGGGAAAGATAACAAATATCTTCCAAGGCTACTACCTCCACATTAAATGCTTTCCAGCTAACTCTCTAGCCGCATTAATGTGGAGGTGATACCTGAACAGTAACCAAGCAGCTTTATGGCCATTGAGCAAAGGTTCCGGTAGGTGCTGGATGGGACAGAAAGGAGTTCCCAAGATAGGAACTACACGTGTACGGTGGAAATGGAGTAAGGAACGTAGTATATAACATGGAAGCAGATGACATTAGAGGGGACTTTTGGAGAAATAGACAGGAGAACAACAGAAATCATAAAGAGGCTCACTGAAACCTAGCCGAGGAGAGTCTTGATCATACAAACAGCTTGAAGTGTCTTTTATTACACTATAACTATAACCTTTCCTATCAAATAGAACTAGTTCTTGTATCCACACTCTAAAAATTTATTGTTTGGGCTTGCTGGGCTGAAAACCCATTCATATTCTGGGTCCAATCCAATTTGAGTCCCTACATCCTCCATATCATAATTATTTATATTTTGTCTCATTTTAAAAAAAAAAAATTAAACGTATAATATTTTATTCAATAAATAAAAATTGTTCTTATAAAGTCTTCCCATGAAATGTTACAATGCATCAATGAAAAAATGAAATACAAAACAAATATCAATCTAGAAACACTCAATTAAAAAAAAAAAAAAAAAGAATAAACAATTTTCTTATAAAGAATTCCCATAAAACGTTACAATGCATTAATAGAAAAAGAGAATACAAAACACATGCTATTTTAGAAACACTAAATTTATAATAATAATAATAATATCAAACCAAACATATCATAAAATAATAAACTAATAGTTATGGATGTACTAACTTCATGGCAGCAAAATGGAATAAAATAAAAATAAAAATAAACGTTACAATATGCATATTTAGTACATTAGAATTATCATCAAATTTGGGAAAACAATAGGATGTTAACAAAGAGGGAGAGAAAGAGATTAGTAAAAGAAATCAAACGTCAATTAAATAAATTAATTAGTAACCGTTAATTGGAAAACAAAGAGAGTCTGACAGCTGAAGGAGGAAAAAAATTAATTAAAGATGACCTTACGAATGTTATTATAAACTTTACAATGCAAATAAATAAATCGTTAAATTCACTTAATTAAATCATATAATCAAAAATTAAATAAAATCATACAAAATTTAAACTTGAAACTAATCAAACTCTAATCTAGAAAATCATATTTATTATCAAAACTAAAAGGAAAACATTCTTTAGTAATAATAGAAATATATAAGAAATAAAGATGAAAATTTTCAAAAAAAAAAATTTTTTTTGACATTTCATTTAACATTATTTATAAATAATAAAATATAAAAAAAAATTCCTTAAATGCTTATATTCTTCACACACCATGACTTTTAAAATCTAATGAAAGGTTCTAAGAATTTAACTCTCATTTAATGCCTCTATTATGAAAATCAACAGCCAGTAAAATATGATAATAGTAAGAAACGTTATAAATGAGAACATGAAAAAACTAATTAGCCCCTATTATTATGGAATAAATGTCTTTTTTTATGCATCTAAGAAAATGAAATGTATAGGGTTTACTTATTAAGGTATATGTAAAGATTCACGTTAAAAAAATATGTAAAGCTTTTTTGAAAAAAAAAAGTATATGTAAGGTTTTATTAACTTAAAAGATAATGAAAAACCAATTTTTAATTACTACAACCATCGCTACTCTATAAATCACACACAACACTATATTTAATATCCTAAACAACATAGTTAGACCCTTTTGGATATACACCACCATATTCAACTTATAAATTACAACCCAAATCAATCATACAATTACACAATCAAAGCATGAACATGTAACATGTATTACCTTCTGAATTATTGCTTGGAATTTTCACAATTATTGAAAGAGAATCTCCAAATTTAATTTTTAGAAAACATCAAGACAAGGTGAATTTTATTCTTTTTAACTTCCATAGAAAAAAAATATTACGCACATTATTTCAACCCTTATGGAAAAGAAGGTTTACATGTAGCATGCAAAACGTGTTTAATTGACTTAGAGATGTAAAAATTAGTCAACCAACTATGGTAGAATTAAGGTTTCAAATTTTAAATAAAACAATTCTACAATAATAAAAAATTATTTTGTGATAAATATGATTATGAAATGCATTACTTTTCATTAAATTAATTCAACTTACAAAATAATAATAATAATGAGATCACCATAAAAAATAATCACGCGCAACGCGCGGATCTGCGACTAGTTAAAAAAATAATAATTTTGAATCGTTGGGTACGTACTTGACACTTTTTGTCTGTCTCAACGTTGTGTCTGTGCTAGACACGTGTCAGACCAGTACGTTGGCAATATTGTTGTGTCCGTGCTTTCCAGTCTAGAATTGTGGCTTTCAATTATTGGGTGACGATAAGAGTTCAATAATGTCCAACTAGTTTTGAAAGAAAATTTCAAAGATGTTGAACATGATGAACAAGTTAAGATTGAAGGCCAAGACAATGTATGCAAGAACTTGTTGAAGAGGCTGAAGAAGAAATTTTGAGTTGATTGAGGGGAATGTTGAAAATCGTGGGATGGAAATTCTTGGAATAGTGTGGACAATTTATTAAACTTAAATATGATGTTGAGCTCATAACTCTCAAGTCAATCCTATTGAAAGTACATCAAAGTTCATTGATTTTGTAGGAGTAGAACATTTTAATTTTGTCTGCAATCAATGTTTGTTTCCTTGTCCCTTTTGAAATGGTTGCTTGGCCTAGGATCTCTCTCTCATAATATTTCATGTAATATTCTATTTTTAGGGTGGTTTTCTTTGATAGAACATGATTTAATTCTGGCACCTCCTATGATTTTTTGGGCTGTTCTTAATTTGTTGGATACATATGCATTGATTTTATTTGTAAATTAATCCACAAAATGAGGGGAATTTCAGTATGACACTTGGTCTAGGGAAGCCAAGAAGGGTGATGTTTAAACTTTCAATATTTTTTGGTTGGGTAGATTTGGACCTATGCCAAGGCCAAGGATGGTTCACCAAATTTATTTATCGCAGTTAGAACTCAGTTGCAATGTTGGATGGTTTTTTTTTTTTTTTTGTGTGTGTGTGTGTTTCTAAACTACTGAAAATGTTACACTTATATCATTTTGTTCACTTTCGTTAGTTTTCTGTCCTACATGTCTAACGAAATTCCTAAGTGGCATCGCTTAGTATAAAATGAAGCTCTAGATAAAATAAAAAATAAAAAAGTCTTCCTTTCCTTTCTTACATTTTTTGAGTAATTAAACACAAATGAATCACCTCCACAATACCTCACCGTTGGTGTGACAGGACTGAGATCTACTACTTAGAGCTCAAGTAGATTCCTACTAATAGTAGATTTTATATTAAGGGAAAGAAACTATATACATTATATTATTCACAAGTTCCTTTTTTCTCCTCTCCACCCCTGAAGGCGACGTCTAAGCTTTCTGTGTGCCACTGGTTGATTTGGTCCCAAGCACAGTTCCATGATTTAGTTTACTCATACCAAGATATGCAAATATTTCAACGACCATACTTGAGGATTGAATCTGTGCTTGAGGAGGGTGTCAAACCCTTGCTATTTAGTGAAGGAATTGACAATAAGATATCTGATGCTTCAACATGTGTAAAGTTTCCAAAACAAACACTAATATGTGGTAATTATGGCAGTTCAACATTTGTCGACGCCCGGCCTCGAAAACAAAGCGGAAAAACCGCCGCCATCATGGGCCTTCATTCGACCACCCACAGTGACGACGCTTCCACGCGTGCGCGGGCCCATTGGAGGCCCCTCTCGATTGGTTGGTGCGCTTGGTGTGGTTCGCGTGGAGCTTCGGATGCTCTTTCTCTCGGTGGAGGAAGGTAAGTGAAGTCGCCACCAATCATTAGGTTTTTCTAAGGTGTGATTGGTCACCTGTTTCTAGTTGATTTTATTATTGATCCTAGGCTAAGAAGGTCTTTTTTCCTAATCTAATGTAGATGGTAAAAAATCTTGATTCTTGAGTCCGAAAGTTTGGTTACGTGTGGGGAAGGTGTTAGGCACCCCACAACGTTTGTCCAAGGACAGTCCTTTATTTTGATAAAATCTTAATTTTTGGAGATTGGTAGTAAAAAACATGATTTTGACATTGGCTTACGGGGCTTTGCATGCATAGAGGGCTTTGAGGTTTGGCTTTTGAATGGGTGTGGTCCCAATCTATGCTTTCCTAAGGCATTCGGGTAAAGGACCAGATTTCCACAGCGAAAATCTAGTGACACGTCACCTTACTTTCACGGTGGAAATTAGGCATTGCTTTACCTTAGGTGACATGGATTGTGACAATCACTCCAGAAGGGGCGAGCGGATATATATATACATACATCATGCACAATGCAAACACACAAAACTGGAAAGTAAATGCCTACATCCCTAAAGCATGACCCAAAATATAGGTGCAGGAAAGTAAACAGGGGTCACCATACTCTAGAGATGAGGACGAATGGTACATGGCATGATATACCTATTGCAACCCATCTAAGAGAGAAATGAGGGAGAAAGGAAGGGGGTTTTAAAGAGTACATAACCCAATGGGAAAGGCTAGACCCCTAAAACTACTGAACATTACCGCTTGGCTTATATCAACATGTTAGGACATATGTGAATCATTGTTAGGAACATATGTCAATATAGAATTGGCTAATCATTTGACAAAACGCATTTTACTTGTAATTGAGTATATCTAGGATGTGTTTAATGCTTTAAGGAACAAGGTTTCAAGTTCAAGTGTTAAAGCCATGCAAGTCTGTCCAAGAATCAAGTGAAGAAGTGCTGAATTTTAAAGCTCGACAACTAGCTTGATAGTTAGTATCTATCGAGGTTTAAAAAGCCGTTTCAGCTCGATGCTCAACAGCTACTCGATAGATAGGGTATCTGTCGAGGTTTATGAAAATCAGTTTTTCAGAGCTGATTTCACTCTAATCTGTGAATAGATGTTTGAGATTTCTTTTATCACAACCCTAAATATATATAAGGATTGTTTTAAGGGCTGTCACAGCTAATGCAACTCAATGCAAAAGTTTTTCACAAGCATATTGTGAACCGAAGACATATGCCCTAGTTCATCTTTCTATTCAAGAAACTGCTGTGTTTGTACACTGTAGGGTTTTGTAATCAAGGAGCTTCGTGATCTTCATCGTGTTGATGAACTGACGAACTTTGTAGCCAACATCTTTCTCAAGTTGGTAAGTAAGCCGTGTACTAGGATCCACGCATCGAATTGGTTAGTTACGTATTGGGAGCCGTGCATTGAAAATGAGAGATTGTCACTACAGAACAAGTCCAATTGGATATTGGGGTAAGGGTTCAACTGTAGGTTGGTATAAGGTACTGGGATTCCTTTACTTGTAATTGCTTGTTGTGATAATAGTAAATTCTCAAGATTGGTGACCTTAAAATTACCCGGTGGGGTTTTTGCCGTGTAGGTTTTCCCTATTCGTAAACAAATTACTGTGTCAATTTAATTTCCATTGCATTTTAACTTAGTTGGTGATTTGTTTGTGCTACCACGCTTATTGCATGCAAATTGAATTAATTAATTAACTTGGCTGATTAATTGGTTAATTCATCACAAAGGGTCAATACATTCTTGGCCTATCACAACATGCTTGCATCCTCGCCCTTTTTGCTTGTGCCTAGGTGACCGTGCCCTAACTCCATGCGTCCTCGCTCCATGTGTGTATATGCAAAGGCAAGAACAAGAAACCAGCAAATAAGCAATGGAAAGAAAGACATGCATAGGGCATGTGAAAGAGGCATAAAGCAGACAAGCATGATAGACATGGCAAGCAAAGAAACAAGAAAGCAAGCAAACAAGCGAGAAGGCAAACAAGCAAAAAGGCAAACAAAATGTGGTGTCCACGGGGAACAGATGTAAGTTTGGATCAAATGTCCATAACATCATTGTGTTGAAGCATAGACGACACACTAGCAAGCAAGACTTATACATGAACATGTAAGCAAGAGTGTAAAGATGCATAGAAAACCAACAGGTGGCACAAACAAGCATGGCAAGCATATCATCGCACGGAGCGGAAAGGGGGAAAGGTATGCACGAAGCAACCGGCATCATGGTGATGCATCCCAAATGGTTATATCCAAACAAGGCCTCATGGGCGTCGGACGTAACCACACTGAAAGTTCACTAGGTGTATAAAACACTAATGAATGTTTAGACCTCCAATTTTAAATATAACCAACACAAGCTTATACTTAAACAATAAATGTGCGGAATAATAAGTACAAGCAAAAACCCAAACAGATAAACAACTCTACACCATAATTAATCATAACACAGCAGCAATTAAAAAGGCAAGAGTAAGGGTTAGAGAGATGCAAACACAAAGATAACACCGGCACGTGTTATCGAAGAGGAAACTGAAGAACTCAGCGAAAAACCTCTTCGCCACCCTCCAAGCGGTAAAATGATCCACTAAAGAATAAAGTTAGGATACACGAATAGCAGTAGACCCTCCAAGCCTAATCTACCCAATGCACCTAAGCCCTCCAAGCTTCTTGCTCCAACAGGTTTAAGCCTAATCGTGTCTTCTTTAGCTTCCTAGATCCCGCAATAAGCCCATTGCATCAACCAAATGAATTGGTCATCTCCAAACTGCTTCACAAGCATCAAAATACCTCCTCACTGATATGGATATGGTGAGATAAGGATTTGGCAAATGAGCCTCTCAAGGATATGTCAATGGAGAGGGTGAGAGTAAAGGAATTTAGAGAATCAAATGTCTAAGATTGTGGATGAGTCAATCTTGGTTTTCTCTAGTAGACGAAAGCCCTCGCAAGCTATGCCCCCAAGATCCAAAGCAGCATGAAACATGAGCACTGTGCCCTCACAGGCAAAGTCAAGGCCAACAATGCCCCACCAACACTAGCCCAACCAGGCGGAAGGTTTCAATAGTGCGAGGGCTGAACCCCAGCAACAACAAAGAATCCCTACTGACAATGCCAACATTTTTGTCAAGGTGTTGCACTCGTTGCAACACTCGCAGCAGTAGATGATGGAAGAAATCCGTCAAATGAAGGCAGACAAGACGAAGGAAAAAAGGTAGTCAGCATGATCCAGAACATGTAGCAGACAAGGAGGAGACCCCAGTTGGAGGTGCTCCGTAGAATATAGAGCAACGTTTTATCACTATGGCCGAAGTTGCAGCTATTCTGGAGCAAGAGAGGGCCAGAGCACCTAAGGAGAGGTTCTATGCGCGAAGATCTCCTTATCCACTAAGAATACTCAGTAAGCCATACCCTGAGAGGTATGAACCACAAGTTTTTGCACAGTACGATGGCAGAAAGGGAAGTGCCATCGAGCATGTGAGCAAGTTCATTGATACTCTTGGCCCTTATGTGGCAGATGAGGACCTATGTCTTCGAGAATTTTCTAAATCACTGTGTGACCGTGCGTACACTTGGTACATCGGCCTAAACTAGGATCAATCCCAACATAGGATGACATGGTGGATGTATTTTGTACTAAGTACTTCCACGGAGAGGAAACGGTAACGTTTGCAACTTTGCAAGCAACTAAGCAAAGAAGTGGCAAAGATTTGGAGACATAGCACTCAACTGCTATGACCATTGTGAAGAAAAGACATTGGTAGAAATGTGTATGGCAAACATGATCAGGGAGTACAGAGCTGCTCTAGAAAATCTGGAAAACTCCCAGTTCGCACAGTTGTTGCAGAAAGCTAGAAAGACTGCTCAATCAGTGAAACCAAGTTCCAACAAAAGAAACACTCCACAAGCTATGGCGGTATCCACTAGTGAACGAAAGAGGAAGTTTGATGAAAGGGAATATGATACCCCTCCACCACTGCCATGTACCCCAAAGGAGCTAGACGTGCTCCTAGATAAGTGGATAGTAGATGGAGTCTTTAAGCCTAATCAAGTTTCCAGAGAGCCCACCGAAGAAGAGCGAAAAGACCTACGCTTCTGTCGCTTGCACAATTATATGCAACATCCTACTGCAGAATATTTGGTGCTCTGTAGACTAGTGCACCAAAGATTCAAAGAAGGGACTTCTGTCCCATCTGGAAGTTCAAAGAAACCCACTCCCAAACCACAAGGGGAAGGGTATAGCGATAGTTGTTATTTATGCAGATCCAGGGGAAGACGAGGAAGAATAGCCGACCTTGCCTGCCACAGTGATTACCACCTTGCAGAAAAGTTCCAAGTTCAAGAACTTGTTTGATCAGTTGGGGCTCACAGTAAATGAACAAAGGATGGCTATAGAGGCCTTGGTAAGCATTGCCTCCAGGGCAGGAATAAAATGTTTTACAACAGAAGTCACGAATGACAGAGCCCTCTTGCAAGAGGCAAGTGAGATCACTTTCAGTGATGAAGATATGGAAGTGGGGCACTCAGATCATAGGAGGCCCCTTTATTTGGCCGCGTCTATAAATCAAATCCCCACCAAACGAGCTTTGGTGGATACAAGTGCTTCCGTGAATCTCATCCCACTAAGCACCTTACAAGCGGCGAGAATTTCAGAAAGAAAGATTTAGGGATGTCTAATGGAAGTGACAAGATTTGGGGGAAGAGGCGAATATACTACAGGCCACATTCAGCTGTGGTTGAAAGTGGGACCAATAGCCTCTCTAGCCCGCTTCCACGTGGTGAAAACAGAGGTCTCATACCACGTGCTATTGGGAAGACCGTGGTTGCATAAGCACTGACTGGTCCCATCTACTTATCATTAGTGTGTAAAGGGAAAGTTAAATGGCAGAATGATACGAATAGCGGCAAATCCATCACCCTTCGAACAAGTAGAGGCTCATTTGGTAGAAACTATGTTCTACGATAAGTGGGTACCATCCGGGGAAAGCTCAGTATTGAAACCATAAAGCACCTTCATGCCTAGGTGGGAAGACGTCCAAGGTGACCTGGAGCCCGATCTAAGAAGGCTATTGATGCAAAAGAAGAAAAGGAAAGAAGTGCCCATTTTGGAATCAGACGATGCACTGCAATGTGTCAGGGTTCGGGCCCCTGATGGCAGAACCGTCTACAAATTATTAAGGTGCGCGGGGCCCACACGCGATGTGCAAGCGGGCCCCAGGCGAGAATGGTAGCATAAAAGTTTGGTCTGCTATGTGGCTTAAGAAAGTTCAGAAAAAGAAAGAAATACAGAGAGAGAGGAGGAAGTTACAGCAGAAAAGGATGTACAAGTCACAACAGAGGAAAGGCTAGAAGCGGTTGACCTCAGATCCAATCCGCAGGAACCAAAACCCGTTTTAATTAGTTCAAAACTATCACGGGAAGAAAAGTCAGAATTGATATTATTGCTGAAAGAATTCAAGGATGTTTTCGCATGAGATTATAGTGAGATGCCCGGGTTAGATCCTGGGCTGGTGGTGCATACGTTGAATGTGGATCCTGAGGCCAAGCCAGTGGCTCAGCCTGCCAGAGTATTCCACACTGAAATAGAGGAGCAAATAGTAAATGAGGTGCAGAAGTTGCTGGCTGCGAGTTTTGTTAAGCCCATCTAACATCCACGTTGGTTGTCCAACATTATGCTAGTGAAGAAGAAGAATGGGTAGATAAGGTGTTGTGTAGATTTTAGAAATCTTAATAGAGCTTGCCCAAAAGATGAATTCACATTGCCAAACATGGACCTGTTGATAGACTCTGTAATAGGAAACACCGTGACGGCCATATTCCACGACATGATGCACCAAGAGTTGGAAGACTACGTAGATGACATAGTTGTGAAGTCAAAAAGGCAAGAAGATCATGTCCAAATATTGAGGAAAGTGTTTGAAAGATGTCGGGCCTTCAAGTTGAGAATAAATCCCCTCAAGTGTGTATTTGGAGTATCTTTTGGGAAATTTTTGGATTTCCTGGTTCATAGCAGAGGAATAGATGTAGACCCAGTGAAGGCCACAGCCATAGCAACCATGAAGCCACCTGCCACGGTGAAAGAATTGAAGAGTTTCTTGGGAAAGGTCTCGTACATTCAGAGATTTATCCCTGGTTTAGCATTAATCACTTCGGCCTTCGCTAGATTACTCAAGAAGGGGCAAAGCTTTGAGTGGGGAGAAATAGCAGACAACCTTTAAAAGGTTACAGCAGATTATGATGAACCTTCCTACAATGCAAGCCCCAATTCGCAAAAGACCACTACTGCTCTATTTAGCCATCAGCTCGTATGCCATAGGCGCATTGATCGCCCAAGAAGATAAAAGTGGTGTTGAGCAACCAATTTACTATATTAGCCGTGCCTTGAAAGATGCGAAGACTCACTACCCAAGAGCAGAAATAGCATGATTGGCGATAGTATATGCTTCACAGAGGCTACGCCATAACTTCCTAGCTTATGAGGTATGGCTGATGACGAAGCCCTACCCAATCAAAGCCCTGTTGCGGCAGCTAATCCTCTATGGAAGGATATCCCAATGGTTACTACAGTTGTCACAATATGATTTGAAGGCGGGAACAACCAGAGCAGTAAAAAGCCAACGAAAAATCAAATGCAAACCGACCACAGAAATAAGTAATAACCTTCAGACACGAATGACACCTTTCCTTGGCAAAGCGAACAGGCCTACACTTTGCCAAATACCTAGCACACTGCTCCCACAACAAATGCTGCAAAATAGTACTGTGGGCAGAAGTAGTAACTATATCGCAGGAACCCGCTTGCTCCTTATCACTCCGCAAGATATCTAACTATACATATAGATGGCCCAGAAACATTGGTGCCAATGGCAGAGTCACCCCAGCAGATATCTTGATAGCTAATCGGAAATGCAAAGGCTTCACAGCATAATGAGGATGAGAGCCAAAGATAAACTTACAGAGCCAAAATGTGACGAAGGCCGCACGACGAGCAACAACAGAAGCCTTGGAAAAGGCCCCAACCCAATATAACAACTTTGCATTGCCACTCATCCCCTTCCTCAACTCGGCCTCCACGTCCTCCTCCTCCACAGAGAGCTCCAAACCACCAGGGTTAACATCACCAAGAATGGGCAAAAGCAATTGGTTTGCCATGTCTTCCAAGGTCACGGTGATCTCATCGTAAGAAAGAAAGAAGGTGTGAGTAGCGGTGCACCACTGGTGGACCAAATGGCAGAGATTAAACAAGTCCTTATAGTTGGACAAGCAATGCAATAAAACAGTGGCTCTCAACACACTGGCCCACTATAACGCTGCCATGAAACCTTTGTCAGACAACTTGGTGTCTACCATTCTTTCTAACCCAAAGTGGTACTCGACCCAAATTCGAAGAGAATGGGCACGGGGAGTGAAGTACCTTGGCGGATAACAAGATCGGGAATCGAAGAAGCCAACAAAGCCCAAGATATTTCCATGTTATGACGGCAAAGGGAAAGCCATACACGACCCAGCAGCAGAGGCACGTACTCGTCGAGCACTTTTGGGAAATGGGTATGGGTATCATACCAAGGATCGATGAGAGGAACGCACTCGTTATCTGGGTCACGACATCCTTCCTCCACATCGAAACGCTCCGATTCGGAGTGAGGAGCCTCTTTTCCTACAACTTTTGTGGCAAGATCATCGGAGGTGATCTCTTTTCCCTTACGGCGAGAAGAACCTTGGATTTTCGTCGGCGTTATGGTGGAGTGGTTTATCGGAGTAAATGGGTGAAAGTGTTTAAGGGAGAAGACACGACAAAGAAAGGGAAAGGGAAGGAGTGTTTTGTGTCAGTGACTTGAAAGGAACCTCTTTAAGTACTAATGTCATTAACGCTGACACGAAGGGATGTAATGGGTGACCCATCGAATAAGGCATGAAATTAATGAAGCGGAGGCTATGTTTCAGAATAACTGCTAAACTTGGAAATTTGAAGAGACGACATTGTTCACGGCAAGGAAAAAAATAATAATAGAGTGGGGCCCACTATTCGAAAAAAGCCTGCGAAGAAAAAGAAAAGAAGAAGAAAAGATAGAGAAGAAGAAGAGTCTTTTTTGTTCACATATGAACCGCAGGAACACTTCATATGCTCAGGGGGTTGAATGTTGATGCCCACTTTGGCAGAAAGGCCTAATAGCAGGAAGAAGCCCAACAATATGAGAGGAAAAGAGTTAGTAAATTAGGAAGAAAGCCCTTATACCCGAATGGCAGGAATAATGGATCATAGACCTAGAAAATAATAAATGGGTCTCACAGAAAAAAAGCGGGCCTAAAGGAGCCCAGAGAAAAGAAGTAGTAAACTCATGGGCATTATATGAAAAAGGGAGCAAGCAAGAATGGGTCAAAGAGGACTGAAGTAATGAATTAGGTGAGTAAGGGGTTGATGGAAAGCCCATGAACCCTAAAAGTAAAGGATATAGAAATTTGGGTCGGGGAAGCCCAAAAGACTTAGCAAAGGCCCATGGGAGTAAAATGGGCCGAGGATGCCCAAAGAAAAGGAAACGGGATGAGGATGCCCAAGGAAAGCAAATGGGCCGAGGATGCCCAAAAGGATGAGATGGGCCAAGGAAGCCCAGAAGTAATAGAATGGGTCAAGGAAGCCCAAAATAGTATAAATACTAGCCTAATGGTAATGCTAGGCCATGGGAATTAAGCAAAGAGAAAGTATACAGCAGGCCCAAAAAGAGCCCAGTAAGCACGGGTCATACAATAACACAGCAGGAATGACAGAATGGCATGGCAGAAGTGCTAGCAGACCTACGAAATGGGCAAGAGATGGATTAGAGAAGGAATAATCCACAATCAAGCAAGGTCCAACCTAGGAAGGAAGTAAAACACGAAGAACGAAGGCTCAGGGAAGCATTCACGCCACAAAAGGTCAAGAATGAGCAACAGAATGTACAGACAAGCCTTCAAGTCATGGCAAACGTATGAGCAGTAGACAAGCCATGGACACACATGGAAGTGGAGCACACACAAGGCTCATGCACCACCACCCTGTACCCAACCAATACAGGAAGTGGTGGGCCATGGGTCAAAAGTAAGAGAGGGTATAGTCTAGTGGTGGGGAGAAGGGGAGAGCCTATTTTGGGGTTCCCGCTTAAACTCTTTTGGGAAAAATGTCCTGCTAGGATGACATACCACCTAAAAGAGGGAAAGATGAGTTGGAATCACTAGGTACATGCCATAAGGGATAGTGAGAGAGAATGCCCACCTTTATCCGAATGGGAATGCCACGGTGAGCAAGCAAACAAAATAAGACTCTTTGTCTGCTAATGGGATATAGCATGACCAGCATAGGTAAGTGGTGGTGGCTGAGCAGCTGACAGACCAGTGGGTGGTCTGGAAGGACACCCACACCCAGACAAAAGCAGTTAAGGGGTAAAATAGTAAAAACCCATCACGGCAGGCAGCATGAAAAGGATCCCCCGCCGTGCACAGAAGGGGGAAGAGGAACATGGAAGCAAAGAGATAACATAACAGTACTGCGAAAGAAGAGAGTGGAAAATAGAGTAGCAAAACTTAGAAAAGAAAGAGAGTTAGAAAGAAAAACAGAGAGTAGGCAAGAGTGAGATGGCAGATATGCACCAATGGGCTAATCCCTTCTCTCCCTCTAAAAGTCTACCCTCTATTAAGAATTAAGGAATTTGAGTATAAGTCATTTAGGCCCATTTTCTCAAAGTGGGTAATTTCCATGGCAGGATCTCCTTGTGAGGTTACCTATATTGAAGAAGTGGTTTCCTTCTTGGACTTAACTCCGTAAGACAACCAAGCATGGCAGACTAACCATTTCTTCTTTCGTTTTATTGATTAAGCATTGGTGTTATTTCCCTCTTATTATTATTATCTTATTTATATTGCATTTATATTGCTGCATTGCTTTACCTTTTGTTTCATTCAATATTTTTTCTGTTTTCCGACTGACAGTAAGCATACTCCCTTTTATTGTTGCTATATTATATCTGTCTGCCATAACCCTTTTGTAACAGTTTCCTCTGCCATGGGCATGTCACCAAAGTTTTAGCAAAGGGGCCTTAGTTTGCGCACAAGCCGGTTTGGGGTATGTTGCAGCCAAGCCGATCCTGACTCTCCTACCTAGAACCTTTGGGCCATAGCGTGGCAGGAGGCAGCCCAGTCCGCAGTTGCAAAAAGGCCCACCACACCTCTATGTCCCCACAACTTGCGTCTAGTCTAATAGCACGAGCATCCAATCCAAGCGAACGACCGCTTTCAATTCATATCCGTAAGTGGGAAGCTGATAATTCTCCAACCAAAGATTGACCCATCAAGAGAAACAGTTATCAATCTAGAAATTCGTTTGCAGCGTATATATAAGAAGTTACTAATAGAAGAAGTTAGGGCATCCCAGCGGACCCCAAACCCAAATGCAGTTAAAAGTGAGCAAGGATTAGTTTGGGAGTTTCCCACTAACAATCGCAAATCCAAAAAATAGTGGCAATTTTTTTTTTTTAATGGAAAATTAAAAAAAAAATCACATCTAATGGCTTCAAAAAATAATGGAAAAGTTATCAAAACTACGGATTTGGATCCGGTGTAATACTTAGGGTATTGCACCAGGTGCAATTACACCACACTCGCTCACATCAATTTTTACCACTTTCATTTTTTAACTTTAACTTTTTAACTTTTTCAACAGAAATAAATACATAATTTCTTGAAAATTGTTTTGCTATTTTTGAGTTTGGTTTTTGGAGGTAGCACATGCCTTATATTCGGGCTGCCCATATCTGTGTTGTCTTCTGACAGCACCAGTGGTTTGGGGCAAACTAATAAGTCCAAGTAACATGGACAAAATTGCAAAATGCCCATTTTGGGCAAACTAAGCAGCGTTTTGCCCTTTTTCTCAAACTAATTAGGGAAATGCCCTTCTTTTGAAAATCGAGTTTCTCAAAATCGATTTAGGCCCTATAGCGGCGTTTTTAAGGAGCCTATAGTGACGTTTTCAGGACCTATAGTGGCGTTTTGTAACTCGATTTATTGAAAGTCGAGTTACAAAACGTCACTATAGGTCCTGAAAACGTCACTATAGGTCTTTAAAAACGCCGCTATAGGGCTCCAGAATTTTTTTTTTATAACTCGATTTTAAGAAAATCGAGTTTCAAAAGAAGGGCATTTCCCTAATTAGTTTGAGAAAAAGGGCAAAACGCTGCTTAGTTTGCCCAAAAGGGGCATTTTGCAATTTTGTCCCAAGTAACATGGAACTTAACAAAAAGATGTCATTGTTTTCTTTCAGTAGTCCATTGTGGTGATTGCATAAATGTTCCCTTGCACATGTTGTTAATTGTTCATTTTGTATTAAAAGTTGTTTTAGTTTGGAAATTTTCCAAAGGATTATTTATTTCACTATCAAATTTTTGGATGCATATGTTTTACTGGAACATGGATTAGAGTTTGCTATTATGTAGTTGTGGTCTTTAGTTATACTAGTCGCTAACCTGTGCGATGCACGGGGAAGCTACTTAGTATATAACATGTACCACAATAAATAATATTATATGATACATTAGGAAGAAATACAATTCATTGAACAAACCTCCAAAAAAAAATCTATAATTAAATAGAAAATTAAATTATTTTAGTAATACAAAACTATTCACTCACTAAAAACCAAATTGAAAACCTTTTTCAAAACCCAAGCCGCCTTCTAATGGAAAACACCATACAAACATATAAAGAAAATTTGAACAATGGTTTTAATGAATTTAATTAAGAAAATTTTATTTGTTGAAAGTTGACAAAAGTATAGTTGTAAGTGAGAGTCTTAAAAATTGTTCAAAGTTGTACATAAGCAAATAACCAAATAAGCTAACGGTCATTAACTGCTAATTATTAAATGTTTGTCAGTGACAAATTTTTTTGGAATCAAATAATTTGTAAACACCACATTTATGAATGTAAAAAGACTATGAATAAAGAACCAATGATGGAATGAGTAGCCACATGTTTTTTATAAATTCAAATCATAGATATTATAATCTCTTTTGTTTTTTTTTTTGCTAAATAACATAGATATTGCAATCTTTACCTTCAAAAAATATCTATTGCTATATAAGTTCTTTCATCAATGACATGGGAATTTCTCTCTGTTTATATCTTTTCAAAAAGTTATTTCCCCACAACAGGCATATCTAGTAAATCAAAATGCAATATAGAAATATAAAGTCATATCCAGGCTCCATAACTTAGAACAAATTCTAGGATAAAGCAATAAAGATTCCGGAAGTCATGCATATATTGATGCATTTAGAAAAGGCAAAAGTAAACTCAGTTCTAACCAAAAAACATACAAAAAAATCAATAGATTAAATAATCAATGTATAAGCTCTGTTGTTTTTGTGATTCCACATAATTAAAAATAATAGGTTGAGAGAATTTCAATGTGAGTCCAATAGCAATCAAAGCTAGACCTTATTACTTGGAAGTTATTAGCTTTGCCAAGATGGACTGTTTATGGTAAACAATTGTAAGCTTCATTGGCAAAATTAATTCTTAGTTTCCATAACACTTGAAAAGGAAAATAAATAGATGTTACAATCAACAACCATAATGTCTTCATTTCATCATTGCTCACCTAAGTTAATCACAATAATACACAACAAAGACTTTAAACTGGTAGGTCATGGCTTGTGAAGAGAAAACTGGAACCTAATTTTTTGAAGAATATGCATGCATCATATTAGCAAAACATAAAAAGAATATGATATCATCTTTTATCTTCATTGATCTATATCTATATGATATATTCAAAACATAGATATCAGATGTTCAACTTGTATAACCAAATGGGATAGCAGTCAAAAAAGAAGCAGCATGTTCTAGGTATTAAACAATCACAACAAAACAACAATAATTTGAATTATATTTTAAGCTTCATGGTGGGCTAATGAACAAAAAGAAAAATAAAAGAAACCAAAGAGAATCCGCATATTAAATGGCACATACCCATGCTTTGTGAAATCCAAAGGTGTAGTCCCCTCTGTAACGACTCTAATTTCGGTTTCGCAGACTCGCCTGCCATTCTACCAACCTATAAAAATAACTACCATACAAAAATTTAAAATGCAAATCCAATACTAAGTCATATTTAGTCAAGAAATCAAACTTTTTTCCAAAAACTCAGATTTAATTCACAAGAACTACAATAGAAGTTTCAATTTTTAGGGACCTTGAGATGTGCTTTATCGGCTACGAAATCATAGTAAGGAATTACATTAAAAAATTAATGAGTAAACGAACTAACAAACCCAATCAATTAAAAAAATTCTTAAGTTTATAATAGACTCTTATAATCCAAATTTGCTTTTGAAACCAACAACACTCAAACTAAAAGCAATTCACACATTCATGAATTAGTAAAACTAAATAAAAGTTAAAATGGTTCACAGATATCTGATGTCATTCGTACTAAAATGGATTTAGTCGCAGAGAGAGAAAGAGAGTGACCATCTTGAAGGAGTTGGTGTTTTGAGCAATATCGTTGTTGAGGAAGAGAGTGGAGTGGAGACTGAGGACTTCGAAGTTCAGAAAGAACGAAAACTTTGACTTTGACTCTTTGTTTTCCTCGTCAACCACTTACTCTCCCATATCCTTCACATGCGTGTAAGATGATTTAGAAAAACCTGCTGTGTCATTCAAAGAATCAGAAGGGTAAGAAGGCTAAAAGCAGTTCTATCCATTCATTGTTTCTATTGATTTGGGTTTAAGATAGGTAAAATTAGATTACTAAATTATAGAATGAGAGAAGGGATCTGACCTTTGGTTTTTGGTCTTGCTTTGACAATTTGCATGATTTTGAGATTTCTACAAAATGAGCAAAACTTTTATGAAGTTAAAGTCTCAAAATTATTATTGTAGGAAATAAAGTACAGTCGGAGGTGGAGAAAAGGAGAAGTATGTACAAAGATAGGGAGGAGAGAAGTGTTTGTAGTTTTTTTTGTAAAGAAGAACTGCTATGAAACCTGTAAAAAATAAAACTATCCAGAGCCAAGCAAAATGTTGCATTAGTTTGCATTTTTTCTTTTTTAGTCGTGTGATATTATTTGTAGAATTTAGAAATCAAAATGTTTCACATCAACAACCAAACGAAAAGGCACCTGTCATAGTTAATTCTTAAAAGGTGTATTTAAAAAGTATTGAATTAAACGGTTAGTTAAAAACGTAAAATCTTGAAAAGTCACAATGTTTGGTGTTTTTAAATGTTAACGTGGCTGAAATTTATGTAGCCACTTGGCTGAAATTTGTGTGTGTGTGTAGAATTGTCATATCATACCCAATAAATGGAAAAAGTTACAACAAATAAAGGATGTGAGGAGATTGTAACCTATTGGTGACGGTTAGAATTCCATATAATAGTGGCATTTGAAGAGTCTTGGTTAATGGAGGGACACATGATAAAATTGAAGATAAGAGTAACATTCGAATTTAAGGAGATGCTCAATAAATGTCAACCGGTAAATCTAAAAAGAAAAAAGAAAAAAAGAAAAAAAATGATGATGTGGCGCTGATATGGCTTAACTGGAACGTAGCAACAGTAAATGCTATGCTTCAGCTTTTAGTAATATATAGATGGACTGACATGCCAGTACCTCATGTCTATGGTGTTTGCTTTGTTTATGTTATTGCAAAATCTATTGTGTCTCTATGTGATTACCAGGCACCGGAAACTAAACCTCCAGTTGAAAGGGATCCAAAGAAACCCGCAGTGGAAGCTGCTGAAAAGAAAGGAAAAACTGTGGAAGTAGTAAAAGAAGAGCCACTAGATCCTGTAGCTGAGAAACTGCGCCAACAAAGGTAAAAATTCAAATATTTATTACTGCTAATAATGGATTTGTTTTCTTCTTTTGGGTAGTAAATCAATTGTAGGCATGTCTATTTCTTATCTGGTGATTGGTAAATGATTTCTAGATAACCCTTAAAATTATGGGGCAGCAATAAATATTACTTTTTACACTATCTGTCTTGAGCAGCATGATGTGTTAAAGTTGCATTTCTTTTTTGCATCTAATGCTAGACTCAAAATGTTGGTAACTGGCGATGCAAGTTGGTTTCTCTCATTACACTGCGTCCTGCAAGTCTTATGAACCAACAGTTTCAAGTTGGTTTCTCCTGTGCACAATAAAATTGATAATATCCAGAAAACAAGCAACTGAAACTGCATCAATTGAGGTTTTGTTAAGTTTGAAGCTAAGTTTGCAACTGAAACTGACCCCTTTTTGAGCTTTATTTTAAGTGTATCTAGATAACTTTGTAGGGGGGCTTTTAGCGTGCCAGATTTGCTGTCTCATATCTGGGCTTTGTTTTTGTTTTTGTTTTTTTACTTACTCTTTTTGTTTTTTATTTTTTACTTTAAAAACCTCTAAGCAAAATGAGACCACTAAACTGGACAAAGAACAAAGTTGATATCTCAGTTCCTAAGCTCTTTTGTCAGTGATTGGCATCCAGAAGTGTCCCCCAACAACCTGGCTTGTCATTCTGATCATAGTGCACAGTTGATGGTTGATGTTGCCCATAGTTTTGAACAGCGTGCTTGATAAGTTTTTGCGTCATGCTATAGGATGCACGTTGTTCTGTTTTAAATTATCGGCTTGCCTGCATTTGTTTTTCTACTTAAGTTTGTTTGGGATCGAAATCATTGAAAAACAAATGCAAATCATGATTTATTAGAACGGTTTGATCCCTGCTAATTTGGAACTTGTTGTCCATGACAGGCTGGTGGAAGAAGCAGATTATAAATCTACCAAAGAACTATTTGGTATAGGAGATGAGAGACTCTTGATAATTTTATTCCCAAATCAGATACTGATTTCTTGGAATATGCAGAAGTCGTATCACAAAAGCTGCGTCCATTTGAGGTGTGTTAAATTGTCTTACTCTGTTTTGACCAAAGGTGAAGTGAATATCTAACTTTGTTAATAAATGTACCTGTGCTTCTGTGATACAGAAAAGTTACCATTATATTGCTTTACTCAAGGATGTAATGAGACTGTCAATGACTACTTTGAAAGCAGCAGATGCAAAAGATGTTGCATCTTCTGTCACAGCAATTGCAAATGAAAAGCTCAAAGCAGAGAAGGAAGCAAATGCTGGTAAAAAGAAAGGTATCTTTTTGTGTACTTTACTTCCTGGATACTTCAAGAGGATCACTCATGGGATTGTAAATCCGTTGTGATGGACAGACATTAACTTATATGTATTTAATGGATTTATCTCTCCATTTTTTCAGTTGGTGCTCTCAGTTGTTCTGTGAAAGCTCGAAAATGTGTTGAAAACACAAGAGCAATTTAGACCCCCAATAAAAATTACGGCTTGGTTGATTTTACACTAACTTAATACTAAGTGTGGAATAGTGTAAACACAAGCGTATAAGCAAGACAACTACTCTAATCCATATTTAAAGCAACACAGCAGTATAATGGAATATAAAAGAGTAGGGAAGAGAGATGCAAACACAGAAAACACCGAGACGTGTTTTCGAAGAGGAAACCGAAGAACTCAGCGAAAAACCTCTCCGCCGTCCTCCAAGCGGAAATCGATCCACTAGACAATCAGTTGGGATACATGGGTTAGCAAGAGACCCTCCAAGCCTAATCTACCCGATGTACCTAAGCCCTCCAAGCTCCTACTCCAACAAGGCTTCTCGGAACCGTGTCTTGTCTTAGTTCTCCGGATCCCGCAACAAGCTCCATGTTGCATCTGCCATCCTTGGCTTCTTCCAATACTTCCCAGCAACTCCAAAACACTCTCTACACTCTGAATAGGTGTGGGTTGTATTTGTGTACAAATCTCCTCTCAAGCTATGATAATGGAAGAGGGATGGAGAAGAGACTTCTATGATTTCTCACTAATGAGGAGTAGCTCTCTCTAAAAAGATGGGTGTGTGTGTTGTAGAAAACCTATCTAGGGTTTTTCTCTCTGAATGGCCTCACATACATATGTGGGTAATGAGGGTATATATAGAGTGGGCAAGGATAGAGTGTATCAAAAATGACAGATCAGCTAAACAGAGCGTTTCGCGGGTATCTCGCGGGAAGGCCTTACCAGCGAGCTACTCACAAAACACAGCTGTCTACATCTGTCCTGACTCTTTGCTTTCCAGCATATGCAAGGCACATGTGTCACTTCGCGGGAAGCTAAGTCGTGACATACCCGCGAGAAATCTTCAGTCTTCAAATGCTTGAGTCTTCACACTCTCTCTCTCTAACACACAACCCTTACAATGAAATCCCACAATAAATATAGGGTATAAACGATTGAATAAAATTACAATCAAATTTGGTACGAAATAAAAGCCAACAAAATACATAGTTGTAAATAACAACTTTACAATCTCTCCCTTTGGCTATTCCGTGACAAAACCCTAAAACAGACTCTAGACTTAAACGTGAGTTTGGGAACAAAGATAAAACTCACTCACACCTAATTCTAGATTCTGATAAGCTCTTGAAACATATGAACAAGTAACTCCTGAAACACAACAACAAAATAATATCATTGTATGCAGAAAAACTTGAAAGGCATATAGAGCAATAAAAGCATGATCAAGCAAAATGGAATAAAAACAATGGACCATGGCAAGATCAAACAAGCAATCACTTACACAGAAGTGATCACTATGCTCATTCACACAGGGAATGACCATCCGGACATGCAAGGTGATAAGCTCAAACAAAGAGTATCATTTGCAAGTCCAACACTCAACCAATGCGAAATACACGAAGTATTTGCATCTAGGAACAATCCTACTAGGGCACAAGAGTGTTCATCACTCAACCAATGCATAGAACGTATATGCATCTAGGAACAATCCTACAAGGGTACAAGAGTGTTGTACTTAAGTAAAATGTATGACATTAAACTTCAAGTACACAAGCATAAAGGTTGCATAAACAAAGTACTGCATATGCATGGCATAAACCATAAAAGCCTACAAACATGCAATGAAACAAACCCTTAAAGCTTACAAAAGCAACATGGGTACATGCTATAAAGTACTTCCCTATTATATCATTCCCCCTATCATGAATCATAGGAGCTGTGATGAACTTGGAACATATATACCTGTAACCTGAAACACTTGCACAAAACACATTAGACCTTTAAGGTAAATCAGGTGATAAAAAGACAAGTATAATGTAATAAGTAAAATGCGACCAAGTAAACATGTTGTGAAACATATGAGCAACTTGATCAAACACATGACAGTCATATGGAAATCACTACAATGATCATATAGCAAAGCAAATGATCATCCGAACATGCAACTAATAAAGGACAATAGCATAAGGGTAAAAGCATGTCCAACACATAAGCACGATGCAATGAGAGCAATAAAGCATATCAAAGCACCATAAAGTAACGAGAAAATAAGCATAAAGTAAATCAAGGTTTTCTCAAAAAATTTCTTCTCCCTCTTGGTATATGCATCTCCCCTATGGCTTTCTCCCCCTACGAATGTGCACATCAGTCATATAGAAATGACGGAACACACCGGTATACTCTCCGGTATATTCTCCCCATTTTTGTCACGAATAGACAAATGAATCAAGAGGAAGGAGGGAAAGAAGAAAATATGAAGATGATGCATGAGGGATGCAAGATGAATGAGAAAATGAAGCTCAAACATAAGACAAAATCTTTTTTTTTTTAAATGCTACAAAGCATAAAGAACATGACATGCTAAGGATGATGGAACATGATATGGCTAGGCATGACATAGACACAAGAACATGTTAAAGGTGTTAAAAGGTCTAAAAAGACTTAACTAGCATGAGTGAATGCAAAAATATGTCAAGTGTTCAAGTGTGTGCAGCAAAGGTGCAACTAGTGTGCATGTGAGATGCATGACCAATGCATGAGCAAGGCACTCAAGGGGCAAAGTGTACAAAACACACCACCAAAGATCAAAACATGATAAACATGAATAATTATAGTGATCCCCAAAAATTGGTACTCATCGGAGTCCAAAACAACGAGAAAATTCTATATGGGCATTTTATCAAACACTTAGAGTGCATACACTACACATGTATGATGAACAATGCAAGAACATATGAAAATCTTACCTAAATACATGTTATATTTGCCACAAGGGGCCAACATCCAAAGCAAATTATCATTTAAAACAAAGCCCAATCAAAAAGATTGACAAAAATTAAGTTTTCCAACTCCCATTTGAGAAAATCCCAACTATGAACATAAAACCCCCAAAAACATAATCTAAGGATCAAAATCAATGAAAAGAGTTAAAGATTACCTTAGAGATGTTAATGGAATGAAAAACACTTGAATTTAGTTGGGTTTTGATGTAGAAACATGAAAATAAGTGTTTGGGAGAAGATGAGAGAAGTTTAAAACAAAAGACCCACGAAATGCCCTTTAAAAAGCTGATCTGGAAATTTTCGCGGGAAGCTGACTCGTGAAAGTACTCGCGAAAATTTTCGCAGGTAAGCCTTACTCGCGAGCTACTCGCGAAACAGTCGCGAAACTCTCTGTCCAAAGCTGAAAAAGCTTTAAAATTGGACCATTTAACTCCCAGTTGAGTCTATACATGAAATAGGACACAAAAACACCCAGAAAACATTTTTTTCACACAAAAACACTTTAAAAACTTTGAAAAACAAGGGTGATACAAATCACTTCCAAAAGCAAACAAAAAGAATAAAAATCTTTTTGGTTTGAACCACATATGGTTGAGCACACACACATCACATTTGAACATGTACAATCACACAAATGAAATAGACATTCATTGAACAAAAGTCTTGTGTGTTGTGTGTGAGGATCAAGTGTGGAATAGTCCTTAGACTAGAGTGAAGCTTCAATGATCAATTCAATCGAGTCATACACAACTGATACGAAATCAAGTGGACAATCTCCATTATAGAAATGAGTATATATGACCTCCCACACATTGAATACATAACTTAGAAGCTTTTCATTTGGCTTCTGCATAAGGCATAACAATTGGTCCATTTTATTTTGTTTGGACAAAAACATCTCATTTTGGGATTGATGCTTGAAATTTATGATATTTCAACATTGATGATTAGCCTTTGGCTTTTTGAGCACCATACAAAACACATTAAGAAGAGTCGCTTTCCCTTTTTCCTAGTCGAATACTAGTGTGTGCGACAGGCTTTTGCAGCTCAATATCTCTTTTCATTTGGAGATTTACATTTGGCGAGCTCTTTTTGCAAAAAACATAAAAATAAAGTGGGAAGAGATATAGACTCAAGTCTATGCAAGTATCAAGACCAACAAGACTATTGACCAATCATTCATGACAAGCTTGAAGGTCTATTTACAACAGTCACACATAGTTTTCAAGATTTCTCCCACAAAGAACTAGGTGCATACAAAACAAGCTAAGCTCGTAAATGCACTACGCCATTAGTACGAAGGTACTAGGCCAAACTCACATGAGATATGTGCTCAAACAAATACGATCAAACTTTTTGAATTTTTCACTTTTTATGTGGTTTTGGATTTTTACACACACAAAACAAAGACATAAAAGTAAGATCAAAGACAAAAACAAAACACTGCATATGAAGAGATGCATGATGCACAAATGCATGAAGATGAAGCATCTAATGCATGAAAGGTCCTACAAAGATCAAAAGAATTAGATCAAGGACCAAAAGAGCAAAAGCTCAACCATAAGAACCCTTCCTCATCCAAACGGAATGATTGCTTGGAATGAGTGCCTCAAGAGAAGTGAGACGAGGGTTGGGAGAATGAGAACCGAAGATGCACACAGTCAAGGAGTTAAGAGCATTAAACACTTTCTTTAACAACATGCTATTTTTACTCAAATCCGGTTTATCATTTTTAGCACAACTTGCAAGAAGCTCAAGTTTCTCTTTTCTTTTGATTCTTTTAAAAGCTTGAAACTGAGAGCAATGAGGTCTAAGATGACCAAGGGCACCACAATGGTGACAAACAATGTGTTTAGGTCCACTAGGCCTTTTAGGAAAGGATCTAGCAACATGAGTTTGTTCTCTCTTTAACTTGGGGCATTGAGGTCTTATGTGACCGATCACACCACAATGGTGGCAATTAGGAACAAACTTAGATCCACTCAAATCCTTAGGATGGGACCTAAACAGAGGCTTAGGCTTAAGAGCCTTTCTCTCCACTTTTTGGTTTCTTTTATGTGGAGGAATGTACACCGATTTGTCTTTAGAGGCAGAACTCACAATAGGGACAAAATCAGGTACCACAACATGATTGCAACATATATTATCTTCCTTTTTAACAACATGTTCAGCAATTAAACACTTGGCATGCATCTTAAGATATTCATTTTCACATTTAAGACCATTAACAAGTTTGTTAGACAAAACTAGTTTAGCATCCAAGTCCATATTTAAACATTCAAACTCTTTTATCTTTTCAAGAGAATTTTCAGCAAGCTTTTTATATTTTTCAACCAATTTATTGGATTCATTGAGCTTAGCAATCAAATCATCCTTTTCACAAATGAACTTGCTCAAATTCTTTTGAAACTTCTTAGTTTCTTTCTTCAAGAGTTTGTCAACAACACCCATAGAATCAAGTAACATGTCATCACAATTATGAGGATTAACACTCATAGAGACATTTTCACAAACACTTGGCATGTTACAATCAATAACATCCATAGAAGCATACAAAGCATTATCCATGGCAAAACACACACATGGGGTCAAGGATCACACTTAGGTAATGAAACCAAATTAAGTGTACCCGCTCTGATACCAATTGAAAGCTCGAAAATGTGTTGAAAACACAAGAGAAATTTAGACCCCCAATAAAAATTACGGCTTGGTTGATTTTACACTAACTTCATATTAAGTGCGGAATAGTGTAAACACAAGCGTATAAGCAAGACAACTACTCTAATCCATATTTAAAGTAACACAGCAGTATAATGGAATATAAAAGAGTAGGGAAGAGAGATGCAAACACAGAAAACACCGAGACGTGTTTTCGAAGAGGAAACCGAAGAACTCGGCGAAAAACCTCTCCGCTGCCCTCCAAGCGGAAATCGATCCACTAGACAATCAGTTGGGATACATGGGTTAGCAAGAGACCCTCCAAGCCTAATCTACCCGATGTACCTAAGCCCTCCAAGCTCCTACTCCAACAAGGCTTCTCAGAACCGTGTCTTGTCTTAGTTCTCCGGATCCCGCAACAAGCTCCATGTTGCATTTGCCATCCTTGGCTTCTTCCAATGCTTCCCAGCAACTCCAAAACACTCTCTACACTCTGAATAGGTATGTGTTGTGTTTGGGTACAAATCTCCTCTCAAGCTATGATAATGGGAGAGGGATGGAGAAGAGACTACTATGATTTCTCACTAAGGAGGAGTAGCTCTCTCTAAAAAGATGGATGTGTGTGTTGTAGAAAACCTATCTAGGGCTTTTCTCTCTGAATGGCCTCACATACATATGTGGGTAATGAGGGTATATATAGAGTGGGCAAGGATAGAGTGTATCAAAAATGACAAATCAGCTAAACAGAGCGTTTCGTGGGTATCTCGCGGGAAGGCCTTACCAGCGAGCTACTCGCGAAACACAGCTGTCTACATCTGTCCTGACTCTTCGCATTCCAGCATGTGCAGGGCACATGTGTCACTTCGCGGGAAGCTAAGTCGCGACATACCCGCGAGAAATCTTCAGTCTTCAAATGCTTGAGTCTTCACACTCTCTCTCTCTAACACACAACCTTTACAATGAAATCCCACAATAAATACAGGGTATAAACGATTGAATAAAATTACAATAAAATTTGGCACGGAATAAAAGCCAACAAAATACATAGTTGTAAATAACAACTTTACATTTTGTAACGAGGAATTTATCAATAACTTATCAATTTGTGTTTCTCAATTGTTTTTCCTTGCCTGCAGCCCCTAGGAAAAAGCCGTTCCTTTGACAAGCCAAATGATGAAATGGTTGTTACTTCCTATGATGCTCTTAATGACTATGATTTCATATGAGTGTTTTGTTCCAGTCAGAAATTGGATTCTGCATTTAAGTCATTGAAGTAGGGATAAGATCCTCCGGCTTCCCCCTCCCCAGATAATCACGAGTGTTATTGCTGTATTTGTTCTATAAGAAACTGTCACATTGCCTTCTATATTTTATGGTCAATTTTGTTAGTTTTGAATACTAGATCTACATTTGTTTGCATATACTATATGTTGTGCTTTTGCCCAAGTCATTGAAAAACTTGTTACTGTCAAAAGTATAATTACTATTTATTGAGATTTTTTTATTCAAGTCCTTCAATAATATTGCATTATCAAATATTTTAGGTTGGATAAATGTGATGCGTGTTGAATGGGTGCAAAAAATAATGAATGGAAAAATTAGAAAAATAAATGTGCCAACAGGATCTTTATTGACATGCCTGGTAAATTGCCACTGGTTATACCTATGCAGACTATGATAAAGTTGATTTATAATCAAGGATAGATGGTTAAGAAAAATGGATAAAAGTTGTCATTTTATATTTGCATTATCGTATTCCTTTGTTCTCTTCTTTCCAAACCCACTTCTTGTGATGTGCCTTGGCACCCTATCGAGTTCAACAACTGAGAAATTAGCTATTGAAGGGAAAAAAATAAAGAAAAAAACCTGAGAAATTAGCCAATATAGCCATTTTTGTGAAATACTAGTTTTGAATCTTTTGATGAACGTGTAAGGCATGTAAAAATCACTATCATCAAATATTAGTAATAAACAACTTTGTGATTTTATCATAGCTTTCTTTAATCAAAAGCTAATAGAAGATTACGAAGTTTTTTGATGACAGGAAAATGACTCTTAGTTAGTACTCAGTAGTGGTGTCCTCTCAGGATTGAATAATAAGGCTTGAACATAAGATAGATATGATCCAAGATCGGATGGCATTTTATACATTTCAAGTGAATAGACTACAAATTCTCTCTTTTATGTTGAATTTTCATATTAATCTTCTTGCTCTCAATCCTTGGAACAGAGTAGAAAAACATGTAAGGATACTAAGACTACAAAATATTGACCAGTACTTGTAACTAAATATCACCCACCAAAAACTACCCAAAATGAAATTCAAATTCATAGATCAGAAAGATAAAGGTCTGAATATATGTTGTGAAATTGTTGTGTCCATAGCATTAAGTTTGATATAAAAATAGGAAAAAAGTAAAATACAAGGTAGCAATAATGGCATAAAAGTAATTAAAATAATGAAAGCCAAGAGCCCACCAAGTCACTTAGAGCACTAGCATTTTTTTTTTTGTGGAGAAACCTTAGAGTACTAGCGTTGGTTGTGCTAAAAAAAGCTACTTTGACATACCAAAAAGTTACTTTATTTTTAATACATCACTTAATAATACATTCTACATCTCATCTGCTATACTTTTAACATTGTATTTATAATTTTTTTTTCTTTATTATTTGTTTCCAATGGTTATATTTTTAAATAATTATGTTCTTATAGTCATATTTTTTAAAACCCTAATTTTCCTAACAATGATAAAAAATTAATAAATTATTCTTACGGTCATATATCTAGAAATCCTTTTTTTTTTTTGTGTGACAATCATATTTTTGGAATTTTTTTCCTTAACGATCATACAGGTTCTTTGAAGAGTATGATAGATGCAATGGAAACTACCAATGTAGTCCATAGAAGTCGTTTAAGTTGAACTAAATTACTAAACTACCAATGTAGTCCATAGAAAACTCACATGCACAACTAATATCAAATTACAATAAAAACTCATATCCATAATTCACACACTCAAAGTTCCTACAACTCACCTTTTAATTGCCATCAATGTTCGACGAGGTCCAATTGGTGTTGAGAATGAACTTCTTGGTCTCTATTGTGTTTATAAAATTGAGCAAATTCCAAAAACTTGCTGGTGTGACACTTGTGTGTTAAAAATCAAGCACCGCCTCTCTCATTCTCTAGAAAATTCTCTTGCATTCCAGATTTTTCTATGAGATGTCTTTCTTTAATTCTCTAGAGACTTCTATGTAGAAGTAAAACTCAGCCATAAATTTTTTGTAATAGTCTAGAAGGGGCTAGAAATTAAAATAAAAAATAATTTAGTCTGTTTGGATACCGCTTATTGCTGAAAACTGAAAATACTGTAGTAAAATAATTTTTAAATGTGTGAATAGTGCCGTGAGACCAATTTATAATGAAAATTTTGCTGAAAAATGAGGTTTAAGGGTCTCGTGAACCGTGCACGGGACCCACTGACAGATGCAAACGTGCAACGCAAGCGTTGAAAACGCTATCCAAACTCCAAGACCTAGACGTGTGAAGTGAGGTGAAGTACGGGTAAGCACCAAGACTAGTGTGAAGTGAAAAAAGGAAAGTCAAGAGTGGTTGTGTCATAAGGTTAATAGCTAGGTGTCTAGGAGTAAGGTGTCAATTGTGTGCAATTGTATTGTTCATGGGACCCACTAACAAACGCAAATGCTCAACGTAGGCGTTGAAAACGCTATCCAAACTCCAAGACCTAGACGGGTAAAGTGAGGTGAAGTACAGGTAAGCACCAAGACTAGTGTGAAGTGAAAAAAAGAAAGTCAAGAGTGGTTGTGCCATAGGGTTAGTAGCTAGGTGTCTAAGAGTAAGGTGTCAAGTGTGTGCAATTGTATTTTGTGAGTAAGTGCCGTGTGCAGTGAAAGAAAGGTGCTATGCGTGTACTGGTGTTAGTGAGTCAAAGCATCAGTGTTTGTAAAGTGTTGTAATTTAAAGAGTCCAGCTTTTAATAAAAGGTCTTTGCTTAGTGTTTTGTTCGACATTGTGTATGAGGATTTCATCAACTTGTTCATAATCGAAATTTATAGCTTCATTTTCATCTCACTCATCTTCAATAATCATGTTATGGAGAATTTTGGACGCTTTCATGATGTTTTGGAGCATTTCAAGATTGAAAAAATTGTGTAGGTCCACATACAAATGCAAATTGTGCTTGAAGCACTCCAATTACATTACGTGCTTCACATCCTTCCTATATGCCTCTTAAGATTTTGCAAATAATTTTCTTTTTTGTCCAAGTGGATGCAGGATTGTTCTTACAGATGTTGACCACTTTGGATATATGCCGTTGGCAAGGTAGTATCCCATTGTGTAATTATTATCATTGATTAAGTAATTAACTGAAAAAGCATGTCCTTGTGCGAGCTTGGAAAATATATGAAATTGCTCTAACACATT
Organism: Quercus aquifolioides; assembly: GCA_019022515.1. Lineage (NCBI taxonomy): Eukaryota > Viridiplantae > Streptophyta > Magnoliopsida > Fagales > Fagaceae > Quercus > Quercus aquifolioides. The sequence goes on from CM032326.1 coordinate 34,262,230, forward strand.
AATGTCATTATTTGACTTAGATAATTCAAAAAAATGCATGTCATATCCAAAGATTATATGATACATCGCTTTCAAAATAATAGTTGGCTCATGTCTTTCCATGCAGCTAGACAATTTTTCATTTCTAATGCATCCAATCAATGTTCCCAAACATCCCTGGAAATCCACGGCTTTGGACATGGGCTAATAATCTAGCAATTTCTTCGTTGTTTGGCGGCCTCAAGTATTTCTTTGAAAATATCAACCATCACTACAACAATTCTAGTGCCATCACTCTTACTAGTTGATTTGAATACAACAATTCTTCTTTTTTATTTTATTTTATTTATTTATTTAATTTTGAGAAAAGAATACAATAGTGACAACTGAGAACCATGATTTGAAGTGAATTAGAATTTAATTAGGGATGAAACATCATCACCATAATAATTGTGAATCTCAAGGTAGAGATTCAACTATTGATTATTATTTACCTAAATTGAGGGATTTACAATTACAACGAAGTCGTCACTTATTTTAATTTATAAACCAAAAAAATTAAGAAAATCAGATAAAAAATTTATTTTTATTAATAACGCTCTGTTTGTTTCGCTGGAAAACCTTCTGTAAAGATAGTTTTCCACATTTTCCAGCGGTTGGTAGCAAAAATAAATAAAAAAACTGGTCAATGGAAAACTATATTTAGTCAACGAAAAACCCTAATAAGAATAAAGCTTATTTTCTATAGGTTTTTTTCCAATTTTTTTTTTTGGAAAACAATCTCTCTCTCACGCGTTGCATCTCCTATAAATATTATCTTCATCTGTAGCCGTGGAAAACATAATTTTTTGGTGCCTACTCTCTCTCATAGTAAGCTTTTTCACTTTTTCTCTCTTCCCTTTACTTTTTCTCTTCTCACACCCTCATTGTCAATAACTCTGGTCTCTCCTCTTTCGATAGATCTCTCTCTCTAACTGTCTCTCTTCTCTCTTTTCTCCATGTTTCTCTTCCCCTCTGTAACACAACTCTCTGATTAGATTTTTTTTTCCCTTCACTGATCGGTCAATAGCTCCGACTTGTAAATGAGAACAAATTTGCAGTGGTAATAATTTCATTCCTCTCTACCAAAATCCCAATTCTTTGCTTTGAATTTTAAGCTTGATTTTCTTTTTTCTCTAAGCAATTTTTAGTTTGATGGATTCTAGGCAGAAATTACTTCTTTTTCGTACATAAAGGTGGCGTTTGGATCCGAATGATTTGCGTTTTTAGCTTCTTCTTTTTTTTAGCTGTGAATGTTGACTTTCTGCATGAACAGTGCACCCATGCACTGTTCACGGGACCCACGAACATCACTTTTCAACAACTTTTTCATTAAAAATGGGTCCCACAGTACTATTCACATATTAAAAATTATTTTGCTATAGTGTTTTCAGTTTTCAACTGTATCCAAATGGACCCAAAGTGCAAATAAATAAAAAAAGAAGAAGAAGAAAGAATGAATGAAGTAAAAGATGAAAATTTTAAACATAGTGCCTATATTGCTCTAAATTGCTTTTACATGGGACAATCTTTACCGTGGACTAATAATATTGTTATATAATGAATGATAATTGTTTAGGTGAATTGCATTTGTTGGCAGATACTTTTTTTGTTGGCAAATACTTTATGCAAATACTATGCAGTGATGATATAATATGCAAATACGTTATGTAAATACATAATTTAGAGTAATATTGAAGACTTGTGGTTGACCATAGTAGACAATTAGTATACCAACAAAAAGAGTAGACAATTAAAAGTTATTATTATTTATACTTATTGAAAACTAACTTGTAAATCCATGCATATGCATGGATACACTTAAAGATATACAATAAAATGCATAATATAATTTATATATATATAATTTAAATACTATTGATAGTCATTTTTATATTTTATTAACTCTTTAAAATTTTTTGTAAAGATATTATTAGGTCCACTTTATTTATTTATTGTGAAGCACTTTTTTTTTTTTTTTTTAACAATTCATTTATTCTAGACTATTTGGTTTTTGTACTTAATAACTCACTTGGATGAATATTTATAAAGTGATCCTACATTTGATTCTAAAATTAAGAAATAAAACACTTTAAAAATAAATAATTTAGGACACATGACACAAAATTGAAACTCTAATTTGGAATCCTAATTTGAGTTTCTCTTAACTTCACCTATTATTATATATATAGATGTATTCCCCTGTCAAATATATATATATATATATATATATATATATATATATAGACAAATGGTTGATATATATGTGTGTGTGTGTACGTACATACGTACGTATGTTACTGTCCATATATATGAGCAAGATGGGTGGTAGAGATCATGAAAATTTGGTAACTAATTAATTTTGATTGTATCTATTGTCAAAATTTTAGTATGAAAACCAAATTCATTCTTGGTTTTTAATTTATAATGATTACAGCAGTTGGTTTACATAATACACATGTTTTAAATTATGCAAGAAATATTTTAAAAAAACTGCATACCAAACACCAGAAAACATTCTCAAGCTTATTTTCAAGGTCATTACCAAACACTGAAAAATAAGACAGTTTTCTAGAAAATGCTCTTTGAAAAATGAACAATTTTCTAAAAAACGTTAATGCTGAAATAAACAGAGCGTAAATAATAAAATACATAACTTTGGTCCTCGTTATAATAAAAAAAATGAAGATTACAATAATTAAATTGCTAGTTACAATCTAAAAAAAAGGTAAAAATATACTCACTAAATTACAAATTGCATCATCCAATTTTGCCCAAAATTCAATTCAGTCTTATAACTTTCAGTTTGATCATTTCAGTCTTCCCAACTTTAATTCGTGTTCAATGTAGTCCTTCTGTCCACTCCATTAGGTAGGTTGCCTTTAAGTTCCCCAAAATGACTACGTTTTGTTATTTTTGAAATTCTGAAATTAAAAAAATAAAAATAAAAATGTAGAAAATTTATAAAAAAAATAGATTTTGTTTTCTTTTGCAATTAAAAGGATATGTCTTGCAAGTCTCTTGGATGCTTGAAAATTTAAGAACCTTGATCTGAAGGTGTGCCATGGTAATTAATAAGTTTACAGGGTTGAAATATGCCGGTATACAGATTTGATTCCAATTTAGTAAAAAAAAATTTCTTCGGAAAAAAGAAAAAGAAAAAAACCTTTTCAATACTACTCACTCAACTCCTTTCCATGCCCTTACACCACTGCAATTCATTATAAACCATTCAAGCAGCTATATTGCGAAAGCAAACTTTATTTGTGTAGTTCATTGATTTCAAAAGTGGGTTGAGTCCGGCTTAGAATTTGCTCAAAGACAAAAAAGTTTCGATATGCCCAAGATAAGGTGTTTATGATCTTTTACCCATCTCTTTTGCACCAAATTGAATTTTTTAGTGAAACTAGTTTCATTGGAAAGTAGACATCCGGGGTTTCAAAATAGACACATTTGAAATTTGGTCTAATTTGGAATCTAATTTGGATTTGAATCAAGTGAGATATTGAGATTTAAAGTTGACACATGAATGTTAAATTTGAGAAGTACTAGAGTGAAAAATTGCAGAATTTTGAGTCCGAATTTTGATAGGAGATGATTTCCTGCTAGGTTTTAACTCTACTTTATGCATTTATATAAATCACTTATTGCACTACTTTTAAAGGCAAGGAGGCTGTACTAGAGCAAAATAGTGCTATTCAAAGAGAAAAAATATGGCCTCATGGATTGACAAACACAGTTCGTGGAAAGTATTCATAATAGAAGAGTTTAAGCGATTTGGAGCTGACTGTGGGGTCACAAGAGTAAGTTACCTATTGGGTGTAGAATCTTGAGTCATGGGTATATCTCAAATTGTAAAGCTTCGATTCTATTAGTTAGTTACTTCTTGGGGCTGGGTTAAGCCCCATATTGGTTTCTTTGAATGCCTTCATAAGTTTTCCACTTCGTCAACAATGGACTGTGTTAGAACACCTTGATTATAATTGTTGACTTGTTTACTGTGGTAATTTATAATTAACCGGAAATCAATCTGCATTTTTACTGTTAATTTTCAAAGTTGATTAGTTCCCCATAAAATCGACCAAGGGGTCTAAATTACACCTTTCACAAACAATCATTTTCACACATAATGATTACTAGCTGTGGGATTTCACTTTTTAGTAATCTAAAACTTGATCAACCACACCATCTGGTTTTTTTTCTACAATACACTACATAAATATTGATCTATAAAGCTTGAAACAGCTGAGTTAATCTTGTTGAGTTGTAGTACTACATTTTTTTTTTGATAAACTTGAGTTGTAGTATTACATAGAGCTTAAGTAGACTACTACCTAATATCAGTTTATTTAGTAATTGAAGAAATTGCATACCTCCCATCTCTAGCTCTGTGTGCCACTGAATGTTTTGGTACTAAGCAAAGATGCATGATCTATTCTGCCCATAGCATGTTGTACAGCTAATTCAACGACCACTTCTGAGGATTGAATCAGTGCTAAACATGGAAGGAGCAGAACCCTTGCTAGATGAAGGAAATAGCGATAAATCATATGCTTCACTATTTGTAGATGTACCAAAACAAGCATCGTCATGGGGCAACTCCGGCAGATCAGCATCACCATCTAAAAACTGCATCACTTGCCTCATGCTAGGCCTAGCTGCTGGCATTGACTGTGAGCAAAACAGGCCTAGTTTCAAAACCAATTCCATTTCCTCTTTTACATTACTACCTTCCAATCTAGGATCACTAGCATCCAGGATGGCTCCTTTTCTCCAGCATTGAAAGACATAATCAACCAGAATCATCTTTGCAGGCAGACCTTTTATCTCTATTGGCCTTCTTCCACAAGCCACTTCAAGCATGAAAGCCCCAAAAGCAAACACATCAGTGCAAGTGGTTGCCCTTCCTGTTCTAGTAAGCTCGGGAGCCAAATAACCCACAGTTCCAGCCACATTGGTGGTTTGGGGATTGGCACCGTGGTTGCATAATCTGGCAAGGCCAAAATCTCCTAGCCTTCCATTTAATTCGGCATCTAATAGAACATTGCTTGCTTTTACATCCCTATGTAGAACAACTTGTTCCCACTCTTCATGGAGGTAGAGAAGGCCAGATGCTACACCTTTGAGGATTTGAAATCGTTGAAGCCAGTTAAGTTTTGGTTTTTCATTGCCATATAAGAACTTGTCAAGGCTTCCATTGGGCATATAATCATAGACCAAGAGGAGTTCACCCTTTCGCCGGCAATATCCTAGGAGCTGCACCAAGTTCCTGTGCCTCAGCCTACCCATGCTAATGATCTCAGCCACAAATTCCTTCATCCCTTGTTTGGAATCGCGGGAGACCTTCTTGACTGCAATCTGTATATTGGAAGAACGAAGTGTTCCTTTATAAACCTTTCCAAATCCCCCTTCTCCAAGAAGCTCTTTGTTTGAGAAACCTTTGGTTGCTTTGTAGAGATTCTTGTAGCTGAACCTGTGAGGACCATACTCGTTTTCCCAATCTTCTAGTATTTCTGCATATTTCTTCCTCCTCAAAATGAAAATAGCTCCAGAAACCAATATCAGTACAACCACTATTGCTATGATCAAAATCATGATAATTTGTCCCCGTTTATCTTTACTTTTCCTCTGTCGGGGAGGTTGAGGAAGCTTCGAAACATCGAGGCTTTGTGCTTGTCCACTTTTATTAAAGCTCCATCCAAGAATGTAGTGGTCACTTGTAACTGTACCAGTGGCTGCAGAGAAACCAACAAACATGGATTCCAAGAGAATTTGAGACATATTGATGTGTGTTGACAAGAGAGGCCGATTTGGTTTTGGGATGCTGGTCGGGGCTAGTGTTACCTTCAGTAGTTTTTCTGTTTCATTGTAGTCTATCCAAAGATGCATTGGGTTGCCACTTGCTAGCTCCACGCTTATATTTTTCCCTTCTTGATCAGAAAAGTAGGTTGCAGTAGCTGATTCAATTGATTTCAGGCTGTTCACATCGATTCCCACATGGTTGTTGTCTATATCTTGATATTCTTGACCCTCTACAGTATCAAGCTCAATGGCTAATAAGTGGTTTGTTGAAAGGCCATTCTTTGAGGCATTCAAGAGTCCTAGATAATTGCTGGCTATACCATTGGTGAATTTCCAAGAGGGACTGATGGTGAAGGCAATTCCATGGCCACCTTTCAATGGTGTTTCAGGAACTATTGCAAATACAAAGTTTGTGGAAAATGAAAGAGACTGAGTTAAACCCGAAGAAGCGTTGAATTTTATAGGTAGTTGGTAGAAAGCATAACCAAGTTGTTTTTCTGAATTGTTGGTGAGTTGCAATAGACCATTGGGGTGGATTCGAGCGGTTCCATCTAGATGCAGATTTGCTTGATGGAAGCCATTGTAGATGAACTGGTCATTTTGTGCAAGCATCAATGGAATCTTATGGATGAAGTAGAGAGTAACCAGAAATGGAAGTGATGTAAGTCCAGTCGCCATTGAAAAAACTGGGAAAAATGTACATTCCTATAAACACAGGCTCTGTTTGAAATGTCAAAGTCAAACTCCTAGAAAATGGTGGTTTTCCTTCTCTGTCCCCAGATATTTCATGTAAAAATTATTGTATTGTCTTTTATTTGGGTTAAGTTTTGTATGATTGGAAGATGACTGCTTTTGCCAGCATCCTTCATCCTTTTTTTTAATTGGATTTTTTTTTTTCCTGTTAAGGTTTTAGGAAAATCTCTTGTATACTCCGTGTACTTGAGGTTTTTGCTCATTTTCAATTAAATTTTTGTTTACCTATTCAAGGAATAAAATAAAATAATATAAAAAGACATTTTCACAGCCAAGCTCTTTCAAAGTTACATTACTTCAATGACTGTTGCTACTGTCTTAGGACACACACACACACACACACACACACAAGCCGTTCCCTACTAAGGATCAAGGGAAAATATTGTAATGCACAGCAGCTCTATCTTTGTGTCTTATATATGTGTGTTTTACATTTAAATTTTGATCTGAGTGGTTGGCAAGAACTATGAGCTGTGAAAGCAATGATGATGACTCAAAAAAAAAAAAAAAAAAAAAAAAAAAAAAAAAGTAGAAAGATGAAGGGGATCCAAATTGTGCAAAAGTAATAATTGTATCTGGTGAGATTGCTATAAATATTTGTGGAGCCTAGTAGGGTGTTTTTCTGATTTTATGTAATTTCTTTCGCTTCATATAGTCTTTGTTTACCTGAGGACGTTTGTTGTCATTGTATATATTGGTTTGCAATATGCACGTAAATGCAGTATTGCTCATTAAATATGGGCAGAAATATTTTAAATTTATGCATCAATTTTTCCTTATAATTAATTTTAATCATTTTGATTCCTTGAAATTAAATTTCTTGGAGTGGGGTGACTGACAAGGATATGGACTAGACCTTTTGATGACTGAAATTTTAAATTTTCTTCTGTGTTTTGTTTTACCTGAATGAAGAGATTCAGGTTGTAAAAAACTGGGCATTTCCTTTTCGTTCATGTTGTTAATTGTTATCAATCAATTGAATCTCCAAGATGTATTCGACCTTTCTCTGTCTGATAATGTTGTATAATTATAACTGGTGCAAGTTGGTCCTACTTCTAAGACTACATGAATTTCTAACTAGACCTCCGTTTAAAATGGCTTTGCATGGGACCCAAGTTATGTGGTGTTTTGCAAAAAGTCTTCCGCCAGCCTTCAAAGCTTAGCTTTCTAAGAAGAGATTTTTTGCTTTAACAGAGAAAAATTGGCTTCGAATGAAGTTGATTTTCATTTGGAGATATGAACAACACAAGTTTGAGATAAGATTAGGTCGCATATTTCCAATCATCACCTAAAATAAAAGCGACATTTTGGAACTACATTGCATCTTCAAGTTCAGTAATAGAAAAACTCACAAGAGTGCAATAAATATGTTTGTTTTCAGAATGCATAAGATGATTTATTCTTTTATATATATATATATATATATATAATTTTTTGTCAATGTCATGAAACAAAATTTGTATGCTTTTCTTCAAACTTATGTGGATTTGAATTTGTCATTTATTTTTTTACAAAATTTGTCATTATTTAATATATATATATATATATATATATATATATTAGTTTTTTTTTGGGTTACTTTATCCTAATTTTTTTTGTTTAAACCTAAATTAGATTTTTTTAATTAAGTTTACATTAATGTTAATACATATTAGCTATCATTTGATACTTTATCCACACCACCAAAAAAAAAAAAAAAAAAACCGACAATTAATGTTTAAATTAGGCTAAAAGTAAAATTGTTACTTTATAAAAAAAATGATACAATACTTATTGTTACTTTATCCAAATAAGTCGATAATAACAAATAGAATTAGAGTCTTACTTAAACTTAAACTTGTTTGTTAAATGGATTAGATGAAGAATTTGGATTGTAATCAAATTAAAATTAAATAAGAATTAGATGGATTTTGTAGGGACCATGTAAGGTTGAATTTTATCAACCATCTTATTGGCTTTATTCCGTGTCAAATTTGCTTGTAATTTAGCAATTAGTAACCCTGTATTTATGTGGGAATCATGTAAGGGTAGTGCGTGAGAGAGTGTGAAGAAATGCTCAAAACTATGCAGTGAAGCAGGGACTCGCAACTGGATCTCGCGGGTGGCTCGCTGCTTGCAAGTCGCCAGAAGATGCACACGAGTGAAGCATGCAAAGAAGCTGAACCGTTATGTCAGCTGTAGCACTATAGGACAAAAAGTCCAGAATGACCATTCAGTTAGCTTGCGGCTTGAACTTGTGACTCAGTCAAGTCGCGAGGCCAAGCCGCCAGCCAGTTCTGTTTTGAAAAACTGACTCTTCGCATTCCCTTCTCACCCTAGTATAAATACCCCTTATACCCTAGAGAAAAACAAGATTGACTCATCCACAATTTTCACACAGTGACTCTTCAAATTTCTCTACTCTCACCCTCTCCATTGTTACATCCTTGAGAGGTTTATTACCCAAATCATTTTCTCACTATACCCATATTTGTGAGAAGGCTATTTGGTGCTTGGGAAGCAGTTAGGAAGGGACCAATTGATATTTGTTGATGCTATGGGTTATAGCGGAATCCAGTAAGCTAGAAAAGACAAAGGTTCGACGTAACCTTGTTGGAACAAGAAGCTTAGAGGGCTTAGGTACACTAGGTAGATTAGGCTTGGAGGGTTTATTGTTGTTCATGTATCCCAACTACATTTTCTAATGGATTATTGACCGCTTGGAGGGCAGTAGAAAGGTTTTACGCCGAGGGCTTCGGTTTCCACTTCGATAACACATCGTTGTGTTGTCCTTGTGTTTGCATTTCTCTTCCCTAAATCTTTGCCATTTAATTTTTCCTGTGGATGTGATTTTTTTTGGTTTAGATTGTTTATCAATTCTGTTAATAGCTTGTGTTCATTTTCAACACATATATTGTTTGACACTAAGCTTGAATTGGTAATTTGTAAATTGGGGGTCTAAACGTTCATAGTGTTTTACATACTATTTGAACATTCAGATCGAAAAATCTAACAGCCCAAGCCCACTTAGAACAATGAGTTTGTACAGTTCAACTATAGCCCAAATCAATAAATTTGTAAGAGAGTGAATCAAACAACAAGAGAGGGCCTTGCCCGAGGATGGATATAAGGAAGAAAGGCTTAATATTATAGAGTATGTGAGCAAATGTCTAAGTACAAGACTGCCTGAGGAGGCCAATGATACACAGAAAAGTACACTGTTCACTCTCTTCTCTCAATGTTCTTATTGTTACTTTTTTCTTTCTGATATTTGTGTCTCCCCCCTTTTCTCTGAGAACCATCTTTTTCTTATATACTCCCTCCACTTCACATCCTGACCCCCCATCTTTACCTACCAAATTTCTCCTAGTGACACCTGTCCTTTTAAACATCTGAGGAAGGTGGTAGAAGGAGTTGCTTAGCTGTGAATTACACTGTTCAGGTAACTTCCTCATCAATGCAGTTGATAAAGCTGTTGCCCACCATTTAATGCGAAGGCAATAGGCTACTTCTTGCTGGAAACTTCCCCTACTCCTCATGATTCTCTTTCCTCAGCCAATCCTTCCCACCTGAAGCTCCTAAAAACCTTTTGCCTCTTTTCCTCTTATCCTCGGATAACCTCCCTTTTTGGACATGTAATGCCCCAATATCAACTCTACAGTTCAACAACCCTTTCCTCGGTTCTCAAGCTCCCACAATAGCCCCCTAAAACTTTGCTATTAATTCTGAGATAAAAGCAAGGTTTTAGTTACAAGACTTGATCTCACACGTGCCACATGCGTTCCCACGTGGTAACGTCCTTTCACCTGTCTCCAGCACACTCCTGACTTCGAAATCCATGATCTCACATTATGGTGTCAGGCGGCTGCTTGTCCCCCACGTTCTATGGTGCGATGAGGATCCTACGGTCCTTGTTTCTCTTCATTTATGAGCAGGAAAATTATTGCTCATTTTTCACCCCTATATAAGGAAGACTGGGGGTTGACTTTACCTCATTTATGCATTTTGGCAATTTGTGTTGAAGCAACCTCCCGAGGAGAAATCTTTCCATTGCTCGTAGGTGTGTTCATACTCCCATTTTTCTTTTGCACGGATTTACATTTATCTTACCATAAAATTCCATGGGTAGATTTGCTTGGCTAGTAGATACTCCAGAAGGCATGGCCACCTTTAGGGCGCAGTATAGGATCCCTAACAGTGTTGAACTCCAACACTGTGAAATGGGTGAATGGCTGGTCATGAATAGACCTCCTGGCTCCGTAGTCATTCCAATGATCGCCTTCATAGAAGGCGAGATGGAAATTCCCATGGGAAGGGTCACCTGAGACTACCTAATAAACTATAGGCTGACCCCTACCCAATGCTCCCCAAACATCTTTAGGGTTCTCAGATGTGTAGACATGCTAAATAGAAAAATGGGGACCAACCTAACATGGCACAACGTAAATTGGGTATACAATTGTCAAAAGGGGGAAAAGATCAGATACTACATTAAATTTAGAGTTTTCACCGTTAGGTTAATCTCCTGCCTACCTGACTCAAGTAAAGGTATGGACGAGGACTTCCTTATTGTCTCGGGAGACTGGCATGACGAATTGTACTATCCAACTCAGGAAGGGGAACCGAGTAGGGTTCCCACAGACCATAGAGACATATGTAGGATTTTACCTACCCCTCATAAGTTTTTTTTTTTTTTTTTTTTTTTTTTTAACTCCTATTGTTTTCATTAGTAGACGAATACCACACTACCTCGTCCAAGCATCTAGTAAACTTTGTAGACCTAAACTGGATCCTTAAGTTAGAGATTTTTCTGCACAAGGACGGTTAACTCCGAGCTGTGCACGTCATCCTCGGATACAAGCCTCTTACCAAATGCTTTCAAAGCCTGAAAAACGTCATTAAAGCTAGAGATCCTCAGTTGGCTTTAATAGACGTAGCTGTCCTAGGCTTCCTACTAGCTGAACCTCCTCTAGCTGGCACTCAGGACACTCAACTTCCAGCCTCACTCGCAGCCAGGCTCCTCTACTCATAAGAACCTCCTATTCCTTTAGACGAAGAAACTAAGGAGCCCACAACAGAACCTGTCTGGCAGGAAGTAACAAATAAAGACTTCGAGGTCATCTACCAACAAGAAGACCCCGAAGACGCTCTTAGCACCTCACACTGCCCTCTACGCCTCGCCCAAGTCAGTTCTAACCAAGAGGGGACTAATATTCCCGAAGGAATGGGTTTTGAAGAGAAGACCCTAGACCTCCTCACCTTGCTTACGGCCTACGCTGGGGGCTCTACTCCAGCTGTCGCGATGGTGCCACGACCACCCACTCATGCTCCAATGCGCACATCTTCTGCTAATGCCACTAATAAGAAGAGAAAAAGGGCCCAAGGAGGCAAAGGCATTGAAGGTGCCGAGGAAGGAGAAGTCACCCATTCCTCGCACCAGCCCCCAGCCAATGAGGCCCAAACAGCTAGGGGCCAACAGAAGAAAAACACCCATTCTGGGACCTCGAAAGAGCTTGGGGGGGACAGGCCACCCAAGCCTTCTGTCTAGAGACCCTTGTTCACACTAAGCTCTGGCAGTCCTGTGTTGGATGATGCCAACCTAAAGGATCACCAAAAAGGCAGCTCAGGCCTGGTGGCAAAATGCCTAGAGAAGGCTCTATGCTTGCCTAAGGATATGCAAGAGCTCAGGTCCTTCAGGAAGCGTGAAGTCTTCCTTTCCCTTAAACAAGACTTAGCAAAGGTACACGATTATCCTCCTTAGCTTTATAAAGTTAAACCATACATGTACGAACACTAATTGATACCAATCTTGCAGTCTGTCCAAGTTGCCTTCATGGCCGAGGAGTGGGTGGACCACGCGTTGGACCAGGCCAGGCAAGTTGAGGGCAAGCTGATAGCAGCTGAGAAAGCCCACGCAGAGGTGGACAAGAAGCTCAAAGAAATTCTTGTCCAACTAATCGAGGTTGAGAAGGCTCAGAAAAACGCTGAAGTTGCCTTGACCAGCTATGAAAAACAAGCTGCAGAGTGCTTAGAGGTCTAGAAAAAGACCAAGAATAAATTGGCACTGAACATGGTGGAGCTAAAACAGTTGCACAAGCAGCTGGAGGCTAAGGATGAAGAGAAGGCTAAGGCCGAGTAGGCGGCCTATGATGCGGGCATGACTAAGGCTGCAAAAAGCCTCACCGCCTAACTCAAGGACGTTACTTGAGCTTTCTGCTTGGAGGTGTAGGGTCAAGCCCTGAATGCAACTAGGGTCAGTACTAAATCAGAGCTCCTGACCAGGTTTACTATCCTCCTGCCTTATGCTTGGCCCCTAGCCCCCTACAACCTTCAGTAGACCCTAGCTCCGCCCTTACTTCCTCCTCGACCCAGCTTGCCTCCACATCGTCTGCCACTCCAGCCAAAGGCAAAGAAAAAGAACAGGCAACTCCAACAAATGTGGTGGAGGTGGAGACAGAAGAAACAACTGAGGTGGCCAAGTTGAAGAGAAAGAAGAAAGAGAAGGAACAAGAGAAGAAAGGAGGGAAAGAAAAGGAAGCCACTACATAGCTTAGCCTTTAACTAAGAAACAGATAGACAATTTTGTAATTGGGCTTAGATCTAGTTGATGCCCTTTCTTTTTCTCTATTGTACTCCATTTCTTAAAATTTAATGAAAAAAGTCCAACTTTAATTTACGCTCTTCCATCTATTAACTTTTTACTTGCCAGCTTTCATTTATGCTATTTTCTTTTCCTTGCAACAGTTACGATACACTAACTTGTGATTACTTTTCTCAACACTTCTTATTCTTCTATTCAATTTAAAATAGCTTACAAGATAGCTATTAAACTAAATCCTAGTACTTAATAAAAATATCAAACAACACTTACTTTTAATTAGACTTGGAATCCCAAAGCAGACCCATTTGCACTGATCCTGAAATCCGAGGAAGTATTCAAGGTTCTTAACTTCACTCCTCACTTAGACAACTTCTTACAAATATCAATTTGTTCCCGATCTATGACCTGAGGAGCCACATCAGACATAAATTCTGGCCAACACTTAGAAGCTTTTTCTAGAACTGTTAATTTACCCAAGGCTTGTGACTTGAGGAGTCGAACAAGGCCGAGATTCTATCTAACACTTAGAACTTTCCCACGCAAGGTTAATTTACCCAAGGCTTGTGACCCAAGGAGTCGAACAAGACCAAGGTTCTGTTTAACACTTAGAATTTTTTCACGCAAGGTTAATTTACTCAAGGCTTGTAACCCGAGGAGTCGAACAAGGCCGAGGTTCTGTTTAATACTTAGAATTTTTTCACACAAGGTTAATTTACCCAAGACTTGTGACCCGAGGAGTCGAACAAGGCCGAAGTTCTATTTAACACTTAGAACTTTTCCATACATAATGATTATCTCAACAAATGTCATCCATACTGAAGCGCAAATAAACTAAACATAAATAGCAAAGAAGTTCATAAGATTAATAATAATAACACCGCAACTTGTTTACATTCCAAGGATGAGGAATTGCATTTTCATTAAAGTCTTCTAAGTGATAAGCCCCAATGCCAACAGCGGAGGTTATCCTATATGACTCTTCCCAGTTATGGCCCAATTTTCCCCAAGTAGGGTTCCTTGTTATCCCCATCACTTTTCTCAAAACCAAATCTCCTGGAGCTAATAGCCTTTACTTCACCCCCTTATCATACCCTTGCTTAAGTCTCTGCTAGTAATGTGCCATTTTTACTGCAGCCATCTCTCTCCTTTCCTCCAGGCTGTCCAAGAGTAAACAATTATTTTCCTCAACATTGAACTGATCAGTTCTTAGGGTTGGGAACCCTACATCTAGAGGAATTACCACTTCTGCCCAATAAGTCATTGAAAAAGGAGTCTCTCCTGTTGATCTTCGAGGCGTAGTACGATAAGTTTACAGTACATGGGGAAATTCATCCACCCATTTCCCTTTAGCGCCATCTAATATTTTCTTCAGCCCAGACACTAAGACTTTATTGGTGGCCTTGGCCTGGCCATTCCCTTGAGGATAAACAGGTGTGGAATACCTGTTTTTGATCCCCAATTCCCCACAATATCTTTCGAAAGCTTTACTATCAAATTGAAGACCATTATCCGAGATCAATGTGTGTGGGACTCCGAACCTTGTGACGATATTTCTCCAAATAAACCTCTTAGCATCCACATTTCTGATATTAGTAATGGGCTCAGCTTCCACCCACTGGGTAAAATAGTCCGCCCCTACGAGGGGCCATTTTCGATTCCCTATAGCTCGGGGAAATGGTCCCACTATATCCAAGCCCCACTGAGCAAATGGCCAAGGGCTGGAAAGTGGGTTTAGGACTCCTCTTGGTTGATGAATATTTGGGGTATACCTTGACATTAGTCACACTTCCTCACATAATCCTGAAAGGCTTTCTGCATGCTCGGCCACCAATATCCTTGGGTGAGGGCTCTATGGGCTAAGGATCTCCCTCCTGTGTGACTCCTACATATCCCCTCATGTAATTCTTCCAATAAGGGTTCCACTGCCTCAAGGTGCACATACAATAAATATGGCTCTAAATAAGAACGCTTATACAACTTCTATTCTTCGGATAACCAATAACGGGGAGCCTTCTTGCGCACCTTTTCGGCCTCTCCCTTATTTTCGGGCAATAACCCTTGCTTCAAAAAAGCTACCAAGGAGTCCATCTAGCTCGGCCCAACTTGGATGGTATGCACCCCGACCAAGGGCTTTTCTGCAAGACTAGAGCTAGTCATGTCTTTAACAATAACGACTCGAGGAAAGCTTGACCTCAGAGAAGTTGCCAACATAGTCAAAGAATCTACATGGGAGTTCTGACCTCTTGGAATTTGCTTCAGGACAAAGCTCCTAAACTAGGCCCGAGCTTGTTTTACTTTAGCAAGATATCCTTGCATCCTTTCATCTCAGGCGTCAAACTCGCCATTGACCTGGCCCACCAGCAACCGAGAATCAGAATACAATTCTACCACTTCTCCTCCTAGTTGACTGACCATAGCCACTCCAGCTAGTAGAGTTTCATACTCAGCCTCGTTGTTGGTAGCTAGGAAACCCAACCGCAATAATTTCTCCATTACTAGCTTCTCGGGAGTAATCAACACAATCCCTATCCTTACTCCTTTTCGGTTAGCTGCTCCATCAGTATACACTTCCCAAGGGAGAATAACCATGGCCGAGGTGGTCATAACACCTAATGCTTTCTCTTCCTCACTCGTCGCACCTTAGGTGAATTCTGCTACAAAGTCTGCTAGGACCTGCCCTTTTATAGCAATTCGAGGCATGTACTTAACATCATAGGCACCTAGCATGGTTCCCCACTTAGCAATTTTGCTTGTATAGTCTAATTTACGTAAAAGAGTTTTCAAAGGGAGCTAGGTGAGCACCACCATAGTGTGAGCCTGAAAATAATGAGGAAGCTTCCTAGTGGCATGCACAATGGCCAATATTGCCTTCTCGAGGGGTAAATAATGTGACTCAGCCTCCTGCAAAGACTTACTGACATAGTAAATAGGCCTTTGGACCCCATCCTCATTTCTGACCAAGACTAAACTGACAGCATAATCTGTAACTGCTAGGTACGCATACAACACTTCCTCCTTCTCGGGCTTGGAGAGGATTGGAGGACTTGACAAATACCGCTTAAGCCCCTCAAAAGCTACTATACACTCCTTGGTCCAACGAAAGTCCTTCCACTTGTGAAGAAGTTGGAAAAATGGATTGTTTGCAGACCGAGAAATGAACCTATTCAAAGCCATTGCCATCCAAGTCAATTTCTGTACCTCTTTGGGATTTTGAGGTGGATGCAATCTGTTAATAGCCTTAATCTGATCGGGTTGACCTCAATCCCTCGGTGCGTTATCATGTAGCCTAGAAACTTTCCCGAGCTAATCCCAAAAGAACATTTGGATCCGTTCAGGCGTAGATTATGTTCTCTCAGCACCGAGAATACTTCCCCCAAATTTGCCAAATGCTCTTCTACCTGCCTACTCTTTATCACCATGTCATCAATGTTGGCCTTCATATTCCTCCCAATCTGTGAATCAAACATCCGCATCACCATTCTTTGATACATGGATCCTGCATTCTTAAGGCCAAAGGGTATCACCCGATAATGGTAATTCCCATTAGGAGCACAAAAAGCTGTCTTCTCCTAATCAGACAGTGATAAGTGTATTTAATGGTACCCTTGGAAGGCATCCAAAAAACTCATCCTAGGATGCCCCACTGTTGTATCCACCAATTGATCAATCCTAGGGATGGGAAAGGGGTTTTTCGGGCAAACCTTGTTCAGATTAGTGAAGTCCACACACACATGCCACTTCCCATTCTTTTTCTTTATTACCACAGTATTAACCAACCACTCAGGGTAGAAGATCTCCTTAATTGCTCCAGTTTGTTTCAACTTGTTTACTTCTACCTTTACTGCCTCGGCATGCTCTTTAGATGAGCGCCGAGGAGGTTGCTTACATGGTGTAGCCTCGGGATTCACATTCAATTGATGACATATAAACTCGAGATCAATCCCTAGTACATCATAAGTGCTCCAAGCAAACACATTAATTTTGACTTCCAAAAACTTCACCAACTCCGCCTTTTCCAATGGTGGCAACTGGGATCGCACTTGAAAATATCGCTTCTTATCCCGCCCTATTACCACCTTCTCTAGTTCCCTAGACGACTCTCCATACGCCTTGGCCTACTGTCCCCCTACAGGGCCCTTTAATTGCTATGGGACTTGATCCTTTGCTACCACAATAGGATCTGCAAGATGCTGTGTAATTGCTGACACCAAACATTGTCTAGCCATTGCCTGGCTACCAACCAGCTCCCCCACTCTTCCTCGAGTGGGATACTTGACTTTCAGATGCAAGGTTGAAGACACCACACTTATAGCATGAAGCTAGGGTCTGGCCAAGATAGTTGTGTAAGGGGAGCAGGCTTCTACAATGATAAAGTTGACTGCACCTCCTCGTCTCCAGCTTGCACGGGTAACCTTATCATTCCAGGGGGATTACCATCCTCTCGTCAAAACCCATCAAGGGTGAATCATACCTTTCCAAGTCTTCGAGTTTTAAATTTAACCCCTTATATAAGTCAGGATACATGATCTTTTCTCCGCTTCCTTGATCTACTAGTACCCTTTTTATGTCATATCCACCGATCCTTAGGGTAACCACCAAAGCATCATCATATGGCTGGAATGTTCCTTCCTTATTCTCTTCAGAGAAACCCAAGGTAGGGGTGGCCATCACTCTAGATTTTTTAGGGGCCTGATCTCTGGCCTCTACGTCAAGGCCCCCAACCACGGACATGACCCTGGAACTTGCCCTAACATCACTTCCTGGCTTGGCAAAGATTACATTAATAGTGCCTAATGCTGGCCGAGGAACACCATCCCTATGAAACCCAGCTTCTGAGTGCCCGATCTACCCCGTAGGCTGATGTAAGAACTGATTGAGCTTCCTTGCCTTCACCAACTGATTCAGGTGATCACGCAGGGTCCTACAGTCCTTCGTTGTGTGTCCTCTGTTTTGATGGTAATGGTCGTAGAGGCTTTGGTTCCTTTTGGATGAATCCCCACCCATTTTATTAGGCCACTTGAAATATGGCTCGTTTTTTATCTTCTCCAATATTTGATACATTGGCTCCTTAAATAGTGAATTGACCAATTGAGCCCCCGTAGATGACGTATGATTAGGGAAATCTCTTCTGGGCCAATTTATGATATCCTCCTCCCTGAGGATCCCTCTTCTCTGGGAACATCTTAGCTTTACCTTTTCCTTATACTTGGTCCTCCTCTACCCGCTTATACTTATCTATGTGATCCATAAGCCAGCGCATATTCAAAGCAGACTTCATCTTTAATGACTTCCTCAACTCATGCTCTGTAGGGAGGCCAACCTTAAAGGTTCTCACTGTCACATCCTCAAAGTCTCCATCTATCTCATTGTATGTTTCCCAATACCTATCCGAGTAAGTCTTGAAGGTCTCTCCTTCCCTCATCGTCATAGACAATAGAGAATCTACTAGCTTGGGGACTCTACTGCACGTTATGAATCTAGCGCCAAATGCCCTCGTCAGCTCCTCAAAGGACCTTATTGACATCTCCTCCAAGGCATCAAACCAACTCATAGCTACCGACCTGAGGCTGGAGTGGAAAACTTTGCACATAAGAGCCTCATTACTAGAATGAATTGCCATCTTTTGATTAAAGTGGCTGACATGCTCCACGGGATCAGTCCTCCTATTGTAAATGGTGAAAGTTGGCTGTGAAAACTGATGAGGGAGTCTGGCCTTGTTAATTCTCCTAACAAAAGGTGACGTAGAAATTTGCTATAGGGCTTTACTCATTGCATCATTCCCCATGCCATGGTGGGAAGACCCCTTCTCACGCCTGTTTCTGTCCTTTTCCAACTTATCCTGGAGTGAAGACACAGAGTAGGTCTCACTAGATGGAGCTCTGGACCTATGGCGATATGAGCGATCCTTGCTTCCCCTTGACCCATCACTTGGTGATGATGGTGGACTCCTTCTATCACGCTCCCTACGTCTCAACCTCCTGCGTAGGTGATCTATCTCCTGTTGCAACTTTCGTGTCTCCTGATCATGTGAGACATGACTTATTGTCCTTGAATGACTCCGCTCAGTACGGTCTATGTGGTAGGACTTTACCATAACGCTTGGGGTGCGTTGCCTATCTCTCCTTCACTCCAAGTTAACAAATTGGTTCTCCCCTTGCGAGCCAACCGATTCTTCCCTATCTTGGCCTACATTAGCCATGACTCCTCAGGACAACTCCACAGCACCTTGATATTCCCACAGACGACGCCAATTGTAGGGACCAAAAAATCTAACAACCCAAGCCCACTTAGAACAATGGGTTTGCACAATTCAACTATAGCCCAAATCAATAAATTTGTAAGAGAGAGAATCACACAACAAGAGAGGGCCTTGCCTGAGGATGAAAATAAGGAAGAAATGCTTAATATTATAAAGTATGTGAGCAAATGTTTCAGTATAAGACTGCCCGAGGAGGCCAATGTTACAAAGAAAAATACACTGTTCACTCTCTTCTCTCAATGTTCTTATTGTTACTTTTTTCTTTCTGATATTTATGTCTCCCCCCCTTTTCTCTGAGAACCATCTTTTTCTTATATACTCCTTCCACTTCACATCCTAACCCCCCATCTTTACCTACCAAATTTCTCCTAGCGACACTTGTCCTTTTAAACATTTGAGGAAGGTGGTAGAAGGAGTTGCTTAGCTGTGAATTACACTGTTCAAGCGACTTCCTCATCAATGCAGCTGATAAAAATATTGCCCACCATTTAATGCGGAGGCAACAAGCTACTTCTTGCTGTAAACATCCCCTACTCATGATTCTCTTTCCTCAGCCAATCCTTCCCACCTGAAGCTCCTAAAAACCTTTTGGCCTCTTTTCCTCTTATCCTCGGGTAACCTCCCTCTTCGGACATGTAATGCCTCAATATCAACTCTATAGTTCAACAACCTTTTCCTTGGTCCTCAGGCCCCCACAGATTTGATGAAGAATTTGGATTGTAATCAAATTAAAATTTTTATCAACTTAGAAATTATAGGAGAAGAAGATAAGAACCAAAAAAAAAAAAAAATTATACATATTTTAAATTTTAAAAATTTTTTCTGCAATTTAGTGAAGTTACTTGGCATAACCATGGTTTTTAAGCTCAACTTTTATTTTGTACTAGTATTATGCCCGTGCGATGTACGGCTTAATCAAAATTCATACGTAAATAGTTTTTTTTTTTAATTAATTTACTTAAAATTAAATAATAGAATAGATAATAAAAATAAATAAATATTTTACTTTTAAGTTATAGTATAGTAAATTCATATTGTGTGAAACTAAGGTATTATGAAATACATACATATATATATATATATATATATATATATATATAAGTAATAATAAATCAAGTTAGATAATATGTTACATCTTCCCAATTTTCGGAAGACTTACAGAAAAATTGACTTGTTCTATATGTGAGACACCACTGTTAATTAACGCAGCAACTAGAACTAGGTGGTCCATTGCACTTCTTCATGCTTAATGTAAAAAAGATATCCGTGTATAAAATAGGCGAAAACACCATTTTGGTCCAAATTTGTGGTCACAGTCAATTTGGTCACTATATTTTGATAACAATTTAGTTCATGTTATTTTCAACTTACACTCAATTTGGTCTCTACCATTAAATCACTAACGGAAAGCGCACACGTGGCTAACGGTATGCATTGTTGGCATGCCTAATGTTGCTGTGTCTAAATTTAAGTGTCCACGTCAGCGCTAAAGATGACAGAAAAAGACACATCAACATTTAAAAAAAAATCAAATTAAACAAAAATTAATTATGAAAAAGGTGAACCACTAGACCAAAAATTAAAATAATAAATCCATAAAAAATACAAAAATTCTTGAAATCCATTGCTTTGTAGCACAAGAGGTTTTTTTGTGTGTGTGTGTGTGTCGATAGTGCAAGAGTTCTGGTCATATTGTATTGTCTTTTATTTGGATTAAGTTTTGTATGATTGGAAGATGACTACTTGCCAGCATCCTTCATCCCTTTTTTTAATTGGTCTTTTTTTTTGCTGTTAAGGTTTTAGGAAAATCTCTTGTATACTCCGTGTACTTGAGGTTTTTGCGCATTTTCAATTAAATTTTTGTTTACCTATTCAAGGAATAAAATAAAATGATATAAAAAAGACATTTTCACAGCCAAGCTCTTTCAAAGTTACATTACTTCAATGACTGTTGCTACTGTCTTAGGACACACACACACACACACACACACAAGCCGTTCCCTACTAAGGATCAAGGGAAAATATTGTAATGCACAGCAGCTCTATCTTTGTGTCTTATATATGTGTGTTTTACATTTAAATTTTGATCTGAGTGGTTGGCAAGAACTATGAGCTGTGAAAGCAATGATGATGACTCAAAAAAAAAAAAAAAAAAAAAAAAAAAAAAAGTAGAAAGATGAAGGGGATCCAAATTGTGCAAAAGTAATAATTGTATCTGGTGAGATTGCTATAAATATTTGTGGAGCCTAGTAGGGTGTTTTTCTGATTTTATGTAATTTCTTTCGCTTCATATAGTCTTTGTTTACCTGAGGACGTTTGTTGTCATTGTATATATTGGTTTGCAATATGCACGTAAATGCAGTATTGCTCATTAAATATGGGCAGAAATATTTTAAATTTATGCATCAATTTTTCCTTATAATTAATTTTAATCATTTTGATTCCTTGAAATTAAATTTCTTGGAGTGGGGTGACTGACAAGGATATGGACTAGACCTTTTGATGACTGAAATTTTAAATTTTCTTCTGTGCCTTGTTTTACATGAATGAAGAGATTCAGGTTGTAAAAAACTGGGCATTTCCTTTCGTTCATGTTGTTATCAATCAATTGAAACTCCATGATGTATACGACCTTTCTCTGCCTGATAATGTTGTATAATTATAACTGGTGCAAGTTGATTCAACTTCTAAGACTATATTAATTTCTAACTAGACCTCCGTTTAAAATAGCTTTGCATGGGACCCAAGTTATGTGGTGTTTTGCAAGTCTTCCGCCAGTCTTCAAAGCTCAGCTTTCTAAGAAGAGATTTTTTGCTTTGGCAGAGAAAAATTGGCTTCGAATGAAGTTGATTTTCATTTGGAGATGTGAACAACACAAGTTTGAGATAAGATTGGGTCACATATTTCCAACCATCACCTCAAATAAAAGCGACATTTTGGTGAAAAGAATCAAACTAAGCTTGAAAAGACTATAACATTGGTGTTCACACAGAAAACACTCAGTGAGAAGCAAGAAAGTTAGAGAGAAAGTTCAGAGAGAGAGATGAGAAAAGAATAGAGAATTCTGGACGAATGTTCACACTACTATTCATTACACTTGATGTACAATATATATATTACAAGGAGATCAATAACTGCTCAACTGAGATCCCGTAAATCTCGGGATTGATCCGTAAAGTGTGGAGGAAAACCAGGAAAGGATTAACTATCATAACTACCTAATGACCTGTTCTAATGAAGCTAAGAAGCAATTAATCAAAGAAGAGGAAAGACGATAGTGTTTCACTAAATACAATTACATCATTGTTTTAAATAGAACGATACCGTTCTGCTTCAGATATAAGAAGGTTATGCTAGCCGTTGTAAAAACTAGCCGTTGAAGCTCTGGAATTTTGAACATTACTCTGGTTTGTGACTTTGTTCTTAACATCCCCCCTCAAACACGAGGCTGTGTCAGACAAGAGTTTGCCATGAAGAAACAGAAAATGAGGACCAGGCAATGGCTTAGTGAAAATATCAGCGAAATTGTCACGGCCAGAGATGAATTTGATCCCCAAAGCACTACAAAGAACACAACCCCTCACATAATGATAATCGACTTCAATGTGCTTGGTTTTGGAATGAAAGACAGGATTGGAGGCCAAATCAATTGCAGAGTTGTTGTCACACCAAAGAATTGGAATGTGAGGAAGAAACAATTTAAGTTCCTTAAAGAAAGTACGAAGCCAAGCCAACTCTGCCGCTGTGGAAGAACATGAGACAGTGGACTGCTTCTTGGAAGACCATGAAATTGGGCTTGAACCAAGAAAAACTAATATCCCAGTAGTAGATTTTCTGTTTGTTGGGTCACCAGCCCAATCCGCTTCAGAAAAGGCAGAGAAGGTAAGTGGACCAAGAGCAAGATGAATACCAAAATGCAAAGTTCCTCTCACATAACGAAGAACACGCTTGGCTGTCTCTAAATGAGAAGTAGTGGGATGGTGCATAAACTGGCACAGTTGAGGCAGACTAAAAGCCAAATCGGGGCGTGTGAATGTTAAGTACTGGAGAGCACCCACAATTCTTCTATACCCAGAAGGATCAGGTAAAACAGATCCATCAAAAGGAGTAAGAAGAACATTGGGACAACATGGAGTCTTTGCAGGCTTAGAATTCTCCATCTTGAATCTATGAAGCACATCAAAGGCATATTTGGATTGGCACAAGGTGAGACCAAATCTAGAAGGCACAACTTGAATGCCCAAGAAATAAGAGAGAGCACCCAAATCCTTAAGCTCAAAAGCCTTACTAAGAGCAGTGACAAGATGAGATACTTGTGAATTGGAATTGCTAGTAATGATAATATCATCAACATACACTAGTAGATAAATGATAGTCTGATGAGAGTGAAATACAAACAAGGAGGAATTTGCCATGGAAGCTTCAAAACCAAGATGCAAAAGCCGGGAAGTAAATTTGTCAAACCAGGCTCTTGGGGCTTGTTTCAAGCCATACAAAGATTTGTGTAATCTGCACACATGATTAGGGAATTTGTGATCCACATAGCCTGGTGGTTGCTCCATATACACTTTCTCCTTTAGAAAACCATGGAGGAAGGCATTAGAGACATCCAACTGCCTGAGAGGCCAATGAAAGCTCACTGCAATAGAAAGAACAAGTCTCACTGTAGTTGGTTTTACAACTGGACTAAATGTCTTGGTGTAGTCCACTTCTGCCTGTTGATGAAATCCCTTAGCAACCAATCTTGCTTTATAACGAGCAATGGTGCCATCACTATGTAATTTCAGCTTATAAACCCATTTACAACCCACTAAATTAATGCCAGGAACAGCAGGAACAAGAGACCAAGTCTTCTACCTTTGCAAAGCAGAAAATTCCTCATCCATGGCTTGAACCCATTGAGGAAACTTACAAGCAATCTTATATGATGGGGGTTCAGTATAAGTATAATCAACCACAACCTTGTAACATAGTTTAGGCTTGGGGATACCATTCTTTGATCTGGTGGTCATAGGATGGGTATTCACAGGAGCAAGAATAGATGTAGTGGAATCAGGATGGGAAGAGGTAGTTGGAATAGAAATAGGTTGAATAGATGGTGATGGAGCAGAAGGTGTAGGAACAGATAGAGATGATGTATGATTTGGAGGTGTAGTGTGAGAAATGGAGGTAGGTGGAGAAACAGGTGTAGTAAGAGGGATAGAGGCAGATGGATTTGATTTTGTGGAAGTGTCAGATTAGGGAAGATGACAAGAAGTGTTAGACTAAGTAGTAGGACTAGGTTGTGTAGTGTGAGATAGATGGTTAGAATAAGGACCTAGGATAAAGGGCTGATTGGAAGAGTGTAAATATAGTAGATTGGATATCCAAGTATCAAGATTAGGTGTATTAGGGGCTAAAACAGAAGAGGGAGTAAAAGAAAAGGGAAACTTAGCTTCATTGAACAAAACATGCCCGCAAGTATACAGTTTGTGAGTCAGCAAGTCAAGACATAAGTAGCCTTTTGAAATTGCAAAATAGCCTAAGAAAATACACTCTGTGGTCTTATGATTGAGCTTGTGTTTGGTGTATGGCCTAAGAAAGGGATAACAAGCACAACTAAAAATTTTAAGAGAAGATATATCAGGATGTTGACTATAGAGCTTGTACCAAGGAGAAAAGAACCCTAGAGTAGCTATTGGAATTAAATTGATTAAAGTCATAGCTGATTGAACAGAAAAAGACCAGTATAAGGAAGGTAGGGAAGCCTGAGAAAGAAGAGTGATGGTAGTTTCAATTAGGTGTCTATGCTTCCTCTCTACTAAGCCATTTTGTTGAGGTGTACAGGGACAAGAAATCTGATGAAGAATCCCATTGGAAGATAGAAAAGACTCGAAGGACTTAGAAGTATACTCACCTCCACCATCTGATCTAAGAGTTTTAATGGTTGAGGAAAATTGTGTTTTAACCATAGCATGAAACATGACAAATTTTGAGTAAACTTCAGACTTATCAAAAAGTAAGTATAGCCATGTAAAACGAGTGAAATAATCAACAAAAATGACATAATATTTGTAGCCATTTATTGAATTAAGAGGTGCAAGACCCCACAAACCAGTATGTACAAGTTCAAAAGGGGAATTAGCTACAAATCTTGAACTAGGAAATGGAAGTCTATACATTTTGCCATGAAGACAGTGAATACAAGAATTGACAAAATTAGCACTATTATTGAAAGACAATCCATTATTTTGTAACAAAAGCTTAAGGACTTGAGAGTTAGGATTGCCATGTCTGCTGTGCCATAAATGCCCACTAGAAGAAGAAAGTTGGATTGAATTGCACAGTTTATTAGATGGAATACACACCACCTTAACTCTTGCCCTTGTATAGTGTTTTCCCCGTGGCCAAGGCCTGAATGAGCAAGGTGTTTTCATCAAAGTAACACCAACAATTATTATCTTGACAAAGTTTGTGAACTGAAGCAAGATTAGAAGCAACAGAGGGAACTCTACGCACATTTCTAAGTTGAATAGGCAAATTAGAAGAAGGGATTAGTGAGTTACCTATATGAGTAATAGGCAAATTTTGACCATTACCAACTGTGAGATGCTCTTGACCAGTGTAAGGTTTGGGAAAGCTCAAATGGTTGAGGCTTGAAGTGACATGGTCTGTAGCTGCACTGTCTGCCAGCCAAGGTTGCTCCTAAGCTATCATGGAGTTGGAAGAAGTGGCCATAACAGCTAACTTTGTGGGTGGATGTTTGCCTTGATAGGCATAATCCATCCTGTGATAGCAGTCTAAGACAAGATGACCTGCCTTACCTCAAATCTGACAGATTGGCCTTTTTGGTCTTGCATTAGAGCATTGAGATTGTGAAAACTGGTTGAACTGATTAGGTGATGAACCTCTTCCTCTATTATTAGACTGGTTGTGATTATTATATCCACCAGTGTTGTTAAATCTTGGTGCAGTGTTAACTTCCATTGCAAAGGTGGAGTCTTTGATCTCCATTCCTTCATTCAATGATTCTTCTTCTGCATTCAACAAAGTAGCTAGCTCATCAAAACTTAATTTGGTGCTTCTGGTTCTGATTGCAGACTTGAAAGCACTTAATTCTTTTGGAAGGCCTTTGATTGCTACATGAAGCAGTTCTTCATCATCCAAGAATACATCAACTGCCATAAGCTTGTCTCTTATCACTTTAATTTTCTACAGATATGTGTCCACAGAATCATATCCTTTCTTCACATTATGCAGCTCACCCTTTAGAATCATCACATGTGACCTTGAGATTGAAGAAATTTTTTTTTCAAGAACCTTCCAGACTTCTTGAGCTAAAGAACATCCAACAATTATAGCTAACACTGAAGGAGTGAAGGTTGAGCTAATGAAAGTGAGAAGTGCCTTTTCCTTTGATTTCCAAATGAGATAATTTGGATTAAGCACTGAAGTGATGGTACTAGATAAATCCTTGAGAAATTTCTAAGGAACAAGTGGAACTTCATCAAGAAGCTCAAACATGGAGTATGTTTCTAACACGATGGAGATCTGATACTTCCAAACAATGTAATTGGAAGAATCGAGTATAACTGTCGTCATATTTGACATATTCGACAGTAATAGCAGAGGCTAATTAGTGAGATTGATGGAGGTGGATGTGGAAGTTGAAGGCATGGTTGTGGAGGTTGAAGGCACAGTCGTAGAAGTTGAAGCTGAAGTAGTTTTTGCCATTGATGCTAGGATCGATTGCTGCTCTGATACCATGAAAAGAATCAAACTAAGCTTGAAAAGACTATAACAATGGTGTTCACACAGAAAACACTCAGTGAGAAGCAAGAAAATTAGAGAGAAAGTTCAGAGAGAGAGATGACAAAAGAATAGAGAATTCTGGAAGAATGTTCACACTATTATTTATTACACTTGATGTACAATATATATATTACAAGGAGATCAATCACTGCTCAACTGAGATCCCGTAAATCTCGGGATTGATTCGTTAAGTGTGGAGGAAAATCAGGAAAGGATTAACTGTCATAACTACCTGATGACCTGTTCTAATGAAGCTAAGAAGCAATTAATCAAAGAAGAGCAAAGACAACAACGTTTCACTAAATACAATTACATCATTGTTTTAAATAGAACGACACTGTTTTGCTTCAGATATAAGAAGGCTGTGCTATCGTTGGAAAAACTAGCCGTTGAAGCTCTGGAATTTTGAACATTACTCTAGTTTGTGACTTTACTCTTAACATTTGAAACTGCATTGCATCTTCAAGTTCAGTAATAGAAAAACTCACAAGAGTGCAATAAATATGTTTGTTTTCAGAATGCATAAGAAGATTTATTTATTTATTTATTTATTTTGTATATTATTTTTTGTCAATATCATGAAACAAAATTTGTATGCTTTTCTTCAAACTTACGTGGATTTGAATTTGTCATTTATTTTTTTACAAAATTTGTCATTATTTAATATATGTATATATATATATATATATTAGTTTGTTTTTTGGGTTACTTTATCCTAATTTTTTTTTTTGTTTTGACATAAATTAGATTTTTTTTTAATTAAGTTTACGTTAATGTTAATACATATTAGCTATCATTTGATACTTTATCCACACACACACACACACACACACAAAATTAACGTTTAAATTAGGCTAAAAGTAAAATTGTTACTTTATAAAAAAATGGATACAATACTTATTGTTACTTTATCCAAATAAGTCGATAAGAACAAATAGAATTAGAGTCTTACTTAAACTTAAACTTGTTTGTTAAATGGATTAGATGAAGAATTTGGATTGTAATCAAATTAAAATTTTTATCAACTTAGAAATTATAGGAGAAGAAAATTATATATATTTTTTAAATCTAAAAAAATTTCTGCAATTAAAGATGCATTAGAACGTGACGTGTAGTAATTAAAAAAAAAGTTGTTGCTTTTTTTATAATACACTACACGTAAAGAAATAAGGATTAGATGAAGAATTAGGATTGCAATCAAATTAAGATTAAATAAGGATTAGATGGATTATATGAAGAATATGGATTGTAATCAAATTAAGATTTTTATCAACTTAGAGATTATAGGAGAAGAAAATTTTTATATATTTTTTAAATCTAAAAATCTAAAAAAATTCTGCAATTTGGTGAAGGCACTTGGCGCAACCACGACGTCTAAGCCTAACTTTGATTATATATATAGAGCCAGACAAACTTTCGCCTTTTAATTTTCTTTCCAAAAATGTTTGGGGATGAAAATTTGAGTTTTTGAGGGAATAGAAATAAATGAGTATTTTCTCCTATCCATTCCATTTCCTTCCACAATCCCACTTAATATATATATATATATATATATATATATAGCCAGACAAACTTTCGCCTTTTAATTTTCTTTCCAAAAATGTTTGAGGATGAAAATTTGAGTTTTTGAGGAAATAGAAATAAATGAGTATTTTCTCCTACCCATTCCATTTCCTTCCACAATCCCACTTAAACTTCTAAATAAAGAAATGATCTTTCCATCCTCTCTATTTAAACTCTCAAACAAGAGAATGGAAAGAATAGTTTAATTTTTTTTTTATTCTATTCCCTCATTCCAATTGAAGTGTTAAAGGTTAGTGGAATGTGGTGAAGATTTAAAATCAAACGAAAACATAAGCAAGAAAAAGAATATAGACTATTGTTAAAGAAGTGCAATGTCAAGTATATCTACAAAAACAATTTTGGGTGTTACTACGTTAATGCCATGTAGACTAGGGACTAGTAGTTAATAATATATGCAGTTAAAAGATTAATCTAAATTTATAACATTCCAAAAAATCATTTGAATACTTAAAATATTTGTTGTAGTGGTAGCATCACTCAAACAAAAAGTAATTAAAAATTTAATTCTTATGTTATTAATGTGGTCTTTAGTAATAACTTTAATATTTTTCATATGCTCTAGATGAAACCCCATTATCAAAGTTACAACTTCCATGGGCTTAATATATTACTTCGATTAAAAGTTTTAAGACTTGGATTAGGTTCAATGTCCAATTGTACTGTACCATCTAAATGATGACATATATCTAATAGTAGACACATGACATCATTCAGATGGGTGCAGTACAACTGGACACTACAGTGGACATAATCCTTTCCCAAAACTTTATTACTGAAAATTTCAATTTATTTTAAATTGTTCAAATCATCCACCATAATTTGGGTTTAGAAGTGGGTTTAGGCTGCTAGAATTTGATGGGCTCCGATAATGAGTTACTGGGTTTAGCAAAGAATGGGCCTGAACCCATCTAATCTTCTTCCCCCATTTTAATTTCCCACGATTTCTTCTTCATCAAATCTCTGTTTCCTGGCGGGGATTTGGTGCTAGAGAGAGAGAGAGAGAGAGAGAGATAGAGAGAGAGAATGAACCAAAATCAGCAACAGCAAGCGAGCGATGGCAGACACGATGATGACGCTGCGCTCTCTGATTTTCTCGCTTCCTTAATGGACTACACTCCCACCGTAACTCTCTCTCTCTCTCTCTCAAATTTGAATTTATTGTTTTTTATATTAAAATTTTAATGGGTTTGTATTGAATTTTACTTTCTCAGATACCAGACGAGTTGGTGGAGCATTACTTAGCCAAGAGTGGATTTCAATGTCCCGATGTTCGATTGTACGTGTTATTTATTTATTTATTGATTTTTTCCAAATAAAAATTGAAATGAAACAAATTTTAAGATTTATGTTGTTAAGGTTCTTTGTCTGTTTTTGAGGATTTGAATAAATATTATCAGTGTTTGTTAGTTTTTCCTTTTTGAAATTTAGTGCTTAATTCCAAATTTTGATGGGAATTAACTAAGGGGTGTGCTTTCAAAGTTCTTATAACCATGGTGCTCAGGGTGAGGAGGTGGGTTCAAGTTCTTATAAATTTGAGTAACTTTACAAATAAAGAAAAGTTCAAATCTTGCTGAAGACATTAAAGAAGAATGGATTTTGATGTTATATTTATGCATGTTTTTGGGTTTTTTTTCTTTTAATGCTATATCTTGTCTGATTAAATTTTATTTTATTTTATTTTTTTGCAGAATTAGGCTGGTGGCTGTTGCTACGCAAAAGTTTGTATCTGAGGTTGCAAGTGATGCTCTTCAGTATGCTACTCAACTCTTCTTATACCATGTCATCATGTAGATACATTCATGCACATACATGTAGATACACGGCACACCAATATATGTTTTCAAACTCAAAAAATATGATCCTTTTCTATGATTTGGGAATACAAACTGGAATGCAACAAGTATTTTACGTTTTGAGGGAGAGGCATAAGGGTGGGTGTAGAAGTTGGGGAGCTCTTTGTACTTGACATATTATTTATTTATTTATTTTTTATGTTTCTTTGAAACAAAACACCAGTAATTTCAAAGATGCAAAGTGGAGTTGGGCTTACTACTTAGATGCTTTATCTACTACATGCTTGGCTTCTTATACTTCAATCAGCTATTTCAATGTCTGCATTGAATATCTACATACTAATTGACAAATAATACATCCTTGAACTAAAATGGGTGGTGAATATTATTTTATTAAAAAATTAAAATTAAAATTTTGAAAGTCTGAGTATATGTTGTTGGTAATCAGATAACAAAAACCAACTGGTGACCCAACTTAGACCTTGTATGGGTGTGTGAAGGAATATAGGCTTTGTGACAAAGATGCTGTATATCTGGCTTTGAATGTGTGTTTTCTAACAGTTTTCTGTGTTAGTTTGGATCCAATTTAGATGTCAATTTGATTCTAAATTTTTTTCATGGAAGAGCTATAGGTCACCCTCAATACTAACAACTTGAAATTCCAGTCCTTGGCAGTTGCTTTTCTATGTTTAACCTTGTATGACATCTAATATAGGCAATGCAAGGCAAGACAGGCAGCAGTTGTAAAGGACAAAAGGGATAAGCAGCAAAAGGTGCTCTGCATGCACTCTTTGTGTTCATTTGCCTTTATATCATGATTATTGCTGGCTTGCCTAAGTTTTTCCTGGGTACAGGATAAGCGCCTAATATTGACAATGGAGGACCTCTCAAGATCACTTCGTGAGGTAAGCATTGAAGTGTTTTATGACATTTATATGCCAGTTTTACTGTAATTATTATTATTATTATTATTTATTTCCTAAGATGTGTGTGTGTGTGCTAGGGTCTTTTTACGGTATGATATCATTTAGGATTTGTTTAGTAATGTATTTTTTTTTTTAGGAGCCTTTAAATAGGCCTACAATTTGTAAAACAAGAATAGATGTCTATTATCAATCAAATTTTAGTTAGTTTATTTTTTATCATATGGTGGAATCCAAAATTCTTTCTTGTGGATTCAAGGAGTCCCCGATGGAAATTTTCCATTTTGCATTAATTGGTATAAGAACTTGTTGACATTCTGATATGGGGAAAGCGAAATGAAGGAAACTACCCTATTGACAGTGATTGTGGGGAGCGGGCCCTCAAGGTGGTAATTTATGCTAATGATGAGTGATTGACTTGTGGACTCTAGGAGATTTTCTACATGCTTATCGATCTATGTTTAAAATTCAAAAGAGATCACAAATATGGTAGGTATATTCGTATCAGATTCTGCGCTCATGGCCAAACTCTTGATCAACATGTTCTTAATTTTAATGATATCTCATGCTTTAATGGTAGATCATACCAATAATTCATAGATTTGATCATTGATCTCGAGGATTGTTTTGATAATGCAAAAATCCTTAAGGATTTCAAGGTGCAACTTGTATGAAGCAAGCTTGAGAGTGATGTGGAAGATTGGTGGAATGATATAGAATATTTCAAAATGTGAAGAGGTAAGCCTAAAATTTATTCATTGCCAAGAATGTGGAAGGTGATGGTAAACTTCTTCTTTACATGTGATTTTGATGAAAT
This sequence comes from Quercus aquifolioides, assembly GCA_019022515.1. Lineage (NCBI taxonomy): Eukaryota > Viridiplantae > Streptophyta > Magnoliopsida > Fagales > Fagaceae > Quercus > Quercus aquifolioides. The sequence continues at coordinate 34,294,550 of CM032326.1, forward strand.
ATTGCTTCATACAAGTCAAATTATATGGTAATTAATTCATACAGTATGAATAATAACAAGAATTATGGCTTTCACTTATTAAGTGAAGAGCCAGGTTTAGAGTTCAATAATGTCCAACCAATTTTGAAAGAAATATCAAATATGTTGAATGTGATGAACAAGTTAAGATTGAAGGCCAAAATAATGTTTTGAAAGAAATTTTTGAAGAGGCTAAAGAGGAAAATTCGAATTGATTGAGGAGAATGGTGAAACTCATGGGTGGAAATTGCTGAGAGTAGTTTGGAAGATTTATTAAAGTCAAATATGATGTTGAGCTTATAACTCTCAAGTCTTTGGATCCTATTGACAATACATCAAAGATCATTTGTTTTCTAGGAGTACAAAATTTTAATCTTGTCTTCAATCCTTTATTGGTTGAGAAGAAATTTTAAGTTATGCCATCATAAGGATACAAGTTTCAAAGTTGGATCAAGTTATTGAAATATTTGAAGTATCTATTTAATTCCTTTGTCTGGTTAGACACATTTCTGTGTGGCAATATTCTCTAGAATCTCCTATTGTTTGAGTTGAGATATGGGCCTTTCATTACAGTAATTGGGTTGGTTTAGTGAGAAGCCTAACCCTATGATACGATCCTCTATACATTGTGTGTGTTTTTTTTATTATATACATCAAAATCATGTATGAGAGGAGTCACACAATCTTTAGAGATCAAGATTTGTTTCGTCGCCCCTTTTGAAATGGTGGCTAGGATGTTCTCTCATAATATTTCATGTAATATTCTAATTATAATTTTAGAGAGGTTTCCTTGATAGATCATGATTTAATTCTGGCACATCCTATGTCTGATGGTTGTTCTTTCATTGTTGTATACATCTGCATCGATTTGATTTGTAAGTTAATCCACAAAATGAGGTGGAATTTCAGGATGATACTTGGTCTAGCGAATCCTAGAAGGGTAATGATTAAACTTTCAATATTTTTTGGTTTGTAAGATTTGAACCTAATGCTTATGCAACATTGGTCTACCTTTGTACCAACTAAGCCAAGGCCAAGGATGGTTCACAAATTTTTTTTATTGCAGTTAGAACTCAGTTGTAATGTTGGATAGGGTTCTTTTTTGGAAAAAATATTGTTTCCATCTTTAAAGTTTGCATGAAGTTCATTTTTTGTCCCTAAACTATCAAAAGTTCTTTTTTCATCCTTAAACTATTGAAAACGTTTACACTTTATGTCATTTTGTTCACTTTCGTTAACTTTCTATCCTATGTGTCTAACAAAATGCCTAGGTGGCATCACTAGATAAAAAAAAAATTCTTCCTTTCCTTTCTTACATTGTCTTGGCAACCAAATACAAATTAATCACAATCTCACCTAACCATCCTTACTCTGCCTCATTGCTGTGCACTTCCTCAGCGTTGCAACCACCACCACAACACCTCACTGTTGGTGTGATGGGATTGAGATCTGCTTGCATCCCGTTGGTGGTGGGATCACAATCTCCCCCACACCCACCTCTCTTTTTTATTTGTTTTCTATACTCTTTTATTGTACAACAATTGTATCTGAATGAACATTTGTGGAAAAGAGAGAGATTGGGGAGGATATATACCAATGAAAGAATAGAGGTATGATGGATTTCATGGTTGCTTGGGTATAAACAAAGACATGACTGCCTTGTTCCGCCATGGGCAGCCATACTTGGTGAATCTGACCACCCCCTGATTTGTTTCAGCCATACGGTATGTATCCAAAAAAAAAAAAAAGTTTCAGCCATACGGTAAATGTTTTATTTTTCATTAAACCTGTGCTACTAACAACTGACACATTTTATATGACAAATTTATGCACTTAATTCATTAAAAAAAGTGAGACATTTTACTGGGTCTCTAATTGGGGTTGTGGTTAAACACCCATGGAAACATAGATTAACTTGACATTACATACAGAGACACAAGCCAGCATTATATATCCTAAGGGCATATGGAATATTATTGTCCCAGCTTTGAATTCATTTGTTTGAAAGTTGCAGTAGAATTAATTGAATGCCAGTTATGTCTCTTTGTTGGCGTTTGGAATTGTTTTTGATATATTGTCTCTGATTTAGATGTTCTATAATTTATTTCCCTGATTTTGTTATTATTATTAGTATTTTGGTCATCATCATAATCAAGAACCTGATCCTTGGTCACTTTTCCTTTTTTGGTTAGTAATCCATTGTTTTTTATTGATGAGCAGTATGGCGTGAATGTGAAGCACCAAGACTATTTTGCTGATAGCCCTTCAACTGGGGTGGATCCTGCTTCAAGAGATGAATGAACTTTGGATTGAATCTATACAAGAGGATTTCAAGTTCTTTTACATTATGTAGGGATTGCACAAATACTGCTATGTAGGTGGGTGATGTTCATTCTATCTTACATGAATATTTAATAGTTATCATAATTAATACTTTGTTTTTAATCTTAGCTTCGTTTGTCTGCACCCCTGATTTCTTGCAGTAAGGTAGAAATTTTGACATGCTGTATCTCTGATATACAAATTCGTTTCAAATAGTTTTATCTGTTTTGAGTAATCAACTTAACACATGCATGTGCGTGCTTTGCATGTGTTGTGTGCATGCAAACACACATGGTCTCATGTGAAAACACACACAAGAGAGACCATACCTATATCCATACTTCTTTAATAGGGATGAACTTGCAAATCTCTTAGATGCTTTAATATGTAAGAGCAGTGACCCTCATGGTGTGCCACGGTAATGAATAAGTTCACTGGGTTGAAGTATGCAAGTGTAGAGATTGGGTTCCAATTAGGTAAACTTGTTGATCTGTGTATTTAGTACTCTCTTTTTCTTTTTTCTTTTATTATTTTAAATAGAGAACTTTTTTCTGATGCCACACCAACTTCTTTATATCCCATTTTGCCACTGCAATTCAGTATAAACCGTACAGCTAGCTAATTTTTGAAGGTAATCAATAATTTTCATACAAATTGATTGCTGGCCGTGGGTTTGCTACATTCTAAAATTTGATGAGCAACCCAATCTGGTTTCTGCAACTCACTTCATTAATTTTGATCTATAAAGCTTGCAACTACTGAATTAATCTAATTGTAGTACTACTCAGAGCTCAAGTAGATTCCTACTAATATTATATTTTATATTGTTACATAATGATAGTATCATATTCTACATTAAGGAAAAGACTGTATACATCATATTATTCACGAGTTCCTTTTTATCCTCTTTGCACCCCCGAAGACAATGTCTCTGTGTGCCACTGGTTGATTTGGTCCCGAGCATAGTTCCATGATGTTGTCTACCCATAGCATGATATGCAAGTAATTCAACGACCACACTTGAGGATTGAATCTGTGCTAGAGGAGGGCGACAAATACTTGCCAAATGATTGAGGAATCGACAACAAGATCTCAGATTCTTCGACACTTGTAAAGTTACCAAAACAAGCACTGTCATGTGGTAATTCTGGCAGATCAGCGTTGCCATCCAAAAACTGCATCACTTGCTTCATGCTAGGCCTGGCTGCTGGCGTTGAGTGTGAGCAAAGCAAGCCTAGTTTCAAGACCAACTTCATTTCCTCCACCACATAATTACTTTCCAATCTAGGATCACTAGCATCAAGGATGGCTCCTTTTCTCCAACACTCGAAGACCCAATCAACCAAAATTACCTCTTCAGGTTGTCCTTGTGGCTCTATAGGCTTTCTTCCACAAGCCACCTCCAGCACGAAAGCCCCAAAGGCAAACACATCAGTGCAAGTGGTTGCCCTTCCTGTTCTAGTAAGCTCGGGAGCCAAATAACCCACAGTTCCAGCCACATTGGTGGTTTGGGTATTGGTACCGTGGTCGCATAATCTGGCAAGGCCAAAATCTCCTAGCCTTCCATTTAATTCAGCATCTAATAGAACATTGCTTGCTTTTACATCTCTATGTAGAACAACTTGTTCCCACTCTTCATGGAGGTAGAGAAGGCCAGATGCTACTCCTTTGAGGATTTGAAATCGTTGAAGCCAGTTAAGTTTTGGTTTTTCATTGCCATATAAGAACTTGTCAAGGCTTCCATTGGACATATAATCATAGACCAAGAGGAGTTCACCCTTTCGCCGGCAATATCCTAGGAGCTGCACCAAGTTCCTGTGCCTCAGCCTACCCATGCTAATGATCTCAGCCACAAATTCCTTCATCCCTTGTTTGGAATCGTGGGAGACTCTCTTGACTGCAATCTGTATATTGGAAGAACGAAGTGTTCCTTTATAAACCTTTCCAAATCCCCCTTCTCCAAGAAGCTCTTTGTTTGTGAAACCTTTGGTTGCTTTGCAGAGATTCTTGTAGCTGAACCTGTGAGGACCATACTCGTTTTCCCAATCTTCTAGTATTTCAGCATATTTCTTCCTCCTCAAAATGAAAATAGCTCCAGTAACCAATATCAGTACAACCACTACTGCTATGATCAAAATCATGGTAATTTGTCCCCGTTTATCTTTACTTTTCCTCTGTCGGGGAGGTTGAGGAAGCTTCGAAACATCGAGGCTTTGTGCTTGTCCACTTTTATTAAAGCTCCATCCAAGAATGTAGTGGTCACTTGTAACTGCACCAGTGGCTGCAGAGAAACCAACAAACATGGATTCCAAGAGAATTTGAGACATATTGATGTGTGTTGACAAGAGAGGCCGATTTGGTTTTGGGATGCTGGTCGGGGCTAGTGTTACGTTCAGTAGTTTTTCTGTTTCATTGTAGTCTATCCAAAGATGCATTGGGTTGCCACTTACTAGCTCCAAGCTTATATTCTTTCTTTCTTGATCAGAAAAGTAGGTTGCAGTAGCTGATTCAATTGATTTCAGGCTGTTCACATCGATTCCCACATGGTTGTTGTCTATATCTTGAAATTCTTGACCCTCTATAGTATCAAGCTCAATGGCTAATAAGTGGTTTGTTGAAAGGCCATTATTTGAGGCATTCAGGAGTCCTAGATAATTGCTGGCTACAACATCGGTGAATTTCCATGAGGGACTGATGGTGAAGGCAATTCCATGGCCACCTTTTGATGGTGTTTCAGGAACTATTGCAAATACAAAGTTTGTGGAAAATGAAAGAGACTGAGTTAAACCCGAAGAAGCGTTGAATTTTAGAGGAAGTTGGTAGAAAGCATAACCAACTTGTAGTTCTGAATTGTTGGTGAGTTGCAATAGACCATTGGGGTGGATTCGAGCGGTTCCATCTAGATGCAGATTTGCTTGATGGAAGCCATTGTAGATGAACTGGTCATTTTGAGCAAGCATCAATGGAATCTTATGGATGAAGTAGAGAGTAACCAGAAAAGGAAGTGATGTAAGCCCAGTCGCCATTGAAAAAACTGGGAAAAATGTACATTCCTATGAACACGGGCTTTGTTTGAAATGTCAGAGTCAAAAGTCCTAGAAAATGGTGGTTTTCCTTCTCTGTCCCCAAATATTGCATGTCAAAATTATTGTATTGTGAGAAAAAGGTCCAAGTCCAACGTTTTAGAACAACAACCCCCACCCCCCCAACAAACAAAAAAAGAAAGAAAGAAGAAAAGGTCCAAATCCAACTGGATGTGAGAGGGATGGACTCCAGCGGGTCATAATAATGTCTCTCTAATTACAAACTAAAACCAGAAAGATGACTTTTGATGGTTTGTCATTCTCACCATTTAAAACACAATAGAGAAATTGTTTTTTTTCTTTTTGTTTTGTTTTTTTATGAATAAGATTTTTACTCAAAACATTACAGGCGGCTAAGACTAGGAAGCTTCCTTAGCTTCTTTTTGTTTTGTTTCTGGCAACCTTCCAGCCTCTTTGGCCTATGTTTGTAAGGAAGATGCCCTGTCTGTGTCTGTTTCTGTCTGATATATAATATTGCAGTTTACCACCAAAAAAAAAAAAAAAAGACTAAGAAGCTACATATGCAATTTCTAAATACAGCACACAAGTGGGGGCGGTGTTATGTGATCTTTAGGGGGTTGATGAACCCCCTAACTTTATCTTTAAAAATAAACTCTATCTTTAAAAATATTTTTGCACATTGTGATCATGGCCCAGCCTAGCATAAAACTAAACAACAACAAATATCAGTCCATCCAAAAACATATCTCTCTCTCTCTCTTTCACACATAAATCTTATCTCACATCTCTTCTCTATTTGACTTTCTCGATATCTTCGACTTTATGAGTAAATAGTGAGTGTTTATGAGTTGTTTTTTATGAGTGTTTATGAGTTGTTAGTGTCTCTCTTTGTTGTAAAATTTATATTTTATATGTGTGATTGTGTTTGATACTAATTGTGTGCATTATTATGTATGAATGAATGTGGCTATGTGGGTCAATAATTAATAGAATGTCAGTTGGTTGAGTTTTACCATTTAGTTTAAAACATTTTCATAAAAATAATGACAATTGCATAAAAATAAAAAATATTGTACAAACTTTACAAAATAAATTTGTCACATTTACTTATATTGACAATAGACAATGACAATTGATAATGAACTATCATATAACGATTTCAAAATATAAAAACTCATAGAAATAAATTGTAATTTTTTTTTGTGGTGTCGTTAACACTATATATTCAAGTTCTCTTTTTATTAAATTTGTTTAATTTAAGTTTTTTAATGACCCTTTTAAAAAATTTATGGAGCCACCACACAAGCCTCAAGCAACAAAATAGAAAGTAAAAGTTATCATAAACTAACTTTGAACTCAAACATCAAATATAGTAGAAGGAAACTTTAGCGTTAATATCAGAATCTCGTGACTTTGAATGACGATACACTAACATGCACGTCAATTTATACAAAAATTATTGTCTATTTAGAAGAACCTACTTTCTTATTTTAGCTAATCAAATTTTAAAACACCCACAAATGATTATCTATTCTATATTATATTTTATTAAAATATCAATTTTTTTTTTAAATGTTTTTATCTTTACATACAACAACCATGTCCACTCTCTTCATTCAACACCAGGAAACCTAAAGAAAGAATAAAAAAATGGTTTGCATAAGCTACCGTGGCTTATATATATATATATATATATATATATATATATATCTTACAAAAAAAAAAAAAAGTGACATGTATATATTTGCACAAATATTGTTGCAAAATCCCATTTTTTAGGCTTCGTCGGCTATATTTTGAATTTGGGTTTTTAAAAGTGGGCTTGGGCTATGAGAGTTTGATGGGCTCCGATAATGGGTCATTGGATTTGGCAAAGACTAGGCCGGAGCCCATCTAATCTTCTCCTCCCATTTTAATTTCTTACCTTATTTTGCTATAAAATAATTTTTAAATATGTAAATAGTATTGTGAAACTCATTTTTAATATTTTTTTTCTAAATAAAGTGATTGTGAGTCTGGTAGACAGTACCCTTTGTCTCCTAAAAGCTGAAACGCATGCAAAAAGAAAAAAAAAAAAAACGCCAGAGGCTGGAAAATAATTCCTATCGAAACGTATACTTCATCCATCTCTGTTTGGCGGCAGGGATTTGGTGCGAGAGAGAGAGAGAGAGAGAGACAGGGAGCCAAAGAGAAGAGAGAGAGAGAGAGAGAGAGAATGAACCTAAAGCCAGCAACAGCAAGCGAGCGATGGTAGACACGAATATGAAGCTGCGCTCTCTGATTTTTTGGCTTCCTTAATGGGCTACACTCCCACTGTAAGTGTTTTTTTTTTTTTTTTTCCTCTAAAAATTTTGAATTTACGGTTTTTTTTTTCATTAAAATTTTAATGGGTTTGTATTGAGTTTGACTTTCAGATACCAGACGAGTTGGTTTTCTGTTCTTGAGAATTTGATAAATGTTATTACTTGTTGGTAATTTTTCCTTTAGAAATTTTTAGTGTTTTTAATTCCAAATTATGATGGAATCAACTAAGGGCGTGTTTTCAAGTCCTTATAAATTTGGTTTTGGTTAAAGCTCTAGCTTAAATGCCATTTTTACTTCTTTTAAGGAGGTGGGTCCAAGATCTTACAAAATTTGACTGACTTGCAAATGAAAAAAAGTTTTTAAGTCTTGCTGAAGATATAATAAAGAAAGGATATTTGATGGGATATGCCTATCGGGTTTTTCTTTTAATGCTGTATATTGTCTGATTAAATTTCATTTTGGCTTTATTTTTGCAGAATTAGGCTGGTAGCTGTTGCTACTCAAAAGTTTGTATCTGAGGTTGCAGGTGGTGCTCTTCAGTATGCTACTCAACTCTTCCTATACCATTTCATCACACACATCTAGATACACCAAAATACATAGGCAAACACTTAGAATGTGATCCTTATGATTTGGGAATATAAACTAGAAGGCAACAAGGATTGAAGGTTTTGGGGGGAGAGGCATAGGGGTGGGAGTAGAAGTTGGTGAAGTCGATGTACTTGACATATTTTATTTTATATGCTTCCATACAAAGAAATACTAGTGATTTTGGAGGTGTAAGGGGGTTTGGGCTTACTACTTAGATGCTTTCAACAGTTAGCTACTATGTGCTTGGCTTTTTATACATCAAAATCTGCATTGGATATTTACATTTGCATAATATTAGACAAATAGGCAATAGCACCACGACCTTGAACTAGAATGGTGGTGAATATTGTTATATTGAAAAATGAAAATTAAATCTTTGAAAGTCTAGACTCTAGAGTATGTGTTGTCGGCAATAAGATAACAAAAACTAACTAGTGACCCACCTTGCTGGGATTTATAGTGCAAACTTAGACCTCGTATGTAGACATGGCAAAACGGGCGGGTCGGGTCGGGTTCGGGTCGGGTCAATCGGGTTGCGGGTCAAACGGGTCACGGGTCAAAAACGGGTCATTTTAAGCGGGTCAAAATCGGGTTCGGGTCAATCGGGTTGCGGGTCGGGTCGGGTTGACCCGTATTTTTCACATGAATTTTATTTTATTTTATTTTTATATAGAAAACAACATGTATCTGTCATTTGGAAAGTTATGCAACAAATTACTTAATGTAAAATGCATTATTTTGAATTCACCACTTATATCAAGAATGAACTCAGTTAAACTTATTAATACTTATTCAACAATTTTAAAATTATACAAATCCTAACATTACTATCTAAAACAAAATAACACAAAGATAAGTAAAACAAATACACAAGTTTTATTTCTACGCAATATCAACATTCCAAATATAAAACAAAATTACAAATGACTTATTGGATAACTCATTTGATAAAGAATAAAAATATATAAGAAATTTACAATCTTGAAAATTAATTTTATAATCTATTATCAGTTGTGGTTGACACTCTATTTCAATTTGAGATATACTTTAAAATTTGATTGCTTACTTATTTATACATGGTCTCTTTTATGAATATCATATTATTGTTAAGCAACACACACTCTAGGAAATATAATAATTTATTTTGAAAAGCCGTTTATTTTGGACATAAATTATTAAAAAATAGGTCTAAGTATTCATAATTTATGCTAATTTGATACTTTAGCTTCACTATTTTCACACTTGTGAATATTTCTCACATGTCTACAATTTTAAATCTATGTTTTTAACTCTACTGTAATCAGATTATCTTGGCATGTACTTTGCTATTTGATATCTAAAAATATTTACTCATTACAGAATGTTCAACCATTTATCTTTCAATTAATTTGCATATAGTTATGTAAATGTATCAATTGTTTCCTTAAAGTTCACAATAAACAATTAAACCAATATTGTCTTAGTTTTATTATTTTTTTACCAAAAAATAAAAAAAGTTTTAAAAAAATGGTTCGGGTTCGGGTCGGGTCGCGGGTCGGGTTAACCCGCAAAAAACACGGATCGGGTCACAGGTCACCCGTTTTTGCTTCGGTCAAAAAATCGGGTTCGGATCGGGTATTTTTCGGGTCGGGTCAGGTCGGGTCAGAAAATTCTGACCCGTTTTGCCATGTCTACTCGTATGGGTGTGTGAAGGTATAGAAACTTTACGACATAGATGCTATATATCTGGGTTTGAATGTGTGTTTGTTCTTTGTTAGTTTGGACTTTGGATCCAAATCTGATGTCAATTTGATCCTAACATTTTTTCATGGAAGGTCTAATTAATGACTTGAAATTACACTCCTTGGCAGTTGCTTCTAGTTTGTTATTAGATGTTTAACCTTGTATTACATCTAATATAGGCTATTCCAGGCAAGAAAGGCTGCAGTAGTCAAGGGCAAAAAGGATAGGCAGCAAAAGGTGCTCCACTTGCACTCTGTGTGTTCAGTTGCCTTTATATCATAATTAGTAAATTATGTGTGATGCACGAATAATGTTGTAATATATTATTTAAAATGGTTTTTGATAATTTTGTACATAGTTGCTAGTAACCTGTTTTTAATGAAAGGATAATAATATATTGGGTTATTTTTATCCGAGTTACAATAGCTTAAGAACAACCCTTTTGCAAAACCAATTCTCTCACCACAAATCATTTAGGTCCTATGAATCGAAGAATGTAGTCAACCTTGTCCCACCACAAATCATTTAAAACCAATTTTTTCACAATTGTTGCTTTTCCAACATCATCTCCCTATAAGCTGACCATCGCTCACAAATGACCATGTTTTGAAGACTTCTTATGATTTTCAATCTCTTAAGCATAACTAATGTTGAAGCAAATCATGTTTTAGCAACATCAAATAATTTCAAATGCATAATTCGTTCAACATTGCCAATCAATAGGTCGGGGTTGGGTAGGGTTTCTTTATGCCCGAACCCTACCCGCGGGTCCAACCCCAAAACCCGAACTCGCCCCGTTTAATAAACGGGTTTTTTTAAACATCTAAACCCGCCCCGTCGGGCCTTGTGGGCTCCGCCAGCCACTTCAGGGCCTTAATCCATGGCCATACAATCTTAAAAAAAAAAAAAAAAAAGAGTTTCCCTTTCAAACACAAAATCACAAACACTGATTCACAATATCACAAACACAAACTCACAAATTTGAGAGAGGAAATGAACCCAAAATAAAAATTGGAGAACTTGGTCCACCAAGCCTCTATCTCCGATCTTGGACTCCTACTCGGCCTCTTTCTATCTTAGACCACCAAGATCTCTGATGATTGGTGGTGGTTTCAGCCATTAATCTCACCTCTAGGCCGAAGCTCAGGCTTGACCTCAACGCGACCAAGAGCTCTTCCGATCATCACCAAAGGGCCTTTCTACTTTTCATGGCCTAAACCTCGCACATCTCTCTTTGATCTAACCTCCGTGCTTCTTCCTGGCAAATAGCAACCACCACGTGATGAGAGTGAAGGTGAGGGTGGGTCGGTGAGTGAATGAGAGTGAGGGTGACTGGGTGAGACCGTGTAAGGTGGCTTGAGAGAAAATGAGACTGAGAGTTATTGAGGGTGAGGTGAGAGCACTGAGAGGCTAAGGCGGCTTAAGCTAAGAGAGACATCAGAGAAATGAAAATAGGGTTAGGGTTTGATATAAGTGACATATATATAGGTAGGTATTTTTGTAATTTTGCTTTTAAGTTTAAATGGGTTGGGTTCGGTTCAGGTTTGGGCCGGGTTTTCACCAAAACCTGGACCCAACCTACGCTTCTGGCTTTTTTTTTTTTTTAAAACCCAAACCTGACCCTATTCGTTATTGGGCCGAGAAAAACCTGACCCATTAGGGTTGGGTTGGGCCGGGCCGGGTACCCGCGGGTCGGGCATAAATTGCCATCCCTAATCTCATAGAGTGATTTATTATGAAAATATATATAAAAGATAACTTTTGTAATCCAATTTTATTCTTCCAAACAGCCTTATTTTGAGAAGAGTTTTTTTTAGATTACGTGTATGCACAACACAAAGCGTTCAAAATGTATGAGGGTATTTAGCTTCAACAATAGACCCAGCTGATATTATTAGTAATGATTTGGACAACATTTTGAAGTCCAACCTTAGCTATGCATTCTAGAAACAACTGAGAAATATAGTGCTTGTCTTTGTACTCTTTTGTACCATTACTGGTTGTTAAGAAAATTGGCCTCCTTTTTGATGTAGCCATAAAATTGATAAGTGACATTTTTTGTGCATTCGTCCACCTATCACTTGCTATACTCAAACCCCTTTGTTTCCAAGTATCTTTTATTGTCCTCAACAACATCTCAACGTTTCCCCTTTTCTTTTGCAAAAGGTTGTTCTGAAGCTATTGTAACTCGAAGGAACATAACCCGATATATTATTATTTGCTGCATTTTTCATAATCTCAATAAAATACAGGTTTCTAGCAAAATGGAAGGGTAAGCTAGTTGAATAAAGTGTTCTAGCAATGAGACTATCTAGATGATCTTGACGTTTATAGTTAAAAGCCTTTTCTAAATGAGAATTTCCAGCCATTTTTTTCTTGTATGTATGGAAGAATGCTGGTTGAATTGTAGTTGTACTGTCAATAAGAATAGGACCAAGAGTAGTAGAAGTAGAACCAACACCAGATCGAGGGAGAAAATGTACTAGCCTACACTTTCTTATCTGAATAGCCGTATCTTCTAATTGTTGCATCTCTGCAATATACTCATTTGAAACCATAGAGAATGCTTGTATCCCTTTTCTGGGAAATCTCAACAAATGTGCTTTCACCCTAGAATAAGACCCCTGGAAATTCTCCAAATAGTAATTACATCTAAAACATTTTTTTCCACCAAAAATAGTAACATATTTCAACAATGGAGGAACATTCAGACCATTATCTGGCTGGCTAGTGACAAATTTTTTGGTCAATTTTCGGTACTCATTTAACCTACAAATAATTCAATAACAATTTGTACATTATATTTATGTCATTATCAAATAATAAAATTCATTTACAAACCAAAAAAAAAAAAAAAAGAGTCAGAAACTAAGACCCACTTGTATCAAATAATATTATATTAATATAGACATATACCAACCAAAAGACAAAACAAATAATAACCAAAACAAACCCAGATCCACCCAATACATATAGTCATATATTAACCCAAGGACAACAATCTAGAGAGATCCACAGTTTGTGTAGATCACAGTCACTGGCCCACATTGATCCACCCAAAAAAGTAAACTATAGTTACAAACTTACAATACACTGACCCACGAAACAAAGTAAACAATAGTTACAATACACGTAAAAAACAAAAGTTAAATAGGGTCGAAAGTGGCAAGAAAAAGTGAGAAATTGAGAAAGCAGCTCAGTTTGTGCGAGAGAGAAAGCAAGAAACTGAAACCGAGAGAGAGACTTAATGGTTGATGGTGATTGCAAGGTGATCTTGGGTTGCCGATTAGTGGCTTAAGCAGCGGAGATGTACTAGGTCCAGAGCGAGAAAAGCAAAGAAGAGAAATTGATTTAGAATGACTAGGGTGGAGTTTAGGGTTATTTTTGAGGTTTACTACACGAGATCGATGGAGTTGCCAGGTGTGATTTTTTTTTTCCCTGTTTTTGGCATTTTCGTGTCTCGACCGTGTTCGCGGCATATCCGAATTAAAAAAAAAAAAAAAAAAGGGGATTTTGGATCGCTGGGTACATACTTGACAATTTTTTTTTGGTAATTTTTAGGTACTCTCGGAGTACGGAGAATGGTGCTCTCTTCTCTCACATTTATAGTGGGGTCCACTCATTAAATTTATGGTGAGATCCACTATGAATGTGAGAGGAGAGAGCACCATTTCACTATACTCCGGAACTACCTAAGAATTTTCATTTTTTCTGTACACTTGTCAGACCATAATGTTGGCAATATTGTTGTGTCCGTGCTTCCTAGACGAGAATTGTGGCTTTCAATTATTAGGTGATGAGCCAAGTAAGAGTTCAATAATGTCCAACTAATTTTGAAAGAAAATTTCAAAGATGTTGAACGTGATGAACAAGTTAAGATTGAAGGCCAAGATAATGTATGCAAGAAATTGTTGAAGAGGCTGAAGAAGAAATTTTGAGTTGATTGAGGGGTGTTGGGAGGACCACAATTCAACTCCCTACAATCATTCTAAAATCAAGCCTGTGAGGTATGATGTTGAATGCTATAAAAGATTTGAGTGTATCTTTCTCATCACCAATTGGTTTTGAGGTGGAATGACATAGCTCATGGTCTGACAAATGGTTTCAGAGCCAAGGTCATGGGTTTGAGTCACGGGAGTGTCATTGTGAGGGAGGGATTGTTGGGGGACCACAATTCGACTCCCTACAATCATTCTAAAAACAGGCTCGTGGGGCATGATGTCGAATGCCATAAAAGATTTGAATGTGTCTTCCTCATCACTAATTAGTTTTGAGGTAGAATAGCACAGTTCACGGTCTGACAAGGGGAATGTTGAAACTCGTGGGATTGAAATTGTTGGGAATAGTGTGGAAGATTTATTAAACTTTAATATGATGTTGAGCTCATAACTCTCAAATCGATCCTATTGAAAGTACATAAAAGTTCATTGATTTTGTACGAGTAGAACATTTTAATTTTGTTTGCAATCAATGTTTGTTTCCTTGTCCCTTTTGAAATGGTGGCTAGGCCTAGGATCCCTCTCTCATAATATTTCATGTAAGATTTTATTTTTAAAGTGGTTTTCTTTGATAGAACATGATTTAATTCTGGCACCTCCTATGATTTTTTGGGTTGTTCTTAATTTGTTGGATACATATGCATTGGTTTTATTTGTAAGTTAATCCACAAAATGAGGGGAATTATAGTATGACACTTGGTCTAGGGAAGCCAAGAAGGGTAATGATTAAACTATCAATATTTTTTGGTTGGTTAGATTTGAACCTAATACTTATGCAACATTGGTCCACCTTTGTACCTATGCCAAGGCCAAGGATGGTTCACCAAATCGTAGTTAGAACTCAGTTGCAATGTTGGATGGGTTTTTTTTTTTGGCAAAAATATTGTTTCCATCCTTAAAGTTTACATAAAGATAAGTTTTTGTTACTTAACAATCAAAAATTCTTTTTTTGTCTCTAAATTATTGAAAACGTTACACTTATATCATTTTGTTCACTTTTGTTAGTTTTCTGTCCTACATGTCTAACAAAATTCCTAGGCGGCATCGCTTAGTATAAAATGAAGCTCTAGACAAAATATAAAATAAAAAAGTCTTCCTTTCCTTTCTTACATTTTCTGAGTAATTAAACACAAATGAATAACCTCCACAACACCTCAACGTTGGTGTGACAGGATTGAGATCTGCTACTTAGAGCTCAAGTAGATTCCTACTAATAGTAGATTCTATATTAAGGGAAAGAAACTGTATACATCATATTATTCACAAGTTCCTTTTTTCTCCTCTCCACCCCTAAAGGCGACGTCTAAGCTTTTTGTGTGCCACTGGTTGATTTGGTCCCAAGCATAGTTCCATGATTTAGTTTACTCATACCATGATATGCAAATATTTCAACGACCATACTTGAGGATTGAATCTGTGCTTGAGGAGGGCGTCAAACCCTTGCTATTTAGTGAAGGAATTGACAATAAGATATCAGATGCTTCAACACGTGTAAAGTTACCAAAACAAGCACTGTCATGTGGTAATTCTGGCAGATCAACATTGTCATCCAAAAACTGCATCACTTGCCTCATGCTAGGCCTAGCTGCTGGCGATGAGTGTGAGCAAAGCAAGCCTAGTTTCAAAACCAACTCTATTTCCTCCACCACATAATTACCTTCCAATCGAGGATCACTTGCATCAAGGATAGATCCTTTTCTCCAGCACTCAAAACACCCAATCAACCAAAATTTCCTCTTCAATAAGTCCTTGTACCTCTACAGGCCTCCTTCCACAAGCCACCTCAAGCATGAAAGCCCCAAAAGCAAACACATCAGTGCAAGTGGTTGCCCTTCTTGTTCTAGTAAGCTCTGGAGCCAAATAACCCACAATCCCAGCCACATGGGTTGTTTGCGGTTTGGCACCATGCTCGCTTAAGTTGGCAAGGCCAAAATCTCCAAGCCTTCCATTAAATTCAACATCTAAGAGAACATTGCTTGGTTTTACATCTCTATGTCGAACAACCTGTTCCCACTCTTCATGGAGGTAGAGAAGGCTAGATGCTACCCCTTTGAGGATTTGAAATCATTGAAGCCAGTTAAGTTTTGGTTTTTCATTGCCATGTAAGAACTTGTCGAGGCTTCCGTAAGGCATATAATTGTAGACCAAGAGGAGTTCATCCTTTCGCCGGCAATATCCCAGGAGCTGCACCAAGTTGCTGTGCCTCAGCCTGCCCAAGCTAACGATCTCAGCCACAAATTCCTTCATCCCTAGTTTAGAATCGTGGGAGACTTTCTTGACTACAATGTGTATTTTGGAAGAAGAAAGTGTTCCTTTATAAACCTTTCCAAAACCTCCTGCTCCAAGAAGTTCTTTGTCTGAGAAACCTTTGGTTGCTTTATAGAGATTCTTGTAGATGAACCTGTGAGGACCATACTCGCTTTCCCAATCTTCAAGTATTTCTTCATACTTCTTCCTTCTTATAATGTATGCAGCTCCGGTGATTGTTATTAGCATGAGAGTTATTACTAGAAAAACTATGATCATTTGTCTTGGTAGCTTTTTTGTTTTCCTTTGTCGAGGAAGTAAGGGAAGCTTTGAAAAATCAAGGCTTTGTGCTTGTCCATTTCTATTAAAGCTTCATCCAAGAATATAGTGGTCGCTACCAATTGCACCAGTAGATGCAGAGAAACCAACATACATAGATTCCAAAAGATATTGAGACAGATCAATGTGTGTTGACAAGAGAGGCTGGTTTGGTTTTAGGATGTTGGTCGGGGCTAGTGTGACATTCAGTAACTTTTCTGTTCCATTGTAGTCTATCCAAAGATACATTGGGTTTCCACTTAAAAACTCCAAGCTTATGTTCTTCCCTTCTTGATCAGAAAAGTAGGTTGCGGTAGCTGATTCAGTTGAGTTCACGCCGTTCACATCAATACCAACATGGTTGCTGTCTATATCGTTTACGTCAGTACTTTTAACAGTATCAAGCTCAATAGCCAATATGTGGTTTGTTGGGAGGCCATTATTGGAGGCATTGAAGAGCCCTAGAAACTGGATGCCAATAGCATGGACAAGTTCCCACGAGGGAGAAAAGGTTAAGGCAAGGCCATGGCCACCCAACATCGGCAGTTGAGGAACTATTGCAAATACAAAGTTTGTGGAAAATGAAAGAGACAAAGAGGAAGAGGAAGTGTTGAATTTTAATGGAAATTGGTAGAAAGCATGACCAAGTTGTTGGGTTGAAATGTTGGTCAGTTGCAATAGACCATTGGGGTGGATTTCAGCTATTCCATTTAAATGCAGATTGGCTTTATTGAATCCATTGGAGATGAACTGGTCATCTTGAGCAAACATCAATGGAATCTTAAGGATGAAGTAGAGAGTTATTAGAAAAGGAAGTGATGCAAGCCCGGTCACCATTGAGTAAAGTGGGAAAAATGTACATCCATGTTAGCACAGGGGCCTTGTTTAAAAATGTCAAACTCCTAGAAAATGGTGGTTTTCCTTCTTTGCCCCCAAATAGTTCATGTCAAAATTGTTGTAATGAGAGAACAAGGGTCCTACTGTCCAAGTCCAACTTTTTAGCTAAAAAAAAAGAAAAAAAGGAAAAAGAAAAAAGAAAAAGGAGAAGGGTCCAAAATCCAACTAGATGTTAGAGGGATGAACTATGGAGGACTCCGCCGGACAGTCATAATAATCTTTCTAAACTACAAACTAAGGAAAATGATTATTTGACGAGATGCCATTCTCATCATTTAAAGCACAATAGAGAATTTGTTTTTGGTTTTGTTTTTTTATGAATAACATTTTACTCAAAACATTACACACCGCTAAGAAGCTGCACACAGGCCTCAACCATGCAAACCTCTATATATTAAACATAACCAACAACAAAAAAAAGTACTGATTGTCATAAACTAATTGAACTCAAGCATCAAACATACTAGGAGGAATCTCTTAAGAGGGAAATTTTGATGCAGTACCTGTGAATTTTAATGCATAATGATACACTATAAGAGGGAAATTTTATGGGAAAACAAGAGAACAATATCATGAAATTCTAGGAATCAGTTTCTTTCTAGGGTCAAACGTTGAAAATGAAGGAAGAAAGAACCTAGGCAATGATACCTAGGGTCTACTGTCAAGTACAATAGGAACCTCAGAATAAGCACCAGGCTTTGCTTGGAATTGACAAACATTGGAACAAAAGTAGAAGACTCTCAACCTAAATTTGTAATGGTAAATCCATAGTCAACTGCTTACATTAGTGAAATTTTGGTCCTTTAAATAAAGTCCTCAAATTATGATCATCTAAATAAAGTTCTCAAATTACATCAAACATGAAAGAAAATTAAATCACAGTGAGATTACAACATCAATGGAATTAAATTCAAACAAACATTTAAATCTATCTAATACTGGCATAAACATTAACTTTAAAAATCCAATCATTTGGTTTTAGAAACTATTCTGTTTCTACCTTTACAAACACAACCATAAGCAATAATATTCCATTCATTTAATTTTATTTATTCATTACCCTTCTAATTTTTGTACTTTTATTTTCTCCATTATTTCTTATCTAACCTTTACATTTTCTCCAACTCTTCTCCACCTTCTTTTTTTATTTATTTATTTTTATTTATTTATTGTCTTTTCTTCTTCTTCTCAATACTATCCCCCACTTTACAATTATTCTCTCTCTCTCTCTTCACTTTTATTGTCTCCATTTTTTTTTCTATAATTTTTTTATTATTTCCTTTGCATATTTCTCTTATTTAAGTCTATCTTTTGTCATAAAAAGGTAATTTCTCTCTCTCTCTCTCTCTCTCTCTCTCTCTCTCTCTCTCTCTCTTTATGATCATCTTCTTTCTTTTAATGATTTTTTTTCTTCCTTTCAGCTTTTGCTTTTTGAGTTAATAGTTTTTGTATTTTTCACAACTCTACTTTGGATTGATGTGGTTTAATATTTTGCTATTATAATTCTTAACTCTCTCTCTCTCTCTCTCTCTCTCTCTCTCTCTCTCTC
Source organism: Quercus aquifolioides (assembly GCA_019022515.1). Taxonomy (NCBI): domain Eukaryota; kingdom Viridiplantae; phylum Streptophyta; class Magnoliopsida; order Fagales; family Fagaceae; genus Quercus; species Quercus aquifolioides. The sequence continues at coordinate 34,313,560 of CM032326.1, forward strand.
ATTTGCTATGTGAGTATATTTCTTTTAAAAATAATTAATCACAATGTATTTATCTTTAATAATTTTGCAAAGCTCCTATTGTGCCAACTCATCCGCCACATGATCATCCTTTTTTTTTCTATCATTTTTATATATTTTAAACAATATTATATATATAAAGAAATATTAAAATATTAACTTTACAAATCCAATCAGTTAATGTTAAAAAATATTCAATTATTGCCTTTACAAATCCAACCATAAACAACTTTATCAATCCATTCATTTAATTCTTTTTAACCATTTCCCTTCTATTTTTTTACTCTTCTTTTCCCCATTATTTTTTTATCCAATTGTTTACCTTTCCTCCAACCCTTCACCTCAAATTTTGGCTATACTTCTTCCCATTATTATTCCCCCACTTTACCCTTACTTTTCTTCCAACCATTCCTCTCCCTTTTTTTACTTTTCTTCTCCCCATTTTTTTTTTCTATAAATTTGCTACTACTCTCTTTGTAATTTTTTCTTTTATTTAGTTCAGGTTTTGCCAAAAAATGTGATTAATATCTCTCTATCTCTTGCATTTTTTTTCTTTCTTTTAATGCTTTTTTATATACATACATATATATATATATATATATATATATATATATATATTATTTCTTGCTGCTCTGCTTTGGGTTGATGAGGTGTTTTTTTTTTTTTTTGGTAATTTTGAGAACTCTACTTTGCATTGATGTATTTTAGTTTTTTGCTATTACGTTTCTTAATTCTTCGTCACAGATTCCCTCTCTTCCTCTTATGACTTTGGCTAAGTGAAGTTATTAATTGTTAAAATACTTATTTGCTAAGTGAGTATATTTATTTTAAAAATAGTTAACCAGAATATTCTTTTAAAAAAAATTTAATCATAATACATTTTCAATAAATTTTGGAGAATAAATTATTAATTATAACACATTACAAAATAATTATATATTACTATATGATGCATGGGCTTGCGTGGGTTTGCAAATAAATGAGAAAAAACAATGCCATTAAGCTATAAGGCTCTTGGCAAAAATGAATTCGCTTAAAATCAAGTCAATGTGTAAAAATATTCACATCAATTGTACGTAAAGTATAATATATATAGATTAAAATAAACTTGTTTGCGTTAAATGTTACGCATGAAAATAAGCTTAGGGGTAAAAGGGAAAAATAGAGTTTAATGGTGGCCGATTTTCAGGAGGTACTTTTAGAGGGAGCCAAAACTAATATGCTTTTTATCCATTTTTAATTAGACGTTGACAACTGTAGGGGGTGGATTCGAGCGCTCTCTAAGGATTGAGAGAGTGGGCCCAAGCCCAACTAACCCTTCAATAAATTTGTAGAGTATGGGCTCAAGAGCTAGGCCTCAGTAAAGCAGGCAACGGCCATGCATGGTTGTACGTGGTTGCTAATAACTAGAACGGGGGTTTAAACACACAATGAGACTCCTCGGACGTGCTTTACGGAGCTGGAAGCTACTGTTATCTCTTTTCAGAAGAGTTACAAGAGTTGAGAGAGAACACTTTGCTACAGTACTCCTTTTTCTCTGGTTTTTCATCCGTCCTCTTCACAAGAGGGATTTTTACATTATATACTCCTCACTCAGTTGATCCTAGCCCTACATTTGTTGACCAATCCGGCTTCTACTCGAGTGCCTGTCCCATCAGCCGCGTTCCCATACCTCCAGTGGGTTGCAGCGCTCAAGACGGCACTGTTCAGAGGTCCTGTCCTCATTAATGCGGCCAGAGCGTTAGTTGAGGGCATTTAATGTGGAGGTGACAGTTCGCCTGGGACTTGCTCCTCCGCCATGCTTCAATGTCCGGCAATTGGTTCTCGTTATTTGCTCCTTGGGTGCTTGGGGAGACCCCCCTTAAAGGTGTGACGTGTGCCCGCTTTCTGTCCTCGGCATACCGAGGATGTAAGCATCATCGGCAACGCTCCTTGGGTCCTGGGCTCTAAACTTTGGTCCTCGGACCTCGGATCGTGGAGGCGTCCTCGGCATGGGCCTTTGGGCCTGGCCTGGAGTGGGCCGGGGCTGCTGACTTATTCTGGCCCCACAATAGCCCCTCAAAATCATGCTGTCCGCATCCTCGGGCGGAAGGAGGATTTTGATATCCTCGGGCCTGCTTCGCGTCTAATCAAGCCTTGTCCCGCGTCAGCGTTGGCGCCTTTTCAACTGCCCAAGGTGCGTTACTGGCGCATCGATGTGCGTAACGTGTCTTGCATTAAATTCGGGCGGCTTTATGCTCCCCACGTTCAACGGGCAGATGACAATCTAACGGTGGAGATGCGTTTGGCACTTATGGGCGGGAAAACTTGCGCAGCTCCTCTTTCTAGGGTATAAGTACCCATTAGAGCCACTTCTTCACTTTTCATTTGCAATCGAGAGCTCCTGCGCCTCTATTCTGAGTCCAGCCAAACTTCCACCTCCATCTCCAGCACAAAAAGCCAATCCGAGGACTCCTCCTCATTTCTGTAAGTCTCTCTGTCTTTCTTTGAGCTTTCTCCCTCTTTATTCGTCCTTCTCTTTCATTCGTTCATCTTTTAGTCCGCTTAGGCGTCATCTAGGATGGGTAGACTTAAGAAGTTTGTTGGCACTGAGGAGGCGATGGAGAAATTCATCGCCGATTACAAGATACCGGCCAATGTGGGCTTAAGGTATTGTGAGGAGGGGGAGTGGTACCTCACGAAGCGAGAGGGCGAAGTGGCGATTCCTGTCATCGCCTTCCTCGAAGGGGGGATGAGGATCCCCATGGGGCCAGTGATGAGGGGTTACCTCACCTACTTCCGGTTGACCCCCACCCAGTGCGCCTCCAACATGTTCAGGATTTTGGGCAGTGTGGACGCCCTTAACGAAAAGATGGGTCTGAGGCTGACCTATCACGATGTCAACTACTGCTACAACCTTCAACATTTGAAGAACAAGTCCTATTACATGAGGACGAGGGATGACAGGGTCCGGCTTATCCAGTGCCTTCCTGAGTCCAACAAGGGGATGAATGAGGATTTCCTCATCGTGTCCGGAGCGTGGCACGATGGCCTTCATTGCCCGACGACGGAGGGGGAATCAGGTGGGGCAATGGGAATAAAAGGGGATTTGTAGATTCTAGCTTCTTTCTTTGCGTCATTTCTTCTTATATTGTTTGGCCTCTAACCACGGACGTGTACCCTTTTTTTGCAGATCTGCACTCCTACGCGCGCCATTACAACTTGATCAATAGGGAGGACTTGCAGAAGGTGCTCAGGTCGGCGGATTTCGCGGAAGAAGAAGATCACCAAGTCAGAGCTGCGCACAAGATTCTGGGGTACACTCCGCTCCAGAAGTCATTTGCGGCCCCGAAGTACGTGATCAGGGCAAACGATCCTCGGCTGCAGAAAATAGTAGTGACCGAGGACGGGTTTGAGTTTCCCGAGGACACCTCCACTTCGGAAGGCGTCACGGTAGCAGTCCCCTCGTCTTCCCATTCGTTCCCAGAGGCCACAGAAGAGAACTTAGGGAGGGAAGGGGAGCCTGTAGATTTTGGTACTGCCGAGGAGGATTTCAGCGTTTTTGAGCAACTCAATCAGTCCGAGGACCCATCTGGAGACCTGGGTGATCCTCGTCTAACCGAGGCAGACCTCTTCGCGGCACAGAAGTCTTCCCGGCGCAGGATGGGCTACAAGAAGAAGTACCAGCCAAGCCTGTCCGAACTACTGGAAGGGCCGCCGGGGAAGTCCAAGCCGAAGCTCCCTCCCCCATCTCCAAAGAATCGACCTGTTCAGACCAGGTCAGCTTCAACACAGTCCAAGCTTCCTCCTCCTCCGCCTCAGGCGAGCCCGTCGTCCAGGCCCGAGCCCGCTGACCCTAAGCAGAAGAAGGACAAGGGTAAGAGGACCCTAGAGGACAAATCTGGGCCCACGCAGGAGGGCGAGGGCCATCAGCGGCCACCGAAGCAGTTGAGGATAGGCCCCTCAACGCAGGAGAAACAGGTCGCTCCCCCGCCCGAGGTCCAGGCCTGGCTCCCCGCCCCGATGCTCCGCGGGGCTCCCTTGAGGGACGACTCCTCCCTCAGGGATTTTAAAGAAGGTGAAGGCGCGTACGTGGCCGACGCTGTGGAGAGATGCCTGCTCTTGCCTGCGGACATGACGGAGCTTGGAACCATGAGGAGTAGGGATGTCTTCCTCTGCCTTAAGCGGTATTTGGGGATGGTAAGACTTTAACACTTGTGCTTTTTCTTGCCTTTTTCTTGCTTTCATTTCTTTTTGAGCTCGGCTAATTGCAACTTGTCTGTTTCGTTTGGCAGGCTGTACAGGCCACCTTCAGGCTGGAAGAGGCGGCCAACGAACATGGGAAGGCCCTGGATCAGGAGCGCGATAGGCGCCTGGTGGCTACCCGTACCCTCAAGAAGTCGGAGGAGGACCTTGCCAAGGCTAAGGAGGCGCTGAAGGCAATGACCCAGGCTAAGGAAAGCGCAACATCGGGCCTTGAGGGTGCCCAAAGGCAGGCCGAGACTCAGACAAAGCGTCTGGGTGAGGCAGAGAAGCAGTTGAAGCTTGCCGAGGATCAGATAGCTGGCCTGGCGAAGAAAGTGGCAGATGCCGAGGAGGCCAAGAGGGTGGCCGAATGGGCCAAAGGGGAGGCTGAGAGGGCCAAGCTTGAGGCCGAGCATGGCAGGGAGGAAGCCTGGGCCACTAAGCAGGAGGCTGAGGAGGCAGCCTTCACTGCCGGGGCCGCTGAGACAGCAGCTGCCTACAAATCCCAAGTCCCTGGGTTATGTAGGCGCTACTGCTCTGAAACTTGGAACGAAGCCCTCAGGCAGGCTGGAGTGGACGCTTCTTCTGACTTGTGGAAGGAGGAGAATGTGTACTACCCTCCTTTTATCCGCAAGACCGCCCACGATGGCTCTGAAGCCGAGGAGGCTGCTGTGGAAACTGCTGCTACTCCGGGAGAAGAGGCCTCGGATGCTGGGGTTGCTGATGAGCCAATCCAAGGGAGCAATCCTCCCATGGTGGTTGTGTTGAGTGATGGCTCCAACGAGGACGCGCCTCAGCAGGTTGTAGAGACTTCCCCCGCTGCCCAGGTCTCTTCTGCCGAGGGGGCGGCTATTCCTGCTGTGCCTCTGCAGGCCATTCCCATCGGTCAGGGCTCAGGGGACCCTGAGGCAGCTACGGGCCAGCCACCCATTGAAGCAGCCAATTAGGCCCCCTGGCCCTTCTGCCTGCTGCACTTTATTTCTGCATCTCTTTCTTTTTCCCTTTTTTGCTTTATCTGTAATGCGACCTCTTGGGTGCAATTCCCTTGTATTTAATGAAATGAAGACTCTATTTCCTTTTCTGTTTGTTGTGGCCATTTTCTTACTTGCACGATATTCAGTTTTTCGTATAACTTTGACTTCAATTGTACCTCGGCCAATCGCGGCATTTGATAATTACAACGTAAGGTGGGATTCTGAAGTAGACACTTAGGATCTTTTTTAAAGCAGTTAGTTTCTCCTTAGGCATAGGTCCGAGGACCTAGCAGTCCTATGTTTATGTCTAACACTTGGTTTTCTTTAAGTGGTTAGTTTCCCCATAGGACTGAGTCCGAGGACCATGCAGTTCCCTGGTTCTGTCTAACTCTTAAGTTTTCTGAAGCAGTTAGTTTCCCCATAGGACTGGGTTCGTGGACCATGCAGTTCCTTGGTTCTGTCTAAAGCTTAGCATTCTTAAGTAGCTAGTTTCCCCGGGGGACTGAGTCCGAGGACTATGCAGTTCCGTGGTTCTGTCTAACACTTAGGTTTCTTAAAGCGATTAGTTTCCCCATGGGAATGAGTCCGAGGACCATGCAGTTCCCTGGTTCTGTCTAACACTTAGTTTTCTTAAAGTATTTAGGACGCGAGGCAAATAACTAAGATATGCTAACAATATGAATTAAAGTGACTTCTTTATTAATAGTAGTACCTTTTCAGGTTGTTTACATTCCACGGACGAGGTACAGGTTTGTCATCTAAATCTTCTAAATAGTACGCTCCTATCCCTGCCACCGAGGTGATTCGATAGGGGCCCTCCAGTTAGGCCCGAGCTTTCCCCAGGAAGGGTTCTTGGCAGTTCCCACGACTTTTCTCAGCACCAAGTCTCCCGGTGCTAGTGGTCTGAGCTTTACGTTGGTGTCATATCCCTGCTTGAGCTTTTGCTGGTAGTAGGCCAGCTGGATCATTGCTTGCTCTCGTCGTTCGTCTACCATGTCCAGGCTCCGCCCCAGCAGCTTATCATTGCTGCCTGGGGTGAAGGAGCTCGTCCTTAGTGTCGGGAAGTTGGTTTCCAGGGGGATCACTGCCTCCGCACCATAGGTCATGGCAAAAGGCGTTTCCCCTGTTGAGCGCCGGGGCGTAGTCCGGTACGTCCAGAGGACATGGGGCAGCTCTTCTGCCCATCTCCCTTTGGCGTCATCCAGTCTCTTCTTAAGTCCGTTGACAATGACCTTGTTGACTGCCTCGGCCTGTCCATTCCCCTGGGGGTAGGCTGGCGTTGAGTACCTGTTTGTGATCCCAAGTTCGCAGCAGTACTCCCTGAAGGCCTTGCTATCGAACTGGAGTCCGTTATCCGAGATGAGGGTGTGAGGGACCCCGAACCGCGTAACTATGTTCCTCCAAAGGAATTTCTTCACGTCTACATCTCTGATGTTGGCTAGTGGTTCGGCCTCGACCCACTTGGTGAAGTAGTCAGTGGCCACCAACAGATACTTCTTGTTCCCTGGTGCCTTGGGGAAGGGTCCCACGATGTCCAAGCCCCATTGGGCGAACGGCCATGGACTGGATAACGGATTGAGGACCCCTCCTGGCTGATGGATGTTTGGGGCGAACCTTTGGCACTGGTCGCACTTCTTGACATACTCCTGGGCCTCTTGCTGCATTCCCGGCCACCAATATCCTTGGGTGATGGCTCGGTGAGCCAGAGATCTCCCCCCCGTGTGGCTCCCACATATCCCCTCGTGCAGCTCTTCGAGTAGCAATTCCGCCGCTCCGGGGTGGACGCACAGTAGGTATGGTCCAGAGTAGGAGCGCTTATATAGCTTGTTATCCTCGGACAACCAGAACCGAGGGGCCTTCCTTCTAACCTTCTCGGCTTCTGACTTGTCCTCGGGTAGGATGTCTTCTTTTAGGAATCTCATTATGGGGTCCATCCAGCTGGAACCCACCTCAATCTGGTGGACGGGGACCCCTTCTCTTGGCACTTCGCTTGCCCTCCCCAGATGTTCCACGAGTATTATCCGAGGCAGGTCCCCTGCCGAGGAGGTCGCGAGCGTGGCCAATGAATCGGCATGGCTGTTCCCGCTCCTGGGGATATGAGACAGGCTGTAGAGGCTAAACCCCAATCGCAAGCGCCTGACCTGGTCCAGGTATTCTTGCATTCTTGAATCCCTGGCCTCCATCTCCCCGCTCACCTGGCCTACCACCAACCTCGAGTCCGAGAACATCTCTATCGATTTTCCTCCCATCCTTTGTACCATGATCATCCCTTGTAGTAATGCCTCATACTCGGCCTCGTTGTTCGTGGCCGCGAACCCGAGCCTTAGGGATTTCTCAATGACATGGTTTTCAGGGGATACTAGGACCAGCCCCACTCCGGACCCCCTTTGGTTTGCCGCGCCATCCACATACACTTTCCAACATGGTGCCTCTGGGATGGAGATTGCCCCAACTGATTTCTCATTACGGCTTTTATCCTCGGCCGTCACCTCTATGGTTGGTTCGGCGAACTCGGCCGTCAAGTCTGCCAGAACCTGGCCCTTGATGGAGGTCCGGGGCATGTACTTGACGTCAAAAGCCCCCAGAATTGTGTTCCACTTCGCGATTCTGCCTGTGTAATCAGCGGTCCGGAGCACAGACTTCAGGGGCAATTGGGTTAGGACAACCACGGTGTGAGCTTGGAAGTAATGGGGGAGCTTTCTCGTAGCGTGGACTACAGCCAGGATGGCCTTCTCTAAGGGTAGGTATCTCACCTCCGCTTTGTGCAGCGACTTGCTGACGTAGTAAACTGGCCTTTGAACGCCATTATCTTCCCGTATCAGTACTAGGCTCACCGCATGGGGCGCCACAGCAAGGTACGCGTATAGGACCTCGTCGACCTCAGGATGGGACATGATAGGTGGTCGGGAGAGGTAATCCTTGAGTTGCTGGAAAGCTGCGACACAATCCTTGGACCACTCAAATCCCTTCCATTTGTTGATCAGGAGGTAAAAGGGCCTACACCTGTCAGCCGACCTGGAAATGAACCGGTTCAGCGCCGCGATCATCCCAGTAAGCTTTTGGATCTCCTTGGGATTCTGCGGGGGCTTCATATTGTGGATGGCCTTGATCTGGTCAGGGTTGACCTCGATCCCACGGTGGGTGATCATATATCCCAGGAACTTGCCAAAGCTTACACCAAATGAGCATTTTGAGGCATTAAGGCGGAGCTTGTGCTCTCTCAGGACGCCAAATGTGCGGCCGAGGTCTTCCAAGTGCTCAGACACCAACTTGCTTTTCACCACCATATCGTCAACATAGACTTCGACGCTCTTGCCCAACATCGGCTCGAACATTCTCGTCATCATCCTCTGGTAGGTGGATCCGGCATTTTTCAGGCCAAACGGCATGACCTTGTAGTGGTAGTTCCCAATGGGTGTCACAAATGCCGTCTTCTCTCGGTCCTCTAAGGCTAGGGGAATTTGATGATAACCCTGAAAAGCGTCCAGGAAGCTCATCCGAGGATGGCCTGCAGTGGCGTCTACTAGCTGGTCTATTCGTGGCATTGGGAAGGGGTCCTTTGGGCAAGCTTTGTTCAGGTCTGTGAAGTCTACACAAACCCTCCACTTCCCACTTTTCTTCTTGACCACCACAGTGTTGGCCAACCATGTGGGGTAGAAGATCTCCTTGATAGCCCCAGCATGCTTAAGCTTATCGACCTCTTCCTAATCGCATCAGCGTGCTCTTTCGACGGGCGCCGAGGTGGTTGCTGCTTGGGGATCGCAAATGGGTTGACGTTGAGGTGGTGACAGATGAAGGATGGATCAATCCCAGGGGCGTCGCAGGGATCCCATGCGAACACGTCAAGGTTTCTCTTGAGGAACTCAAGTAACTCCTCCTTCTCCCGTGGAGGCAGTTGTATCCCGACCTGGAAAAACTTCTCCGGATCGTCGCCAATCATCACCTTCTCCAGGTTTTCGCACTTAGCATCCTCGGCAGGTGCATCTGGAGGTGCCACCTGGGTCTTTGATTGCTATGAATTTTCCTCGGATGGGGCCGAGGACTGCGCATCGATCCGACGGGATATGGCAGCCACTGTGCAATGCCTAGCCGTGGATTGGCAACCTCGGATTTCCAGAACCTGGTCCCCTGACAGGAACTTCACCTTCTGGTACAAGGTGGAGGCCACGCCATCCAGGGCGTGTAGCCAAGGCCTCCCTACGATGGCTGTGTAGGGAGAGTATGTGTCCACCACTATGAAGTTTGCCTCCACCACCACTGGGCCTGTTTGTACGGGCAGTCTGATCATGCCCTTTGGGATGACGAGCTTCCCATCGAAGCTCATTAGGGGAGAGCTATAAGGTGTGAGGTCTTCCTGCTTCAATCCCAGCCCCCTGTAGAGGTCCGGACACATGACCTCGGCTGCGCTGCCACCGTCCACCATCACCCTCTTCACATCGTAGCCCCCTATTCTGAGGGTGACGATCAGGGCGTCCTCGTGTGGTTGGATGGTCCCAATCTTGTCCTCCTCCGAGAAACTCAGGGCTGGGGGAGGGTTCCTCCTGGACCTTTTTGGCCACGTCTGGGGGTCCTTGGCGGGCAGTTGGGCCACAGACAACACTCGTAGAGGGGGTGTGCCCGTCCTTCCTGGTGCAGCCAGTATTATATTGATCGTTCCGGTGGGTTGCCCCATGGCGGCGTCCCTCCGAGGCTCTTGGTAGGTCCGGCTTTGCTGACCGCTGGAATGGTGGAGGAGGTGCTTCAGCCTCCCCTCCTGGACTAGCTGGTCCAGGTGGTTCCAAAGATCTCTGCAGTCCTCCGTATTATGCCCGTGATCCTGGTGGTACTGGCAGTAGCGACTTTGATTGCGCCTTCCAGGTTCCCCAGCCATCTTGTTCGGCCACCTGAAGTACGGTTCGTCCTTTATCTTCTCCAGCACCCTGTGCACTGGTTCTCGGAACACAGCGCCTACCGTCTGTGCATGGGTCGCTCCAGAATGCCCACCGAAATCCCTCCTCGGACGGGCATTGTCATAACGGTCCGACCTGAAATCCCTTCTCTCCTGGGGGATAGCCTTCTCTTTGCCTTTGCCTTGGAGCATGTCTTCCTCCACCCGCTTGTACTTGTCGATCCGATCCATGAGCTGCCGCACGCTGGTGGCCGGCGTACCGGTTAGGGACGTCCTCAGGCCGTGCCCCATAGGTAATCCATTCTGGAACGTGTTGATGGCAACAGCATCGTACTTGCCGTCCAGCTCGTTGTAGATCTCCCAATACTTGTCCGAGTAAGCCTTGAGGGTCTCCCCGTCGCGCATGGACAGGGACAGCAGCGCGCTCATGGGCCGAGGAGGCCTGCTATTTGTGACAAAGCGGGAGCCGAAAGCCTGGGTCAGCTGCCTGTACGAGTCTATGGAATTCGTCCTTAGACCGTTGAACCACCTCATTGCCACAGGTCCCAAGCTGGATGGGAAGACCTTGCACATCAGCGCCTCATTCTTGGAGTGGACCGCCATCCTTTGGTTGAACTGGCTCACGTGCTCCACGGGGTCCGTCTTGCCGTTGTAGGCAATGAAAGTTGGCTGCTGGAACCGCCGAGGAAGCTCCGCGTCCTCTATGCGACGCGTGAAGGGTGACCTGGAGAGCCGGTCCAGCGCCCTGCTCATGGCATCGCCTCCCAAGTCCCTTGGGGTCGGGTTGGCACGCCTACGCCTCTGGTAGCGCTCCTCCTCGTGGGAGAAAGTCTCACTGGGGGGCGTCCTTGACCTTTGCCGGTATTCATCGTCGCTTTCGTCGTCGGAGGGCGGGTCAGGGCTAGGCTCAGATCGTCTTCGTTGCGCACGGCGCAGCTTCCTCTTTAGATCATCTATCTCACGTTGCATGGCCACCTTATCGTCCCTTCTCTGGGAAGCGTGGCTGTGGGCCTCTTGTGAACGCGTGGCGTGGCCGTCGTCGCGCTTCTGGGGAATGTGCCCGTCCCCCCGGCTTTCGCTCGCCGTTGAAGTGTGCACGCTTCCTTCTCGAAACCTTCTGTTGTCGTTCTGACCGCCCCCGGGGTCGCCATACTTGCCCTGATGCCGCGACTTCGCCGGTTCAGGTCGATTGGGAGTTCCTTGGTGAGGGCCTGATCCTACCATGCTCGACTGTTGTCCTTACCAACGCACAAGCTCTTCCCACAGACGGCGCCAATTGTAGGGGGTGGATTCGAGCGCTCTCTAAGGATTGAGAGAGTGGACCCAAGCCCAACTAACCCTTCAATAAATTTGTAGAGTATGGGCTCAAGAGCTAGGCCTCAGTAAAGCAGGCAACGGCCATGCATGGTTGTACGTGGTTGCTAATAACTAGAACGGGGGTTTAAACACACAATGAGACTCCTCGGACGTGCTTTACGGAGCTGGAAGCTACTGTTATCTCTTTTCAGAAGAGTTACAAGAGTTGAGAGAGAACACTTTGCTACAGTACTCCTTTTTCTCTGGTTTTTCATCCGTCCTCTTCACAAGAGGGATTTTTACATTATATACTCCTCACTCAGTTGATCCTAGCCCTACATTTGTTGACCAATCCGGCTTCTACTCGAGTGCCTGTCCCATCAGCCGCGTTCCCATACCTCCAGTGGGTTGCAGCGCTCAAGACGGCACTGTTCAGAGGTCCTGTCCTCATTAATGCGGCCAGAGCGTTAGTTGAGGGCATTTAATGTGGAGGTGACAGTTCGCCTGGGACTTGCTCCTCCGCCATGCTTCAATGTCCGGCAATTGGTTCTCGTTATTTGCTCCTTGGGTGCTTGGGGAGACCCCCCTTAAAGGTGTGACGTGTGCCCGCTTTCTGTCCTCGGCATACCGAGGATGTAAGCATCCTCGGCAACGCTCCTTGGGTCCTGGGCTCTAAACTTTGGTCCTCGGACCTCGGATCGTGGAGGCGTCCTCGGCATGGGCCTTTGGGCCTGGCCTGGAGTGGGCCGGGGCTGCTGACTTATTCTGGCCCCACAACAACCTATTCGGGGAAAAAAAGAGTTAGCAAATAAGAGATATATTTTATTTTGTTATAAAAATATACTATTATGACTGGGACCTTTTTACACTATGGGGCTTAAGACAATTGTCTAAATGACCTATATGGTGGAGTCGGCCCTTTGCAATGATCCTCATTGTTAAATTAGTAATGAATTAGTTCATAGGGTTTATTTATGGAAGTGTGGAATGGTTAGCATTAAGAATTAAGTAACTCTTTGATATGACGTCTATCCAGTAAATGTTACTTCCAACTCCTTTTTATGACCTTATGCCAGTGCAATTCATTATAAACCATACAACGAGCTATTTTGTGAAGGCAAATAATAATATTCGTGTATAGTCATCGTTGGCTGCGGGTTTTCAGTTTTCTAAAATTTGATGAGCTACCCAATCTAGTTTCTGCAACACACTATTGATTTATAGTTATAAAGCTTACAAAAACTGTATTGATCTTATTGTAGTAAAGTACTACTTAGATCCTAAGTAAATTGCTAAAAAATATGAGATTCTACAATAAGTAAACGAAACTGTATACACCACATTCTTCCCTATTTCATTTTTTCTATTCTCCTCTGAAGGTGATCCCTAATCAGTGCTAGCAGATCAATATGCGTCTGATTCATCTACCACTATATAGCACAGAATCAGTGCTAGAGGAGGCCGTCAAACCCTTGTCGAATGATGAATTAATTGAAAATAACATCTCAGATGCTTCAACATTTGTAAAGTTACCAAAACTAGTACTCTCATGTGGTAATTCCTGCAGATCAGCATCGCCGTCCAAGAGCTGCATCACTTGCCTCATGCTAGGCCTCACTGCTGGCGTTGGGTGTGAGCAAAGCAAGCCAAGTTTCAAAACCAATTCCATTTCCTTTACTACATAATTACCTTCCAGTTTTGGATCACTAGCATCAAGGATGGCTCCTTTTCTCCAGCACCCGAAGACCCAATCAACCAAAATGACCTCTTCTGGCAGTCCTCGAATCTCTATAGGCTTTCTTCCACAAGCTACCTCCAGCATGAAAGCCCCAAAAGCAAACACATCAGTGTAAGTGGTTGCCCTTCCTGTTTTAGTAAGCTCTGGAGCCAAATAACCCACTGTTCCAGCCACATGGGTGGTTTGAGGAATGGCATCGTGGTCGTATAACCTGGCAAGGCCAAAATCTCCAAGCTTCCCATTTAATTCAGCATCCAATAGAACATTGCTGGATTTTACATCTCTATGTAGAACAACCTGTTCCCACTCTTCATGGAGGTAGAGAAGGCCAGATGCTACTCCTTTGAGGATTCGAAATCGTTGAAGCCAGTTAAGGTTTGTCCTTTCATTTCCATATAAGAACTTTTCAAGGCTTCCATTGGGCATATAATCATAGACCAAGAGGAGTTCACCCTTTCGCCGGCAATAGCCCAGGAGTTGCACCAAGTTCCTATGCCTCAGCCTGCCCATGCTAATGATCTCAGCCACAAATTCCTTCATCCCTTGCTTGGAATCATGGGAGACTTTCTTGACTGCAATTTGTGTATTGGAAGAACGAAGAGTTCCTTTATAAACCTTTCCAAAACCTCCTTCTCCAAGAAGCTCCTTGTCTGAGAAACCTTTGGTTGCTTTGTAGATATTCTTGTAGCTGAACCTGTGAGGACCATACTCGCTTTCCCAATCTTCTAGTATTTCTGCATATTTCTTTCTCCTCAGAACGAAAATAGCTGCAGTGACCAATATCAGCACGACCACTATAGCTATGATCACAATCATGATAATCTGTCCTTGCCTATCTTTACTTTTCCTCTGTCGGGGAAGTTGAGGAAGCTTCGAAACGTCAAGGCTTTGTGCTTGTCCACTTTTATTAAAGCTCCATCCAAGAATATACTGGTCACTTGTAATTGCACCAGTGGCTGCAGAGAAACCAACATACATATCTTCCAAAAGATATTGGGACAGATCTATGTGTGTTGACAAGAGAGGCCGGTTTGGTTTTGTGATGCCGGCTGGGGCTAGTGTTACATTTAGTAACTTTTCTGTTTCATTGTAGTCTATCCAAAGATGCATTGGTTTGCCACTTACTAGCTCCACGCTTATATTCTTCCCTTCTTGATCAGAAAAGTAGGTTGCAGTAGCTGATTCATTTGATTTCAGGCTGTTCACATCGATTCCCACATGGTTGTCGTCTTTATCTTGAACATCCTGACCCTCTGTAGTATCAAGCTCAATGGCTAATAAGTGGTTTGTTGAAAGGCCATTACTTGAGGGATTCAAGAGTCCTAGATAATTGCTGGGTATACCATTGGTGAATTCCCACGAGGGACTGATGGTGAAGGCAATTCCATGGCCACCTTTGGATGGTATTTCTGGAACTATTGCAAATACAAAGTTTGTGGAAAATGAAAGAGCCTGAGTTAAACCCGAAGAAGAAGTTTTGAATTTGAGAGGAAGTCGGTGGAAAGCATGACCAACTGTTTGTTGTGAATTGTTGGTGAGTTGCAATAAACCATCGGGTTGGATTTGAGCGGCTCCATTTAGAAGCAGATTTTCTGGATTGAAGAAGCCATTGTAGATGAACTGCTCATCTTGAGCAAACATCAATGGAATCTTAAGGATGAAGTATAGAGTTATCAGAAAATGAAGAGATGTAAGCCCAGCCGCCATTGAGAAAAGGAGGAAAAAGATTTATCTCTGTGAACAAATGGCTTTTGGTTGTTTAATTTAAAATGTTTCAAAACTCCTAAAATATCGTTGTTTTGACTTGATGAAAGTCGGAATACTGTCTCAATATTTCCTGAGCACGCCATTTAAGAAAAGTGTACAGGACCTTAGCATCCCGTAAGATGAACAGTATTAGTATCTATATGTGGCGGCTTTAAAATTATTTTTAGAATTCCCATGAAAAAGCTTGAATTATACAAATTCTAATAATAAAAAAACTTGAATATATCAATATTACCAAAAAAAAAAAAAACTCAAATAGATAAAATTTTATAATCTTTTTTTACTAACAAAATAAAAAAGCAAAAAGAAATTGACGAGAGGTAAAGTAAGAACTAAAAAAGCTGAAATAAGAGTAATAATATATGAAAGTCTGAAATAATGTTAAAGAAAAGAAAAATGGAAGAAGTGAGAGAGAGAGAGAGAGCAACAAAGGATACGTGTTGCGACGGTAAGCCGAGAGAGAAATGGTATCTCTCTTGATACAACTTTTTAGGAAAAAAATGAAATTAGAGATTATTTTTATGAAATGAGTTGAACAAGTTAATTGATTAAGGTTTTTTTTTTTTTTTTTAATTTCTTTTATGACCTCTTTATTAAATTTTTGTTCATTTGTTGTTGTTTGGTCTAATGTTGTTGTTGTTTAGGCTATTTTTGTTGTTATTTGGGCTAATTTTTATTGTTACTAGCTATTTGGGATTTTATTTTATTTTTTCTTAAATGAAGTAAGGATTATGTTTGGGAGACCAAATTATATATATATATATATATATATATATAACTCAAATTTTTGTGATTCTCAAGTGAACGAGTTCAAAATTTTTAAATTAGAAAAAACAAAAGAGCTATGTTTAAAAATAATTATATATAATTTTTTTAAACAGGCATAGCTCGTGTGAATAAGCTGAGCTCAACGTAAAGCCGTTCCTAGATAACAAGACTTTCAATGTCAAAGACACTTGTGTATACAAGATTTTGGGAAAGTTGCCTTTTCAACTCTATAGCCTTGTGTGAGGAATTTTTATTTATTTATTTATTTTTTCCTTCAATGGTTCAGATCAACTTCTTATATCAATTTTACGGGGGAAATGAGCATTTGTTTCTAATTTACAAATCATACAGTAAAATGCTCTTATTTTGAAACTATTTAACAAAATACCCTTATTTTTTAAACTCGATTTTAACAAAATCAAGTTATAGGTGGAACTCGACATTAGCAATGTTGAGTTCTTTGCATATTTTGTCACTTAAATGTTTTTGAAAATTTAAGTGAAACTCAACATTACTAATATCAAGTTCCACTTAAAACTATACATATAACTTGATTTTGAGGATATTGAATTTTACATATAATTCAATTTTGTTAAAATTGAGTTTAAAAAACAGGACAATTTTGCTAAATAATTTCAAAATATGAGCATTTTGCTGCATATTTTATTCATTTTCCCCTCAATTTCGCCTGTTATAAGCGTTCAAAACATATACTTCAAGATTGCTTTTTAAACGCTATAGCCTCCTGTGAGCAAATTTTTATCCTTCAACGGTTCAGATCAACTTCTTCTATCCGTTTGACCTGTTCAAAGCGGTCAAAACATACACCTTACAACATTAAATTGCGTTTAAATTGAATCCTCAGTAGCAACAACTTTTCAAGACTGGAAATTTGTTTGAAAATTTAGAGGCCATGTTTAATTTAGATTTTGCCGGCAGTGGTCTTGGCCTTCTACTGTATGTTCCTACATATGAAAGTGAAGGTCTGGAATGCAAAGCATTTGACACAAAAAATTCAACCATTTTTGTCTTCATTGTGTCCAAAATTTCAAGATAACAGTCAAATAAGATGTAGAAGACTTAAAATTGTTTGTATAATATCTATTAAATTTCTTTGCAAAAGGAATTTTCAACCTTCTACTTTCATCATGTCCAAAATTTCAACATATGACATATAGGTGATTAGATAATTAGATCAGCGCATAAATAGGTGATAGGCAGGATTAAAATATCTTCCAAGATTACCAATAAGCATTTTTTTTAGTGAACGACCGCTTTCAATTCATATCCGCAAGTGGGAAGCTGATAATTCTCCAACCAAAGATCGACGCTACATCAAGAGAGAGATAGTTACCAATCTAGAAATTCGTTAGTTTGCAGCTTATATATAAGAAGTTACTAATAGAAGTTACGGCATTCCAGCGGACCCCAAATGCAGTTGAAAGTGAGCAAGGATCAGGCCTTAAGCGAAACTTTTAAATTGGGCCTCTTTTACTGTTTAAATATTTACTTTATATTATTAAGTTTATATAAAATATTTTAATTTTAATTTTATTTTTCTTGCTTGTTAAGATGCAAAATTATTAATTAAGTTTTTGTATTCAACTTCTTTTAAAATATTCTTTTTAATTGATAATAATTGCAATTATTTCATTGTTATCTTCTAACTCTGTTTTATAAATTTATTGTTCATTTGTAAGATTTTTAACTCAATTTTTAGTTATATTTTTTTATTGCTAGTGAAAAATTAATCTAGAGATCTGTTTTGAGATTTGGTTTAAAAAGTTTTTTAAAATTTTTTATACCAAATTCACATATTTATTTAATAAAATCAAATAGAATAAATACTTTTCAAAAAATAAAGATTGAATAACGCCTAATTGGACCAAGAAACAACGAATTAAGTAGCTACTGTTAGACTATTCTTTATATTTAAAAATAAGAATTTATGAATAAAAAAAATAAAAAA
The DNA here is from genome assembly GCA_019022515.1 of Quercus aquifolioides. Taxonomy (NCBI): domain Eukaryota; kingdom Viridiplantae; phylum Streptophyta; class Magnoliopsida; order Fagales; family Fagaceae; genus Quercus; species Quercus aquifolioides. Next base: position 34,331,202 of record CM032326.1, read on the forward strand.
GAACAAAACGATAAATCTAGAAGAGTGTAGTCACTGTCATACAACCACTAGAGGAGTCTTTACTCTTTACCAAACATTTGCCTCAAAAACCCAGAGAACCTCTACCATGTTCTTTGAAAAGAAAAAAAAAAAATTGTCTTCTTTCTCCCATTCTTTTCTAAATAACCTAGAGAAAGTAAAATAAGAATTCTATGTCACAAAAAGGTAAAATATTGGCTTTGTTTTACCTCTTGAAGAGAATGTCAATTGCCAAGGGAGCTGCTTGTAACTGACTACCATTTTAGGTAGAGATGGAAGATCTAGCGGCAATTTTTGATTATCTGGAAGAATATTTCAGGTAATCAGTTTTAGTTTAGGAGTTTTGGAGAGATTGAGAGAGTTTGTTCTGTGTTTTTACTTTTTAGTATGTCTAGGAGACTTAATTTAGTCTAAAATTCTGAAGAATTCTAACTGTTTGAAAGAGAGAATCAAACAAAATACACGCATATTGAGATTGAAATTTTCATGTATTGGCTAAATTTTGGGCTTAATTAATACTCTCCAAGATAATTAATAATCCAAATTTTTTTTCTACTCGTCTTTGTTTTTTAAATATAGTATTGGATAAGTATTGACTAACAGTTAAAATTATATTTTTAAATTTTGTTGACCTGGGCTTGATTTTGGGGGCCTTCTATCACTTGGGGACCTTAGGCAATGACATCAGTTGCTTCTACTATTGAGCAGTCCCTGGCAAGGATTAGTTAGGGAGTTTTCCACTAAGTGTTCGTTTGGCATGATTAATTTTGCTAACTTATTTTACTATTCAGCTTATTTTTGATACTATTCATGGGTACTACTACACTTTTTGATACTATTCATGGGTCCTACTATACTATTTCAGCTAACTTTTATCTTTATCTACAATACTTTTAGCAAAAAATTTTCAGTTTCAACAAAATAAGCGGATTTCAAACAGACCCTGAGTGTGCCTTTGGCTCCAAATTAAAAAGCCAACTTATTTTACTATTAAGCTTATTTTTACTACTATTCATGGGTCTCACTACACTTTTTGGTACTATTTATGGGTTCCACTATACTATTTCAGCTAATTTTTACCTTTATTTACAGTACTTTCAAGAAAAAGTTTTCAGTTTTAGCAAAATAAGCGAATCCCAAACAAACCTTAACAATTGAAAAAAAATATAGTAGCAATTATTTTTTTAAATGGAAAATTAAAAAAAAAAAAAAAAAAAAAAAAAAAAACCCACATCAAATGGCTTCAAAAAATAGTGGAAAAGTTATCAAAATTACCGGTGGCGGCCAGCCACTCAAATCATGTAGTCAACAGAATCTAGTGACTATGTCTGTACTGACATCAGCAATGACGTCATTGCACGGATGCTGACGTCAACAGCCCAATCATCTGATGACAACCACCAAATTATTCTACTACATTCTACGACTGGATCAATACCCTCTCATACCAAGTTGAGTTGTGCATTATGAGATATTATGGTTAAAAAAGAGAGAAAATTGAGAGATATAGAGAGAGAGCTACCAAGGAGACTTGGTGGTAGAAATAGAATGAGAAGGTCCAAGCAGCAATTAGACTTAAGAGAGAACGCTATAGAAGCCTACCCATATGTAGAGACAATGCTGCTTCTGAAAATTATAAAGATAAACAAGGAAGCAAAAAAGGTAGTCCGAGAGGCTAGGTTTAAGGCCTATGATGAATTATGCAGCTAGTTGGATATTTATAAACTGTAAGAGGGAAAGATCATAATGTGACATCATATCTTAATAGAAATTTCAGTTTCATGACGAAGAAAGCATTTAAAAGGGGTATTTTGGGAGCATTCAATTTCAAACAGACATTGAAGGAACCTCTAACCAATTGCACATGTGTGACACAATTACAAGAGAACCTCTCTCTTTTCTCTCGTTTTCTCTCTACTTCTATCTTTCTCTGTGTCTCTCTCTTGTTCTCTTCCTTTACTTATCTCTCGATAAATCTAGCATCCCATGGCTTCTAAAATAGATCAGCATTTCTTTGATATGGTGGAAGGTAAGGAACAAGACAACAAAACCCTAAATCATTCCTGGATATAGGCTTGAAAAATAACGTCTTTGTTGCTTTTGGTATTACAAAAAGGTAACGTCTTTGTCCTATTTTAGTTTTAATTGTTGATTTTCGTTCATTCCTGGATATAGGTTTGAAAGATTATGGTAAAATTTTCATGGGTTTTTTGTTTTCTTTAGATGTGTCTATATGGGTCTATATCTACTCGTAAGGCTGGGAGACAATGTTATTGAGGTTTGATGCTTGAATTGGTTTAGTTTTTGTTAAAAAATTGTTAGAGATTTTATTTTTTAGAGTTCAAGGTTGGTCTTAACTGAAATGCAATTTTTGGTATTAAATAACCATTTAAAGCAATTAACTGATCAATGAAATGCTTCTATGAGCTGTGTATTTTTTTTTTACCCACAATAACATGAAATTATTTTTTAGAGAGATGCAACATTCACAACATTTTTACAATATTTTCACAACAAATTATAGGTAGTTAGTTGTTATTGGTTCAAATTTAAACCTAACACTAAGATTACTTTTTTGCCCCAATAATAATAACTCGTAACAACCTGCTACTTAAAATTTGTTATAAAAATATTGTAAACATATCATTTCTCTACCTTTTTTTACCCAAAATAACATAAATATCTGATCTACATTTCTACATTCATTTTTCACACTACTGATTACGTTCCGCTCGCTCTCTCCATTCTCTCTTAGAGTCTCAATCACCACTGATCACTGATGCTCTCTTTGAGGTTCATTCAAATCAATCACTACTGATTTTTTCTTTTTCTTTTTCTGGCGTCACTATAGACTGAATAATCTATTTAATAGATAGAGCTTTTCCTTTGGTTTCTTTCTCATGAGAAAGGTTTAATAGATCAGTGTAGATCCGGAGATTTTTTTTTCTTCTTATATCTTAAGGGCCTGTTTGGTTTGTGTTTTCAAACAACATTTTTTAGTTTTTAAACAGTATTTCACGCATTTCAACACACTTTTTTACCCACGCATATTTCAAAAAACTACAAACAACAATTTTCAAACTACTCTACCAAACACTCCCTAAATCTCTGGTTTTCCCTTTTTCTTTTTTGATTTTTTCTTTTTTTGGCATCACTGTAGACTGTGAGCAATCTGAATAATTTATTTAATAGATAGAGCTTTCCTGTGGTTTCTTTCTCATGGGAAAGGTTTAATAGATTAGTGCGGATCCGGAGATTTCTTTTTTCTTTTTTTGGGTGTCTCTATAATAGATAAAGCTTTCCCTGTGGTTTCTTTCTCATGAGAAAGGTTTAATATGAGCTATGTATTTTGATGCATGTGTTTTCTATTGAGATTTTGAGCAACTAAACACACATTTTTTTTTTTTTTTTGGTTGAGAATTCTGTAATTTTATATAACAAAAAGACAGCAAGTCTACACACTGTTAAAAACAGAGCCAACTCCTCTGGCAAACTATACAAGCTACAAACCAGAGAACAACAAAGAACCAACTAGCACTCTTATTACATATTAACTAAAGCAACTGCTTAATCTATAGAAAGCACTAGAAAACATAATTGGCCATAGGAGCCAATAGCAGATCAAAGAAGTATGCTTAGGGAACAAGTTGCAAGCAGCCCCATCTAGAGCTCAGAACCTTGTGAAGCATGCTATTTCCAGTCATAACAACGTGCCCCATTTTAGCTCTAATATCCCATTTAATTCTCTGTATAATTTGTTCCCCTGTGAAAACAACACCTCCAAAACATCTGTTGTTCCTTTGCAACCATATGTGATAGATTGTGGCCCAAACTAAACACAGATATTGAGTGTTGGTGTCCATACAAAACAGAGACAAGTTAGTATAGGTTAGTATGGTTGGTAAAGGTGGTTCGTTTTCTTTAATGCTAATATGGTGTAGACAGAGAAGATACCAATGAAAATTAGTAACCACTATGAATTAAATAGAGTAGTCTAAAATTTAGGACTAAATTGTTTATATAATTTAGGATTAAATTGTTAATAGTATCAGCTAGAATTTAGGACCAAATTGTAAAAATGTTAAATGTTTATGAGATTTTAGAATTTCCACCTCCCCAAACGTAATCATTGGTGCCTTAAATAAAAAATAAAAAACGCCCAAATAATAACAACAAAAGTTGAGTAATGCCCATTTTTCAGCCCTTAAAAAATATTGTAAAGTTGTTATTTACAACTATGTATTTTGTTGACTTTTATTCCGTGCCAAATTTGATTGTAATTATTATCAATCGTTTATACCCTGTATTTATTGTGGGTTCTGTTGTAAGGGTTGTGTGATAGAGAGAGTGTGTGAAGACTCAAGCATTTGGAGGCTGAAAGATTCTCGCGGGTATGTCGCGACTTAGCTTCCTGCGAAGTGAAACATGTGCCATGCACATGCTGGAATGCGAAGAGTCAGGCCAGGTGGAGACAGCTGTGTCTCGCGAGTATCTCGCGGGTAAGGCCTTCCCGCGAGACACCCGCGAGACAATCTGTTCTGCCAGCCTGTACTGACTGACTCACACTTTTTGCACCTATCCTATATATACCCTCATTACCCACAAATGTTGAGGAATGCTTCAGAGAGAAAACCCTAGCCAAACACATTGGGAATTAGAGATTGTCATCCCCACCTTTCTCTATACACTTGCTTGTGGTATCTCCTCAACCCTTCCCTCTCCATTTCCATACCATTGAGAGGTTGATAGCCCAAACACTTACCACATCCTTTGAGAGTGTTGAGTGACGTTTTGGTGCTGCTGGGAAGCATTGGAAGAAGCCTGGAATGATAGATGCAACATGGAGCTTGTTGCGGGATCCGAAAAGCTAGACAAGACACGGTTCCGAAAAGCCTTGTTGGAGTAGGAGCTTGGAGGGCTTAGGTGCATCGGGTAGATTAGGCTTGGAGGGTCTCTTGCTAACCCATGTATCCCAACTGATTGTCTAGTGGATCAATTTCCGCCTGGAGGGCGGCGGAGAGGTTTTTCGCCGAGTTCTTCGGTTTCCTCTTCAAAAGCACGTCTCGGTGTTTTCTGTGTTTGCATTTCTCTTCCCTACTCTTTTATATTCCATTATACTACTGTGTTGCTTAGTTTATGGATTAGAGTAGCTATGTGTTCATCCACTCACATTTACACTATTTCGCACTTAGTATTAAGTTAGTGTAAAATCTATCGAGCTGTAATTTTAATTGGGGGTCTAAACAGCTCTTGTGTTTTCAACACATTTTCGAGCTTTCAATTGGTATCAGAGCGGGTACACTTGCTTAGTTTATGGATTAGAGTAGCTTTGTGTTCATCCGCTCGCATTTACACTATTCCGCACTTAGTATTAAGTTAGTGTAAAATCTATCGAGCCGTTATTTTAATTAGGGGTCTAAACTGCTCTTGTGTTTTCAACACATTTTCGAGCTTTCAATTGGTATCAGAGCGGGTACACTTGCTGTGGTGTTAATACCTAAGTGTGATCCTAGACCCCTTGGTGTGTTTTTGAAAAGTGTTCTAGTAATGATCACCATGGAGTATTTGAAAAGTGTTTGTGAAAATGACTCAACGTGCATATTTGAAGACTGTTCTAGTAATGCGCTCTTAGAGTTATTTAAATCAAAGAAACATGCTAAAATTTTTAGTCACAAGCTGAAATCCTTAGTTCATAGAAACCATGATATACATAACAGCCTATGTGAGTTAAAGTCCTTAGTTTATGAATATGAGAGAAGAAATAGACTGTTATGTGATAAACTTGGTCGTTTAAAAACGAAACTTCATTCATCCTTGAATGAAATAAGGAAAAATGATTCTTGCTTTGATGGTCAAGAATGTCTCTCTCATGCATGTCTTTTTGTTCATACCGCATTGAAAGTGTTTAACTCATGTTTGTGGTATCTTGACAGTGGGTGTTCAAGGCATATGACTGGAGAAAAATCTTTGTTCAAAACTCTTAAAGAGAAGGAAGATGGATTTGTGACATTTGGAGATGGTAGTCATTCACAAGTTCTTGGAAAGGGAACGGTGGATATTCTGGGTCTGCCTTTGTTGACTGATGTGCTGTATATTAAGGGATTAAAAGTGAACTTGTTAAGTATCACTCAGATTTGTGATGAAGATTTCTTAGTCCAATTTTCAAAGAAAGGGTGTCTAATCTTGAATGAAGAAGGTGTTCAAGTTCTGAAGGGACTAAGGACCACCGATAATTGTTATGGGGTTATTCCCAAACCCAGCATAGCATGTCGAAGTGCTCGGGTAAACCTCTTGGAGTTGTGGCATCAACGACTTGGACATGCAAATTACAAGCAAGTGGCTAAAGTCTCGATGCTTGAGGCTGTGGTTGGCCTACCTAAGTTTGGAAAAATTGAGAAGAATGTTTGTGGTCCATGTCAATTGGGAAAACAAATAAAGTCAAGCCATCCTAAAGTGAATGTGGTTGCAACTTCTCGTCCGTTAGAATTACTGCATGTGGATTTGATGGGTCCTACAAGAACAGAGAGCGTGGGTGGAAAGCGGTATATTATGGTGGTAGTTGACGATTTCTCAAGGTATTCTTGGGTGGACTTCCTTAGAGAGAAATCGGAAGCATATGACAAGATGGAAAAATAATGCAAGAGACTGATGAATGAAAAGGGAGTACCTATCATCAAAATCAGGAGTGATCATGGGAAAGAGTTTGAAAATGCAAAGTTTGAAGCATTTTGCAATGAACACGGTATCAAGAAGGAATTCTCAGCCCCAAAGACTCCACAACAGAATGGAGTAGTTGAAAGGAAGAACCGAGTGATTCAAGAAATGGCTCGAGTAATGTTACTTAACAAAAACCTTCCACAGAAGTTTTGGGCTGAAGCTGTGAACACTTCATGTCACATTGGGAATAGGATTTACTTCCGAGCAGGAACGAAGAAGACATTGTATGAAATTTGGAGAGAAAAGAAGCCGAAGGTAAAATATTTCCGAATATTTGGGAGCAAATGTTATATTCTCAATGATAGAGAGAATCTCGAAAAATTTGATGCTAAAAGTGATGAAGGGATATTTCTAGGCTATTCATTAAATAGCCGAGCGTATAGGGTGTTCAATAAGCGCACTAAGACGGTAATGGAGTCAATAAATGTGATCATCGATGATACCATATCTGAAAAGGAAAGGGATAATGGTGAAGAATCGAACCTGAAGAAGGGGGAGGTTGAGGACAACATGTCACAAGATGATGAGATTGAGAAAGAATCACCGGAAAAAGAGTCCACACCCCCTATACCAAGAAGGGAGACTAGATCAACACAAGGGCCTTCTAGCCCTCTCACACCTCCAGAAGTTCAACCTCCGATCTCTCGAGATGAAGAACCTTCTACCTCCAAGAGACCGTCATCAAGGGTAATTCTCAATCATCCATCAAGCAATATCATTGGTGACGTAAATGAGGGACTTCGGTTGAGAAAAGGACCAAAATACAGTGCGAATCATGTGACGTACAATTGTTATCTTGCTCAATTCAAACCCAAGAAGGTAGAGGAAGCTCTTGGAGACGAAAATTGGATAGAGTCTATGCATCAAGAGTTACATCAGTTTGTCAGAAATGATGTATGGGAGTTGGTTCCAAGACCCAAAGATACCCATGTCATCGGCACCAAATGGATCTTCAAGAACAAAACTGATGAAGACGGTGAGGTAGTTCGAAACAAGTCTAGGTTGGTAGCTCAAGGATATACTCAAGTGGAAGGCATAGATTTTGATGATTCGTTTGCACCAGTCGCAAGATTAGAGTCAATTCGAATTCTACTATCCATAGCATGTGTTATGGATTTCAAACTGTACCAAATGGATGTGAAAAGTGCATTTCTGAATGGTTTTCTAAATGAAGAAGTATTCGTTGAGCAACCAAAGGGATTTCAAGATCCTCACTTTCCGGATCATGTGCTAAGGTTGAAGAAAGCACTGTATGGTTTGAAGCAAGCACCAAGAGCATGGTATGATCGTCTCACAACATACTTGTTGGATCGTGGATTCAAAAGAGGCCAAGCTGATCGAACATTGTTTGTAAAGAGAGATGAAAAGTCTCTCCCAGTTGCTCAAGTATATGTGGATGATATTGTTTTTGGATCCACAATTGATCATTTGGCTCATGAATTCTCCGAATAAATGAAAAGGGAGTTTGAAATGAGTATGGTGGGGGAGCTGAACTATTTCCTAGGGCTTCAAGTGAAACAATGGAAAGATGGGATATTCATATCTTAAGAGAAATATGCCAAAAATCTTGTTAAAAGATTTGGTCTAGACTCTAAGAAACACACTTCCACTCCAATGAGCTCCTCATCAAAGCTGAGTCGGGATGCAGCAGGTGTAGAAGTGGATCCAACGCTCTATCGAAGCATGATAGGCAGTCTCTTATATCTCACTGCTAGCAGACTAGACATTGCCTTTAGTGTAGGCGTATGTGCTCGATTTCAGGCAGCCCCCAAAGACTCACATTTAACAGCAGTCAAAAGAATTATCCGCTACATAAATGGCACATCTGATTATGGAATTTGGTACTCAAGAGATTCAAATGAATGCTTAGCCACATATTCTGATGCTGATTGGGCTGGTTGCATTGATGATAGAAAAAGTACTTCCGGTGGATGCTTTTATCTTGGAAACAACTTGGTGTCATGGATGAGCAAAAAGCAGAATTCAGTCTCTCTATCAACAGCCGAAGCTGAATACATTGCTGCTGCAAGTTGCTGTGCTCAATTACTATGGATGAAAAAGCTTCTTCATGATTATGGAATCACACAAGACATGATGAGTGTATATTGTGATAATACAAGTGCCATAAATTTGTCAAAGAATCCAGTGCAACACTCGAAATCAAAACATATCGAGATTCGGTATCATTTCATTCGAGATTTAGTGGAGGAAAGGATGGTGTACTTAGAGTTCATCAACACTGAGAATTAGAAGGCAGACATATTTACTAAACCTCTAGATGGCCCAAAGTTTGAATCTTTGCATAAGACCATCGGTGTCGGTATCATTCCCTAAACTCTATCTCTTGTGTGAACCTATACTACTCTTTGCTGCATACTTGTTGTTATGGTTCCACGTGTTTAGTTTCTAGAAGTCTTTCTTTTATCTGTTTTGGTTTGTACCAGTTGTTTTTGTTGATCTTTCTTTTCATGTTCTATTTTGGGTGTGTTCAAAAAATTCAAAAACCCATAAAAATTTGAAAAATCTCAAAAGTTTGATCACGTGTTTTGTGCATGTCACATGTGAGTTTGGTCTAGTACCTTTGTACTAATGGCGTAGTGCATTTACGATCTTGGCTTGTTATGTATGCACTCTTTTCTATGTGGAAGAAATCTTGAACACTATGTGTAACTGTTGTAAATAGATTTTCAAGCTTGTCATGAATAATTGGTCAATAGTCTTGTTGGTCTTGATACTTGCATAGACTTGTGTCTATATCTCTTTCCACTTTATTTTTATGTTTTGCAAAAAGAGCTCACCAAATGTAAATCTCCAAATGAAAAGAGATATTGAGCTGCAAAAGCCTGTCGCACACACTAGTATTCGACTAGGAAAAAGGGAAAGCGACTCTTCTTATTGTGTCTTGTATGGTGCTCAAAAAGCCAAAGGCTAATCATCAATGTTGAAATATTATAAATTTCAAGCACCAATCTCAAAATGAGATGTTGTTTTCTTGTCCAATCAAAATTAAAATGGACCTATTGCTATGCTTTTTGCAGAAGCCAAATGAAAAGCTTCTGAAATTATGTATTCAATGTGTGGGAGGTCATATATACTCATTTCTATAATGGAGATAGTCCACTTGATTTCGTATCAGTTGTGTATGTCTCGTTTGAATTGATCATTGAAGCTTCGCTCTAGTCTAAGGACTATTTCACATTTGATACTCACACACAACACACAAGCCTTTGATTCAATCAATGCCTATTTCATTTGTGTGATTGTATATGTTCAAATGTGATGTGTATGCTCAAGAACTTGTTGATCAAACCCAAAAAGATTTTTGAGTGTTTTATTTGTTTTTGAAAGTGATTTTATACTTTCTTGTCTTTTGTTTTTGGTCAAAATGCATTTTTGTGTTTTCCTTCAAAAACTGGTTCAGGGGTTGTTTCGTGAGAATCTCGCGACTTAGAGCTTCCCGCGAAAAGGGCTTGAGGGAAATAATTTTTCATCTTGTCACACAGAAACTATCGCGACTGTCTCGCGACCAACAGCTTCTCGCGAAATGCTATTTGGCTAAAAATTCGATTTTTCCAAATTCAGACAGAAGTTACCGCGACTGTCTCGCGACTTTTTCGCGACCTAGTGCTTCTCGCGAAAATTTTGTGCTTCAGTGGTCATTCTCGCGACTGTTTCGCTACTCCCTAACCCGCGAAAATCGCGTGTTTTCACTTTATATATAGCAGATGTGACAGTTGCTCAAAAAAAAAAAAAAAAAAATTCTCATTTCCCTCGCTCAACCTCTCTCGAACCCTTTTAAACCCAAATTCAATTTCTATCAAAACCCATCATTTTCAAGCATCTTTTCTGCATTGTCAACTTCAAGGTATGTCTTCTAAAGCATTTTCCTTCAAGTTTCTCTTAAGTTTTTGCAGAATTTTCGTTAGGGTTTCAAAAATTTGGGGATTTTCAAACATTTGAATGTTTTTTCTAAATTGGGTGAAAATTGTTCAAACTCTTTGCTTGGGCTGTGTCCCATTTGGCGTTTGTGCCTCTGTATTGGCCCCTTGTGGCATTTTAACATGTATTGAGGGTAGATTTTCCCATGTTCATGCATTGTTCATGCTTAAAGTACATTTGTGCATGCTAGGTGTTTGACAAAATGTCAGAGTATGTTTGTGCCAATTGGAATCAAGTGACTTCAATCTATGGGTTTTCACTTGTTTGACCATGTTTCACTCAGTTTGGACATTGGTCATATGTTTCATACTCTTTGCCCATGTTGAATACACTAGGCACACACCTAGACACCCCTCATGCATCTGATGTTGCACTCTCATGCATAAACACACATATGCACACACATGCACAGTTACTTAGTTTCTTGCATTGTGTCTTTGCATTCAGCATATTGTTTGGAGTTGTGTATGTCTTGTTTTATGCAGTTTTAATTTTTGTTTTGAACTAACTTGAATCTAATCAAGTTCTGTGGTCTGTGTTGTGTGTTGTGCACATGTTTCCTGGTTCTTTTGTGTGTTCTGTTGTACAGATGTCTCCATTCAAAACTTCAGCTGTGAAAGGTGGCAGCAAAGGGAAAGAGCCGATCATTGATGTCGATGCCGATTCACCTAGACCAAAGAGAGCTCGTTTTTCAACGGGAATTTTTTATCCTGCCTTTTTTAGGTCTTATGCTGCTTTTGAATCCTATAAGAACCTCTTTCGGGATGCACCCTTACTAGTTGAAAGGGGCGTTGATCAGCCATCACTCAGGGACACAAATATACCCATTTGGTTTGCCACGAAAGATTGGAACTATCTGCTTTCGACTTTCGAGGATACATACGAGAACATGGTTAAGGAATTCTATGCCAATGCCACTGTCGTCAGAGAAGAGATAAAATGTTGGGTTCGAGGAAAAAGTTTTTCTGTCACACCAATGTATCTGGCGGATATTCTACACATTAACCGGCTAATTCTCCCCATACTGCCGGTATATGATGAGCTGAACCCAGATGAAGAGTATCTCAAACAATCTTTAGGAGCCAATTTGGAATTCTCCTCAAATAGGAAGTCAATCAATGTGGCATCCTTGTCTCCCGAATTAAGACTTCTCTCAATGATCATGTGTAGCAATCTCTATCCCTTGTCCAGCACCGGATATATGAATCTTGGTCGAGCATTGTTTTTGAATGATCTGATCATTGACGTAGAGATTGATGTGTGCTCTCATATTTTTCACATTTTGGCAAAAACAGTTGACAGAACTGCTTCAAGGAATTGTATTCCTTTCTGTCGCCTTATTTCAAGGATTTTGAAGCTCAAAGGTGTCCGTCCATTGGAAGATGAATGTCCATATACAAGACCAAGTCCAATTAACATTCGATCTCTCCATGCGAGTATAAGCCACACCAAGAAGAACACCAAAGAAGAAAGCCATGCATCGTCGGGAACCTTGAGCTCTACAACTCGTACCTATGATGAACAGTTCAATAAGATCTCCGCTGCTCTTGAAGAGATAAGTACAAAGATGTCCGGGTTGGCAACTATCATGTACGCTCACCACCGACGTCTTGATTCACAGTTTACATCACTCCAAACTCAGTTGGACGAAATTCAACGGAAGCAAGAGGAGAAAGACTAGCTATTCCATGACAAAAAGGGGGAGATGATGCCATTGAGGGAGTATGGTGATAGGGGGAGAAGAAGTCAACAGTACCTATGTTTGATGTTTTATGTTTTCTGCTTCTGTTCTAAAACTTTGTTACTATGTTCTTATTTAAGTATAATTTCAGAAGTTTCTTTTGTGATATTCTCTATGCATTGTAGCATACTTTGCATGTACCCATGTTGCTTTTGTAAGCTTTAAGGGTTTGTTTCATTGCATATTTTGTAGGCTTTTATGGTTTGTGCCATGCATATTCTGTACCTTGTTTATGCAGCCTTTATGCTTGTGTTCTTGAAGTTTAATGTCATACATTTTACTTCAGTACATCACTCTTGTGCCCTTGTAGGATTGTTCCTAGATGCATATACGTTCTATGCATTGGTTGAGTGATGAACACTCTTGTGCCCTAGTAGGATTGTTCCTAGATGCAAATACTTCGTGTATTTCGCATTGGTTGAGTGTTGGACTTGCAAATGATACTCTTCATTTGAGCTTATCACCTTGCATGTCCGGATGGTCATTCCCTGTGTGAATGAGCATAGTGATCACTTTTGCGTAAGTGATTGCTTGTTTGATCTTGCCATGGTCTATTGTTTTTATTCCATTTTGCTTGATCATGCTATTATTGCTCCATATGCTTTTCAAGTTTTTCTGCATACAATGATATTATTTTGTTGTTGTGTTTCAGGAGTTACTTGTTCATATGTTTCAAGAGCTTATCAGAATCTAGAATTAGGTGTGAGTGAGTTTTGCCTTTGTTCCCAAACTCACGTTTAAGTCTAGAGTCTGTTTTAGGGTTTTGTCACGGAATAGCCAAAGGGGGAGATTGTAAAGTTGTTATTTACAACTATGTATTTTGTTGGCTTTTATTCCGTGCCAAATTTGATTGTAATTATTTTCAATCGTTTATACCCTGTATTTATTGTGGGATTTGGAGGCTGAAGGATTCTCGCGGGTATGTCGCGACTTAGCTTCCCGCGAAGTGAAACATGTGTCATGCACATGCTGGAATGCGAAGAGTCAGGCCAGGTGGAGACAGCTGTGTCTCGCGAGTATCTCGCGGGTAAGGCCTTCCCGCGAGACAATCTGTTCTGCCAGCCTGTACTGACTGACTCACACTTTTTGCACCTATCCTATATATACCCTCATTACCCACAAATGTTGAGGAATGCTTCAGAGAGAAAACCCTAGCCAAACACATTGGGAATTAGAGATTGTCATCCCCACCTTTCTCTATACACTTGCTTGTGGTATCTCCTCAACCCTTCCCTCTCCATTTCCATACCATTGAGAGGTTGATAGCCCAAACACTTACCACATCCTTTGAGAGTGTTGAGTGACGTTTTGGTGCTGCTGGGAAGCATTGGAAGAAGCCTGGAATGGCAGATGCAACATGGAGCTTGTTGCGGGATCCGGAGAGCTAGACAAGACACGGTTCCGAGAAGCCTTGTTGGAGTAGGAGCTTGGAGGGCTTAGGTGCATCGGGTAGATTAGGCTTGGAGGGTCTCTTGCTAACCCATGTATCCCAACTGATTGTCTAGTGGATCAATTTCCGCTTGGAGGGCGGCGGAGAGGTTTTTCGCCGAGTTCTTCGGTTTCCTCTTCGAAAACACGTCTCGGTGTTTTCTGTGTTTGCATCTCTCTTCCCTACTCTTTTATATTCCATTATACTGCTGTGTTGCTTAGTTTATGGATTAGAGTAGCTTTGTGTTCATCCGCTCGCATTTACACTATTCCGCACTTAGTATTAAGTTAGTGTAAAATCTATCGAGCCGTAATTTTAATTGGGGGTCTAAACAGCTCTTGTGTTTTCAACACATTTTCGAGCTTTCAAATATGTTTTTGGAAGAAAAAATATCCCTAAACTCATTTGGATACAAATCAAATAGAGTCATCGAAGAAAGAGTATCGCTTCCTTCTTTTAATTGCATAGCAATGCTACACACTCTTTTCTTATTAATATTGGATTAGTATTCTTATTAAGAATTATTGCACTTTTTTATTGACTTGTCTAGATAGAGGTATTAAAAATTTAAAATAAGAAGGATTTGAATTTCAATATTTTTTTTAAATGACTTAAATAGAGGGTCCGTTTGGATAGCACTTATTGTTGCTGAAAGTTGCTAAAAACTAATTGTTGCTGAAAACACTGTAGCAAAATAATTTTTAAATGTGTGAATAGTATTGTGGGACCCACTTTTAATATTAAATATTGCATGAACAGTGCGTGAACAGTGCACGCACAGTACATGCACAGTAAATTTTGTCCCCCCAAAGTCAAAAAAGCCGGCCAAAAAAAAAAAAAAAAAAAAAAAAAAAAGGGAGAAAACGCACAGCCTAAAACGCGCCGCAACTAACCATTGTATCCAAACCCACACAGAGTATGAAATGACCAAAAACAAATTATGTTTACAAAATTTATAAATGGATTATAGTTTTAGTAATACGTATATTCCAAGTTAATTTACATTTCGGTACAATTAACAGTTAGAAGTACTTTAGCACCCTGTGGAAATGAGATGTGTCCATCTTGTCCTTTTTTAATGTGATCAGAATAAAAGTACATATAGTGTAAGTATTGCCTCTAAAACTTCATAAAAATGCTATTGTTTTAATTCAGCACATAATTACTTACTAATTAAATTTATCTACATATCATATCATGTATTGTATATTAAAAGTTGGGCTTAGTTCTCCTATAATTTCCAAGTGGATAAAAATTTTAATTTGAAATCCCTTCTTTGGATAAAGTTTGATAAACACAAAAACTTAATAATTTAATATCAACTTAACTTCTTCTCATCCATCAAAAAAAAAAAAAAAATCCTCTTCTTATTTTTTTTCCCCCCTTTTTTGATTTCTATGTCAATTTGTTGTTGTTCTTTTTTTTTTTTTCTTTTTTTCTTTTAAAAAAAATATTTAGATAGACAAAATTGTGTTTCGGTTTTTTCTTTATTTCTTCTTTCATCTCTCTCTCTCTTCATTTTTTTTTTCTTTCTTACAACTCTACTTTATATTGATGAATCATTATGATTTTTAAAACTCTATTTTGGGTTCATATGTTTTGGTGTTGTATTTTTTAGTTCCCCATTACAAGTAGTATCTCTCTCTCTCTCTCTCTCTCATAGTTTTTGTTGGTTTGATTTTGTTTGAGTTAATACTTGATTATTTTATAAGCAAGAATTTGAGTTTATTTCAAAACATAATCTTGGCTATACTAATAACATATCGACATTCGGTCTATCTCGGTCCACATCATCAATTCGGTCCGGTTCGATCTACTTCTGCTCGCTTTGGTCAATTTTGGTTCAATTTGGTCTACTTCGGTCCACTTCAGTTCAATTAGGTTTATTCAGTCTACTTCGGTCAATTTAGTCCTATTCGATCCAATTCGGTCTACTTCAATTTAATTTGGCCCATTTGGTCAATTCAGTTCACTTTGATCTATTCGGTCCAATTTGGTCAATACGGCTCACTTAGGTCTATTTGGTCCAATTTAGTCATCCAGTCCACTTCAGTCTGTTTGGTCCATTTCATATAACTTTGGTCCAATACAATGTACCTATTTAAAAATAACAAAATACAAGTTTGAGTTGAGAGTATTATTAATTATTTGAATAATATTATTTGTAATCATATGATAAGTTTTGGTTATCATAATAATTTTCTTAAGAGAATGAGAATTTGAATAATAACTTTAAAACTTAATAATTTTAATTGTAACAAAAGAAATTAGGAAAATATAATGCACAATAAAAATAGTTAGAAGAATATGACCATTTCATAAAAAGAATAATATCAATCAAAAACATTAAAAAATGATAAAATTATATATTTGTAAAAATAGAGTGATGGAAATTACTTTTTAAAATTATTTAATTTTTAGAGAAAACAAATTATCTACAATAAAACTTAGAGAATATATTATACATATTTAGTATAAGTTTGTTATAATTTTTTATTATCATAATAATCTCTTTTAACATAATGAAGAATTCGAATAATTTATTTAAATAAAAATTATATATATCTATATATATATATATATATATATATATATATTGTTTGAAGGTATAATCAATGTCATGCAATTCATTTAAAAGTATTGACTTTCACTTAGATTTGTATATTCATAGTTTTAAGGTTTAGAAAGAATTTCCCTTAAATTTAGCCGGACGGAAGTGGATTGAAATGCTACATTAATGTGGCTTAAAAAAAGTGTATCAACAATAAATGTTATGCTTAAGATTTTAGATATTGCAAGTTTGAGATCTATATTATTTTTGATAAATTTGTATTTAGAATATGTACTTTCAATCCAAATATATCTTTTCCTTATATTTAAGTGCATAAAAATGAACCAAAGTGGACCAAAATAGATTGAAATGGACACAAATGGACTAAATGGAACAAAGTGGGCTGAATGGACATAATAGAACCGAATGGGAACAAGGTGGACCAACTAGGATCAACATGGACGGAATAAGAATGAATGGATAGATTAGGACCAAAGTGGACATATGGACCAAATAGGAACAAATAGAACCAAATAGGAAAAAGTGAACCAAACAAGACATAGTGGACTGAATTGGACCAATGTTGACTAAATAGGATCGAAGTGGGCAGAACGGACCGAATAGGACCGAAGTGGACTAAATAAATTGAAAATGACCAATGTGGACCGAATAGGATTGAAGTATGGAATAGGACCAATGTGGACCCAATGGACCCAATAGGACAACCATTGACAAATAAAACCAAAGTGGACCGAAAAGGACAAAATGGACTGATTAGAACTGAAGTGAACTGAATAGGACTTCTAAATATTTATCATTTTTATTGCATTTGTAGGGCTCATATTTCTAATTTATAATGTCTATTTTGTTTTTATTTTTTAACTCAAAATTAAAGAGTTTAGCCCAAATATAATAAAATTTTATACTTTTCAATCCAAAAACTAAGAAAAAAAAATGAATTTTTGAGCTAAACTTGAAAAGGTAACCTACAAAAAGAATCAATTTAATGCCCAATTAGTCCAAAATGGACCGAAGAGGACCGAAATTGACTGAGTGGACCAAATTGGACTAAATGAGACCGAAGTAGACCTAATTGGACCAAATAGCAATTGTTTAATTTTAAGGGAGAATACATTATGTTCATCAAATTTTAGAGAACAAATTATACATTATATTACAATTTCAAAATAATTATTTGCATGGGTCTGCGACTAGTATATATAAAAGCAGAGATCTCATCATGTGAGAGTCTAAGAGGTTGTTTGGTTCACTAGTTTTCATGACTTAATTCTCTGTTTCCATAACTCATAACTCAAAAATGGTGGGACCCATTGCAAGAAGTTCGTTTGTTCGTTTGGTTGCACAATACTCTATTTCCATAACTCTGTTTTCATCTCTCAATTCTCTACTTTTTGAGTTATGAGTTGTGAAAACTGAAAACAACTTTTGGCTATTTTCAGTTTCCATAACTCATAACTCAATGACATTTTTGTAATTAAACACACATAAGGGACCTACTAATCATAAATCAGCCGCATCTTTTGACCAAAACAACTATTCATTTTTTTTTCTTTTTCATTTTTCCTTTCTTCTCCAGGTTCGGTCTCCCATGTTCTTCCTCTTTTTTTCCCCCCTTTCTTCTCCTGGGTTCGGTCTCCCCTGTTCTTCCTTCTTCTTTTTTTTTCCCTTTCTTCTCCTAGGTTTGGTCTCCCCTGTTCTTCCCTTTTTCTTTTTTTTTTCCCTTTCTTCTTTCACTGGGTTCGGGTGATCTGAACTTTTTTTTTTCTTTTCTTTTCTTTTTTCACTGGTTCGGGTTGGTGGGTACTGAAAAAAAAAGAAAAAAAAAAGAAAAAAAAGAAAAAAGAAGTTGCACCAGTGACAGGTATGGGGCCCACAAACAGTGTGAAAAATATTGAGTGATGGAAATTGAGTGATGGTGCCAAACAACCTTGATATTTTAGAGTGATGAGTGATGAAAATTGAGTGACGGAAATTGAGTGATGAAAAAAATGGTGCCAAACAGCCTCTAAAGTTTTGCCAAGTGACATACTTCTTACAAGGAGAATTGAACTCACACCACAATATTCCAAATCGTCATCAATTACTTTTTGTTTTTGGGTAAATACATCATCATTAATTTACGACTTTTCTTAGATGTTGCATTAGTAATTTACTAAACTTCAAGTAATAGATAGGATAGAGGGATGTTAATTATTAATGACCTTTTGTTTTCCAATTTACACACTCTCTCTAAAGGATTCAAATTGACTATTATTTCTTTAGCTTCTTTGTTTTGAATTTTCATATGTTTAGCCCTTGCCGCTTCTTCAATTCCCAAAACATACCATACCATTTGGTTTTTTAAAAGAACATACCACGCCTACTTCTCTTCCACTATTATTACATGCATTTGCTTTTGCTATGCTTATGTTGCTAAGATTATAATTATTAGTTGTATAGTTTGCTTAAACTGAAATAACATGTCTTATTGCGTTCCTATGAAATTTTATCTTCATCTCATGAAATATGTGCTGGATCTAAGGGCAAAAGAATCTTCCAACACTACAAAACACGCGGGTCTATAGCCGCATTTTTTTTAGCTGCGTTTGCAAAAATCGCGGCTATAGCTACCCTATAGCCCTGTTCGTTATAAATGTGGCTAAAATTATGAACCTATAGCCGCATTTTATAAAACGCAGCTATAGGGCAGTTCTATAGCTGCGTTTGTAGTGTTTGTAGCTGCGTTTTATTGGGTCGGGCCTATGGCCACGTTTGAAAAATGCGGCTATAGGTCTAGCCCAATTTGGGCTTTGCAAAGAAACACATAGTCACCCACTTGGGTTGGTAATCAACAATTATCCCTATCTTACCAACATTTGGTGGCCTAGTTGGTAAGAAACTGGGCCAACAAGTTTCAGGACTTGGGTTTGAGCCTCAATAACTAGCTGTGTGTAGGTGCTCTTTATATCCCATTTTCATCCCAAACAATTGACCTAACTTAACTGATCGGGAGTATGGGGTTCTGCCCGAGAGTAGTTATGGTGCTACTATGGTTACACCCAAGTAGGAAAGCTACACTAGTCACCCCCCCTAACCATTTTCTCTTTCCAAAAACAAATCCCCATCTTGCACATACCTACCCATGGTCCTTAGTGGTAATTTTCTTCTCTCTCTCTTTTTGGGTACTAAAATGTTCCTTTATTACATATACTTTTTACTGGCTAATTATGATTCTTATTGCCTTTTGGGATTCTAAAAAATGATCTAGCTTTGTCCAATTTTAGTTTTTTTTTTTTTTTTTTTTTGTGGGGGGGTTAATTGTAAGCATAATATTAAATTATGGCTTTTACTAATTATTTGTGTCTAACATTATGGTGACACATCTTCCAAAAATCATTTTTGACAAATAATTTATTTTCTGAATTCCTCAATGTCTTTCACAATCTGTAAAGAAAGAAACATCATTGCCACTCCAATGATATCAACATAATTTCTATCTTTTAACTTAAAAGATGATATC
The DNA here is from genome assembly GCA_019022515.1 of Quercus aquifolioides. Lineage (NCBI taxonomy): Eukaryota > Viridiplantae > Streptophyta > Magnoliopsida > Fagales > Fagaceae > Quercus > Quercus aquifolioides. The sequence continues at coordinate 34,351,117 of CM032326.1, forward strand.
AACAAAATTATTGTTTTCCTATATTTTAAATTTGTATAGTTGTTAAGTTGATGTTTCAGTATTGTTATATACATTTTGATTCTATCTTGATTCTTATATATTATTTTTCTCGATTGATTTGATACATCCAAGAGGGAAACTTTAGCAAAGGTAACATGTAAAAATTAAATGTTGTTGTTATTTGCTTGATTTTCGTTTAAGTTTTAAAAAGTTTTAGCCACCACAAGCATTAACACTTTGAAGATTCCTATAAAAAAAAATAAACACTTTGAAGATTGCAAAAAGATTAAGGGTCTGTTTGGTAACAGTTTTTTCCCATTATTTTTTATTTCTAAAAACAATTATGGCAGTGCAATTCATCGTAAACCATACAACTAGCTATTTTGTGAAGGCAAACAGTAATTTTCATGCATAGTCATTGTTGGCTGTGGGTTTTCAGTTTTCTAAAATTTTACGAGCCACCCAATCTAGTTTCTCCAATACTCTATTGATTTATAGTTATAAAGCTTACAACAAAGGTATTGATCTTATTGTAGCAAAGTACTACTTAAATCCTAATTAAATAGCTAACAAATATGAGATTTTACATTACGTAAACGAAACTGTATTCATCACATTCTTCACTAGTTCATTTTTTCTATTTACTCTACCCTGAGGTGATCCCTAATCACTGCTAACAGATCAATATGCGTCTGATTCATCTACCACTATATAGCACAGAATCAGTGCTAGAGGTGGCCGTCAAATCCTTGTCGAATGATGGATGAATTGCCAATGAGATCTCTGATGCTTCAACATTTGTAAAGTTACCAGAACTAGTACTCTCATGTGGTAATTCCTGCAGTTCAGCATCGCCATCCAAAAGCTGCATCACTTGCCTTATGCTAGGCCGAACTGCTGGTGTTGAGTGTGAGCAAAGCAAGCCAAGTTTCAAAACCAATTCCATTTCCTTAACTACATAATTACCTTCCAATTTTGGATCACTAGCATCAAGGATGGCTCCTTTTCTCCAGCACCCGAAGACCCAATCAACCAAAATGACCTCTTCTGGCAGTCCTCGAATCTCTATAGGCTTTCTTCCACAAGCTACCTCCAGCATGAAAGCCCCAAAAGCAAACACATCAGTGTAAGTGGTTGCCCTTCCTGTTTTAGTAAGCTCTGGAGCCAAATAACCCACTGTTCCAGCCACACGGGTGGTTTCAAGAATGGCACCGTGGTCGCATAATCTGGCAAGGCCAAAATCTCCAAGCTTCCCATTTAATTCAGCATCCAATAGAACATTGCTGGGTTTTACATCTCTATGTAGAACAACCTGTTCCCACTCTTCATGGAGGTAGAGAAAGCCAGATGCCTACTCCTTTGAGGATTCGAAATCGTTGAAGCCAATTAAGGCTTGTCCTTTCATTTCCATATAAGAACTTTTCAAGGCTTCCATTGGGCATATAATCATAGACCAAGAGGAGTTCACCCTTTCGCCGGCAATATCCCAGGAGTTGCACCAAGTTCCTATGCCTCAGCCTGCCCATGCTAATGATCTCAGCCACAAACTCCTTCATCCCTTGTTTGGAATCATGGGAGACTTTCTTGACTGCAATTTGTGTATTGGAAGAACGAAGAGTTCCTTTATAAACCTTTCCAAAACCTCCTTCTCCAAGAAGCTCCTTGTCTGAGAAACCTTTGGTTGCTTTGTAGACATTCTTGTAGCTGAACCTATGAGGACCATACTCGCTTTCCCAATCTTCTAGTATTTCTGCATATTTCTTTCTCCTCAGAACGAAAATAGCTGCAGTGACCAATATCAGCACGACCACTACTGCTATGATCAAAATCATGATAAGCCTATCTTTACTTTTCCTCTGTGGGGGAAGTTGAGGAAGCTTCGAAACGTCAAGGCTTTGTGCTTGTCCACTTTTATTAAAGCTCCATCCAAGAATATACTGGTCACTTGTATATGCACCAGTGGCTGCAGAGAAACCAACGTACATAGATTCCAAAAGATATTGGGACAGATCTATGCGTGTTGACAAGAGAGGCCGGTTTGGTTTTGTGATGCCAGCTGGGGCTAGTGTTACATTCAGTAACTTTTCTGTTTCATTGTAGTCTATCCAAAGATGCATTGGGTTGCCACTTACTAGCTCCACGCTTATATTCTTCCCTTCTTGATCAGAAAAGTAGGTTGCAGTAGCTGATTCATTTGATTTCAGGCTGTTCACATCGATTCCCACATGGTTGTTGTCTATATCTTGAAATTTTGGACTCTTTTCAGTATCAAGCTCAATGGCTAATAAGTGGTTTGTTGGATGACCATCATTTGAGGCATTCAAGAGTCCTAGATAACTGCTGGCCATAACATTGGTGAATTTCCCCGAGGGACTGATGGTGAAGGCAATTCCATAACCAACTTTCGATGGTGTTTCAGGAACTATTGCAAATACAAAGTTTGTGGAAAATGAAAGAGACTGAGTTAAACTCGAAGAAGTGTTGAATTTTAGAGGAAGTTGGTAGAAAGCATGACCAAATTGTTTTTCTGAATTGTTCGTGAGTTGCAATAGACCATTGGGGTGGATTTGAGCTGCTCCATTTCGATGCAGATTTGCTTGATTGAAGCCATTGTAGATGAACTGGTCATCTTGAGCAAACATCAATGGAACCCTAAGGATGAAGTAGAGAGTTATCAGAAAATGAAGTGATGTAAGCCCAGCCGCCATTGAGAAAAGGAGGAAAAAGATTTATCTCTCTGAAAAAATGGCTTTTGGTTGTTTAAATTTAAAATGTCTCAAAGACTCAAAACTCCTAAAATATTGTTGTTTTGACGTGATAAAAGTCGGAATACTGTCTCAATATTTCCTGAGCACACCATTTAAGAAAAGTCTACAGGACCTTAGCATGGGACTCACGAAAACAGTAGTTTCCAAAAACCTCTTTATGTGCTTTATGTCACACCTGTGGATCCGTTCACTGTTTATGGGACCCACAAACATCATTTTTCAGTAATTTTTTCATTAAAAATGAGTTTTACAGCACTATTCACACATTTAAAAATTATTTTACTACAGTGTTTTCAGTTTTCAGCAAAATAAGCGGTATCCAAACACTAAAGTATCCAGATGTGGCGGCTTTAAAATTATTTTTGGAATACCCATGGAAATGCTTGAATTATACAAATTCTAATAATAAAAAAAACTTGAATATATTAATATTACAAAAAAAAGAAGATAAAATTTTATAATTTTCTTTTACTAACAAAATAAAAAAGCAAAAAGAAATTGATGAGTGGTAAAATGAGAATTAAAAATGCTGAGATAAGAGTAATAATGTGTGAGAGAGACTGAAATGTTGTTAGAGAAGATAAAAATAGAAGAAATGAGAGAGGGAAAGAGATCAACAAAGGATATATGTTGCAATTTTAAGCTGAGAGAGAAATGGGTATCTCTCTTGATACCATTTTTCAGGAAAAAAAATGAAATTAGAGATGATTTTAATGGAATAAGTTGAACAAGTTAATTGATTAAGGGTTTTTTTTAATGACCTCTTTGTTAAATTTTTGTTCATTTGTTGTTGTTGTTTGGTTTAATGTTGTTGTTGTTTAGGCTATTTTTGTTGTTATTTGGACTAATTTTTATTGTTACTATTTGAGATTTTATTTTATTTTTTCTTTAATGAAGTAAGGATTATGTTTGGGTGACCAAAATTATATATGACTTTTTAACTCAAATTCTTGTGATTCTCAATTCAAAGAGTTCAAAATTTTTAGATTAGACAAAACAAAAGAGTTTGGTTTAAAAATAATTATATATATATATATATATATATATATATATATAATTTTTTAAAACAGGTATAACTCGTGTGAACAACCTGAGCTCAACGTAAAGCCATCCCTAGATAACAGACTTTCAATGTCAAAGACACTTGTGTATACAAGATTTTGTGAAGGTTGCCTTTTCAACTCTATAGCCTTGTGTGAGGAATTTTTTTTCAATGTCAAAGAGACTTCTGTATACAAGATTTTGGGAAGGTTGCCTTTTCAACTCTATAGCCGTGTGTGAGGAATTTTTTTTCAATTTCAAAGAGACTTGTGTATACAAGATTTTGGGAAGGTTGCCTTTTCAACTCTATAGCCTTGTGTGAGGATTTTTTTTTTTTTTCCTTCAATGGTTCAGATCAACTTCTTATATCAATTTCATAGGGGAAATGAGTATTTGTCTCTAATTTACAAATTATGCAATAAAATGCCTCTATTTTGAAACTATTTAGGAAAATGTCCATGTTTTTTAAACTCAATTTTAACAAAATCAAAGTTGGAGGTGGAACTCGACATTAGCAATGTCGAATTCTATGCATATTTTTCCACTTAATTTAAATAAAAAAAATATTTAAGTGAGACTCAATATTACTAACGTCGAGTTCCACTTAAAAATATACATATAACTTGATTTTGAAGATATCGAGTTTTACACATAATTCAATTTTGTTAAAATTGAGTTTAAAAAATATGGACATTTTACTAAATAATTTTAAAATATAGGTATTTTGCTGCATAGTTTGTCTATTTTCTCCTCAATTTCACCTGTTATGAGCGGTCAAAACATATACTTCAAGATTGCTTTTTCAACGCTATAGCTTCCTGTGAGCAAATTTTTATCCTTCAACGGTTCAGATCAACTTCTTATATTAGTTTGACCTGTTCAAAGCGGTCAAAACATATACCTCACAACATCAAATTGCATTTAAAGTGAATCCTCAGTAGCAACAACTTTTCAAGACTGGCAATTTGCTTAAAAATTTAGAGGCCATGTTTAATTTAGATTTTGCTGGCAGTGGTCTTGCCTTTCTACTGTATGTTCCTACATATGAAAGTGAAGGTCTCGGGTGTAAAAAGGATTTGATGCAAAAAATTCAACCATTTGTGTCTTCATTGTGTCCAAAATTTCAAGATAACAGTGAAATAAGATGTAGAAGACTTAAAATTGTTTGTATAATATCTATTAAATTTCTTTGCAAAAGGAATTTTCAACCTTCTGCTTTTATCATGTCCAAAAATTTTGATCTCCTCATTCTTCACCTAACAAAAAAAAAAAAAAAATGCAATACATTTCACTTCTTACAATAGAATAATATTGGAATAAAGAAATTTAAAAATCTGAATATGAGGCAGAATGAGAAGAATGACAAAGAAAAGAAGGGGAAAATCTGAATATTCTGTATAATGTTCTTTTATTTTAGTCTCAATCAATGATGTCAACATATGATATATATAGGTGGTTAGATAATTAGATCAGCACATAAATTGGTAATAGGCAGGATTAAAATAATGCTAATGGGGGTTCTGTAATTACCTCTATGTCATCACAATCACAACTTGCGTCTAGTCTAACAGCACGAGCATCCAAGTGAACGACCGCTTTCAATTCATATCCGTAAGTGGGAGGGAAGCTGATAATTCTCCAACCAAAGATTGACGGCAAACGAATTTCTAGATTGACGGCAAAGCTGAGCATCCAAGTGAACAACCGCTTTCAATTCATATCCGTAAGTGGGAGGGAAGCTGATAATTCTCCAATCGAAAATTGACGGCAAACGAATTGCTAGATTGATGACAAAGCTGATAATTCTATGTGAATTTTTCCAAATAACTCGATTTTCATCAAATCGAGTTACACATTGAAACTCAATTTTCTAAAAATTGAGTTTCAAAATATGGGCATTTTGCTAGATAGTTTCAGAACAGAGACATTTTGCTACATCTTTTGAGCGAAAGGGGCAAATGCCTATTTTGGCCAAAGATTGACACTACATCAAGAGAAAGAATTACCAATCTAGAAATTCGTTTGCAGCTTATATATAAAAAGTTACTAATAGAAGTTAGGGCATCCCAGCGGTCCCCAAATGCAATTAAAAGTGAGCAAGGATTAGTTAGGGAGTTTCCCACTAACAATCGCAAATCGAAAAAAGACAGTCCGAGAGGCTAGGTTGAAGGCCTATGTAGCTAGTTGGATAGTTATAAACTTTCTAAGACGAGTACAATGAAAACAATACTTAAATTGTGTCAACATTAAAGATGAATATCAAAAAGTGTTAGAAAAGGAAGAGGAGATTATAGAGAGATTGAAGAGTTATTCTGAAAAACTTTTTAATGGAAGCCATGCAAAAAACTAGACCAAATCAAGTAATCCAATTGAGGATAGAAAACAAGAGCAATGGAAACATTCAAGGCTTAGTCATGTTTCTTGAAGATTCATAGTTGCCTCTAAAGTTTCGAAATTAAGGCTTAGTTGTTGTTGTACTTGTTGGAAAAACTGGTTTTGTATCTCATACAAGACCCACAGCGGAAGGAACACAAGGATCTACATCATTCATGAGAGATAACATATAACCTTGAATTATAAAACAAAGAAGAGAAAGCATACCTTGATTTAGTGAAATTCAAAAACAAAACTTGAGAATACCTTCAATCTTCATTCCAATTTCACATGGTGCCCAAGATGAGTGGTTTCTGAATCAGTTCTTGTGTACGTTGATTTTCCTTTGGAAAAGTGTATTTCCAAGATCCTGTAGAGAAAAAATGTTTTCTCTTCTTTTAATCATACGTACGTTTTTAACCACCTTAGCAGTTATTTTATTTAATAACTCTTATTAAATAAAAACTGATTATCAGGAGTTTTCCTCTCAACTTTGTGTGAGGCCTTTCTACTCTGTATCAGGAGTTGCATCCCCATCATCAATTTAAATTGCTGTGTGGGTGAATCACTGTCACATTACGTTAAAAATTGTTCTTTCTTTCATTTGTTTTCTTCTAGTTCTTTTCTCTGTGATACACTGTTCTGTCTCTTCTTTGTGTCTTTGTAGTTCCTCTGTTTGGTGTTTTTTCCCTATGAAACAACTGCGTCTTTTTATGCTATTACCATGGAATCTGATTGTATAGAACGGTTACAACGCATAAGTTTGACATCGGAAGAAGGAGAAATTATCAAGGTACACTCTGATTATCGTGAAAAGGCTCTAGAAGAGTGCTCCTTAAGTTTAATTGGTCGTTTTCTTACAACTAAACCGATTAACAGTAGGGCAACAAAGAGCCTATTAAGGTCTGTATGGAAGTTTGGTCAAGATCTTAGGATTTCTGATGTTGGAGATGGTTTGTTCCAATTTAAGTTCACTATGGACAGTCAGATTGAATGGGCTCTTAACAATGGTTTTTGGAGTTTTGATGGTCATATTTTACTGCTTCGTCGATGGGAGAAAGGGATGACAGCGTACTCAGTAAATTTTAAGCACATTTCTTTTTGGGTACAGGTTTGGGGATTACCATTTGATCTCATAAATGTGGAAGTGGGTAGGGACATTGGAGGAGGTATTGGAAATGTATTGGAGGTGGATTGCAAGGCTATTACATCAGATCAGGCTCGTTTTCTTCGGGTCAGAGTGGAGGTGCCATTGTCTAAACCACTTCGTAAGGGCGCTCATATTCTTAGCCCTAAAGGTGATAAAGTCTGGGTTGCTTTTCAGTATGAGCAGTTACAAGGGTTTTGTTTCAACTGTGGAATATTAGGACATGAACTAAACTCTTGTACCAGGCCGATATCAATGGTAAGTGAAGAGAGACAATATGGGGAGTGGCTCTGAGCTGGTTTCAGGAGGAAGACAACCAGTCTGCCACCAAGGAGCATGGAGGAAACAGTGGCAAATCAGATTAGGAAACTGTCAACACAGGTACACATTTCGGCGGTTGAGAATTCAAATGGAAACCCAAATATTATGGAGACAGAAATTGTGGAGAAACTAATTCCTAATAATTCGGGATTTGAGGATGGACAAACTTCCATTCCTTTTCAAATTGAGTCACCTACTACTACTCAAGTAACCAAGATATACACAGCAAGGGAAGAGATTGAGGAAAATCACGATACTAATCTGGTTTTAGTGCCTATCATGTATGAAGCAACAAATGTGGAATTGAAATGTGATCCACGTGTCCCTGAAACTCATCCAACCAATCTATCACGTGCACTCTCATGTGAGGATGATTAAAGCCTTGCAAATGTACGTATATGGAAAAGGGTGGTAAAAAAGGAGACAAATCCATTGAAAATAATTATGGTAGAGGGTGACCACATAACTGGTGTAGTGGGACAGAAACGGCGTAAGAGTGTAAAGGATACAAACAGTGTTGATATAGATGCAAGGAAGAAAACTAGGGGTCAGGTTCAAGATCCAACTTCCATAACGGTGGAGGCTGATGATCAGCCCCGCCGAACACAATGAATATCTTAAGTTGGAACTGCCAGGGGCTTGGGAACCTCTGTGCAGCTACTGTACTCTCTCACTTGGTGAGGGAAAAAGCTCCCAATGTTTTGTTTTTGATGGAAACAAAACAAACTGTTGATGAGATAAGGAAGACTCAAGCGGATTTGAAGTATGATTCAATGCTTGCAGTATCGTGTGTTCATAGAGCTGGAGGATTAGCCATGCTTTGGAAGAAAGAGGTATCACTGGATATTCAAACCTACTCCTTAAGATGCTCGTATCATGACTGATTTGAATTCTCCATGGAGACTCACTAGATTTTATGGAAGACCGGAGGAACATCGTAAACATGAATCTTGGAGTTATCTGAGGCATCTACATTCCAGAGATTCCTTGCCATGGTTATGCATAGGGGATTATAATGAAATTCTGAACTCCAATGAGAAGCAAGGCAGAATTCCAAGGCCATTCAGGCCTATGGAGGAGTTTAGGATAACATTGACACAGTGTGGTCTGAGTGATCTTGGCTTTCAGGGTAACATTTTTACGTGGAGGAATGGGTGACTTGGTGATGATTTTGTACAAGAAAGGCTGGATCGTGCTTGTGCTACTCTTGAATGGAGAGATTTGTTCCCACAAGCTAAAGTGAAACACATCCAAGTTGCTTATTCGGACCACAACCTGATTTTGCTCTCAACTCAAGTGACTAGCCCAATGACTAGAAGAAAGAAGATTCCAAAGAGATTTTAAGAAAAATGGTCCACCCACCCAGAGTGTGAATTAATTATTTTGGAAGCTTGGAATGCATCCACGGAAGCAGGGAGCCCAATGTACAGGTTGTTCAATAAAATAAAGAGATGTCGCATGTCATTGGTTGAATGGAGTAGAACCCTCGGCAATTCAAAGGCACTTCTGGATGATAAATATAATGAGTTGAGAGCTTCTCATGAGTATGAATAACCCTGAAAATCTTCCTCTGATACAAAAGGTACGAGATGAAATAAATTCCCTTCTATTTAAGGATGAATTATTTTGGAGGCAAAGGTCTGGAGCCATTTGATTACATGCGGGTGATAAGAATACAAAATATTTTCATCAAAGAGCTAGTCAGAGACGAAGGAAGAACCATATTGTTGGGTTTAAGGATGATGATGGAAGATGGTGCACTTCTGAAGATGATAAAGAGAGGGTGGCAGAGATGGTATGGAGCCAGTTTTAGACTCAATGGATAGGGTAGTTACACCAGAAATGAACAGCACACTCCTTCAACCTTATACTCCTTATGAGGTAAAGCAAGCACTCTTCCAAATGCATCCATCAAAATTTCCTGGACCAGATGGTATGTCACATTTCTTTTTTAAAAAATATTGGCATATAGTTGGACATGATGTTACTACTGCAGTGTTATCTGTGTTGACATTTGGTCATTTCCTACATAAAATGAATTATACTTATATTGTCCTTATACCCAAAAAGAATGATCCAAGATGTGTTTCTGACTTTAGGTCGATCAGCCTTGCTAATGTTGTTTCAAGGATTGTTTCTAAGGTGCTAGCAAATCGGCTAAAACTCATTTTGCCTAATGTTATTTCAGATTCACAAAGTGCTTTTGTCCCTAACCAGTTAATTACTGATAACACTACTGTAGCTTTTGAAATATTACATAGAATGAGGTATAAAAGGAGTGGGAAGAAAGGTCAAATGGCTGTAAAACTTGACATTAGTAAGGCTTATGATCGTGTTGAATGGAGTTTTCTTAGACAGATCATGCTTAAATTAGGCTTTAATCAACATTGGGTCCAGTTAGCCATGGAAACAGTATGTACTGCCTCCTATTCTGTGCTTATTAATGGAGAACCTAAGGGTTTTATTAAGCCATCACGAGGTATAAAGAAAGGGGATCCATTATCTCCTTATCTTTTTGCTTTGTGCGGAGGGGCTTTTAGCTTTGCTAAGAAAAGCAATGGAATCACAATACTTGCATGGTATATTGTCGTGTCCTAATGGGGTTTGTATCTCTCATCTACTTCTTGTTGATGATAGTTTTATCTTTTGTCAAGCTACTATGGATGAATGCCATCACCTTCTTCATTTACTTGGTTGTTATGAGTCAGCATCAGGTCAAGCAATCAATAGACAGAAAACCTCTATCTTTTTTAGTAGAAACACAAAACAAGAAGTCAAAGAGCACATTCAGACATTAATGGGGGCAAGAATGATGGAGAATTGTGAAAAATATCTTGGGCTTCCTATGGTGGGGGGTAAATCTAAGTTGAATACTTTTAAAGACTTGTGGGAGAAAATTACAAAGCGAGTGTTGGGATGGAAAGAAAAATTTATCTCAAAAGCAGGTAGGGAAATTCTGATTAAAACAGTTGCTAAAGCAATCCCTATCTACTCTATGGGCATTTTCCGAATCCTAAAGGCTTTATGTGATTCTATGAACTCTACCTTAGCTAAATATTGGTGGGACCAGACAAAGGAGGAGAAAAAGATCCATTGGATAAACCGGAACAAGCTGTGTATGTCAAAGAAGAGTGGAGGCATGGGTTTTCGAGACATTCAAGCTTTTAATTTAGCTTTACTAGCTAAACAAGCCTGGAGGTTGATACATAATACACATTCTTTGTTCTACAGGGTTTATAAAGCAAGGTATTTTCCCAATTGCTCTTTTATGGATGCAGTACTTGGCAATAATCCCTCTTATGTTTGGAGAAGTTTGCTGGCAGCAAGGGACATTATCTCTAAAGGCTCTATTTGGAAGGTGAGATGGAAGGAATATTTTAGTTTCAACCCATAAGTGGCTTCCACACAAACCTATGTTTTTGGGTGATGACCAGCCGAATTTGCATGTGAGTGACTTGATTGATAGTACAACAATGCAATGGGATAGGGAAAAGATCTTTGATCTCTTTGTTTATCAAACTAGAAAAGAAATACTAGCCATTCCTCTGTCCATGACTGCCTCTCGGGACAAGCTGATATGGAAGGAAAATTCAGCAAAGTTGTTTACAGTGAAGTCTGCATATCAGGTTGCTTTAAAGCTAAAGGAAAAAAATTGGGTTGAGCACTCTAGAGTAGTAACTGATCGGGCTCTCTGGAAAAAAATCTGGACTCTTAAGCCTCCTCCTAAGGTTAAGATGTTTGTGTGGCATGCCTGCTCAAATATTTTACCTACAAGAGAAAACTTGCATGGGAGAAAAATGAAAATTGACCCCCAATGTGAAATATGCTGCCAGAAACTTGAATCCATTAGTCATCTTCTTTGGGAATGTCCCTTAGCAAGGAATGTATGGGCACTTTGCTGAGGGAAAATCCAAAAATGTTCGAATGCAGAACAAGACTTCTTTGCACTCTTTAGGATGATGGCAAATAGGCTTACACAGATGGAGTTGGACAGATGGGCAACAATATCGTGGGCATTATGGAATGCTAGAAATAAATTCTATTTTGAGAAGGTCCAACAACATCCTAAAGCTATATTGGAAGGGGCAATTGGCTACTTGGAAGAATATCAAAGATTATGTGCAGTAATGGGGAACCATTAATAATGTTTTTGGACCTTGTTATAATTTATTGTGTGTTGTTTGTTGTTCTGGTATTTAATGTAGTTCTCCAACAGTTGTTCTAGTATTTAGTGTGGTTCTCCAATAGTTCTGCAATTATGCACATGTGCTGTGAAGTGTGAAATTGGAAGGGGCAATTGGCTTCTTGGGAGAGTATTAAAGATTATGTACAGTAATGGGAGTTTTTTTGAACCTTGTTATAATTTGTTGGAGGCTGTTCTGGTATTTGATGTACTTCTCCACCAGCTCTGAAATTATGCACATGTGTTGTGAATTTGGAAGTGGCAATTGAATTGGAATAGTATTAATGATTATGTGCAGTAATGGGGTTGTTTTTGTATGCTAATCTGGTATTTAGTAATACTGAAACTCTGCACCTGTGCTGTGATATTGGAAGGGGCAATTGGCTTGGAAGAGTATTAAAGATTATATGCAATAATGGGGTTGTTTGTATGTTGGTCTGGTCTTTAGCAATGCGTCTGTAGCAATGATGAAACTACTCACCTGTGCTATGATATTGGAAGGAGCAAGGGAGAACCATTAATCCTGTTTTGAATATTGTTATAATTTGTTGTGTGTTGTTGTGGTATTCGTTATTTTGATGTATTTCTTTCTTGTAGGCTTGGAGTTTATGCGCCTGTGTTGTGATGGCTATGGTGCTGTACCTTTATACCTGTGCTATACCTTTATACTTTTGTATAAATAAAAGTTTCTATATTTATCTTAAAAAAAAAAAAAAAAAAAAAAAACAACAACAAAACTGATTATCTAATTGGGTTAGCCTTTTGGACTAGCCCAATTGGGCTTAAGTATATGGCTTGGGATGGGACCAAAGAGACTAATAAGGCTCTGGCTCCAATGGGCCTCAAACTTATCTGTCAACTCTTGACAAGCCCAAAGTTACCATTAATTATATAATAAATACCACTATGGAAATATAATTGCACTCTATGCCTTATTAATAAATTATATCACAAGACTCTAATATGATATCATTCGACCCTTCCATGAAATATCTATAGTGAACAAAGTCATAATAAACTGTTACTTTGTAAACAACTATTTTATTCTTTGAATACCCTATTTGATCTTTTAGTTATTCATATTTACGAAATCTAATTTTAATAAATATAAACTTTAGTAACTCTTTCTAAAGTGGCCGGCCCTGAATAACTAGTTCCCATTAAACTTATCTCAAGGGATATTTCGTGTCTCTTCAGAAAGAGATTATAGATTTCATCTTGAGAATATGTGTTCCCTCAACATTATGTGTGATTACTCAACATACTGAGATTTTGACTGTTAATCTAGATCTCATTCTTGATATATCAAAGTAACCTATATTTTATGATTGGGTTCACTATCCTCTCAAGATTAAGAGTCTATGAAATTAGAAGTCGTGAGATTAATTATTTAGGTGACAGTTGTTAATTGAATAATCAATTTCACAGCGGTTCAGTTCAATATGTCTTACACACTTAAGACATATCAACACATCAACTAGAAGTTTCCACTTCCATGATCAAAACAAACCATCTTAATTGATGTGTTATAGTTTTTGCAGATGAAACGCCCAATTTCATCACGAACTATAAACTGTATTTTTAGTTTATAAGGAACTTGTAATTTATATTTTCTGTAACTAAATCACATAAATCACATACAATACATCTCAAGGAGTATGATAATATCTCTTTAGTTCATTTATAAATAGTCTCATGTAACTAAACAGTATAATTATTTATAACATGCCAATAAATTGGATTTTAGGGCACAAACGTACTAATAACCAATCTAGGATATAGAGAGAATAAAATAATAAGTTTTTCAAGTATAAAAAAATTGGTGTTAGATAAACTGTAAGAGAGAAAGATCATAATGTAACATCATACCTTAATAGAAATTTCAGTTTCATGATGAAGCAAGCACTTAAAAGGGGTATTTTGGGAGCATTCAATTTCAAACAGATATTGAAGGAACCTCTAACCAATTGCACATGCGTGGCACAATTAGAAGAGAACTCAGAAAATATTACTTGAACAATTTGTTGAAGAATTATATAAAAATAACAATTTCTAATTTGTGGGTGTTTTTCTTAAAGTTATATATATATATATATATATATATAGCTTAAAGCTTAGCATGACAATGAAAATTAGTAAAAAAGATCGGACTTCCATTGATTGGAATAAGAAAGCAGAGAGGAACAAGAAAGAGAGAAAAGAGAGGAATGGAGAAGAGACTAGATAGAGTTATACACAAAGAAGATAACAATGAAAATTAGTAACAGCTATCAATTAAATAAAGTCATCTAAAATTTACGACTAAATTGTTAATAGTATTTGCTCAAAAATTGTTAATAGTATTTCGGATTAAGTTGTTAATAGTAACGGCTAGAATTTGGCATTTAGCGCATACACAGTTTACTAATGAGTAGTTTTGGCAATAGCATCCTCAATTTCAACTCTATATTCAAACCATGCTTTATTTTATGATGTAAAAAGAAAAAGAAAAAAAGACGACTCAGTCTCTTTTCTCTTGTCTTCTCTCTACTTCTATCTTTCTCTGTGTCTCTCTCTTGTTCTCTTCCTTTACTCATCTCTTGATAAATCTAGCTAGTTTTGTTATGGGTGAATCTCTTCTGGCATCCCATGGCTTCTAAAATAGATCAGCATCTCTTTAATATGGTGGAAGGTAAGGAACAAAACAACAAAACCCTAAATCATTCCTGGATATAGGTTTGAAAGATAACGTCTTTGTTGCTTTAGGTATTACAAAAAAGTAGGGATGACAATTTTTATCCATATCCATGAACCCACCCATAACCCACCTCATTTGGATAAGTTTTAACCCAACCCATTTGAATATTTGGATTAAATGGGTAAAAACCCATTAGGTTATTTAATTAGATGAGCCTAAATGGATAAACCTACTAATAGCCATTGATAGAGCGTGAACTCGTCAGTCAATGTGGTCGGATGAAGCCAACCTGCAGCCTCCTGAAAGGGTCACCGGTGTGGTGCCTGCCACCACGCCTCCGATGCCAAAGTTAGTATGCAAAGAAATCTTAGAGAAATTGGAGAATGCAAGAAAGTAATAGTTCTCTCTTTTGTGTGTTTTTGTATGTACCTTGGTATTGGCAAATGTGTGGTCTTTTTATACTCTTCCATGGCCTCTAGCCGTTGGAGTAGTTATGGAGGTCTTAATGCTCCTTCTGGTAACGTTTGGGGGCATTGAATGGTGCATCAATGCGTTCCAACGGTCCGTACAGCTGGTCTTTCAACCGTTCTAGGCTTGATTGACTGCATTAAATAGCCTGAATGCCTTCGTCAGTGGCGTGCATGATCATCTCGTTACTCCCGATGGTGTCATCGTCCGTGAACAATATCGTCAGTGTGGGACGGACTCGTCAGTCTCGTCAGTTGCCCCCGGATTCTATGTTCGTCATGTTCTTGACGATGATAGAATCTGAAGGGTCTCGTGTTGCAGGTGACTCTTGGGATTCTGTTCCTCATTAAGTGCGAAGTGACGGCGCTCCATAGAACGTGGCATACGTGGCGCGTGCTGGCTGGTGGAGTTAATGTCCGAATAATGGGGACTATTGGGCTTCCCGCTGATTTTTCAGTTTCCCAAGCCTTATTTTTAAACCTCCCTTCTTCTCACTCCTCCTTTTCACTTTTTCTTAAGAACTTCTACTTCTTTCTCTGGGTATCTTCTTCGCCAACCCTTCTCTGCAACTTTCCTCCCTACCGGTACGTCGTCGGCGGCAGTTATCTTCTTTGAGGTGTGTTCCCCACTCATTCTCTTTCATATTTTTGTTTGTATTTTTGGTGGTGGATCTTCTGATTTTTCCCATCTTTTCTTTCTTTGTGCTTGCTCCGACGGGTTTAGGGATTTCTAGGTTTTCTTGTATTTTTCTGTTTTACTTATGGTTGGTAGCCCTGAGGTTAGGATAGCTTGCCCCTCCATATCGTTTCTTTTTGCTCGATTAGGAGGTTCATTAGGAAATTTTCCATACCTCGAAAAATTTGTTTACGAGGGTAGTTGTCTTGCTGTGGTGTTGGCTGACCTCTTGCCGTTGCTTCGTCAGTCAATAGACTGGTTCGAGGATTTGGTGAGGGAGGATAGGATGGCATCTGAGGTTAGATCCAGTGAGCTCGAGACTGGGTTATCGTCTAGCGGTAATCCCGTGGAGGAAGACACAGCCGTCTCCACGCCTCGAGAAGTTAGGGCTTTTTATGCCCTTGGGGAGGAGTGTGGTTTAGATGCCGACGCGCTGGGTAGGTTCAAGGACAGGTTTCAGTTCCCAGAGCGAGTTAGGGTTCGTCTGCCTAGTGAAGCAGACCGGGCCTGTCATTTCTTTCCTGGGGAGATTTGTTTTTACGAATCTGCCTTCGTCTGTGGATTGAGGTTTCCCGTCCACCCCTTCTTGATGGAACTCCTAGATCTTTTAGGTGTTGCCCCCGGGCAACTTATGCCTAATTCGTGGCGGATCTTGGTCAGCTGTATGGTGATCTGGTTGGCCGCTAATGACGGGGACATGCTTAGGGTAGACGAGCTTGTCTACATGTATCGTTTAAAGGCATCGAAGGAGTACGGGTATTACGAATTGGTGCCCTGGGAGAGAAGGACCAGGATCGTCAAGGGTTTACCGTCGTCCTTCAGGTACTGGAAGTCCAGATTCTTCTTTGTGTCTGGGGATGACTTTGAGACGGCCTCTGGAGGGGTTTGGGGTGATATCCCAAGGTTGCGTCGTCGGTGGGAAACCCCGACTTTAGGTGCGTCGACCTCAATCCTCGTCCTTTCACTTTTGTTGTGTTTTCTTTCATGGCTATTGACACCCCTTTTTTTTTTTTTTATAGCTAAGAAACGACCCAAGCTCAAGAGCAGGTATAGAGAACGGGTTCAGAAGGCGATCGATTACGCACTGACGATTGAGAGCTGGGACGAGCTTGTTGACCCCAGAACGCTAGCCTTCTACTGCCTCGGTCCTGATCCCTCTGCAATCGTCCTTCGTAACATTGACATCGAAGGAAAAAAGAGTAAGTGTTAAATCCGTCAGTACTCACCATTTTTTTTTTTTTTACTTAGCGTTTTTCCTTTGCAGAGATGACGACCAAATTTAACAAAGGTATGTACGCAAAAATGAGATCCAAGAAAGACGAGCCTCTGTCGAGTCTGGGAGCAAAGAGCGTACGCGTCACTGGGAAGGGTGGTCATGCTACTCCAACTCCCTCTGTTCGTCCAATCGTTCCCGCGGGTGAGACGACGAGAACGGCTTCTCCTACAGTTTCTGTGGAGGAGATAGGTGGCACTCCTGCCTCAAAAAGGCCGCGGCTGACTGAGAAAGGGAAGGAGAAACATGCGCTTCGTTCATCAACCCTGTGGAATGACGAGAAGATGGCCGTAGATCGAGCTCACGAGGCCGTGACGTCTGCAGATTTGCAAGCTTTATCTGGCGTCCCTTTCAACGAGATCGCGGCTCGTCAGGTGCACAAGCTTGTCCAGGTGCTAGGGGAGAGTTTGCATCTTTCTTCTGAGTTCTTTACTCAGGAAGCCAAGGTGGCGTCCATGACGTCTCGGATGGAGGTCTTGGAGGCAGAGAACTCGTCGCTGAAGAGAGACCTTATTGCTTCCATGGGTGAGAACAACACTCTGAAGGAGCAGGTCAAGAAACTAAACGGTGACCTCCGGGTTGAGCGCCAGCTGACTAAGGAGAAGGACGATCAACTCCTTGGGGCCAGGGAGAGTCTCAAGACCATAGCCGCCAGATCCGTTGAAGCCTTTCAAACCACTGACGAGTATAATACTGTGCTCTTCAGTTGGTACTTTTAAGGGATTCGAGCTCCTGAGGAGGTACCTCGTGAAGCATCCTTCGGGGGTGAATATGGAGGAGCTGGACCTGGAGGAGGTGGATCAGGAAATGGCCGCAGATGAAGCCGCCCGACCTCCTGTTCCTGAGCTTGAAGCTTCTGTGGGTGCTCCTGGTGATGAGGTTCCTGTGGACGATGCCCTTGTGGACGAAGCTCCTACTGACGCAGCTCCTGCTGACGCAGCTCCTGTTGACACCGTACCTTCTGTTGATGATGCTGCCTGTACTTGATACTTAGAATATTTTTTCTTTTTTGGATACCCACCATGTTTTGGGTCGTTTTTTCTTCAACAGTTAATTTATTTTAAGGACGAAGCTTTAGGCTCAGTGTTTATGGGTCTTGTACAAACACTTTGTGAATTGCCCGTTATTTTTTGGGCTTTTTAATTTGATTTACTTCTGTGTACTTTACCTATGCTTGTGTGTGCTTGGTCGTCGTTTGCAATACGCCCGTCTATGTAGGGTCCATCTCTTTACTTTGTAGGTATCGTTATTGTTAATAA
Organism: Quercus aquifolioides; assembly: GCA_019022515.1. Lineage (NCBI taxonomy): Eukaryota > Viridiplantae > Streptophyta > Magnoliopsida > Fagales > Fagaceae > Quercus > Quercus aquifolioides. Next base: position 34,369,302 of record CM032326.1, read on the forward strand.
CATACATCCACTCCATGTGGAATCTTTGTTACTTTAGCTTCATTTCAACCATTTTTATGGTCGTCAGTAACTTACATCCATTCTATGTGGAATTTTGTTACTTAGCCACTTTTGGCCTTTCGTGACCTACATCCGTTTTTAGGGATCTTAGTCATCGTCAGTAACTTACATCCGTCAAGCGGAATTTCGTTACTTAGCTTCATTTCAACCATTTTTTATGGTCGTCAGTAACTTACATCCATTCTATGTGGAATTTTGTTACTTAGCTTCATTCCAACCATTTTTTTATGGTCGTCAGTAACTTACATCCATTCTATGTGGAATTTTGTTACTTAGCTTCATTCCAACCATTTTTTTATGGTCGTCAGTAACTTACATCCATTCTATGTGGAATTTTGTTACTTAGCCACTTTTGGTCTTTCGTGGCTTACACCCTTATTAGGGATATTGCCTTCGTCATTTACCTTCGGTTGCATAGATCTGCTTACAGAACAATATCAGCTGAATGGATTCTTTATTGATTTTGATAACAAGTACATTTGATTGTTACGTCTACTGATGGTACTTCTTTAAGTGTTCAATGTTCCATGGCCTCGGGAGTCTTTGTCCGTCCAGAGTTTCAAGGTGGTAGCTTCCCTGTCTGGAGTAATGAACAACCCGGTACGGCCCTTCCCAGGTGGGGCCAAGTTTCCCTTGAGTTGGATTCTTGGTCGCAAGTGTTACTTCACGTAGGACGAGGTCGCCGATATTGAGTCGTCGGAGCTTCACCCTTTTATTGTAATACTCTGTCATCTTCTTCTTGTAATCCGCCATTTTGTTACAGGCTTTATCTCTGACTTCGTCCAGGCAATCAAGGTTGACTCGCAGACGATCGTCATTGTCTTCCTCGCTGAACATCTCCCGCCTGGTACTGGTTACTCCGACCTCGACCGGGATCACAGCTTCAGTTCCGTAAGTAAGCCTAAACGGGGTCTCTCCCGTCGGGGTTCTTGCTGTTGTTCTGTATGCCCACAAGACGTTGGGTAGTTCCTCTGGCCAAGAACCCTTTGCATCATCCAGTTTCGTCTTTATGATTTTGAGTAGAGTCCGATTCGTGACTTCTGTCTGTCCATTTGCTTGAGGATGGCCTGGCGATGAGAAATGGTTCTTGATGCCTAGTCCAGAACAGAAATCCTTGAAGCCTTGGCAGTCGAACTGTCGTCCGTTGTCTGATATGATCGTCCTTGGAATCCCGAACCTGCAGACTATGTTCCTCCATACGAAGCTCCGGATCTTTGCTTCAGTGATAGTGGCCAGTGGTTCTGCTTCAACCCATTTTGTGAAGTAATCTATAGCGACGAGTAAGAATTTTACCTGGCCTTTGCCCAAGGGGAATGGGCCGACGATGTCAATTCCCCACTGTGCGAATGGCCATGGGGATGTTATTGTCGTCAGTCTTTCGGCTGGCAGTCGTTGAACATTCCCGAATCGCTGGCACTTGTCACACTTCTTGACGAACTTCATGGCGTCCACCTGCATAGTAGGCCAGAAATAACCTGTTCGCATAATCTTGCTTACCAAGGATCTAGGGCCTGCGTGATCCCCGCAGATCCCTTCGTGGACCTCTCTTAGGATGTATTCAGCGTCTTCTTCGTTCACACACCTTAAGTAGGGCATGGAGAAGCCCCTCTTGTACAAGGTGCCATTAAGAATTGTGAATCTGGCAGACCTCTTTTTGATCTTCCTGGCTTCATTTGAGTCTTGAGGGAGGTGCCCCTCCCGAAGAAAGGATATAATGGGCGTCATCCAGCTACTTGTGTTCTGGATTGCGAAGGTTGGAACTTCTTCTATGCTGGGGCTCTTCTGTGCTTCCATCATCAAGTCTGCATTTGACCCCGTTCCCTCTGACGATGCTATCTTTGATATTTCGTCTGCTGCCACATTCTGGCTTCTGGGAATCTGGACGAACTCTACCTCTTCGAATTCTTGAGTCAAGTGCTTTGCCAACCTGAGGTACTTCTGCATTCTTTCCTCCTTTGCTTCGTATTCTCCCTTGATCTGCCCGATTACTAGCTTTGAGTCGTTCTGGACTAACAGGGTTTTGGCTCCAAACATCTTTCCTAGCCTCAACCCCGTCAGAATCCCTTCGTATTCGACTTCGTTGTTAGTCGCTGGGAATTTCAACTGAACTCCATACTTCAATACCTCTCCGTCAGGGGTGGTTATGACGACCCCTACTCCTCCCCGTTTTTGGGCCGACGAACCGTCGGTCTGTATTACCCAAGGTTTACCTTTACTGGAAGGGTTTTGTTCATCCGGAAGGGTGAACTCAGCGATAAAGTCTGCCAGTGCCTGTGCTTTAATCGCCGCCCTGGGATGGTACTCTATGTCAAACTGGCTAAGTTCAATCGCCCATTGGACCATTCTCCCTGCTGCCTCGGGCTTGCTCATGGACTTCTTGATAGGTTGGTCCGTCATTACCCAGATCGGATTTGCCTGGAAATACTGCCTGAGCTTGCGTGAGGCAATTATCAATGCGAACGTGATTTTTTCGATTTTTGGATACCTGGACTCAGCCCCCTGGAAAGCTTGGCTGATATAATAAACGGGGAGTTGTATTCGGTTTTCTTCTCGGATCAGGGCTGCACTGACGGCTGTAGACGAAACAGCTAGGTACAGATACAAGTTCTCACCTTCTTTTGACGGGCTTAGTAGAGGTGGATTGCTCAAGTAGCGTTTGAGTTCTTGGAAAGCTGCTTCACATTCGTCAGTCCAGGCAAAGGCCTGCTTCAGGGTCTTGAAGAAGGGGAGGCATTTATCCGTCGCTCTGGAGACGAATCTGTTGAGGGCGGCGATCCGTCCCGTGAGCCTTTGGACCTCCTTGACGGTCTTGGGCGACGCCATGTTGGTTATGGCCTGAACTTTCTCCGGATTTGCTTCTATTCCTCTCTGGGATACCATGAATCCCAGGAACTTTCCTGAGGCTACACCAAAAACACACTTACTTGGATTCAGCTTCATTTGGTATTGTTTGAGAGTAGCGAATGTTTCCTTGAGGTCGTCCAAATGGGTAAGTTCTTCCCTGCTCTTGACGAGCATGTCATCCACGTAGACCTCCATATTCCTGCCTATCTGCCTGCTGAACATTCTGTTTACTAATCTCTGATACGTAACGCCTGCATTCTTTAGTCCGAAAGGCATTACCTTATAGCAATAGAGGCCTTGGCTGGTGATAAAGGTCGTTTTCTCCTCATCCTCGTCAGCCATTTTTATCTGGTTATACCCTGAGAAAGCGTCCATGAACGTCAATAGCTTGTGCCCGGCTGTGGAGTCTACTAGCTGGTCTATTCTTGGAAGGGGGAAACTATCCTTCGGGCAGGCCCTGTTCAGGTCCGTGAAGTCCACGCACATCCTCCACTTCCCATTTGCTTTCTTCACCAGAACAGTGTTGGCCAGCCAGTCTGGATAGTACACTTCCCTGATGAAACCTGCAGTCAAGAGCTTCTTCACCTCGTCAGCGACTGCCTGATCTCTTTCTGGTGCGAAAACTCTTCGTCTCTGCTTGACGGGCTTTTTCTCTGGGTCTACATTTAACTTGTGTTGGATGATCTCCGGGGATATACCTGGCATGTCGTCATGGCTCCAGGCGAATACATCCAGGTTTTGCTTAAGAAACTGGACGAGCTTTGTTCTTATTTCGGGACTTAAGGTCGTCCCTATCCTGGTTGTTTTGGCTGTTTCTTCCTCGGTTAGTTGCACTGTTTCTAAAGCCTCTACCTTTTCCTCCTCCTTCTCTTCAATTACCCAGGTGTGGTTTTCCTTTGCGGCCAACACAGCCTGGTAGCATTCCCGAGCTAAGACTTGGTCTCCCTTAACTTCACCGACCCCGTTCTCGACGAGGAACTTCACCTTTAAGCAGTAGGTAGATGTGGACGCCTTCCACTTATTGAGGGCAGGTCTCCCAATGATGACGTTGTATGAGGAGGGGCAATCCACCACCAAGAAGTCCAGCTGACGGGTAAGTTGCTTCGGGTATGTCCCCACTGTCACTGTCAGCGTGACTATGCCCTTGGGGTAGACCCTGTCACCACTAAAACTGACGAGGGGGGAGTCGAAAGGACGTAGCCTTCTGGGGTCTAGTTTTAATTGTTGAAATGCAGGGAAGTAAATAATGTCAGCAGAACTTCCATTGTCCACGAGGACCCTTTTTGTGTTAAACCCTTCTATGGTAAGCATTATGAGCAGGGGGTCATTGTGAGGTTGCTTCACTCCCCTTGCGTCGTTTTCATTGAAGGTCATGTCTTGATCGGTTCGTCTCTGCTTCAACGGGGGAATCGTGTGGACGCTGTTCACCTGACGTTGATATGCTCTTTGAAGAGATCTGCCTCCGGTGACGGGACCCCCTGTGATCGTCTGTATCTCCCCGACCACATTTTGAGGGGGTGGTGACTGACGGTTATTCCCTCTTGACGAAGCTTCAGGTTGGCCTTTGTTTCCTTCCCGAAATTTGCTGTAGTCACCCTTCTTTACAAATTTTTGCAACTTCCCCTTTCGTATCAACTCCTCTACCTGCTCTTTGAGGTCTCGACAGTCCTCGGTGTAATGGCCATGATCTTTGTGGAACCGGCAGTACTTGTTCTTATCACGGACATTAGGAGACGAATGTAAGGGTCGTGGCCACTTCAGGTAATGCTCGTCCTTAATCTGCGTTAGAATTTTGTCAACAGGCATAACAAGAGGAGTAAATTTTACCAGTCGAGAATTCTTATCATCTTTTCCTCTGGTTCCGTCACTAATTCGGCGATCTGGACGCTCGCGTTTTTGCCCCCTGCGGTCGTCTTCCTTTCTACCCTTGTCTTCTGGCCTTTCAACGTCCCCGATGGCGGCCAGCGCGTCTTCCGCGTTCATGTACTTCTGTGCTTTGAGGAGCATTTCAGCCATTGTTTTCGGGGGATTTTTTGCAAGTGACGAGACGAGCCCTCTGGTTCTCAACCCCGCCTTGAAGGTTGTTAGTTGTACCTTGTCATCAGCCTCGTCTACCTCCAGTGTCTCCCGAGTGAAACGTTTCACATATGACCTCAAAGTTTCCTTCTCTCCCTGCCTGATGGTGAGTAAATGATCCGCGGTTCTCTTTGGTCGTTGTCCTCCAATGAAGTGTCGCAGGAAGGCATTGCTCAATTGGTCGAAGGTATCGATGGACGATGTTGGCAGTTTTGTAAACCATTCTCGTGCGGCTCCCTTGAAAGTGGTTGGGAAGGAACGACACAAGATCTCGTCTGGGGGCTGCTGGAGCCCCAGGGTCGTCTTAAATGTGTTAAGATGATCCTGGGGATCTTTTAACCCGTCGAACGGTTCAAGTTGGGGTAGCCGAAACTTCGACGGCACTGGACAGTCGAGGACGGCCGTAGTGAATGGCGAATCTGTTGCCCTAACCAGTCGGTCCACACTTCGTTCAGTTTTTTCTTTGATGGCGTTCCTAAGCTCGTCCATCTCCTTCCTCATCTCCTGGAGTATATCCGAGTTCTGCTCGGTTGGAGTGGTGGGCCTTCGATGGTCGATTCTTCTATGGCTATCCCCTTCGTCATCTCGATTTCCCTTGGACCTATTCTCTTCCTGCTGAAGTCTCTGCTTCATTTCCTCATTTTGTTTGGATAATTCTTCGACGGTAGCCGCAAGGGCCTGAATTTGCTGCGACAAGGCTGCGGATTCTTGATTGGACTCCATCTGAAATAAGTATTTGAGAGGAAACTACCTTTTCGCGATTAGATGCGAAAAAATGTCGTTCCCACAGACGGCGCCAAACTGATAGAGCGTGAACTCGTCAGTCAATGTGGTCGGATGAAGCCAACCTGCAGCCTCCTGAAAGGGTCACCGGTGTGGTGCCTGCCACCACGCCTCCGATGCCAAAGTTAGTATGCAAAGAAATCTTAGAGAAATTGGAGAATGCAAGAAAGTAATAGTTCTCTCTTTTGTGTGTTTTTGTATGTACCTTGGTATTGGCAAATGTGTGGTCTTTTTATACTCTTCCATGGCCTCTAGCCGTTGGAGTAGTTATGGAGGTCTTAATGCTCCTTCTGGTAACGTTTGGGGGCATTGAATGGTGCATCAATGCGTTCCAACGGTCCGTACAGCTGGTCTTTCAACCGTTCTAGGCTTGATTGACTGCATTAAATAGCCTGAATGCCTTCGTCAGTGGCGTGCATGATCATCTCGTTACTCCCGATGGTGTCATCGTCCGTGAACAATATCGTCAGTGTGGGACGGACTCGTCAGTCTCGTCACCCATTAAACCCATCTAAAATCTAATTTTAAATAAACCCACCAATACCCACTAAACCCATCTAAAATCTAAAATTTAAATATAAAACATAACCTCTAAATTTCTAAACCAAAAAATTTGGCAAGCTCTCGGTCTCACTCTTCTTAACATTAAAATACGTACTTTCCCTTGGATTTTCTCGATAACATTGTAGTAGGTGTAAATCATTTCGGCCGAGTCTGACATTGATTTGAGAGACGAGTCGTACCAGTGTAAGTGGTGCTCGAAACTCGCCGGCATTTCAGATTTGGCCATGTGGACTATGTATGTCCATCTTTGTTGCTCGTTGCTCTTCACCACCACTGCCGTGGACACGTGGCAGAGACATAGAAGCAAGACATTAATAACGAAATTCTTTAACGTTGTTTTCATCATCTTTAGTGGCGTGCTTCGCTCCCTGAGATCAAGGGAGAGAGACCCAGGTAATAGATAAAGAATTTTTTTTCCCAATGGTGAGTACAGCTATGATAGATTGATAGGTGTGAAAATATCTTGGCGTTCCCATCCTCACAAGTAAGCGAAACACCAGGGCCTTTAATTTCCTCATTGACAAGCTTCGCTTGAGACTAGCAAATTGGAAAGCTTCGGCCCTATCCCTTGCTGGTCGCCTTACCCTTATCACGGCAGTCACCACTGCCATTCCCACGCACATCATGCACAGCACCATGCTCCCCTCCAAAGTTTGCAAAGAGATCGACAAAATAAACAAAAATTTCTTATGGGGAGACTCCACGACTAAGAGACGGATCCACCTCATGAGTTGGAATTTTGTCACTCTTCCCAAAGCCGTGGGTGGTCTAGGCATCAAAACAAGCAACCATAGGAACAAAGCCCTTCTTGCCAAACGTCTTTGGGATATTCGGACTCATCCAGAAAGCTTGCATGCTTTAATGTTCAGGAAAAAATATTCTTACACGACTCCCCCCAAACGAGCTTCCCCTACTTGGGCTCGTCTCTGCCAAGCCAAAGCCATTTGTGATAAAGGTGCAAGATGGCTGATCTGTGACGGTGATTCCATTAGCTTTTGGCATGACAACTGGACGGGCTACGGACCTCTTAGAGGTTTCAGTCACGGACCTCTTAGAGGTTTCAGTCATGGACCTCTAAACCGGGATGGTGACACCTTAAGAGTTAGGGAGGTATGGGACCACCTGGGGAGTGGTCCCTTCACACCCTTCCTTTCGTTTGACCCCAACACGTTGTGGACACCATCCATGCCACTCCCAAGCCCCTCTTAATGGATCAAGACAACCTTCTAGCATGGAACTTCTCTGCAAATGGCATGTTCAGCTTCAACTCAGCGTACACCATTTCCCTACACTCCGCTGCCACCCATGCAACCCCTTCATGGAAATGGCTTTGGAGATTCTGACGCTACCTAGGATCATTACCTTCCTTTAGCTGGCTTGCCATGATAGACTCCCTACCAAATTTCATCTCCACTTTAGGTACATTCTTCATGATGACTATTGCCCCTTCTACCTCACGAGCCCAGAGACCACGCTCCATATTCTCAAAGATTGCCCCTGTGGACTACTCTCTTCGGCGCCAATCCCATCCCCTGTTGCTTCCAATACAGCTCCACCTTGGACTGGGTACAAAGCATGACTACGCCCCATCAACATCTTACAACCCCAGGTAACATCCCTTGGCTCGTCCTTTTCCACGTAGCTGCTTAGTCCGTCTGGTCCGCAAGAAACAAGTCAGTAATGGAGGCTTCTCAATTTGACAGTCACACCATCCTCAAAAAAATCAACGCCATTTCCACTGACCTCCATTTTATCCTCCCTGCTAAGCATGACATCATCAAAAAAACCACCATGCACATTGGCTGGACCCCACTACCTCATGGCTTCTTTAAGCTTAATACCGATGGCTCGGTCCGAAACAACCCTGGTGATGCTTGTGCGGGTGGTATCATTCGAGACTCCCATGGACGCTAGATCAATAGTTGCACCAGGAAGATTAGCCGCACCCACTCCTTGGCGGCAGAACTATGGGGCCTTCGTGATGGGCTTACTCTTGCCAGAAATCTTAATATCTGTAAACTTATAGTTGAAGTTGACGCTAGTGTTGTGGCAAATTTTTTTTTTTCCACTGAATATTCTGTGCTTGACACCACTCACCCCTTTAGTTCCATCATCATTGATTGCAGGTCCCTCCTCCTACTATTTGAGGAAGTTCACATCACGCACAGTGGCGACGCCACGTTATGGTCAGGGTGTTCCCAGGAACACCCTGACCTGAAAAAAAAAAAAAAAAATATATATATATATATATATATAATAATAATTAGTTTTTTTTTATTTGTTTACTCTTAAGAAAAATTTAGGAACACCCTCAATAAAAATTAGGAACACCCCGGCAAGCCCACGGATTCTAAAAAAAAAACGGACGGCAAGCCCAACAGTTGCAAACCCACGGATTCTCAAAAAAAAAAAAAAAAAAAAAAAAAAAAAAAAACAACAACAACAAACAAACAAACAAACAAACCCCAACAAAGGCTAAAGCAAACCCTAAGCTCCCAGAATCTCCTTCACAGTCCCACTAAGATCCTTCGCCATACTTATCAAAAAAAAAAACCCACGAACCAAATCATTCATGACCTAGGGCCAAATCAGCCATGACCCATGGCCAAAAAAACCCATAAACCAAATCAATCAAATTAGTCACAACCCACGACCAAATCAGCCACAATCCACAGCCAAAAAATCTCACGAACCATGAACCAATCGGACCCACGAACCAATCAGAACCATCGAAGCACAGTCACCCACGACCCATGGCCAAACTAACGACGACACCATCGAGCACGTCCTCACCCACGAATCTGACCACCACAAAGTTCAAACCCATATCAAAACCAACATAAACCCACAAATCCAATAGCCAACAAAAACCTATGAATCCTAGCAACCCGACACTACACCAGCCACCCACGGCAACCAGCGACCCGGCACCACCGTGCTTCATCACCTTAGCGATCTCGATGACATCGTCGAGCGAGATGTTACCGTTGTGCTTGATGTTCTTCGTCTTCTTCCGGTCGTGCTCCAGCTCCTTTAGCGCCTTGATGACTAGCGCGGCGGCAGAGGGCACCAAGGACACCTTGGCCTGAAGGTTCTGGACCGTTAGCTTGACCGTTACGTGGAGATCGGCGACGGCAAAAGCGAGATCGGCGACGGTATTTCAATTCTCTTTCCTTTTCCAGTTTTCCCTATCTCATCTCTACTCTGACTCTCTCTCTCTCTCTCTCTCTCATACTCGATTCTCATAGTCTGACTGGTGTGTTTAGACTTATCTTTTGACAATACAATTATATAAATTGCTTACGTTTTCTGCTTTTGTCTTCTTTTCACCATATAAATATATTGCTTAGCTTTTTACTGTTTGTCTTCTTTTGACAATATAAATTGATTAGTTTTTTACTATTTGTGTAAGTGTATGTAAATATAAAAATATGTAATTTTATTGAAATTACTGATAGGCTCTTCACTCTTGCCTCTTATCTCTTAGTGTGGGGGTGGATGGGCCGTGGCATTGAATTGGGGTAGTGGTCTGTAGTCCTTAAAAGTAAGTGAATACACATTATAAAAGACAAAAAATTAATAATAATAATAATAATAAATAAAATAAAATAAAATAAACTATGTTAAGCAGTTTTGCAGTGGGTTGATACTTGATAAACATATATACACTTTTGTACTATTTTTAGTTGTTGTTTTTCATTATTTAATTACATATTTATGTTTTAATATTTTAAAATAGTAATTGTTATGTAATAACTAAATGATTTGAGTGTTAAAAAAGAAAAACTAAATGATTTGTTTTATTTGAGGTTTTCTTATTTGGATCAATAATTTTATGTTGTATAAGAAAATATAAATATATATATTATTTTTAATTTTTTTTTAGAAACCACGAAACACCCTGAAACGGTTCGTCGAAATAGATTGGTACCAAAATATTACGTTCCATAAAATAAACTGAAACAGGGTCCAAAACAGTATTCAAAACATTGCTTTCAAGCAAAAAGAAAAAGCAAAAAAAAAAAAAAAATTTGAACTAAATTCTAAAAAAGAAAAAATTGTAACAAAGAATTTGAAGAAAAAAAAATTGTAACAAGGCAAGTCCACTCAGGAATACCCTGAGAAAAATTCTTGGAGTCGCCACTGATCACGCACATTCACCGCAAGGGAAACCACTACGCGGATCTTTTGGCAAAAGAAGGACATCGTTCTCATTTTGATTTTGTTATTCACCCCCATCCCCCGGCATGTATTATGTACCAACTTATGGCAGACTCTTGGGGTATTGTTTACCTCCGCCTTTGTAATCCTTGTTAGTTTTTAATGCAATTTCTAGTTTACCAAAAAAAAAAAAAAAAACAATTTAGGATTATGCAAGAGAGAGAGAGAGAGAGAGTAAAGGAAGGTGGGCGTGCTTGTCTGATTTTTTGAATGATTACTGACGAGACTGACGAGTCCGTCCCACACTGACGATATTGTTCACGGACGATGACACCATCGGGAGTAACAGGATGATCATGCACGTCACTGACGAAGGCATTCAGGTTATTCAATGCAGTCAATTAAGCCTAGAACGGTTGAAAGACCAGCTGTACGGACCGTTGGAACGCATTGATGCCCCATTCACTACCCCCAAACGTTACCAGAAAGAGCATTAAGACCTCCATAACTACTCCAACGGCTAGAGGCCATGAAAGAGTATAAAAAGACCACACATTTGCCAATACCAAGGTACATACACAAACATATTGAAAGAGAACTATTACTTTCTTGCATTCTCCAATTTCTCTGAGATTTCTTTGCATACTAACTTTGGCATCGGAGGCGTGGTGGCAGGCACCACACCGGTGACCCTTCTAGGAGGCTGCAGGTTGACTTCATCCGACCACATTGACTGACGAGTTCACGCTCCATCAATTACGTTTAAGACAAAAATGGAAAGTGAAAACAGCTTAGCAAAAGAAAGCAAGAGATGAGAGTGGACTCTGGAGTATTTAGCTTTCATCACGTGTGTTTCGGCTTTTTATCCATGTCCCTTTGTTTTCTATCTTCGTCTGCCATGTTTTATTAAGCATTTGCAGAGAAATTGATACGGGCCCCAGACTCTCTTATCAGACCAACAAGCTAATTAAGGCTATTTGTTCTGAATTACAAGGCTGTCATATACTAACCTTATGTAATTACATCTACACCTAGATCCCATACTGCGATGGGCCCATGAACCCAAAATGGTGAATTTTTTTTTTTTTTTTTAATGGAAGATAGAGAAAATGGAGAAATTATTAGATATTCATAATAAAGGTGAATCTAAAGATTTTTTCTACCTTCATAATATAGTAGTTTTTATGTGCAAGACAGGACAATCCATTAAAACCCATGTTATTGTCTTGGGAATTTTTGGCTTTTTAGTGTCTTTTGTGTAATTTTGGACATTCTAGGGGTATTTTGGTAATTTTGGATGTCCAAGGGTATATTGATAATTTTGGAAATGTAGGGAGTATTTGGGTCATTTTGGGTATTTAAGGGTATTTTGATAATTTTGGAAGTTAATAGGGTAGTCAACTAGTTTTAAAGGTATTTGGGTCATATTAGGTTAAATTGGTAGGTTACTAATTAAATGGGTTGGGTGGGTAATTGATAGTTAATTTATATATAAACGGATCATAAATAGATAAATGAGTAATAACACACCCAACTCATTTATGACCCAACTCACCCATTTGCTACCCCTACAAAAAGGTTACGTCTTTGGCCTATTTGAGTTTTAATTGTTGATTTTCGTTCATTCCTGGAAATGGGTTTGAAAGATTATGGTAAAATTTTCATGAGTATTTTTTGGATGTGTCTATATGGGTCTATATCTACTAGTAAGGCTGGGAGTGACAATGTTATTGAGGTTTGGTGCTTGAATTGGTTTAGTTTTGTTAAAAAATTGTTAGAGATTTTATTTTTTAGAGTTCAAGGTTGTTCTTAACTGAAATGCAATTTTTGGTATTAAATAACCACTTAAAGCAATTAACTGTTCAATGAAATCCCTCTATGAGCTGCGTATTTTTTTTTTTTTTAGCCACAATAACATGAAATTATTTTTTTACCCAAAATAACATAAACATTTGATCTACATTTCTACATTCATTTTTCACACTACTGATTACATTCTTCTCGCTCTCTCCATTCTCTCCTAGAGTCTTAATCACCACTGACGCTCTCTTTGAGGTTCATTCAAATCAATCACTACTGATTTTTTCTTTTTCTTTTTCTGGCGTCACTGTAGACTGAATAATCTATTTAGATAGAGCTTTCCCTGTGGTTTCTTTCTCATGAGAAAGGTTTAATAGATCAGTGCAGATCTGGAGATTTTTTTTTCTTATATCTTAAATCTCTGGTTTTTTCCTTTTTCTTTTTCTTTTTCTTTTCTGATTTTTTCTTTTTTTGGTGTCACTGTAGACTATGAGCAACCTAAATAATTTTTTTAATAGATAGAGCTTTCCCTGTGGTTTCTTTCTCATAAGAAAGCTTTAATAGATCAGTGTGAATCTGGAGATTTTTTCTTTTCTTTTCTTTTTTTGGGTGTCCTTGTAATAGATAGAGCTTTCTCTGTGGTTTCTTTCTCATGAGAAAGGTTTAATATGAGCTATGTATTTTGATGCATGTGTTTTTAACTGAGATTCTGAGCAACTAAATACAGATTTTTTTTTTTTTGGTTGAGAATTCCGTAATTTCATATAACAAAAAGACAGCAAGTCTACACACTCTTAAAAACAGAGCCAACTCCTCTGGCAAACTATACAAGCTACAAACCAGAGAACAACAAAGAACCAACTAGCACTCTTATTACAGATTAACTAAAGCAATTGCTTAATCTATAGAAAGCATTAGAAAACATAATTGGCCTTAGGAGTCAATAGCAAATCAATGAAGTATGCTCATGGAACAAGGTGCAAGCAGCCCCATCTAGAGCTTATAACCTTGTGAAACATGGTATTTCCAGTCATAACAACATGCCCCATCTTAGCTCTAATATCCCATTTAATTCTGTGTATAATTTGTTCCTCTGTCAAAACAACTCCTCCATAACATCTGTTGTTCCTTTTCAACCATATGTGATAGATTGTGGCCCAAACTAAACATAGATATTGAGTGTTGGTGTCCCTAAGAAACAGAGACAAGTTAGTATAGGCTTTTTATTTATTTATTTTTAAATAAGTTAGTATAGGTTAGTAAAGGTGGTTGGTTTTCTTCAATGCTAATATGGTGTAGAGAGAGAGAAGATACCAATGAAAATTAGTAACCACTATGAATTAAATAGAGTAGTCTAAAATTTAGGACTAAATTGTTTATATTATTTAGGATTAAATTGTTAATAGTAACAGCTAGAATTTAGGACCAAATTGTAAAAGTGTTAAATGTTTATGAGATTTTAAAATTCCCACCTCCCCAAACATTGAAACATAATCTTCAGTCCCTTAAATAAAAAATAAAAATCGTCCAAATAATAACAACAAAAGTTGAGTAATTCCCATTTTTCAGCCCTTAAAAAATATGTTTTTAGAAGAAAAAATATCCCTAAACTCATTTGGATACAAACCAAATAGAGTCATCGAAGAAAGAGTATTGCTTCCTTCTTTTTTCTTTTCTTTTTTGAGAATACTGAATATTTTTAACACACACGCACGGGGAGAGGGGATAAGGTTTTTTAAAGAAATTTACAATGGTGTATATCCAAAAGGACCTAACTCTTGGATACACAGCACAGACTTTAAACCTCTTTTACTCACACTCATTTTCCAATGTAAGATCACTTCCTTCTTTTAATTGCATAGCAATGCCACAAACTCTTTTCTTATTAATATGGGATTAGTATTCTTATTAAGAATTATTGCACTTTTTTATTGACTTGTCTAGACAGAGGTATTAAAAATTTAAAATGAGAAGGATTTGGATCTCAATGTTTTGTTTAAATGACTTAAATAGAGTATGAAATGACCATAAAAAATTATTTCTACAAAATTTATAAATGGATTAGATTTTTAGTAATATGTATATTCCAAGTTACTTTACATTTCAGTGCAATTAATAGTTAGAAGTACTTTAGCACCCTGCGGAAATGAGATGTGTCTCTCCTTTTTTAATGTGATCGGAATAATAGTACATATAGTGTAAGTATTTCCTTTAAGAGCATTCGTAGCAGGTGTGCCATATGCCAAATTTTTGGCAGTTGGCACACCAAACCCCTAAATATGAGCCGCATGAGATGTTTCAAATGCCAAAATTTTTGGCACACAGCTACAGTACCGTCTCAAATATAAGATGGTATGGACAACAATTACAAATGGGTTTATTATTTTTTTTATTCAGCTTTCTCTCTCATCCCAATTAAAATATTTCTTCATTTTCACCGATCAATATCTGCTCTCTCTCCCTTTAATCCACATCACTGCCTCCCTTTCCAACGAAACCCAGGCCGGAGCATCAAGCCAGGCCGATCTCTGCTGCTGTGGGTTTTTTTTTTTTTTTTTTGATACCCAGTTCGGCAGTGGGTGGATTGAGATGGTGATGGGCAGATCAGTGGTGGTGGGTGTGTCGGCTATTGTTTTAATTCAGCACATAATTACGTAATAATTAAATTTATCTATATATCATATCATATATTATATAATATAAGATGGACTTAGTTCTCCTATAATTTCCAAGTGGATAAAAATTTTAATTTGAAATCCCTTCTTTGGATAAAGTTTGATAAACACAAAAACTTAATAATTTAATATCAACTTAACTACTTCTCATCCATTAAAAAAAAAAAAAAAAAAATCATCTTCTTCTTCTTTTTTTCCCCCATTTTTTTATTTTTATGTCAATTTGTTCTTCTTTTTTTATTTTTAAATATTTAGATAGATAAAATTGTATTTAGGTTTTTTCTTTATTTCTTTTTTAATCTCTCTCTCTCTCTCTCTCTCTCTCTTCATTTTTTTAATTATTTCTTGCAACTCTACTTTATATTGATGAATCATTATGATTTTTAAAACTCTATTTTGGGTGAGTATGTTTTGGTGTTGTATTTTTTAGTTCCCCATTACAAGTAGTATCTCTCTCTCTCTCTCTCTCTCTCTCTCACATAGTTTTTGTTGGTTTGATTTTGTTTGAGTTAATACTTGATTATTTTAGAAGCAAGAATTTGAGTTTATTTCAAAACATAATCTTGGCTATACTAATAACATATCGGCATTCGATCTATCTTGGTCCACATCATCAATTCGCGCGGTCTGGTTCAATCTACTTCTGCCCACTATGGTCAATTTTGGTTCAATTCGGTCCACTTCAATTCAATTAGGTCCATTCAGTCTACTTCAGTCAATTTAGTCCTATTCGATCCAATCCGGTCTACTTCAATCTAATTTGGCCCATTTGGTCAATTCAATTCACTTTGATCTATTTGATCCAATTTGGTCCATACGGCTCACTTCGATCTATTTGGTCTAATTTAGTCATTCTGGTCCACTTCAGTCTATTTGGTCCATTTTATATCACTTCGGTCCAATACGGTGTACCTATTTAAAAATGACAAAATACAAGTTTGGTTTGAGAGTACTATTTATTATTTGAATAATATCAATTGTAATCATATGATAAGTTTTGGTTATTATAATAATTTTCTTAAGAGAATGATATAATAACTTTAAAACTTAAAAATTTTAATTGTAACAAAAGAAATTAGGAAAATATAATGCATAATAAAAATAGTTAGAAGAATATGACCATTTCATAAAAAGAATAATATCAATCAAAAACATTAAAACAATGATAAAATTATATATTTGTAAAAACAGAATGATGGAAATTACTTTTTAAAATTGTTTAATTTTTAAGGAGAACAAATTATCTACAATAAATTTTAGAGAATATATTATACATATTTAGTATAAGTTTGTTATGATTTTTTATTTCATAATAATCTCTTTTAAGATGATGAAGAATTTGAATAATTCATTTGAATAAAAATTATAATATATGTATGTATATATATATATATTGTTTGAATGTATAATCAATCTCATGTAATTCGTTTAAAAGTACTGACTTTCACTTAGATTTGTATATTCATAGTTTTAAGGTTTAGAAAGAATTTCCCTTAAATTTAGCTGGGCGGAAGTGGATTGAAATGCTACATTAATGTGGCTCAACAAAAGTGTTGCAACAATAAATGTTATGCTTAAGATTTTAGATATTGCAAGTTTGAGATCTATATTATTTTTAATAAATTTGTATTTAGAATAGGTACTTCCAATCCAAACATATCTTTTCCTTATATGTAAGTGCATAAAAATGAACCAAAGTGGACCAAAATAGACTAAAGTGGACACAAATGGACTAAATGGAATGAAGTGGACCAAATGGACATAATAGGACCGAATGGGAACAAGGTGGACCAATTAGGACTAAAGTGGACCGAATAAGAATGAATGGACAGATTAGGACCAAAGTGGACATATGGACTGAATAGGAACAAATAGAACCGAATAGGACAAAGTGAACCAAACAGGATCATAGCGGACTGAATAGGACCAATGTTGACTAAATAGGACTGAAGTGGACAGAATAGACCGAATAGGATAGAATGGATTGAATAGGACCGAAGTGGACTAAATGGACTGAAAATGACCAATATGGACTGAAAAGGACTGAAGTATAGAATAGGACCAATGTGGACCCAATAGGACAACCATAGACAAATAAAACCAAAGTGGACCAAAGAGGACAAAATGGACTGATTACAACCGAAGTGAACTGAATAGGACTTCTAAATATTTATCATTTTTATTGCATTTGTAGGGCTCATATTTCTAATTTATAATGTCCATTTTGTTTTTTGTTTTTTTAAAAAAAAAAACTCAAAATTAAAGAGTTTAGCCCAAACATAATAAAATTTATACTTTTCAATCCAAAAATTAAGAAAAAAAATGAATTTTTGAGCTAAACTTGAAAAGGCAACCTACAAAAAGAATCAATTTAAGGCCCAATTAGTTCAAAATGGACCGAAGAAGACCGAAATTGACCGAGTGGACCAAATTGGACTAAATGGGACCGAAGTACATTGAAGTAGACCTAATTGGACCAAATAGCAATTGTTTAATTTTTAGGGAGAACAAATTATGTTCATCAAATTTTAGAAAAAACAAATTATACAATATATTACAATTACAAAATAATTATTTGCGTAGGTCTGCGACTAGTATATATAAAAGCAGAGATCTCATCATGTAAGAGTCTAAGGTTTTGCCAAGTGACATACTTCTTAAAAGGAGAATTGAACTCACACCATAATATTCCAAATCGTTATCAATTACTTTTTTTTTTTGGGTAAATACATCATCATTAATTTACCACTTTTCTTAGATGTTGCATCAATAATTTACTAAACTTCAAGTAATAGATAGGATAGAGGGATGTTAATTATTAATGACTTTTTTTTCCCAAATTACACACACTCTCCAAAGGATTTAAATTGATCATTATTTCTTTAGCTTCTTTGTTTTAAATTTTCATATGTTTAGCCATTGCCACTTCTCCAATTCCCAAAACATACCACACCATTTGGTTTTTTTAAAAGAACATGCCATGCATACTTCTCTTGCACTATTACTACATGCATTTTGCTTTTGTTATGCTTATGTTGCTAAGATTATAATTATTAGTTGTATAGTTTGCTCAAACTGAAATAACATGTCTTATTGCGTTCCTAGGAAATGTTATCTTCATCTTATGAAATATGTGCTGGATCCAAGGGCAAAAGAATTTTCCAAGGAAACACATAGTCATCCACTTGGGTTGGTAATCAACAATAATCCCCATCTTACCAACATTCGGTGGCCTAGTTGGTAAGAAACTAGGCTAACAAGTCTTAGGACTTGGGTTCAAGCCTCAACAACTAGCTGTATGTTGGTGCTCCTTATATTCCATCTCCATCCCAAACAGTCAACCTAACTTAACTAATTGGGAGTATGGGGCCTGCCCGAGAGCAGTTAGGGTGCTACTATGGTTACACCAAAGTAGGAAAGCTACACTAGTCACACCCCCCCCCCCCCCCCCCCCCCCTAACCATTTTCTCTTTCCAAAAACAAATCCCCATCTTGCACATACCTACCCATGGTCCTTAGTGGTAATTTTCTTCTCTCTGTCCCTTTTTGGGTACTAAGATGTTCCTTTATTACATATACTTTTTACTTGCTAATTATGATTCTTAAAAAATTGATCCAGCTTCGTCCAATTTTAGTTTTTTTTTTTTTTTTTTGGTTGTTGTTGTTGTTGTTAATTGCAAGCATAATATTAAATTATGGCTTTTACTAATTATTTGTGTCTAACATTATGGTGACACATCTTCCAAAAAGCACTTTTGACAAATAATTTATTTTCTAAATTCCTCAATGTCTTTCTCAATCTGTAAAGAAAGAAACATCATTGCCACTGCAATGATATCAACATAATTTCTATCTTTTAACTCAAAAAATGATATCAACGAAATTATTGTTTTCCTATATTTTAAATTTGTATAGTTGTTAAGTTGATGTTTCAGTATTGTTATATACATCTTGATTCTTATATGCTATTATTTTTCTTGATTGATTTGATACATCCAAGAGGGAAACCTTCGCAAAGGTAACATGTAAAAATTAAATGTTGTTGTTATTTGCTTGATTTTCATTTAAGTTTTAAAAAGTTTTAGCCACCACAAGTATTAACACTTTGAAGATTCCAATAAAGAAAAAAAACACTTTGAAGATTGCAAAAAGATTAAGGGTTTGTTTAGTAACTGTTTGTTCCCCTTATTTTCTATTTTAAAAACAATTTTCTATTTTTGAAACTAAAAAACTTGTTTGGCAACTCAAAATGGACAGAAAACAAAAAATTGTTCTCAAAACTCGATTTGTGAAGGAAACTGAAAACATGCAAAAGGTTGTTTTTAGTTTCTAGTTTTCAAAAGTAAAAGAAAACACGCATTTGATTTAATGAATCTATCTCATTTAATGAGTTAGCATTAGAGTTCAAATCCTAATAACAACATATTTTAGTATATTTTTCCTTCAAAAAACATTTTTTTTTTTTTTAATTTCAACTAACCAAACATGTTTTTGATTTCAAAAATACAAGAAAATTGTTTTTCTTTATATTCCCAAAAATAAGTTTTTAAAAATAGAAAATAAAAACTATTACCAAACATAATCTAAATGTCTAACGAAAAACCACAAAATTTGAAAGATTATTTCTTTAACCTAATAAAAATACATGCACTTTAATCCTTTTATATTGTTACTAATAATTTTAATGCGTAGTTTTTTGGTGGTGGAGATAAAGAAGAAGCATGATGTGCAGTGTTGGGAGAGCTCTTGAGCTATGCAAGTTTTTTTTATCAAAGAGTTTTTTTTTTTTTTTTTTTTTTTTTTTGAGATATAATTGAAGAGTTTTAATACAACCATTATGCATTTGTATAAACTTTTGTGTATGCATACGCGTTCATATGTGTGAGTATAGTTGTTATTATGTGTTATTGTTTCTATTTTTTTATTTTTTATTTTATATAATCTTAGCGTATGTTTGGTTGGAAATGGAATAAGGAGGAAAAAAAAAAAAAAAGAGTTTGTGTGTTGTTTGGTAAGGAGAGAAAGGATGAAAATTTTTTGGTGGGCCCAAGCATTTTCTTTCCTGGCCCACCAAAAATTCATTTCTCCAAATTGGAAAGAAAACAAGAGTGAAAACTCTTGATGCAGCACAATAACAAAATTGCCCCAAATTTTAATGCTTTGCAAGAATCTCACCCTATCCCCACCCACTTCCCCTGGTCTAGTGTCTACACACCTGCTTTATGTCTTCCTTGTTTGTTTGTATCTCATCTTCACTCTCATCTACAGGCCAAAATGGCCAAATACCACAATTTTTTGAAATTTTTAGCAAAAAATCACTGTTTCGGAAATAAATGGCAATCTATCACTATTTCTAGTACTCGAGTTTGGTGAACTCGAGTACCCTATTTTATAGTTCCACCGTGGCTGCTAAGCTGGAAATTGGCGATTAAAAAAAATAAAGTGGTACTCAAGCTTGGTAAACTCGAGTACCATGCAACACAGTACTCGAGTATACCAGGCTCGAGTACCTTTTATTAAAAAAATACAGAAAATTTATTTTCTACAGTACTCGAGTTACCAAACTCGAGTACTGTGTAAATTTTTTTTTTTTTGTTTTTTTGTTTTTTTTGGTTGAGGATAATTGAAAAATAAACAGAAAGATAAAAATAAGTAGTTTTTCTATGTTTTTATTTATTTAAATAGAAGCACTGTAAGATATAGAGATTTTAATTTCGAAATATGAATTTAATTTCTAAATTGATTAAAATTGTTCATTGTTTTCTCATAAAAATTGTTCACTATTTTCTGTATAAACTATTTCTACGATTTTACATAAAATTAGTTTATGTTCAGCATTATTTAAGAAATTGTTCACTCTCTTTTTTGCATAAATTATTTTCTGTTCACTATTTAAATAATTGTTCACTATTTTCTCATAAAACACCTAGTGAAATCGTGTTTTCTAAATTTAAACGCCAAATCTGAATGCTTTTTCATGTTTAAATTTCACAATAATCGAATATATTTTTCTGCATTGATAAAATCTGTATCTACATTTATGAAATTTTCTCTCTGCACATCATATTTACTGTATATTCAAATCTGCTTACTGCATTCATAAAATCTGTTTTTTGCATTAATTAAAACTGTTTACTGTTTTGTCATAAAAATGGTTCACTGTTTTCTGCATTAACTATTTCAAGCATTGGCGCAGTTATTGCACTTAAATGGTTTTTGTGTTTTTCTAAATTTGTAACCCTATGAATAATGGACAAACTCCATGAAAGAAAAATGAATGATTTGTATAAATCACCTAATGGTAAATGCCTCGAAAAATTTGAATTAAATGTAGAAATTCGAGAAAAATCAATGGAAAATCAATGAACGTAGCAAATCGTGAATGTGTACATAAGATGTACAGATAGTCTAGACTTGTTGAGAAATTTGATTTCGTTGAAAGTACAAAATAATGAAAATTCAAAGGAAAAGTATGTACATTAGATGTATAGATCGTATGAATTTGTTTAAAAATTTGAATTTATTGAATGTACAAAACTGTGAAAACTCAAGGAAAAATTGTGTATATTAGAGGTACAGATAATACGAATATGTTGAAAAATTTGAATTCGTTGAGTGTGTAAAATCGTGAAAATTCAAATGAAAATTGAAGAGCATACCAAATTGAGTAAACTTAATGGAAAATTAATTACATTAGATGTACGGATCATCTATTTTTTTGCATTGATAAAATCTGTTTCTACATTAATAAAATTTGCTCTCTGCACACCATCTTCACTGTTTTCTCATAAAAATTGTTCATTGTTTTCTGCATAAACTATTTCTAGCATTCTGCATAAAATTATTTTCTGTTCAGCATTATTTAAAAATTGTTCACTCTCTTTTCTGCGTAAATGATTTTCTGTTCACTATTTAAAAAAATTGTTCACTGTTTTCTCGTAAAACACCTAGTGAAATCACGATTTCTAAATTTAAACGTCAAATCTGAATGCTTTTTCATGTTTAAATTTTACAATAATTGAATTTGTTTTTCTGCATTGATAAAATCTGTTTCTGCGTTAATAAAATTTGCTCTATGCACATCATGTTGACTCTATATTTCTAATCTGATTACTGCATTCATAAAATCTGTTTTCTGCATTAACTAAAAATGTTCATTGTTTTTTCATAAAAATTGTTCACTGTTTTCTGCATAAACTATTTCTACGATTTTGCATAAAATTATTTTCTGTTCAGCATCATTTAAAAAATTGTTCACTCTCTTTTCTGCGTAAATTATTTTTTGTTCGTTATTTAAAAAATTGTTCGCTGTTTTCTCATAAAACACCTAGTGAAATTGTGTTTTCTATATTGAAAATCCAAATCTGTATGTTTTTTCATGTTCAAATTTCACAATAATCGAATCTGTTTTTCTGCATTGATAATATCTATTTTGATACACACTTTGTCAAAATTATCCAACAATGATAAATTGTGATTGGTTGTTTATCACTTTCTAATAAACTCACTATTTTTTCTACTTCACCTACAATCTACCAGTTAATCTTTAGATTTGCAAAAGTTGAATGTACATATCATCAGTTGTCAGACATTAACAACAACATTTTATATTGCACAGAACGTGTAGACATTAACAACAGCGCCTAATGTTCGTAGGTAGAAATTTTTGGAAATCATCATTACTTGAATCTGAGAAGTCTGAAATATTTCTTTCATCATCTAATGTAGTAACTTCATTAATAGACTTGATGGCTCACTCTTGCGCCTTCCCCTTTAGATGCTTCTTAGCCTTTTGGATTGCATGAAAACGGTCTAATCGCCTTTGCATTTGATTGTTCTCTTGTTTAAGACGAGCAAGTATGTTGGCAGGTTTATCTCTAGGTAACTCGGCTGAGCGTGTCTTAGGAACTCGTAACCCATGCCATCGACAATACACCTCCAACTCACACCTCTTCTCGTATAGGGTTGACCATGGTGGTTCTGCTACAGTGAACTCTATTGCAGTGGTATCTATACTTAGTTTTGTAGGTTTGCCGACCATGATGTGCCCGACGCTTCCAAGACTCTCGTACGTGTATATTGGCATATTAAGGAAATCTCTCTTCTTTCCAACCCATTTCCCTCCATAGTGTTTTGTGTATGTTTGTAGTTGTTGATCTGCTGGAACTTGAGATAATCCATTTGTTGAAGTAGATCCAAACTTGTTTCACATTGTACGATTTGATGTTGAGGCGTTGCGACTCATAGCTTAGTCAATCTACGAAGTTAGTGGGGTAGAAATAAGATCATTATTGTGGTGCATTTATAACCTCAATTCATGTTCCAAGCATTATAATTTTAGTTATTAGGGCTTGTCATGTCAATACAGGCTGAAAAACACTACATGAACAGGATTTTAAATGTTCCCAATGTCACAGTGAGATTTGAAGATGTCGGCAGTAGTTGCAATGTTCTTGAACAGAGTATCATATTTAATTGACACAGTGCTATGTCCCTGGCACCAGGGTATGATTATTCATATATTTAAGTATTCATGTGAATGTGGATGATATGATTGGACAGTGTGTGAAATCGTGTCGAGCTGTTGAGTAGCACGTGTGAAACAGTTGTATTTTTTTTAATTTTGTCGCCCAAATAGTTGTATTTTTTATTATAAAACAAATAATTTGCTATTAAAGTGGAATTGGTTTAGAAACTTACAGTAGTAGATTGTCTGTCTTTATTTTTATTGTTCTGGATATATTGTGTGGAGCTTTTTAAAGTGGAATTGGTTTGAAACTTTGAATGGTTAGTTGCTAAAATTTAATAAAATTAGTTTATTATAGTGTGAATTGTAGCACTGACCTGTGTGCATAGTGTGTATTTTGTCTGTATTTGGCTCTTTTTGTTTGTACAATTATTTGTTTATTTGTGATTTGTCTTTACCTATGGAAAATGAGTTAGTACAAATTTAATATTGATGATTTCTGTCATTTAAAAGACGGTTGTTTTCTCTTTTAATAGATAAATTGTACTTTAATATATTAAGAAACAATTATTTTGTATTTTTTTTATTTGTTGATAGTTTCTTAATACTAAATAGATGATACGCATTTTTTGTTTATATTTTAATCCCCTAAATCAAACTTCTATCTCCGTCTCTGAATCCAAAATGGCCGAAACACATTGGAATGACCTGAAATTATTCCCGGGGTAAAACATGGGGTGTTACTACCGAAACAAAATGGTAAATTTATAAGGTATTGCCAAAGATATTATAGTTTCTCATGGCCTTTAAAGAATCAATGCTTATCTATACTATTACTAACATATCCCTTTGAGTTTTGCTTATGTTGGGCGTATATTGTGTGATTTTTTTTTCTTCTATTAAGAATTAAATCCTTCACTAACCAATATTTCACTATGCAAATGACTCAATTTTGCTAGATAATATATTTGTGTGGGCTTTTATTTATGTTTTGCATAGATTAGCATAGTGCGTGTTCTTTTGTTTTTTGTTTTGTTTTGTTTTGTGTATGTTTTTTTAATAGAAATGAAAAGAGAAAAAGAAGTGGTACAAATAGTGAGAGTTGAAGACAAATTTATAAGGTATTGCCAAAGATATTATTCCAATGTTCTAGGAAACTATGCCCTCCTTGGAAACAAATTTGGATGATCTGTACATCTAATGTAATTAATTTTCCATTAAGTTTACTCAATTTGGTATGTTCTTCAATTTTCATTTGAATTTTCACGATTTTACACACTCAACAAATTCGAATTTTTCAACAAATTCGTACTATCTGTACATCTAATGTACACAATCTTTCCCTTGAGTTTTCACAGTTTTGTACATTCAACGAATTCAAATTTTTAAACAAATTCATACAATCTATACATCTAACGTACATACTTTTTCATTGAATTTTCATTATTTTGTACTTTCAACGAAATCAAATTTTTCAACAAGTCTAGACTAACTGTACATCTTATGTACACATTCACGATTTGGTACGTTCATTGATGTCCATCGATTTTTCTCGAATTTCTACATTCAACTAATTCGAAATTTTTTACAAATTCGAATTTTTTAAGGGATTTACCATTAGGTGATTTATACGAATTATTCATTTTTCTTTCATGGAGTTTGTCCATTATTCATATGGTTACATATTTAAAAAAACACAAAAACCATTTAAATGCAATAACTGCGCCAATGCTAAAAATAGTTTATGCAGAAAACAGTGTACAATTTTTACGAGAAAACAGTGAACAATTTTACTTAATGCAAAAAACAGATTTTATGAATGCAGTAAGCAGATTCGAATATACAATAAACATGATGTGTAGAAAGAAAATTTTATTAATGTAGAAACAGATTTTATCAATGCAGAAAAATAGATTCGATTATTGTGAAATTCAAAAATGAAAACGCATTTAGATTTGGTGTTTAAATTTAGAAAATATGATTTCACTAGGTGTTTTATGAGAAAACAGCAAACAATTTTTTAAATAGTGAACAGAGAATAATTTATGCAGAAAAGAGAGTGAACAATTTTTTAAATAATGCTGAACAGAAAATAATTTTTTGCGGAATACTAGAAATAGTTTATTCAGAAATTAGTGAACAGTATATCATGTCCTACTTGAGCCAAAATCCATCTTACAAACAGTTTTGAGTGTTATGGATCATAACATCAACATTCAGTACTTTTAACAGGCACAACTACTTTCAAACACCAATAAAAAACACAGAAACAAGTTCAAAATCACACACATAAATGGACACTCAAAACATGCTCTGAGGTACAAGTCATAATAGAAAATTGATTATTGAGCTACACTTTATTTTATTTTTCAGGCACGATTGCAGCCATTAAACCAACATAGATTCTATTACAAACATTTTTTTTTTCCCAAACATATAGATTCTATTCTCTCTCAGCCCCTAGACAGAGGGAAAGTATATAACAAATCTGATATTGAAAGGCTTTAAAAAAACAAAATATTTGGTCAAGAACTTGCTTCGAAGTTGTATGTGAAAACTGAAAACCCAACCTACCACCTTTATTTGATCAGGTGGATGTAGTTTTTGTTTTTTTTGTTTTTTTTTTTTTTGGTTGGTTGGTAATTTATGCTGCTTATGACAACTTATTTAAGTACAGCAACAATGCCGCTCAATTTTTTATTTTGGCAGTTCTTTGATCTAGATTTCCCGCAATGTATTTCGTGGTATAGATTTTTGGATAAACCCAAAAATGTTTAACTTTTTAGATAAACTAAATAAGGAGTAATAATAATAATAATAATAAAATGTAATAAAGGGAAATTTTTAATACATTACGATTCATTGTATTCAAATCATCTCTAATTTCTACTCATTTTGTCACACTTGTTCTATACTTCTACTGTTCTACATGGTAGACTGTAGGTGAAGTAGAAAAAATAGTGAGTTTATTAGAAAGTGATAAACAACCAATCACAATCTATCATTGTTGGATAATTTTGACAAAGTGTGTATCAAAATAGATTTTATCAATGCAAAAAAACAGATTCGATTATTGTGAAATTCGAACATGAAAAAACATACAGATTTGGATTTTCAATTATTGTGAAATTTAAACATGAAAAAGCATTCAGATTTAACGTTTAAATTTAGAAAACACGATTTCACTAGGTGTTTTACGAGAAAAAAGTGAACAATTTTTTTTAAATAGTGAACAGAAAATAATTTACGCAGAAAAGAGAGTGAACAATTTTTTAAATAATGCTGAACAGAAAATAATTTTATGCAGAATGCTAGAAATAGTTTATGCAGAAAACAGTGAACAATTTTTATGAGAAAACAATGAACAGTTTTAATTAATGCAGAAAATAGATTTTATGAATGCAGTAATCAGATTCGAATATAGAGTAAACATGATGTGCATAGAGCAAATTTTATTAACGTAGAAACAGATTTTATCAATGCAGAAAAACAAATTCAATTATTATGAAATTTAAACATGAAAAAGCATTCAGATTTGACGTTTATATTAAGAAAACACGATTTCACTAGGTGTTTTACGAGAAAACAGTGAACAATTTTTTTAAATAGTGAACAGAAAATCATTTATGCAGAAGAGAGAGTGACCAATTTTTTAAATAATGCTGAACAGAAAATAATTTTATGCAAAATTGTAGAAATAGTTTATGCAGAAAATAGTGAACAATTTTTATGAGAAAACAATGAACAGTTTTAATTAATGCAGAAAACAGATTTTATGAATGCAGTAATCAGATTCGAATATAGAGTAAACATGATGTGCATAGAGCAAATTTTATTAACATAGAAACAGATTTTATCAATGCAGAAAAAAAAATTCAATTATTGTGAAATTTAAACATGAAAAAGCATTCAGATTTGACGTTAAAATTTATTTAGAAAACACGATTTCACTAGGTGTTTTACGAGAAAACAGTGAACAATTTTTTTAAATAGTGAACAGAAAATAATTTACGTAGAAAAGAGAGTGAACAATTTTTTAAATAATGTTGAACATAAAATAATTTTATGTAGAATGCTAGAAATAGTTTATGCAGAAAACAGTGAACAATTTTTATGGGAAAACAATGAACAGTTTTCATTAATGCAGAAAACAGATTTTATGAATGCAGTAATCAGATTCGAATATAGAGTAAACATGATGTGCATAGAGCAAATTTTATTAACGTAGAAACAGATTTTATCAATGCAGAAAAACAAATTCAATTATTGTGAAATTTAAGCATGAAAAAGCATTCTGATTTGACGTTTAAATTTAGAAAACACGATTTCACTAGGTGTTTTACGAGAAAATAGTGAACAATTTTTTTAAATAGTGAACAGAAAATAATTTACGCAGAAAAGAGAGTGAACAATTTTTTAAATAATGTTGAACAGAAAATAATTTTATGCAGAATGCTAGAAATAGTTTATGCAGAAAACAGTGAACAATTTTTATGAGAAAACAGTGAAGATGGTGTGCAGAAAGCAAATTTTATTAATGTAGAAACAGATTTTATCAATGCAAAAAAATTGATGATCTGTACATCTAATCTATATATTACTAAAAGCTGAAGCGTAGCATTTAATGTTGCTATGCTCACATTGAGCCACATCAGCAGTCATGTCATTTTCATCCTCTTTTCTGAATTTTTAATTCAATTTGAAAATAGTTTTTGCCAATTTTTAATTCAATTTTCAGCCCTCTCTTTACTTTAAAGTCCACTTCTTGTACATTTAAATTCACTATAAAGCCCAAGCTCACACCCAAAGCCTTTTCAGCTAACTCTCTTTGTCAAACCTGAATACTATTCCCTTTCCTTCTGTTACATGGAGCCCTATCTCTACTTTAAATTCCAGCCCACACCCAAAGCCCTTTCAACTAACTCCTTTTGTCAACCTAAATGCTTTTCACGGTTACAACTTATGCCTTTCCTTTTCAGGTTTAGTTTCTTCCCCTTCCCCACCTGTTTCAGCTTCTATTCTATTGTTTCACGTTTTGTTTCATCCACGCTATATATCACGGTTTCAGCTTTTGCTCTACTGTTTCACTCACGGTTTCATCTTCCTGTTCTACGGTTTCAGCTTCTATTTTCGCTTCTAACGGCAGCCTCTCTGTCTTCCTTCCTCTCCTCACATCCATATAAATACTGACATAAGCCGGGTGATTCAGTTGAGGTATCCCTACATCCCAATTTCTTTTGTGCTCTATTCTTTTGCTTGATGGTTTTTTTTTTTTTTTTTCTACGTTTGTTTCTACCTTTTTTGTGCTGTGGTGTGGATGGTTGTTACGTTACATTTACTTTCTAAATCATTTTTGTTGGGTTGTTGAATTTGTTACTGCTGGGTTATTTAATTGGAGCACTGCTTCTTTTGGGTATGTTCATTCTGAGTTCTTTTGGGGATTTTCTAGGTTGGGAAAACCCAAAAATTGGGTATGTTCATTATGCACGCAGAGATTTCGTTTGGCTGTCTATTTTTTTTTTTTTTTTTTGATAATCTGCAATGTTTTATTGAAAAAACGAAGCGCAAAGAGGATAATCTGCCTTACAAACAGCCAACAAGGCAGGGGGCAGATTATCATGCAAAAACACAAAAGCCAACTTGGAAAGCAAAGAAAATTTAGCTACTTGGTGTGCAACACCATTACAGTTCCTACTAATCCAAACAAAAGAACAAGAGAGAAAACAATCAGTCAAAGCAATAGTATTCAGGAGCTGGGTCCGAATGCACCAAGGATAAGACTGACTCAGAGAGTTTATGGCATCAAAACAAATCTTAGCATCCCCTTCAAATATGACCTTGCTCCATCTTTCCACTTTGGCAAGTTGAACCGCCCATTGCAAAGCTTCAGTCTCAGCTTGGAGAGGATTTGTCTTCTTAATCAGCCTTGCCCAAACTTTTAGTGGTACTCCACGGTAATCACGAGCCACCACGGCAATAGCAGCTGTCCATTTAGTTGCAACACTAGTGTGTTCTATGATATCAGTTTTTGATGTCTTTGTTTTAGACTAGGTTGAGAAGTCTACAAACAAAAACTTTCTGTTCTGTAATTTTTTCTACCTTACTAGATATGTTTTTTTAACGGTGGAATTCTTGAAATAAATAATGGAAACCAGTAGGCTATGATAGTTCTTTATGCATGAGAGGCCAACCCTTCACCCTCAAAATGTTCGACAAAATGCCTGAGCCAAACTGAAAAAAAGGGGGCTTGGGCTTCAAGGCATGGCTTATAAAGATAGTGTTGACATTAAGCATCCTCCAAGTTTTATTGTATATTTGTGGTCAAATGTTTCAAAGGAACAACCTAAAGACTGCATTAGGATTATCAAAGACAAATGAAAACTATTAACACCAAGCTATTATTCTTGCCATGAGAAATGCTACAAACACATTAAAGTTCAGTTGGTTTAACCACAGTTAACCTAATTAATCTGTAAATGAACACTCTTTATGATCCATATCAACACACGAATCCAAGGCTTTTTTCTTTCTTTTTTTTTTTTTTTTTTTTGAAATGCCAGGCAAGCTTCAATAGATAAATAAAAATTGATCAGGGTAAAGACTATTCATTCAAAGTATCCTTCTTGATCACATTCACAAACTGATCAGGGTAAGGACTATTCATTAACAAACCCCTGCCACCTATTATTGAGAACCCATTTGGCTAAGTAATGAGCTGCTAGATTAGCTTCACAATTTATCCAAGAGAATGCCATTGGATTCAACTTTTTAGCCATATCACAAGTGTCTTCTACAATGCATATAGCTTGCCAAGGAACAGAGATAGGCCTTTCCCTTTCAAAGTTTTGTTAATAGCATTGATACAAATCTTTTGAGTCTCCTTCAGTTACTACTTTCCTCAAATTTAGTTCTTGGCTTAATAAAACTGCCCATCCAATTCCTTTTACCTCAGCTGCACACACTGTAGTGTTACATACCATCCTTTTGCCCCCAGCAATCACCTTGCCCTTCCAAATCCCTTCCAAGGCACTTTGTAGGTTGTTTGCAACCTTAGTCATTGAGGGGCGAAGTACACTTTCACTTACACAATCCAATGCCAGGGACGCAACAAATGCCAGTGCCTCCATTTCCAATGGGGTAGGTGGTGGTACTTTTGGGTCCAAAAACCTGTGAATTTCCTTTTGGTTAGTGTATGGGACTATGAAATCAACTATAAGCCTTTGCTCACCACTAATAGTTTTCATAGATTTGGGTCAAATGTTTGATAGTTTGATTTAATAGAAGCAATCAAATCTTTTGTTTAGCAACCAGAATTAGGTCACCTTGATTTGACCTTCTAATTCAGTGTTTGACTATTTTGTTTCTCTGAAGCTTTGATTTGTTTGTCTCTCTCTGCCAATCACCCCTCTAAAAAATATTGCTTTATTATTTTGGCATGGAGTTGAGGACTTAATTAACTAGATTCTCTGTTACATGCACAAAAATTGTTTGATAAAATACCTGATTGTTTTGTTCCTTCTCTAGAATTAAGTCCAAAAATTGTAAATGGAGATGTTCTTCTTACACAGTATATACATGGTCTTGGCAGTATATAATGTCCATTTAGCACATGGATTATTTTAGATTTTGTTTTTTTTTAATGTGTGATGTACTTCTTTTTGTAGAATTGCTTTCTTGGTTTTAATCCTTATTTGAAAGTAGGAACATAGACAAGAAAAGCTAAGATTCACTTAATTTTCTATCATTTTGTCTTGGTAAGAATTTTCTTTTCTCCCTTTTGTTTAGTATATATATACTCATTGGCTTGAATTCAAGCTTGACTCACATTACTAATCAATTATAGAATACATGACAGAGCATGCTCAATGTCTAACAAGTACACATGACATGACAGCACATGCTCCATGTCTTTCAAACAATCAATATGTAAAATCCATTTACAATCTATGAACCCAACTATGTTACCTATCATATTAGGTGAAAGCTATGTTATTCTATTCAGAATAAGTTCTTGGTCTTAGGTTCTTAAAAGCTTTCTTTGCATTGTCTATGCTGGTAATTATTTGTATGCTTCATTAATGGTATGTACTTAAATGACTCCAAGCAGTTTTACCATATATTTTTTAACAAATTTGCATTTAAATGTATATTTTTGTTTTTTTTTTAGGGCCTGCTTTTAGTTTTGGTTTGGTATAAACTTGAAACAAATGCCACAAATATTTGGATTTGTGACTTTTGTATTCTTATTGTTTGAATAAAACTATATGGTACCATTTAAACATGTTTGGGGTGGACATATTTGATACTATTCTCCTTCTAGGCTAGATTTGTGATCAATAATAATGGTTAGGTGCTTTTTTTTTTTTAATGTACTGTTGTGTATTGATGAGATTGTCCTCATTCAAGTAGTTAGCCATTTGCTCTAACATCTAAATTTAGAATGATGTCCAGGGGCTATCATGGTTGTTAAAGCATCAAAGCCAATTGCAGTGGTTGATGCGTATGGGTTTTTTAAGTAAAAAAAGTAAAATGTTTGTGAGTTTCATTTAGTTTCCAACTTATAATATATAAATTTTGTGTTTCACATTCATGAGGTGAAGTGTTGTTTGACTGGCCCGTCCTTATAAAACATGCGTGAAACTGTGATTTGAATAGGAAAATATGACAAAATCCTATTTGTTATTGGTGCAATTGTTGTGAGAAGTCCAAATTATCTAGATAGGTAATTTGCAGTGATGATTGTATGGTCTAGAAGTTCTATTATCTTTGTGATGATTGGGTTTTGATGCATTGCTAATTTGATTTTCCACTAAAGAATAGTAAAATGTTTTGGATTCTTCCCTTTGTCAAGAGATCACATTAATAGGCTTGTCACACTCTCTCTCCCCTTAGCTCTCAATTTGTGACATTCATTTTCTCTAATTATTTTCTTTTTCCGTCTTTTCTATTTGTTTACATAGCCAAATATATCATAGGATTTATCTTAATAAAATATTTTTATGGGAATAGATTTTTTATGTTTATTTTTTTAATGCAACTTCAATTTGTTTGATAGTTGGAGATTATTGGATTTGAACCTTGAATGTCTCCATTGGAAACACTAAGAGGTGCCAATTAGTTGAATTACAAAGTTTGTGGCGGATTTTGCCAATTTGAGTTTGACTCAATCTTAATATCTTTAATTGTAAATTTATTGATATTAAGATGTAAGCGCAATTGTATATTTATTTGATTTATTGATTCTTTTGTAATACTTATTAGACCAAATTGACTCTCAAAAAAAAAAAAAAAAAACTTATTAAACCAAATGTAAGAGCACATTCTGATTATTATAATATATTACTTCATAATATTTGTATGTATCTCATTTTTAATGATATTGTGTGTAAAATTTTGACTGTTTCATCACAAGAAATGTTCAAATTACATTTTTCATCTTATATTGGAGATGATAGCTTTCAATAGTTGAAATTAGAGAGATGTTTAAACCTGAATATGTTAACATTTGATCTAAAACAATCCCGTGCAACGCACGGGTTAGCGACTAGTGTAATTAATTTTCCATTAAGTTTACTAAATTTGGTATGCTCTTCAATTTTCATTTGAATTTTCACGATTTTACACACTCAACGAATTCAAATTTTTCAACATATTTGTACTATCTATACCTCTAATGTACACAATTTTCCCTTGAGTTTTCACAGTTTTATACATTCAATGAATTCAAATTTTTAAACAAATTCATACGATCTATACATCTAACGTACATACTTTTCCTTTGAATTTTCATTATTTTGTACTTTCAACGAAATCAAATTTCTCAACAAGTCTAGACTATCTGTACATCTTATGTACACATTCACGATTTGCTACGTTCATTGATTTTCCATTGATTTTTCTCGAAATAGTTTTTCTCAACAGAAAATAATTTTATGCAAAATCGTAGAAATAGTTTATGCAGAAAACAGTGAACAATTTTTTAAATAGTGAACAGAAAATAATTTATGTAAAAAAGAGAGCGAACAATTTCTTAAATAATGCTGAACAGAAAATAATTTTATGTAAAATCGTAGAAATAGTTTATACAGAAAATAGTGAGCAATTTTTATGAGAAAACAATGAACAATTTTAATCAATGTAGAAATTAAATTCATATTTCGAAATTAAAATCTCTATATCTTACAATGCTTCTATTTAAATAAATAAAAACATAGAAAAGCTACTTATTTTTATCTTTATGTTTATTTGTCAATTATCCTCAAGCAAAAAAAACAAAAAAAATTTACACAGTACTCGAGTTTGTAAACTCGAGTACTGTAGAAAAAAAAATTTCTGTATTTTTTTTATAAAAGGTACTCGAGCCTGGTATACTCGAGTACTGTGTTGCATGGTACTCGAGTTTACCAAGCTCGAGTACCACTTTATTTTTTTTAATCGCCAATTTCCAGCTCAGCAGCCACGGTGGAACTATAAAATAGGGTACTTGAGTTCACCAAACTCGAGTACTAGAAAAAGTGGTAGATTGCCATTTATTTCCGAAACAGTGGTTTTTTGCTAAAAATTTCAAAAAATTGTGGTATTTGGCCATTTTGGCCCTCATCTACACAACTCAACAGTAATTCATCTCGTCTTTTTTCTATTCTGTTTTCTTTTTCTCCTCTAGTTTTCGCTACTCTCTTTGTTTTCTAGATTTTTTTTTTTTTTTTTTTTTTTTTGCTGCCCACTTTTTTTTTGTTTCCCAGCAACATGTCCAAATATATATATATATGTGTGTGTGTGTGTGTGTGTGTGTGTGTGTGTGTATTAGATTATAATATCTATAATAACAAAGAAAAATAATATAATGTTATATATATGATGTGTTAATTTTTAAATTATTTAATAAGTAAATAAATTATTTCTTACATTTTATGTAATAAGGGTATAGGAGTAAATTTATATAAACTATATTTTCTATCTTCCCATTTTTCTCCTCACCCTAACAAAAATTTTCCATCCTTCCCACTTTTCCACCCTCCCAACCAAACACACACGAGAGAAAACTAAATATTTTCTATCCTCCTACTTTTTCTTTCTTCCACCAATTTTCTATCCTCTCACTTTTCCACTCCTCCAACCTAATGAACCCTTAATGTTGCAATATACTCCAATGGGTTAAAAATATAATAATTAGAGTAATCACTTTAATTAGAAACTATGCTTAAATTGTAACTTTCTCTACTTAACTTATGTACAATTGTACAGTATTATATATTTTCTAACAAAATTTGCAATATATATATATATAAAAGCAGAAACCTCAAGTGGGAAAGAATGATGTTCTGCCAAGTGACACTTTCTATGCAAAAAGAATTGAAATAGTCTCAAGTGTCATATCAAAGATAAAAACAAATTAAATATTGGCCTTTCGTTTCATTTGGTTCAATGTTTCAATACCTTTCTAATTAAAAAAAAATATATTCTTTGTATCATTTGATTCAACATTTCAAGACTTTTCATCCCTTGCATATATACACTGTTGGGTTAAGATAAGTTGACCCCAATTAATTAATTCAATTGCCCAAGTTGATTAATTAGGTCAAATTACATACAAATCATGGAGGCACCAACAAATCACCAAATAAACTAAATGCAGTGGAAATTAAATTGACACCGTGATTTGTTGACAAATAGGAAAAACCTTTCACAAGACAAAAACCTCACCGGGTGAATTTAAGGTCACCACTCCCAAGAATCCACTAATCAATAATCAAGCAGTTACAAGTATGAGGAATTTTACCACTACCCTAGCCTATCTCAAAATACCATCTTACAGTTGAACCTTCGCTCCAATACCCAATTGGACTTGATCTTGTGGTAGCATTTTTTCCTTTGATGCACAAATCTCAAATCTGTGACTAACTCCTTTGCACAGATTCCAATACGTGACTAACTCTAGCAACTTGAATAATTGTTGTTGGCTGCAAAGTTCTTCACTTCATAAATGATGAAGATCAAGAACTACTTGATTACAAAACCCTATGGCGTACAAGCTCAGTAACTTCTTATAAAGAAAAATAAACTCTTGGTATCTGTATCCGTGTGTGACGGCTCTTAAAAATAAGCCTTGTATATGTTTAGGGTTGTGAGAAAAGAAACCCTAAACAAATAATACAGCTTGGGCCGAATTTCAAATCTGGAAATTCTAAAATCATAATTTTCGATAGATTGAGCTTATGTCAAGCTTTCCATTTAGTCTCAATAGTAGCTATTTGTCGAACTTAATAAGATAGCTTTTCTTCACTTGTTTCTTGGATCCACCTTCACGCCTTCACCTCTTGCACTTCTACCCCTTTATATATACCTACCCATAGCCCATCATGTTATCCCATATCAAATACACGTAGACCAAAAACGATGTCATTTACCTTCAATCTTTCAACGGCATCTACCTAGCTCTAACATTGTTGTTTCATCTAGTCCTAACCCATAAGAGTTGGCTACAACCAAGGAAGGGGGGCTTGCATTTTATATTGAGCAACAATGGAAATTATGATTTTGATGTTAAGGTCGGCCTGGATTTGTGGATTTTGTTGAATGCTAAAAAATGCATAAAAACACAAAAGCTGTTTAGACCCCCAATTAAAAAATACGGCTAGATTGCTTTTACTCTGCCTTATCTAAGTGTGGAAACAAGAGTAAATGAAGCGCAATCAACCGATACTACTCTAGTGCATAAACATTAACAATAAATAATAAAAGTAAAGCACAAGAGTAAGGGAAGAGAGAATGCAAACACAAGATAACACGCCGATGTGTTATCGAAAAGGAAACCAAAGAATTCGGGGAAAAACCTCTCCACCGCCCTCCAAGCGGTAATCGATCCACTAGACAATCAGTTGGGATACATGGGTTAGCAAGAGACCCTCCAAGCCTAATCTACCCGATGCACCTAAGCCCTCCAAGCTCCTACTCCAACAAGGCTTCTCGGAACCGTGTCTTGTCTAACTCTCCGGATCCCACAATACGCCCGATTGCATCTGCCAAACCTCACCGGCTTCTTTTGGAAAATCCTCAAAACTTCTCAAGCTCTAAAACACTCTTTACACTCTGAATAGGTGTGAGTTGTGTTTGGGTACAAATCTTCTCTCAAGGTATGAAAATGGGAGAGGGAAGGAGAAAAGGCTACAATGATTTATCACTAAGGATGAGTAGCTCTCTCTCTAAAAGATGGGTGTGTATGTTGTTGAAAACCTATCTAGGGTTTTTCTCTCTGAATGGTTTCCTTTACATTTGTGGGTAATGAGGGTATATATAGTATGGGTGAAGGGTAAGAAAGTTACTCTTAAAAATCCTCCAGGCAGAGAGTCTCGCAGGTATCTCGTAGGAAGGCCTTACTCGCGAAATACTCGTGAAATTGACAGCTTGACACGACTCTTCAGCTTCTAGTCATGTGCTTCTCACATGCACTTTTCGCAGGAACCCTTCTCGCGAACTTCTCGCAAGCTAGTCGCGAAATGCACTGATCTTCAATTAAGCTTGAGTCTTCACCAACTTGATACTAAACTCAATACAATAAAATCCCACAAAATACAAGAAACAAAATTAAAGCAATTACAACACTTTTTGTCATCGAATAAAGCCTACATAAAACATAGTTGTAAATCACAACTTTACATTTGTAAATGATGTGATTGATTGTGGGTGATTGGGATGTTTATTTTGTTTTATAATTAAGGAGAAAGATAAAGAAATTCTATATTAACTTTTATTCTACAATATTTCTCCAAAGTTTTTTTTTTTTTTCATTACTTCAATTGAATAATTATAATGGATATGTGTGTGCAATTTATAATTGTTGTTTTCTATGATGAACTAATTACTAATAAAGTTCTATAACAATTATGCTACAATACATATTCAACATTCTCCAAAACCATCTTACATAAAACATTATAACATTATCCGTACATCACACGAGTAACTTACTAGTTAATTATAATTGTACAAAATTAGCTTTTGCAATATTTCCATAGCCTTATAAGCTTCAATTTCATTTTTATTAAGATTTGAAGAAGGAAGAAATGTGGTATGTTATTCTAATTAAATGATAAGTTAACTATCTTACTACACTTTAGCATGCTTGCATCTTCAAATAGGTATTTTGTTGTTCTTTTTTCACTAATTAGTTTAGTTCTATACTTCCTCATAATGTTTTTTTTTTTGTGTCCGACATTATCTTTTCGATATCTAATGATGTATTATTATTGTTAGGGACGTTTTTGCGACAAGGGCCAAAATTGCAAGATTAGCCCACCTCTCCTTGGGTTCTTTAGAAGTGTTTATTTGTAGAGAATTAAGCCCAAAATTTCAATATTTAATAAATAAAGGCTAATGGTTCTTTAACAAGAAAGAAATAAAATGGCATAATTAAAATACAATAAATGTAGAAAAAGTACAAAGGTCTGAAACTTAGACCCACAGTCAGTGAGAAGAGGAAATTGAGAGAGGTTGTGAGGAAGAGAGGGAAGGTTCCCCTGTACCCATATTTCCACTCCTAAGTTTCAGAATTATGAGGATATTAGCTGGCTGAATGGGCTTGTGGTCTCAAGTTTCAGTTCTATGGGGGAAAACGTAGTTAGTTCATTTTTGAGCTGAAGAGAGAGTTTTATATAGAGTTTAGGGTGTTGCTAATGACTAAGTTTTTGGAAGTAGAAGAGGCTTTTATCCCCCATGACACTAATTTGGTGTCTTAGCTAGTGTTGCTTTTGTTTAGGGAAGAGTTTGGCATGCTTTTAACATGATTTGGGAAATGCTTGACTAAACCCTCATTGGCTCCCCCTTTTTAGTTGTTTTAGGCCATTGGGAGGCTCACCTAAATGAGAGCTAGCAGCTGAAGTTGACCATCCATGAGCCTGAGGTGCTACTAATATCTCTTGCCCACTTGGTAGCACACATGTGCTGAGCTCATGCAAAATGTCTGAAAGGAACTAACCCATACCCTCCAAATGACACTTCCTCAATTTCCTCCATAAATCGCATGGGCTTGAGCCATACTTAATAAAATATAATACATGAATTGAGCCCACAAGGAAGTCGAGCTTGGTTGAATTGGGCTTATACAGAATGTGTCGCGAAAATGGGTATCAACAATTACCTAATGGGATGGTTTCATAATAATTCTATGGTATTTTTCTTTTTCTTTTTCTTTTTCTTTTTTGATAGGATTGAGCATTAAACTTTGATATCTACACATGTCTTTATTTTTTCTTGATAATTCAATAGTTGGATAGTTGGGGGAGGGGAAGGGGGAGAGGGTTTTAATACTTTTAAATCCTATACATCACCGTTAGAAACACTAGGAGATTCTTAGTAATTTACAAAGCTCTTAGTGATGTCGAAGCACATCATAGTGTATCTGCACATCATGCGGGCTCATAAGCTAGTTTCCCTTAGATTGAATCCCTTGTAGCCTCCATGCCTTCAGCTTCTCCAAATATTCATACCCATTGAGAGGAGACTCAAGCCAAACACTCTTGATTCCCTTGTGTGTCTTGGATTGGTGCTGAAAATTATAGAACTTATCACAAACCTTCTAGTGGCTTTGAAGTATCCAAGAGATTGGATTTGCGATTGATATCTCAACTTG
This sequence comes from Quercus aquifolioides, assembly GCA_019022515.1. Lineage (NCBI taxonomy): Eukaryota > Viridiplantae > Streptophyta > Magnoliopsida > Fagales > Fagaceae > Quercus > Quercus aquifolioides. The sequence continues at coordinate 34,408,360 of CM032326.1, forward strand.
CAAATCAGAAGCTATTAAAGAGGAAGAGCCGGTGCAGCCGGTGCAGGGATCTTGGATTCAAGAGCAACTACATAGAACTAGGAGGGTTTTGTAAGTATTTTGTATTGCAATCGGTTTGCTGAGCTAGTTCCTACGAGAGTTTTCGCTTGTTGTGGGTTTTTCTTTGCGTAAAAATATCATTCTTTTGGGTGTGTGAGTTGTGTAATTGGCTAATTAATTAATTTAACCTAATTTGATCAATTGGTCAAAATTGGTAGATAGCTTAACTTTTATATTCATAAACCATACAACTAGCTATTTAATTTTCAAACAGAGTGATTGCTGGCTGTGGGGTTTCAGTGTTCTAAAATCAGCCACCGTTTGTGCAAATCGCTACATAAATATTCATCTGCAAAGCTTGCAACTGAATTAATCATTATTTTAGTACTATTTAGAGCTTCAGTATATTGCTAGCTATTACATTCTGTAGTAAGTGAAAGAAACTGAATACATCATATTCTTCTCAAATTCCTTTTTCTTCTCTCCACCTTTAAGGCAATATCTAAGCTTTCTGTGCGCCAACGGTTGATTTGGTCCCAAGCAATGACCCATGAACTAGTATACCCCTAGCATGATATTCAGCTAATTTATCAACGGCTATTGAGGATAGAATTACTACTAGAACAGGGCGTCAAACCCATGCCAAATGATGAAGGAATTGACAATAAGATCTCATATGCTTCAACGCTAGTAAAGTCACCAACACAAGCACTCTCATGTGGTAATTCCTGCAGATCAGCATTGCCGTCCAAAAACTGCATCACTTGCCTCATGCTAGGCCGAACTGCTGGCGTTGAGTGTGAGCAAAGCAAGCCTAGTTTCAAAACCAATTCCATTTCCTCCACTACATAATTACCTTCCAATTTTGCATCACTAGCGTCAAGGATGGCTCCTTTTCTCCAGCACCCGAAGACCCAATCAACTAAAATTACCTCTTCAGGTAGTCCTTGTGGTTCTATAGGCTTTCTTCCACAAGCTACCTCCAACATGAATGCCCCAAAAGCAAACACGTCAGTGTAGGTAGTTACCCTTCCTGTTCTAGTAAGCTCGGGAGCCAAATAACCCACAGTTCCAGCTACATTGGTGCTTTCGGGATTGTCACCGTGTTCGCATAATCTTGCAAGGCCAAAATCTCCTACCCTTCCATTTAATTCAGCATCTAATAAAACATTGCTTGCTTTTACATCTCTGTGTAGAACAACCTGTTCCCACTCTTCATGGAGGTAGAGAAGGCCAGATGCTACTCCTTTGAGGATTCGAAATCGTTGAAGCCAATCAAGGTTTGATTTTTCATTTCCATATAAGAACTTGTCAAGGCTTCCGTTGGGCATATAATCATAGACCAAGAGGAGTTCACCCTTTCGCCGGCAGTATCCTAGGAGCTGCACCAAGTTCCTGTGCCTCAGCCTGCCCAAGCTAATGATTTCAGCCACAAATTCCTTCATCCCTTGTTTTGAATCATGGGAGACTTTCTTGACTGCAATTTGTCTATTGGAAGAAGAAAGTGTTCCTTTATAAACCTTTCCAAAACCTCCTGCTCCAAGAAGCTCTTTGTCTGAGAAACCCTTGGTTGCTTTGTAGAGATTCTTGTAGATGAACCTGTGAGGACCATACTCGCTTTCCCAATCTTCACGTATTTCTTCATATTTCTTCTTCCTCCAAATAAAAATTGCTCCAGTGACCAATACCAGCACAACCACAACTGCTATGAGAGAAATTATGATGATTCTTACAGGATTCTCTTTACTTTTCCTCTGTCGGGGAGGTTGAGGAAGCTTCAAAAAATCAAGGATTTGTGCTTGTCCACTTTTATTAAAGCTCCATCCAAGAATATAGTGGTCACTTGCAACTGCACCAGTGGCTGCAGAGAAACCAACATACATAGATTCCAAAAGATATTGGGACAGATCAATGTGTTTTGACAAGAGAGGCCGGTTTGGTTTTGGGATGCCAGTCGGGGTTAGTGTTACATTCAGCAACTTTTCTGTTTCGTTGTAGTCTATCCAAAGATGCATTGGGTTGCCACTCATCAGATATATGCTTCTGCTCTTCCCTTCTTGACCAGAAAAGTAGGTTGCAGGAGCTGATTCGTTTGGTACCAGACCATTCACATCAATTCCCACATGGTTACTGTCTATATCTTGTACATCAAGACTTTTAACAGTATCAACCTCAATGGCTAATATATTGTTTGTTGGACTGCCATTATTTGAGTTATTGAAGATTCCTAGATACTGGCTGGCTTCACCATAGGTGAATTCCCGCGAGGGACTGATGACGAAGGCAAGGCCATGCCCACCCAACATTGGCATTTGAGGAACTATTGCAAATACAAAGTTTGTGGAAAATGAAAGAGACCGAGGTAAAACAGAAGAAGAAGAAGTCTTGTTGAATTCTAAAGGAAGTGGGTAGAAAGCATAACCAACTTGTTGGTTTGAAGTGTTGGTGAGTTGCAGTAGACCATTGGAGTGGATTTTTGCAATTCCATCTAGATGCAGATTTGTTTGATTGAAGCCATTATAGATGAACTGGTCATTTTGAGCAGACATGAATGGAAGTTTAAAGATGAAGTAGAGAGTTACCAGAAAGGGAAGTGATATAACCACAGTCGCCATTAAGAAAAAGTGGGAAAAAGGTTCATCTCCGAGAATACAGAGCTTTTGCTTGTTTAAAATGTCACAAACTCCCAGAAAATGGCTTTTTTTTTTCTTTTTTCGTTTTTTCATTCTTTGGCCCAATTATTTTTTTTGTTCAAATTGTTTAGAATGGTGTGGGTCCACCCTGATGTCAGGGAGGGCTGAGGCAGTCATAATAATCTTTCTCAGCCGCCAACTATATGATAAGGAAAATGATTTTGTAATTTTGCAATTTTGATGGCTCCGGAGTCATTCTCATCATTTTAAGTACAAAAGATTACACACTGCTAGTAAGCTACAAAAACAGTTATAAGTTATTAACTGAATATCACAAGCTGCAAACCTCTTATATTAGACAAAACCAAAAATGTATAAAGTACAATTTGTCATAAACAAAACGAACGAACATAAAAATAAAAAAATAAAAAATACCAGAAGGAATATTCTAATTACATCAGTAGCCTTTACTTTCCCTTCTCAAAAAAAAAAAAAAAAAAAAGTAGCCTTTACTTTCTTACAAGAAGCCAAATTTTCTGTTACATCAGATAGGATGAGCTTGCGTATAGTTTCATTTACCCTGAATTTAGTCTTATGCTACCTATATTTCTCTTTATCCACGCATGGTAAGTAAGAACACGAGAAATGGTTGTTAGAATCCCCTTTTGACTTCATAAACACAAAGTATACTGTGTCTTTCCTTAGCACACCAATTTAGAATATTGTATACTAGGACCTTAGCATTGCTTGAAATGAACAAAAGAAAATTTCTAGAAATTAAAATTTTCAACGCAAAAGATACTTGTGTATACAGGATTTTGGGGAGGTGTATCTTGGGAAGGTTTCTTTTTCATGCTATAGGATCCTAAAACTATACTTGCAAAATAAAAATTATATATAATTATTTTAAAACTAAAATGTTTTGTCTACCTAAAAAAATATTGACCACTTTAATTTGAGAATCCCGAAAATAATCATAACCCCAAACATAATCATTAATCCTTAATCCCTTGAACAAAAAAAATTAAAAGTATAACAATAAAAAGTAGAGAAATTTTATCCACACAATAAAATTTCACAACATTTTCACAACACCCTTGTATTTAATTATGGTGGTCCCAATCTAATATTTTATTAATCTTATTTTGACCTATAATGGGCAAACATCTCAATTATTGTGAAAATATTGTGACAATTTTTTGTGCTTCTCAATGGTGTTGGCAGCTCTGTTCTCCTCAACACCTCGACTCACAGTCATTAAAAGTATTATCTGTTACTCTCTGCCTCTCTCTCTCTCCCCTCATTTTTCTCAGCTCTATCGTTGTTTCAAACTCTCTCTCACTTTATTACTCTTATCTTAGAGTTTTAGTTCTCACTTTATCTTTTATCAGTCCATTTTATCTGAAAACTCCATTTTTCCTTCAATAATTATGAACTTCTGATCAACTTCCTATACCAATTTGATCTATTAGAACCACCTTAAATATATACTTCACAAGAGATTTATTTAGGAAGTGGCACTTGAAAATAAATTAAATTGCTTTTAAAGTTAATCTTTTGTAAGAATAACTTTTCAAGACTAGCAATTTGGTCAAAAATTTACCGATCGTCTTTGATTTGGATTTTCCAGGCTGTGGCCTTCTCCTTCAACTGAATGTTCCTCCAAATGATAAGTAAAAGAAAGTGAAGGTTTTCAAGACTAGAAATTTGGTCAAAAATTTACTGATCATCTTTGATTTAGATTTTCCAGGCTGTGGCCTTGTTCTTCTACTGAATGTTCCTCCAAATGATAAGTAAAAAAAAGTGAAGGTTTTGGATATTAAGGTTTTGATGCAAAAAAATTCAACCAATTGTGCTTTGATTGTGTCCAAAATTTGAAGGTAACACTGAAATAAACAATAGAAAGACTATTAAAAATTATGTGTATATAAAATATAGATTAAGTGCCAATTTGAAATACACTTATAAGCTAGCTTATTGCTTATTGTTCCTACTATTTGCAGGTTCCATATGAGTCACTTACTTACTTTATTTAACTTCTACCTTTTATCTACCATACTTTTAGCAAAAGCTAGACAAGTTTTTCCTAAATGGACACTAAATTTCTTGGTAGTGAATCGTTAGTAGCAAGAACTAGTCTAGTTGACTTTCTACAGTATTCCTCCATATGTTTAGTAATAGAAAAGTGAAGGTTTTGGATATTGTAGATTTGGTAGATCTATGGTTAGTTTGGGATCCTCTTATTTTGCTGAAATTGAAATTTTTTTGCTAAAAGTACTGTGGGCCCAGAAAGAGTCAAGCAACCCCGGCCCACTTCGAACCAGGCCCAAAGGCCCACGCCGAGGACGCGTCCAAGGTCCGAGGACGAAGTGTAGAGCCCAGTTGCCCAAGAAGCATTGCCGAGGATGATTACATCCTCGGACGCCCGAGATCAGAAAGTGAGCAAGCAGCACACCCTCAAGGGGAATCTCCCTAAGCATTCAAGGAGCAAATAGCAAGTACCAAGCACCGGACATGGAAGCATGGTGGAGGAGCAAGTCCCAGATGAACTGTCACCTCCACATTAAATGCCCTCAACTAACGCCCTGGCCGCATTAATGAGGATAGGACCTCTGAACAGTGCCGTCTTGGGCGCTGCAACCCACAGGGGGGATGGGAATGCGGCTGATGGGACAGGCTCTCAAGTGGAGACCTGGCTGATCAACAAATGTAGGGCTAGGATCAACTGAGAGAGAGATATATAATGTAAGAAGTCCCTCTTGAAGGGAGGGGGACGGAAAAACCAGAGAAAAGAAATACTGTAGCAGTTCATATTCTCTCAAACCTTGTAACCTTTCTTAAAAGAGATAATAAGAACTTTAAGCTCTGTAAGACCCGTCCGAGGAGCCTTATTGTGCATCCTAACCCACGTTTAAGTTATCAGCATTCACGTACAACCATGCATGGCCGTTGCATTCCTCACTAGGGCCTAGCTCTTGAACCCATACTCTATAAATTCATTGCGGGGTTAGCTGGATTTGGGTCTACTTTCTCTACACGAAGAAGTGCCTGAAACCGGTCCCTACAATTGGCGCCGTCTGTGGGGAGAACTTGTGCGTTAGTAAGGACAACAGTCAAGCATGGTAGGATCGGGCCCTCACCAAAGAACTCCCAATCGACCCGAACCGGCGAAGTCACGGCATCAGGGTAACTATGTCGACCCCGGGGGCGGTCAGAATGACAACGAACGATTTCGAGAAGGAAGCGTGCATACTTCAACAGCGAGCGAAGGCCAAGACCGCCGGGACGGGCACGTTCCCCAGAAGCGCGACGATGGCCAGGCCACGCGATCAGAAGAGGCCCATAGCCACGCTTCCCAGAGAAAGGATGATAAGGTGGCCATGCAGCGCGAGATAGATGATCTGAAGAGGAAGTTGCGCCGTGCGCAGCAAAGACGGTCCGAACCTAGCCCTGACCTACCCTCTGACGACGAGAGTGATGATGAATACAGGCAAAGGCCAAGAACGCCCCCCAGCGAGACTTTCTCCCACGAGGAAGAGCGCTACCAGAGGCGTAGGCGTGCCAACCCAACCCCCAGGGGCTTAGGAGGTGACGCCATGAACAGGGCGCTGGATCAGCTCTCAAGGTCGCCCTTCACGCGTTGTATAGAGGAGGCAGAGCTTCCTCGGCGGTTCCAGCAGCCAGCCTTCATTGCTTACAACGGCAAAACGGATCCCGTGGAGCATGTGAGCCAGTTCAACCAGAGGATGGCTGTCCACTCCAAGAACGAAGCGCTGATGTGCAAAGTCATCCCATCCAGCTTGGGACCTGTGGCAATGAGGTGGTTCAACGGTCTAAGGAAGAATTCCATAGACTCGTACAGGCAGCTGACCCAGGCATTTGGTTCCCGCTTCGTCACGAACAGCAGGCCTCCTCGGCCCATGAGCGCATTACTGTCCCTATCCATGCGCGATGGGGAGACCCTCAAGGCTTATTCGGACAAGTACTGGGAGATTTACAATGAGCTGGACGGCAAGTATGACGCCGTCGCCATCAGTACATTCCAGAATGGGCTACCAATGGGGTACGGCCTGAGGAAGTCCTTAACCGGTAAGCCCGCCACCAGCGTGCGGCAACTGATGGATCGGATCGACAAGTACAAGCGGGTGGAGGAAGATATGCTGCAGGGTAAAGGCAAGGAGAAGGTTATTCCTCAGGAGAGGAGGGATTTCAGGTCGGACCGGTATAGCAACGCCCGCCCGAGGAGGGATTTCGGTGGGCAATCCGGGGTGACCAATGCCTAGATTGTCGGCGCCGTATTCCGAAGACCCATTCACAAGGTGCTGGAAAGGATAAAGAACGAGCCATACTTCAGATGGCTGACTAAGATGATTGGGGAGCCTGATAAGTGCAACCAGAACCGTTACTGCCAATACCATCAGGACCACGGACATGCCACGGAGGACTGCAAGAACCTCTGGAACCACCTGGACCAGCTAGTCCGGGATGGAAAGCTGAGGCACCTTCTGCACCATTCCAGTGGGCAGCAAGGCCAGACCTACCAAGAGCCTCGGAGGGACGCCGCCATGGGGCAGCCCGCTAGGACGATCAACATAATCTTGGCCACACCAGGAAGAACAGGCACACCCCCTTTGCGAGTGTTGTCCGTAGCCCAACTGCCAGCCGAGGACCTGCGGATGGGGCCGAAGAGGTCCAGGAGGAATCTTCCCCCAGCCTTGAGTTTCTCGGAGGAGGACAAGATTGGGACCACCCAACCCCACAATGACGCCCTAATCGTCACCCTTAGAATCGGGGGCTATGACGTGAAAAGGGTGATGGTGGATGGTGGCAGCGCAGCCGAGGTCATGTGTCCAGACCTCTACAAGGGGCTGTGGCTAAAACCGGAGGACCTCACACCTTATAGTTCCCCCCTAATGAGCTTCGACGGAAAGCTCGTTATCCCAAAGGGCATGATCAGGCTGCCCATACAGACAGGCCTAGTGGTGGTGGAGGCGAACTTTGTGGTGGTGGACACATACTCCCCTTACACGGCCATCGTAGGAAGGCCCTGGCTACACACTTTGGGGGGCGTAGCCTCCACCTTGCACCAGAAGGTGAAATTCCCATCAGGGGACCAGGTTCTGGAGATCCGAGGTTGCCAACCCACGGCGAGGCAGTGCACGGTGGCTGCCATATCTTATCGGCTTGATGCACAGCCCTCGGCCCCCGCCGAGGAAGATTTATAGCAATCAAAGACCCCGGTGGCGCCTCCCGATGCAGCTGCCGAGGATGCCAAATGTGAGAACCTGGAGAAGGTGGTAATTGACGATGATCCGGAGAAGTTCTTCCAGGTCGGGACCCAGCTACCTCCCCAGGAGAAGGAGGAGTTACTTGAGTTCCTCAAAAGGAACCTTGACGTGTTCGCATGGGACCCCTGCGATGCCCCTGGGATTGATCCATCCTTCATCTGTCACTACCTTAACGTCAACCCATCTGTGATCCCCAAGAAGCAGCCACCCCGGCGCCCGTCGAAGGAGCACGCTGATGCAATCAGGGAAGAGGTCAATAAGCTTAAGCGCGCGGGGGCTATCAAAGAAGTCTTTTACCCCGAATGGTTGGCCAACACTGTGGTGGTCAAGAAGAAAAGTGGGAAGTGGAGGGTTTGTGTAGACTTCACAGACCTGAACAAAGCATGCCCAAAGGACCTCTTCCCAATGCCAAGAATAGACCAGCTAGTAGATGCGACGGCAAGCCATCCTCGGATGAGCTTCCTAGATGCCTTTCAGGGCTATCATCAAATCCCACTAGCCTTGGAGGACCAAGAGAAGACAGCCTTTGTGATGCCCATTGGGAACTACCACTACAAGGTTATGCCATTTGGCCTGAAAAACGCCGGATCCACCTACCAGAGGATGATGACGAGAATGTTTGAGCTGATGTTGGGCGAGAGCATCGAGGTCTATGTTGACGATATGGTGGTAAAGAGCAAGCTGGTGTCCGAGCACTTGGAGGACTCGGCCGCACATTTGACGTCTTGAGAGAGCACAAGCTCCGCCTTAATGCCTCAAAATGCTCGTTTGGCGTAGGCTCAGGCAAGTTTTTGGGGTACATGATCACCCACCGTGGGATCGAAGTCGACCCTGACCAAATCAAGGCCATTCACAATTTGAAGCCTCCGCAGAACCCCAAGGAGATCCAAAAGCTCACTGGGATGATCGCAGCGCTGAACCGATTCATTTCCAGGTCGGCTGACAGATGCAGGCCCTTCTACCTCCAGATCAACAAGTGGAAGGGATTTGAGTGGTCCAAGGATTGTGCCGTAGCTTTCCAGCAACTCAAGGAGTATCTATCCCGGCCGCCTATCATGTCCAATCCTGAGGCCGACGAGGTCCTATACGCATACCTTGCAGTGGCGCCCCACGCAGTGAGCCTAGTACTGGTACGAGAAGACAATGGCGTTCAAAAGCCAGTTTACTACGTCAGCAAGTCGCTGCACGAAGCGGAGGTCAAATACCTACCCCTAGAGAAGGCCATACTGGTGGTGGTCCACGCCACGAGAAAGCTCCCCTATTACTTCCAAGCTCACACGGTGGTTGTCCTAACCCAATTGTTAGGTTCTAAATGTTTAGAACAATTGGCAAATCGTGAACACAAACTTGTCTAGATATAGATCTTAGAGTCTATAGGTTTTATTAGACAATGCTCAAGGTGATTCAAGTCAAGATTCAAGAACATACAAGCTGCAGGAAGAAGACTTCATATTCTGCCTGGTTCGATCGATCGAAGAACAGGCTCGATCAATCGAAAATCGTATATGCAGAATTTTAAGTCGGCCCAAACAGCAGCTTAAGCCCATTAAGGATTAGAGTTTCAGATCTACTTCTCCCACTATATAAAGGAAACCCTAAGCCACGTTTTTAAGTGCTTTTTAGAGAGAGAAGAGAGTGCCTCTTTTATATCTAGGGTTTTATACCCAAACCTCTCTAAGTCTTTGTTGCTCATATTGCGGTTTGTGTGAATCTCTTGTGAGATCATTGAGGAGCTTTCCTTCACATATACTTAGGGTTTCCAAGATTCAAGATTATGTCAAGAACTTGGTAATCATTCAGTTGCAGATTCAAGAACTTAAAGAATAACAAGCGTGGGTGCTTGTACTTGATTAAAGAGTCCAAGAAAGAAGGAGTCCGTGGATTCGGAGCTTGCACGGGGTCGTGTCAGTAAGTTCTACTGGTAGGTAGCATTAGGAAGTCGAGCGGGGAGCTTGTAAGTCCTTTTGTATGAACTTCGATTCTTTCATAGTGGATTCAGGTTTGCCTTGAGGATAGGTGGGTAAAATCCTCCCCAGGTTTTTACCGTGTGGTTTCCTGGGTGATCATATCTTGTGTTATTTATTTTCCGCTGCTTTATATTCTTGATATGATTGTTTGGATTGTTTTAACCTAGAATTGCTTAATTTGACTAAGTAACAACTTGGCTAATTAACTAGGCTACGCAATCTGGTTGTTTTAAGGGGTCTAAAACTGTTCACCAATTGCCCTTGAAGTCTGTACTCCGGACCGCTGACTACACGGGAAGAATCGCGAAGTGGAACACGATTCTGGGGGCTTTCGACGTCAAGTACATGCCTCGGACTTCCATAAAAGGCCAGGTTCTGGCAGATTTGACGGCTGAGTTCGCTGAACCAGTTGTAGAAGTGACAGCCGAGGAGAAGAGCTGTGACGAGAAATCAGTTGGGGCAATCTCCATCCCGGAGTCACCATGTTGGAAAGTATATGTGGATGGCGCGGCAAACCAAAGGGGGTCCGGAGTGGGGCTGGTCCTAGTATCCCCTGAAGATCATGTCATTGAGAAGTCCCTGAGGCTCGGATTCACGGCCACAAACAACGAGGCCGAATATAGGGCATTACTGCAAGGGATGATCATGGTGCAAAAGATGGGAGGAAAGTCGATAGAGATGTTCTCAGACTCAAGATTGGTGGTAGGACAGGTAAAGGGGGAGATGGAGGCCAGGGATTCGAGAATGCAAGAATACCTGAGCCAAGTCAAGCGCTTACAGTTGGAGTTTGGCCCCTTCAGCTTGTCCCATATTCCTAGGAGTGGGAATAGTCATGCCGATTCACTAGCCACACTCGCAACCTCCTCGGCAGAGGCTCTGCCTCGGATCATACTTGTGGAGCACCTGGAAAGGGCGAGTGAAGTGCCAAGGGGAGTGATCCCCGTCCATCAAGTTGTGATGGGTCCCAGTTGGATGGACCCCATAGTGAGATTCCTCAAAGATGATGTCCTGCCTGAGGAGAGGTTGGAGGTAGAAAAGATACGAAGGAAAGCTCCTCGGTTTTGGTTATCCGAGGATCACAAGCTATACAGGAGCTCCTACTCTGGGCCATATCTGTTGTGCGTCCATCCTGAAGCGGCAGAGTTCTTGCTCGAAGAGCTGCATGAAGGAATCTGTGGGAGCCACACAGGGGGGAGATCCCTAGCTCACCGAGCCGTCACACAAGGATACTGGTGGCTGGGGATGCAGGAAGAGGCCCAGGAGTATGTCAAGAAGTGTGACCAATGCCAAAGGTTCGCCCCAAACATCCATCAGCCAGGAGGGGTCCTCAACCCTTTGTCCAGTCCATGGTCGTTCGCCCAATGGGGCTTAGACATTGTGGGACCTTTCCCCAAAGCACTAGGGAATAAGAAGTATCTGTTGGTGGCCACGGACTACTTCACCAAGTGGGTCGAGGCCGAGCCACTAGCCAACATCAGGGACGTAGACGTGAAGAAATTCCTTTCGAGGAACATAGTTACACGGTTCGGGGTCCCTTATACCCTCATCTCGGATAATGGGCTCCAGTTCGATAGCAAGGCCTTCAGGAGGTACTGTTGTGAACTTGGGATCACAAACAGATACTCAACGCCAGCCTACCCCCAGGGAAATGGACAGGCCGAGGCGGTCAACAAGGTCATCGTCAACGGACTTAAGAAGAGACTGGATGATGCCAAAGGGAGATGGGTAGAAGAGCTGCCCCACGTCTTCTGGACGTATCGGACTACGCCCCGGCGCTCAACGGGGGAAACACCTTTTGCCATGACTTATGGTGCGGAGGCAGTGATCCCCCTGGAAATCAACTTCCCGACGCTAAGGACGAGCTCCTTCACCCCAGGCAGCAATGATGAACTGCTGGGGCGGAGCCTGGACATGGTAGACGAACGAAGAGAGCAAGCAATGATCCAGCTGGCCTACTACCAGCAAAAGCTCAAGCAAGGATATGACGCCAATGTAAAGCTCAGACCACTAGCACCGGGAGACTTGGTGCTGAGAAAAGTCGTAGGAGCTGCCAAGAACCCTTCTTAGGGAAAGCTCGGACCCAACTGGGAGGGGCCCCCTACCGATTACCCTCATTAGCAGGGATAGGAGCATACTATTTAGAAAATTTAGATGACAAACCTGTACCTCGTCCATGGAATGTAAATAACCTGAAAAGGTATTACTATTAATGAAGAAGTCTCTTTTGATTCAGATGTTCTACCTATCATGATCACACGTCTCACGTCCTAACGGCACATATATATCTGGGTCCTAGACAGAACCTAGGTCTTGCATGGTCCACGGACTCAAACCTATGGGGAAACTAGTTACTTACAGCCAAATTGAAGTGTTAGCATGAACCTAGGTCTTGCATGGTCCTCGGACTCAAACCTATGGGGAGCTAACCACTTATATCTGGGTACTAGACAGAACCTAGGTCTTGCATGGTCCAAGGACTCAAACCTATGGGGAAACTAGTTACTTACAGCCAAATTGAAGCGTTAGCATGAACCTAGGTCTTGCATGGTCCTCGGACTCAAACCTATGGGGAGCTAACCACTTATATCTGGGTGCTAGACTGAACCTAGGTCTTGCATGGTCCAAGGACTCAAACCTATGAGGAAACTAGTTACTTACAGCCAAATTGAAGCGTTAGCATGAACCTAGGTCTTGCATGGTCCTCGGACTCAAACCTATGGGGAGCTAACCACTTATATCTGGGTGCTAGACTGAACCTAGGTCTTGCATGGTCCAAGGACTCAAACCTATGGGGAAACTAGTTACTTACAGCCAAATTGAAGCGTTAGCATGAACCTAGGTCTTACATGGTCCTCGGACTCAAACCTATGGGGAGCTAACCACTTATATCTGGGTGCTAGACTGAACCTAGGTCTTGCATGGTCCAAGGACTCAAACCTATGGGGAAACTAGTTACTTACAGCCAAATTGAAGCGTTAGCATGAACCTAGGTCTTGCATGGTCCTCGGACTCAAACCTATGGGGAGCTAACCACTCATATCTGGGTGCTAGACAGAACCTAGGTCTTGCATGGTCCAAGGACTCAAACCTACGGGGAAACTAGTTACTTACAGCCAAATTGATGCGTTAGCATGAACCTAGGTCTTGCATGGTCCTCGGACTCAAACCTATGGGGAGCTAACCACTTATATCTGGGTGCTAGACTGAACCTAGGTCTTGCATGGTCCAAGGACTCAAACCTATGGGGAAACTAGTTACTTACAGCCAAATTGAAGCGTTAGCATGAACCTAGGTCTTGCATGGTCCTCGGACTCAAACCTATGGGGAGCTAACCACTTATATCTGGGTGCTAGACTGAACCTAGGTCTTGCATGGTCCAAGGACTCAAACCTATGGGGAAGCTAGTTACTTACAGCCAAATTGAAGCGTTAGCATGAACCTAGGTCTTGCATACTCAAACCTATGGGGAGCTAACCACTTATATCTGGGTAGTAGATAGAACCTAGGTCTTGCATGGTCCAAGGACTCAAGCCTATGGGAAAACTAGTTACTTACAGCCAAACTGAAGTGTTAAACAGAGCCAAGGCCCTGCATGGTCCTCGGACCCAGGCCTATGAGGAAGCTAACTACATCGAAGGGATCCTAAGTGTCTACTCAAAGAAATTCTACCTGGTCCTTAGGACGCAAAAGGTCCACCCGAGCCTACATGCCCTCGTTATAATAATTGATGCCGCGATTGGCCGAGATACAATTGAAGTTAAAATCGTACAAGTAAAGAAAAAGCGGATAGCGTGCAAGTAAGCCAACAGCCACAACAAACAGAAAAAGAAACAAAGCTCGCATTTCATTAAGTCCAAAAGAATTACACAATGGGAGTTACATTACAAATAAAGAAAAAGGGCAGAAAAAGATGCAAAAAGCAAAGTGAGGCAGGCAGAGGCGCCAAGGAGCCTAGTCCTTCTATTTAGTTGCCCGCTCCGATGGGTGGCTGGCACATAGCTGCCTCAGGGTCCTCTGAGCCCTGACTGAGTGGGATGGCCTGCAGAGGCACGGTAGGAATAGCTGCCCCCTCAGCAGAAGAAACCTGGGCATCGGGGGAGGGCTTTGCAACCTGCTGAGGCGCGTCCTCGTTAGAGCCGTCACTCAATTCAATCACCGCGGGAGGATTACTCCCTTGGACTGGCTCACAAGTGGCTCCAGCGTCTGAGGCCCCCTCACCCGGAGTAGCAGCAGTTTCCACAGCAGCCTCCTCGGCCTCAGAGCCATCTGGGGCAGCCTCGCGGATGACAGGGGGTAGTACACGCTCTCCTCCTTCCATAGGTCAGAAAAGGCCTCCACCCCAGCTTGTTTGAGGGCTTCACTCCAAGTTTCGGAGCAGTAGCGCCTACATACCCTAGGGACTTGGGATTTGTAGGCAGCTGCTGTCTCAGTTGCCCCGGCAGTATAGGCTGCCTCCTCAGCTTCCTGCTTGGTGGCCCAGGCCTCCTCCCTGCCTTGCTCTGCCTCAAACTTGGCCCTCTCAACTTCCCATTTGGCCCATTCAGCCACCCTCTTGGCCTCCTCAGCATCGGCCACCTTCTTTGTCAGGCCAGCTATCAGCTCCTTGGTGAGCTTCAGCTGCCCCTCTACCTCACCCAGACGCTTCGTCTGAGTTTCGGCCTGCCTCTGGGCACCCTCAAGGCCTGACAATGCGCTGTCCCGAGCCTGGGTCATGGCCTTCAGCTCCGCCCTGGCCTTGGCAAGGTCCTCATCGGAGGTCTTGAGGGTCCAAGTAGCCTCCAAGCGCCTATCGCGCTCTGCATCCATGGCCTTTCCATGGTCATTGGCCGCCTCCTCCAGCCTGAAAGTGGCCTGGACAGCCTGCCAAACAAAACAGATTCCTGATAATTAGCCGAGCTCAAAAAAGAAAGGAAGGCAGAAAAAACCGAAGCGAGAAGAAAACACAAGTGTTAAGGGTCTTACCATCCCCAAATATCGCTTGAGGCAGAGGAAGACCTCCCTACTCCTCATGGTCCCCAACTGCTCCATGTCCGCAGGAAGGAGCAAGCATCTCTCCACCGCGTCGGCCACGTACGCGCCTTCGCCATCCTTAAAGTCCCTGAGGGAGGAGTCATCCCTCAAAGGTGCCCCACGGAGCATTGGGGCGGGAAGCCAGGCCTGAACCTCGGGCGGGGCAGTGACCTGTTTGTCCTGGGCTGTGGAGCCTATCCTCAGCTGCTTCGAGGGCCGCCGAGTGTCATCCCCCTCCCGCGCGGGCCCTGACTTGTCCTCGATGGGCCTCTTGCCCTTGTCCTTCTTCTGCTTAGGATCAGCAGGCTCGTGCCTAGACGGCGGGTTCGTCTGAGGCGGAGGAGGAGGAAGCCTAGATTGGGTTGAGGCCGACCTGGTCTGAGCAGGACGAGTCTTTGGAGAAGGGGGAGGAAGCTTCAGCTTGGACTTCCCCGGTTGCCCTTCGATTAGGTCGAGTAGACTGGGTTGAGCCTTCTTCTTGTAGCCCATCTCAAGCCGAGAAGATGTCTGCTTCGGTTAGACGAGGATCACCCAAGTCTCCAGAAGGGTCCTCGGACTGATGGACTTGCTCAAAAACGTCAAAATCTTCCTCGGCAGGACCAAAATCTGCAGCTTCCCCTTCCCTCTCTAAGTTCTCTTCCGCGACCTCAAAGAATGTGTGGGAGGAAGAGGGGACTGCTACTATGACGCCTTCCGAAGTGGAGGGATCCTCGGGAAACTCGAACCCGTCCTCGGTCACTTTTATTTTCTGCAGCCGAGGGTCCTTTGCTTTTATCACGTGCTTCAGGGCCGCGAACGATTTTTGGAGCGGAGTGTACCCCAAGATCTTGTGAGCGGCTCTAACTTGGTGGTCTGCCTCGTTCTCGAAAGCCGACGACCTGAGCACCTTCTGCAAATCCTCCCTGTTGATCAGACTGAAGTGGCGCGTGAAGGCGTGCAGATCTGCAGAAAGAAAGCACATTCACGATTAGTAACCAAACAGTGCAAAAAAGGAAATGACGCAGGAAGCAAGTTAGAATCTTTGAATCCCCTCCTATTCCCACTGCCCCACCTGGTGTCCCCTCTGTTGTCGGGCAGTGAAGGCCATCGTGCCACGCTCCGGACACGATGAGAAAATCCTCGTTCATCCCCTTGTTGGACTCAAGGAGGCACTAGATAAGCCGGACCCTGTCGTCCCTCGTCCTCATGTAGTATGACTTGTGCTTCAGGTGCTGAAGGTTGTAACAGTAATTCACGTCGTGATAAGTCAACCTTAGCCCCATTTTCTCGTTCAGAGCATCCACACTGCCCAGAATTCTGAAGATGTTGGAGACGCACTGGGTGGGGGTTAACCGAAAATATGTCAAGTAACCCCTAGTCACCGGCCCCATGGGGATCCTCATCCCCCCTTCGAGGAAGGCGATGATGGGAATCACCACCTTGCCCTCCTGCCTTCGGAGGTGCCAATCTCCCTCCTCACAATACCTCAAGCCCACGTTGGCCGGTATCTTATAATCGGCGATGAATTTCTCCATCGCCTCCTCAGTGAAGACGTACTTCTTAAGCCTACCCATCCCAGATGACGCCTAAGAGAGCTAAAGAAAGAGCAAATAAAAGAGAAGGAGGAGTAGAGAGGAAGAAAGCTCAGAGAGGGATAGAGCGACTTACAAGAATGAGGAGGAGCTCCTCGGACAGGGTTTTTATGCTGGAGATGTAGGTGGAAATTTGGCTGGACTCTGAATGAAGGCGCAAAGAGCTCTTGATTGTGAATGAAAAAAGGTGAAAGCGGTTCGAATGGGTATTTATACCCTAGATGGAAGAGCCGCGCGAGTTTTCCCGCCCATAAATGCTAGGCGCATCCCCACCGTTTGATTGCCATCTGACCATTAAACGTGGGGAGCACAAAGCCGCCCGAATTTAATGCAGGACGCGTTACGCGTATCGAAGCGCCAGTAACGCACCTTGGGCAGATGAAAAGGCTCCAACGCTGACGAGGGACAAGACTCGATTGGACGCGGAGCAGGTCCGAGGGTGTCAAAATCCTCCTTCCTGCCCGAGGATGCGGACAACAAGATTTTGAGGGGCTATTATGGGGCCAGAAAGAGTCAAGCAACCCCGGCCCACTTCGAACCAGGCCCAAAGGCCCACGCCGAGGACGCGTCCAAGGTCCGAGGACGAAGCGTAGAGCCCAGTTGCCCAAGAAGCATCGCCGAGGATGATTACTTCCTCGGACGCCCGAGATCAGAAAGTGAGCAAGCAGCACACCCTCGAAGGGAATTTCCCTGTGCATCCAAGGAGCAAATAGCAAGTACCAAGCACCGGACATGGAAGCATGGTGGAGGAGCAAGTCCCAAATGAACTGTCACCTCCACATTAAATGCCCTCAACTAATGCCCTGGCCGCATTAATGAGGATAGGACCTCTGAACAGTGCCGTCTTGGGCGCTGCAACCCACATGGGGGATGGGAATGCGGCTGATGGGACAGGCTCTCGAGTGGAGACCTAGCTGATCAACAAATGTAAGGCTAGGATCAACTGAGAGAGAGATATATAATGTAAGAAGTCCCTCTTGAAGGGGGACGGACGGAAAAACCAGAGAAAAGAAATACTGTAGCAGTTCATATTCTCTCAAATCTTGTAACCTTTCTTAAAAGAGATAATAAGAACTTCAAGCTCTGTAAGATCCGTCCGAGGAGCCTTATTGTGCATCCTAACCCACGTTTAAGTTATCAGCATTCACGTACAACCATGTATGGCCGTTGCATTCCTCACTAGGGCCTAGCTCTTGAACCCATACTTTATAAATTCATTGCAGGGTTAGCTGGACTTGGGTCTACTTTCTCAACCAGTAGAAGTGCCCGAAACCGGTCCCTACAAGTACTATAGATAAAGATAAAAGTTAGCTGAAAAAATACAGTGGGACCCATAAATAGTACCAAAAAGTATAGTGGGACCCATAAATAGTAGCAAAAATAAGCTAAATAGTAAAATTTGGAGCCAAACGCACACCTAGTAAGTTAAGGGTTGGAAAACCATGACAAATTATAAGTTTTATTAAGTTAGAATGTGTATTTTCAAGTTCAAGAAAAAGACCCAAGTTTTGCTCAAGAAAAAAGGAGTTTTCATATTCTCAACACAAACTTGAAAATTGTTAACATATAGCTAATACATCCTCCATTGATTGAGACTCACATAATCTATTTCTAAAATGGGCCATTAGGTCATCTCTTTGAACCCTAATTCGTGTTGTACTTTCCAGACTACATAGGGACATATTGGCATCGCCTAAAATGAGAGAGAGAGAGAGAGAGAGAGAGCACTTTTTTGCACAAAAGAGATCTAAACCCTAATTCTCTCTATTTCACTATTATACTAGAGTTCAAGAAGTAGATCTAAAGACTCTATCCTTTGTGAAGAGGAAGAATTTGGGCTAGAGGTAGGCCTGACGGTCATTTACTGTGGGCCGATAGTGGACGGGCCCAAGGTGAGATATCAGTAGGCCCAAAGGCCATAAAGGCCCTTGGTATAAGATGCTTGCGGTCCACGTTTGATATACGAGTCCTATAAGGAAAGGATTCCGCAATCTACGTTTAAGGGGATTCCTATATGGAAAAGACTTCTACTCCAAGAAAGAGAAGTCCATCACTACTACTATAAAAGCCCCAATACCCTCTCAAATAAAGGTACGCATAAATTACCCTCTCTAGCACTCTGGAGTTGTGAGCATATTTTGACTTAACCTTCGGAGGGTATTCGGCCGGCACCACACCGGTGCTCTCTGTGAGGTTCTCCCCTTCTTTGTGTTGTGCAGGTTGACATCCAAGCGCATAAGTATCGTGTGGCTCATTGGTGAAATTCTTGACTTCATCAGTTGGCGCCGTCTGTGGGAAGTTCGACTATTGTTTCCCGGACTAAAGGGTTGCATGGTACTCACCCGCTCAATGGCAACTACTAACGACGTGCAAGAAGAGGAACCACCCATGACTGCCCTCGAAAGACAGGTTCGGACGCTTGGTGCTGCCGTGGAACGTCTCACCAAACAAAACCTTGATTTGGAAGAACAGCTGCGACAGAAGAATGCAGCAGTGAACAACCAGCAAGAAGATCAGGAAGGAACCAGCGCCCCAAAGAAGAATCAAGAGATACCTGAAGGCAGCCACGCCCCGAGCAAACCCGAAAGGCAGAATTTGAGCATGCCATCTCTCACGAATGCGACGCCACCACAGATGGCCGCAGAGATGCAGGCGATGAGGGAACAGATGGAGGTGATGATGAACGCACTAAAGGGCCGAGTCTTCAGTGATCTGGACGACTTAGTCAACCGAACGGACTCGCCCTTCACTGTAGCCGTGAATGCCTTCCCCCTACCCCATAAATTCCGCATGCCACATATCGAAAGCTATGACGGAGTGAAGGATCCCCTGGACCACCTGGAAACCTTCAAGACACTGATGCACCTTCAGGGGATTGCTGACGAGATCATGTGTAGGGCCTTCCCCACGACGCTAAAAGGCCCCGCCAGGATATGGTTCAGCCGGCTGACTCCGAACTCCATCAGCACCTTCAAGGAGCTGAGTGCCCAGTTTACAACGCACTTCATCGGAGGGCACAGATACAAGAAGTCCACAGCTTGCCTGATGAGCATTAAGCAGCGGGAGGACGAGACGCTTAGGGCTTACATCACGCGCTTCAACAAGGAAGCGCTGTCAATAGACGAAGCCGATGACAAAATACTGGTAGCAGCCTTCACAAATGGGCTGCGGGAGGGTAAATTTTTGTTCTCTATATACAAAAACGACCCAAAAACCATGACGGAGGTACTTTACAGGGCAACAAAGTACATGAACGCGGAAGACGCATTGCTGGCAAGGGAAGATAAGCCGAGGAAGAGAGAACGACAGGAAGACACCCGGCAGGACCAAGAACGGAAAAGATTCAAAACAGGGGACCGAAGGGACGACCGACGATCAAGGCCACAAGGAAGAAAGTTTACAAGCTTCACCCCGTTGAATACCCCAGTAGACCAAGTCCTAATGCAGATTAAGGACGAAGAGGCTCTGACCTTCCCAGGAAAGCTCAAGAGCGACCCCAGCAAGAGGTCCAGAGACAGGTACTGCCGTTTTCATCGCGACCACGGTCACGATACATCCGACTGCTACGACTTGAAGCAGCAGATCGAAGCCCTTATCAGACAAGGGAAATTGCAAAAGTATGTTAGGAAAGAAAGGACGGATCTTCCACCTCAAGAACGGCAGCCCCGGAGGGAGAATGAGCGCCCCAAGCCCCCAATCGGAGACATAAGGATGATTGTGGGAGGGACAGCGACAGCAGGCTCATCCAAAAAGGCCCGAAAGACCTACCTCCAAATGGTTCAAAACGTCCAACTGACGGGCTCGGTGGCAAAAATAGCACGAAGAGATAGCCCAATCGTCGGGTTCTCGGAAGAAGATGCATGGCGACTTCATCATCCGCATGACGACGCATTGGTCGTCACCCTAAGAATGGGAGAATATAACTTACACCGAGTACTGGTTGACAATGGCAGCTCGGCAGATATCCTATATTACCCTGCGTTCCAGCAAATGATGATCGATAGGGAACGGCTGATACCGACGAATGCCCCGTTGGTAGGGTTTGGAGGAACGAGAGTATTCCCGCTGGGAGCAGTCACACTTTCGGTAACAGTAGGCGATTATCCCCAACAGATCACTCGGGATGTGACATTCCTCGTAGTCGACTGCTCGTCAGCATATAACGCGATCCTCGGACGGCCAACTCTCAACACCTGGAAGGCAGCTACCTCGACGTACCACTTGATGATTAAATTCCCCACGGAATATGGGGTCGGTGAGTTGCGAGGGAACCAGGTGGCCGCCCGAGAGTGCTACATAGCCATGCTGGAAATGGATGACCACCAGCACACCATGTGCATAGAGGAACAGCAGGTTGCAGCGGAACTAGTAGAAGAACTGGAGGAGGTAGCTCTAGACTAGTCAAGACCAGGACGGACAACTAGAATGGGGACATTGGCCAGTCAGACCACACGACGGGAACTAACAACGTTCCTAAGGAATAATTAGGATGTTTTTGCTTGAAGCCACGAGGACATGCCGGGTATTGATCGATCAGTTATAGTTCACAAATTGAATGTGAACCCTGCGTTCTCACCCGTGAGGCAGAAAAAGCGAGTGTTCGCGGCAGAGCGAGACAAAGCAATAGCCGAGGAAGTTCAGAAGCTCCTTGAAGCAGATTTCATTCGGGAGGTATATTACCCCGACTGGTTAGCAAATGTAGTGATGGTCAAGAAAGCTACGGGGAAGTGGCGAATGTGTGTCGACTTCACGGACCTCAACAAGGCCTGCCCAAAGGATAGCTTCCCATTGCCTCGAATCGACACACTGGTAGATTCAACGGCAAGGCACCAACTCTTGAGCTTCATGGATGCCTTCTCCGGCTACAATCAAATCAAGATGGACGAGGATGATCAGGAGAAGACCTCCTTCGTCACGAGTCAGGGACTCTTTTGCTATAAAGCAATGCCATTCGGGCTAAAAAACGTAGGAGCAACATACCAGAGGCTAATGAACAAAATGTTCGCGCACCAGATTGGGAGGAATGTGCAAGTGTATGTTGACGACATGCTAGTCAAAAGCGTTCTGGAACATGACCACCTGAAAGACCTACGGGAGACTTTCGACACGCTCCGGTCGTATAACATGAAGTTAAACCCAAACAAGTGCGCATT
Organism: Quercus aquifolioides; assembly: GCA_019022515.1. Taxonomy (NCBI): domain Eukaryota; kingdom Viridiplantae; phylum Streptophyta; class Magnoliopsida; order Fagales; family Fagaceae; genus Quercus; species Quercus aquifolioides. The sequence continues at coordinate 34,430,021 of CM032326.1, forward strand.
CGGAGTGACGGCCGGAAAGTTCTTGGGGTTCATGGTTTCCCATAGAGGAATAGAGGTTAACCCAGAGAAGGTTCGGGCCATCATGGAGTTAGAACCGCCGAAAACAACCAAGGATGTGCAGAGATTAAACGGTAGAATTGCAGCCCTGAATAGGTTCGTCTCAAAGGCAACGGACAAGTGCCTTCCATTCTTCCGCACGTTAAGAAAGTCGTTTGTATGGACGGACGAATGCCAGAAAGCGTTTGAGGACTTGAAGAAGTACCTGTCATCCCCGCCGTTGCTCAGCCCGTCTAACCTAGGGGAGGTACTCTATCTCTACTTAGCAGTCTCCCAAGCGGCAGTCAGCGCGGCCCTAATAAGGGAGGAGGACGGATCACAGAAACCCGTCTACTTCATAAGTAGGGCGTTCCGGGGAGCGGAAGAGAAGTATCCTCAAATGGAGAAATTGGCCTTCGCGCTAGTAACTGCGGCAAGAAAGCTCAAACCATACTTCCAGGCGCACACAATAGTGGTTCTAACGGATCAACCCCTACGGAGAGCCATGAGTAGCCCCGAGACGGCAGGACGCATGGCGATATGGGCAGTGGAACTGAGCGAATTTGATATACAGTACAGTCCACGAAATGCAATGAAGGGACAAGCCGTCGCCGACTTCATTGCAGAATTTTCTAAGTCAGAAGGCTGGGAAGCAGACGAGAAGTCTCAATGGAGCATCCACACGGACGGATCCTCCAACAGGCACGCAGGAGGTGCGGGTGTAGTAATCCATACTCCTGACGGAGTGAAAATTGTATGCATGATTCGGCTGGACTTCCCCACAACCAACAATGAGGCCGAGTATGAAGCTTTGGTAGCAGGACTAGACCTCGCGAAGGCAGCAGGTGCCGAATCCATGATCGTCCATTGCGATTCCCAGGTGATAACGAGTCAAATTAATGGCATCTATGAATGCAAAAGTGAGAGGATGAGGAAGTACCTGGAAGAAGTAAAAAACCGGATCGGTAATCTCACAGTGAGATTCGTTCAAATCCCAAGGGAGGAGAACGAATGTGCTGACCGTCTTGCGAAAGCAGCCTCGGCAGAATCCATGCTCGTTCCCAAACAGGTATTGTCATTTGTACAACTCTCCTCACTTATTGATGACGGAACAAAAGTGCAGGAGTTGATTTCTGAAGATAGTTGGACCACGCCACTAGTAGCATACCTAAAGATGGGTACGCTACCCGAAGGAAAAAATGATGCCAGGAAGCTGAAAGTCCAAGCCTCGCGATTTGTATTGATCAACGATGTCTTATACAAAAGAGGGTTCTCGCGTCCGTACCTGAGGTGCCTGGGTCAAGAGGAAGCCAAATACGTAATGAGGGAAGTGCATGAGGGTATCTGTGGAAACCATTCGGGGGCACGATCCTTAGTGCACAAGCTGATCAGGGCAGGTTACTATTGGCCAACGATGCAAAAAGACGCGCAAGCATACGTCAAGACATGCGACAAGTGCCAGAGGTTCAGTAACTTGATCAGGCAACCAACCGAGGAGCTGACACCTATGACGGCCCCTTGGCCGTTCGCCCAATGGGGGCTGGATATCATGGGCCCCTTCCCAATAGCAGTGAGACAGCTGAAGTTTCTGGTCGTCGGCATCGACTACTTCACCAAATGGGTAGAAGCAGAGGCCCTGGCCACTATCACGGAGAAGAACATACGGAGTTTCGTTTGGAGAAATATAATATGCAGGTACGGGATACCAAGAGTGCTCGTCTCCGACAACGGAAAGCAGTTCGATAACGGAGCATTTAGGAGCTTCTGTTCAGAGCTGGGGATCAAAAATCACTATTCGTCGCCCGCACACCCTCAAGCCAATGGACAAGTGGAAGTCACGAACCGGTCCTTGCTGAAGATCATTAAGACCCGGCTCGAGGGGGCAAAGGGCATCTGGCCCGACGAACTACCGAGCGTTTTGTGGGCATACCGTACAACAGCTAGAACACCCACTGGAGAGACACCGTTCAGGCTGACATACGGGAGTGATGCCGTCATCCCAGCAGAGGTCGGGCTCACGAGCTATCGCGTAGAGAACTACGACAAGGATCTCAACGAAGAGGCCTTGCGGCTCCAGATGGATCTAATAGACGAGGTCCGAGCTACAGCAGAACAGAGGTTGGCTAGGTACCAGAACCTCATGGCGAAATACTACAACACCAACGTCAAACACAGGGAGTTCCAGATCGGAGATCTTGTGCTACGGAAGGTAATGGGAGCTACCAGAGATCCAGCGCAAGGAAAGCTCGGCCCCAACTGGGAAGGACCATACAGGATCTCATCTTGGAAAAGAAAAGGGACCTATCACCTCGAAACCATAGACGGACAGAAGCTTCAACATCCATGGAACACAGAGCACCTTCGGAGGTACTACCAGTAGGAGCACTATGAAGATCGTCGGCTCTCCCCCAGTTTCCAGTTTATTACGATGTTTTACTTGATTTTTTATAAAGTTCTTTACCTCAGACAATTTTCTAGTTATTTAAGTTTTGCTCTCTACTTTGAACAAATTTTTCTACAAGTGCCTTTTTAAGCCCGAGGGGGCAGGTACATTTTCCTCAGCATTATTTTCTTTCAATAAAGAGAAGTATTCAGACTCTACTGTGTTTTTCCCTACATAAACAAAAATAAGTCCACAAGGTGGACGGACCATCCCAAAGGGATGAAAAATCCTAAGTCCACAAGCTGGACGGATACAAAAATAAGTCCACAAGGTGGACGGACCATCCCAAAGGGATGAAAAATCCTAAGTCCACAAGCTGGACGGATACAAAAATAAGTCCACAAGGTGGACGGACCATCCCAAAGGGATGAAAAATCCTAAGTCCACAAGCTGAACGGGTACAAAAATAAGTCCCCAAGGTGGACGGGCCATTCCAAAGGGATGAAAAATCCAGTCCACAAGCTGGACGGATACAAAAATAAGTCCACAAGGTGGACGGACCATCCCAAAGGGATGAAAAATCCAGTCCACAAGCTGGACGGATACAAAAATAAGTCCACAAGGTGGACGGACAATCCCAAAGGGATGAAAAATCCAAAGTCCACAAGCTGGACGGATACAAAAATAAGTCCACAAGGGGGACGGATATCAACCATTCCATAGATTGGACAGATAAAAACACAATTCACATATTGGAGTTTAAAGATAAAACTAAATGAAGCAAATAAACCGTTAGGATTAAACAAAGCAGACGGATATATTCCATTAAAAGTCAAAAAGTCGACGGACCAAAAATTAATAAACCCTAAAAGGGAATGTTTACATCATGACGGGTATCACAAAACTGTTCTCCACATTTTTTCAAAAAGGAGAATAACAAAATAATAATAACAAAAACTTGACTATTACAAATTATAAATCCGTAGGCTCATCATGACGGGTCTCAGGAATGTCTTTCCCCTCTGTTCGACGGGCTTGATCATCAGCAGACGACCGGACAACCACCGTCTGATCAATAACCGTCATGTCTGCAGCCAGCTGATTATCCTTTGGATCCCTGGACGCTTCACAGTTAGCAGTGTTCTCACAAAACAGGTCGTCCGTATCGTCTGATTGAGCGGGCTGGACGGATGTTTGTTCTGGAGCATTGATGTTGACGGCTGACAAATCCACTTCTGGGTGCAAGGCCTTCACCTGACGGACGGCGTCATCGAAACCATCGTTGTAGGAAAGACTAAGCTCAGTGATAAGGGCTTCAGAATCCCGATACTCCCATATCGCGGTCTCCTTAGCCTGACGGACTTCCCGGTCTTTTTCCTCCAAGGCTTTCTTCAGGTTCTCCGTCAGCTTCATATAATCGTCCCTTGCTTCCTCAGCCATTTTAAGTTTTTTATCCTGAACGATCTTCCAGGACTTCAGCTCGAGCAACTCGTCCTCCGTCGCCTTGGCCTTCTGACGGACCCGGCCTAAGGTCGTCTCATGGTTGAGACACCGTCCCATCATCCCTTTCATCATAATCATTGCCTGAAAGAAAAACGTGGGTAAGAAAAATGCTGAGACAAAGAAGGAATCATGACGGACCATGTAACGACGGATAAATTACCTGAGCAACGCTAAAAAGGGCCGTCTCACCCATTGCCTCCGTCGAGTGGTTGCACAGATCCTCGTAGTCCTCAGTTGTTATAATGGATGAAAGACATTCAAGGGCGTATTTTGAATCCTCGCGAAGTAGAGGGGGTGGCTTCTTCTGGCTTCCGGACGGACCAGTCATGAGGCCCTTACCAGCCCCATGCTTCATTGGGGTAACCGTCTTAGCCTCTCCGGCCAACAAGTCAAGGACGGGTTCCAAAGGAACCTTGGGCTTTTTTGGGAGACGGTCTCCCTTGGACGGTAGTTTCCTTTTAGCCGCCTGCTTGCTGGCACCCGTCCCCGTAGGGTCCGCGCTGGTCCCTTTGTTCTTCGCGGCCTGCAGTCTGATAGCTGCTCTCCTTTTTGCATCGTCCATCTCTGAAAAGGTAGACGGGTGTCAAAAGCAATAACATAATTTGAACAGAGAAGATAGACGGACTTACGATGACGGGTGCGCTCTTCGTACTTAAGTGCGTCTTGGGTAGGCTCAGGTCCGTCACAGTACCAGTGGATTGTATTGAGGTTGACGAGCTTTGCCCAGGTCCGTTCTTCTGGTTTAGACTTGTTGAAAATTTTCTCAAGAAAACTAAACTCCTCTAATGTAACTTGAGGCCGCCGTCGAACTGCAAAAAGTAGACGGACGTTAAAAAACGAATGAATTATTAAACAGGCTTTTAAAAGATGTTATATGACGGGCTCGTACCAGACTGGTTTAATACTCCCCAAACCTTGTCGACGGGCATGAAATCCGTCTCCCCTGGATGACACATCCAACCGTCGCCCTCAATAAAGAAATAACGGCTCTTCCAGTCTCTATTCGAGTCCGGGGTCTCAAAAATTACTTTCAAAAGATGGCTCCTAGGAACAAAGCTATACATCCCTCTTGATCTATCTATCTCATCTGGACGGTAGCAGTGGAGGAATTCCCTTATTGTTAATCTTCTTCGACCGTCGGACATAGCCCCGTACAGGACTTCCATGGCTATGAAGACCCTCCAGGCATTAGGGGATAACTGGCTGACGGATAGGCCTAAGTATTGTAGGAGTTCGCGGTGCAGGGAGCTCAAGGGAAATCTAAGACCTGCCTTGAGCATCTGCTCGTACACTCCTACATCGTCTACCCCTTCGTAATAACATTTCTCTGATGAACAGGGTAGACGGATGGGGATGTAATCTGGGATTTGGTAGTTGGCCCTAAGTGTTTTAAAATGGGTCTCCTTAATGGTGGAAGTAAAGGCATGTACCGTCCACTCTGGAAGCATGATGAACTCCCTGAGTCCATCAGCCCCCACGACGGATCTAACTACTTGATCTTCGTCATCAGCTGAACTCTCTTCTACCTCGACCATCTCCACATCCTCATCTGATGAGGATGAGGAGGATGAAGACGAACTCCTCTCGCTTAAATCGTCTTGGTCTTTGTGACCTGACGGGTATACCTCTTCATAGTTCGCCCCGTCACGGACGACCGACTGGTTACTTGACGCACTAGACATAGCCTACATATAATGACAAAGCCTAAGACTCTGACGGTCTGGAAAGAGCGACGGGAGCATATAGTCTAATAGAAAAATATATATGACGAATCCCAAAGGAAAATATAAACAAAAAGTAGACGGATAAAAATTACTTACCAAATTGCAGTCGACGGATGAATTGACTGGACGGTCAAGTCTCTCGCCAATATGACGGATAAATCTCTGACAAAAGGTGACGGATCGCTCTCTGAAAATTGAGTTTTTGGCTAGTGGTGTATAAATGAGAGTCGAAGTTTGATATTTATAAGGAAAGTGCACGGAAGACGAAGCGACGCTTCGATCCCACACAATCGCCTGTGGAAAGGTGACGCGTGTCATGAGTCAATTAATGCATTCCAAACCTTGTCGGCTGCCAGACTACTGAACGGTTTAAACCCGATACCGTCATCCTTAGTGATTCGGACCGACGACCCACAGTCCTTTTGAACCATCATCCCTAACATATTTATCGTCACCCCATGCTTCTGTCCACTAAAGTATGACGGACCCATGAGGTGAAGGGGGCAACTGAAGAGGAAGAATTTGGGCTAGAGGTAGGCCTGACGGTCATTTACTGTAGGCCGATAGTGGACGGGCCCAAGGTGAGATATCAGTAGGCCCAAAGGCCATAAAGGCCCTTGGTATAAGATGCTTGCGGTCCACGTTTGATATACGAGTCCTATAAGGAAAGGATTCGGCAATCTACGTTCAAGGGGATTCCTATATGGAAAAGACTTCTACTCCAAGAAAGAGAAGTCCATCACTACTACTATAAAAGCCCCAATACCCTCTCAAATAAAGGTACGCATAAATTACCCTCTCTAGCACTCTGGAGTTGTGAGCATATTTTGACTTAACCTTCGGAGGGTATTCGGCCGGCACCACACCGGTGCTCTTTGTGAGGTTCTCCCCTTCTTTGTGTTGTGCAGGTTGACATCCAAGCGCATAAGTATCGTGTGGCTCATTGGTGAAATTCTTGACTTCATCACTTTGAAATTGGTGATCAAGGTTGAAGTCACGGTGTTTTCCCAATGCTACAGTTGAGGAGTAAAGCATCAAGGGATTCTTGGAATCAGTCAAAGGTTTTGGTCAAATACAAGTGCTTCCACCGTGAAGACTTCCATTTGGTTAAAGAGTTCAGATGTTCTACAATAGTAAAAGGTTTTACATGTAAGTTGTCTACAGGTCGTAAAATCTAGGAAAATGTTTTTCCTTTAATTGTGAAACTTCTTTTATCATAATGGATTATCTTATTGAAGAAGGTTTACCTCAAAGTGTTTCTTCCATTGGAGTGTTCTCCGTTGGTTTTCCACTTTGTCATCATATCACCACCTCATTGTGATTGCTTTTGCGTGATTAGTGACATCTACTTGATATGCCTCATACGCTTTAATTGTTTACCAATATTTGATAAATTGACATAACCAGATTATCTGGAATAATTTGTTTTATTTACTATGTAATCAACAACCAAGATCTAAATAACCAAAACAAGATTCAATGCAAAAGTTTATCAAAAATAAAATAAAAATAAAAAGATTCAATGCAAAAAAATAAAAAATTCATCCTTCTGCTTTCTTTATGTCCAAAATTTCAAGGTAACACTAAAAGCAACAGAAGACTATTAAAACTTTTTGGTCTTTCTCATTCTTCACATAATAAAGAAAAAATGTAAAACTTTACACTTCTTACAATAGATTAATATTGGATTAAATCCCTGCAAAATCTACAATTTGATTTTGTGAAGGGATCTTTGGGTTATATATTTCTTAATATTGTGACCAAACTGTTTTCTCACTATTCCATGATTCTTTTTGCTTTTGAAATTTTGCAGTTCAAAATTATGCTGTCAAGAGTTTATAATTTATGGGAGAAAAATTTGCACTTTAGGCTGTGTTTGGATACTGCTTATTTTGCTGAAACTGAAAATTATTGCTAAAAGTACTGTAGATAAAAGTTAAAGTTAGTTAAAATAATACAGTGGGACCCATAAATAGTGCCAAAAAGTGCAGTGGTGCCATGAATAGTAGCAAAAATAAGCTAAATAGTGAAATAATTTTAATTTTTCATTTCAATCTAAACGCAGACTAAGTCCCTTCAGTCTGCCCTTATATACTGTTGATTAATTTAAAATGCTATCAAATAAGGTACTTGTAATCTATTCTATGTATACTATAAAATCAAGCCTCTGACCAATATTTAAATTTTTTTAAAGTTCCCGCATTTTTACACATCAACATTATTAAAAATATATATATAGATATATTTCTAACCCAAAAACAAATCCGAATTCTTCTTCTTAAAAAAAAAATAAAAACTAAACAAAACCCTATGCTTCCCCTCTCCTTTTAGATCCTCTCATGTGACCATCTCCTTCCACCAAGATCAAAACCCTTTCCTTCCCCAGAATCAAAACAAAAAAACCCCCCAAAACTCAAATCCTCTCATAGCCGCCGCCAATATCGTTGAGGAAGCTGGAAGCAATCCAAAAATCCTAATGCATCCTCTGAAGAGGGGCCTCTTCAATCTCAATCCCATCCAAGCCTCTCTTACCCGTGGTATCAATGTAAGGCAAATTTCAAGGTGAAAGTCGTGAATTTGATTTGGTATTTGATTTTTACTATTAGTTAAAGCCATTTTTTGTTTGTTTGTGAACTTCATGGTGTTGAACGGCCAGCCAAGTCCAAAAAAGAAGAAGAAATTGTCAATTCTTTCCCTTTATCGTATATCTTATTTGGTGTTTTTACTTTTTTATTGATTTCAATATATGTTTTATATTGAAATATTAAGTTCTTTTTCTTTTTCCCCTTTTACTATGTATTGCCATTCTCAATTTTGTTATCGACAATAATTCCTATTTTTGTATCTTTATGTTTTCATATGTTTGATGAAATGTTGATGAGAAGGATTAAGAAGAAAAATGATGATGAATTGATAAAATTTACTATTAGGTTTTTTCTTTTGTTTTGGATTTGATTTTGTGAACTTTTATTTGGATTCATGTGGCTCCTCTTATAAACTTGATTTTTGGCTTATTGGGAATTTATTGATTCCAATTTTTATTGGAAATTTGGAATTTATAGGTTCTAATTTGATCCAAGATGGAATCATAGAGATCTTTGAGATTGTGTATTTGAAATTTTATGGGAAATTGAGCAATTTGTACAAAAGATCAAAACCACAAATGAAGCAAAAAAATTTCAACCAAATGATCATAAGATTTTCTACCGTTTTAACAAATTAGAGACAATCACAATGATCTTTCAAAACATTACTATTTCAGATCTCTATGTTGGTGTTTCGGCTCTGCATGAAGCTGCAAGCAAGTTCATTTTATAGGTATTATATCATATGCCAAGGCTTTGCATCTTCAAGGGATTTTTTTTTTTCTCAGTTGGATCTAAATGCAAAAAATGCATTTTTGCATAGTTATATTTCTTTTCCACTTACTGTAATGTGCATATATTGCACATTTTTATATGAAATTGTTACTGCTTTCTAGGCAAAGATTTTTGTATGGCTTTGATTTAAGAAGTGGTACAAATTCAAAATATTGTTATCTTCCTCTAGCAGTTTGAGATCCTCCTCAAGCACATACAATTATATTTTTACTTAATTTCATTCATTTTCAAATAAATGTACCTTCAAATAAAATAAATATATTTAATTTTTATTAACTAATCTCGCGCATAATACAGGTTAGCGACTAGTGATCTTAATATACAAGGACTTATTAGTAATTAAGGAGCCCAAGGGTTTAAAGTTTTCACCTTAACATTAGATTTCACATTATGGAAATCCTGCTTATGTTTTCACCTTAACCATTAATTTAAGGCGTAAATGCACTTTTAGTCTCTACATTTTGCATTTTTTCCATTTTGGTCCCTACATTTTATTTTTACCACTTTTAGTCCTTAAACCAATTAATGCGTGATATTTAGGTCCTTTCCATCACCCAACTAACGGAAAAAATTGACGTGGTTGATGGTGGAATTAAAAAAATAATATAATCACACACATTAATTAATTAAATTAAAACAAAAAAAAAATTATTAGTTTTTGGGAAGACCATGACTGTTCATATTCTTCTTGTTCTTCCCTAAACATGTTTGATTGCCTTGAAATTTAAAATATCGAAGATTTAAAATAACGCATCGATGCCCTTGAGTCCTCTCTCCAATCATCAACATTTTCCTCAGAAAATCAAGATTTTCTTTCAAACTAAACACTAAAATTCGTCACATTTCACAAACAAAACCCTTTTCTCTCTCTATTCTCAAATTCTCTCTCTCCTCACCCTCCATGGATAGAAAGTCTCTCTCTTTGTTCACCGTAGCTCCATGGCTGGAGCTCACAAGCTTGGCCATCTTCTCCACCACACTCCACTGCTATCATGGTAGTGTGGGACCTAGTAGTCGGCCTCTTCGTCGTTGATGTGCAAGCGGCAGAGATAGGAAGTGCTGAACGGTTCTTGATGGGCTTTGAGGAGCCGGTGGAGAAAACCTTTAGGGAAGCCAAATGCGTTGAGGAGAAAGAAGTTGACATTTCTAGACATTTGGGGTTTGCTGGAGATTTGGGTTTGGCGTTTGCTGGACATTTCGCATTTTGAAATTTTTTCTGTTTTTTAAGTTGTTAACTTGTTGTGGTATTGGAAGTTTCTTTGATTATGGTTTGGTTTGGGAGTGGATGAGTTGGGTGCTTTGCTGGGTTTCTATTCTTTGGATGGTTTGGTTTGGGAGTGGTTTCGTTGATGTGGTAGTGGATGATTTGATTCGGTGGTGGTGCTTTGCTGGTTGCTGGGTTTCTATTCTTTTGCTTGGGTTTGATCTTCATGTTCTTTGATTCGATGGTGGTGATTTGGGGTTTTTTTTTTTCCAGTGGGTTTTTTTGTGTTTGTTTGCCAAGATAATTTATAGGTTTGAAGGCTAAGGTTTGCTTTACTAGGGATATGGGTTTGGGGTTTGGTTAGGATTTGGGTTTAGGGTTTGTTTTTTGCTGATAATAGGGAAGAACACTAGGGAAGAACACAAAGAACATGAACATGTTCTTTTGAAAAAAAATAATGAAAAGAAAAAAGAAAATAAAAAAGACAAGAAAGACATTTAATTAATTTATTTTGTTTTGATGTGTTTTGTTATAAAGAAAGGAAAAGAAAATGATAAGAAAATAAGGATTAATTTGGTAAGAATATGAATTATATACGGGGAAGAACATAAAGAACATGTTCTGAAAAAAAAAAAATTTATTTTAATTAAAAGAAAGTAAAATTTTTGTTTGAAAGAAAATAATTTTTTTATTTTTTTAATTAAAATTGAGTAATTAATTTTTTTTTTTAATTTTGGCATTTAAAAAATGCCAAATAATTTCTTTAATAATATTTTAATGCCCACCTCAGCCACTAAAGCTTTTCCTGTTAGTTGGCTGATAGTAAGGACTTAAATGTCACGCGTTAATTGATTTAGGGACTAAAAGTGGTAAACACAAAATGTAGAGACCAAAATAGAAAAAGTACAAAATGTAGGGACTAAAAGTGCATTTACGCCTTAATTTAATAATAGACAATTACTTAATTATTTATTTATGGATGATGCCTTCTTAAAGGAGAGCAATCACAGGCTGTGGACTTTCAGTATTCTAAAATTTAAAGAAACGCCTAATCCGATGTCTGCAATACACTGCATGAATATTGATCCATACAGCTTACAACAATAGAACTAATCTTATCGTGGTACAAAGTAGAAGATAAGTAGACTAAAAACTAACTGCAGTTTCTATATTAAGCAAACGAGACTATATACAACATATGCTCCAAAAGTTTCTATTTTCACTTCTACAACCCCAAGCAATCAGTAAGTTTTCAATTTGCCACTGGTTGAATTGGTCCCAACTATCCCAAGCATTGATCCAAAGTCTATTCTAAAAATTGCATGATACACAACTAATTCAGCGACCGCTTACGAGGATTGAATCAGTGCTAGACAGGGAAGCAGCAGAACCCTTGCCAGATGTTGATGGAATTGACAATAAGAAATCAAACGCTTCATGACCTTTAAAGGTACCAAAACAACCACCTTCATTTGGTAATTCTGGCAGATTAGCATTGCCATCCAAAAACTGCGTCACTTGCCTCATACTAGGCCTAGCTGCTGGCATTGACTGTGAGCAAAGCAGGCCTAGTTTCAAAACCAACTTCATTTCCTCCACCACATAATTACCTTCCAATCGAGGATCACTTGCATCAAGGATAGATCCTTTTCTCCAGCACTCAAACACCCAGTCAACCAATATTACCTCTTCAGTAAGTCCTTGTTGCTCTACAGGCCTCCTTCCACAAGCCACCTCAAGCATGAAAGCCCCAAAAGCAAACACATCAGTGCAAGTGGTTGCCCTTCTTGTTCTAGTAAGCTCTGGAGCCAAATAACCCACAGTCCCAACCACATGGGTTGTTTGAGGATTGTCACCGTGGTCGCATAATCTTGCAAGGCCAAAATCTCCTAGCCTTCCATTTAATTCAGCATCTAATAAAACATTGCTTGCTTTTACATCTCTGTGTAGAACAACCTGTTCCCACTCTTCATGGAGGTAGAGAAGGCCAGATGCTACTCCTTTGAGGATTCGAAATCGTTGAAGCCAATCAAGGTTTGATTTTTCTTTACCATATAAGAACTTGTCAAGGCTTCCGTTGGGCATATAATCATAGACCAAGAGGAGTTCACCCTTTCGCCGGCAGTATCCTAGGAGCTGCACCAAGTTCCTGTGCCTCAGCCTGCCCAAGCTAATGATTTCAGCCACAAATTCCTTCATCCCTTGTTTTGAATCATGGGAGACTTTCTTGACTGCAATTTGTCTATTGGAAGAAGAAAGTGTTCCTTTATAAACCTTTCCAAAACCTCCTGCTCCAAGAAGCTCTTTGTCTGAGAAACCCTTGGTTGCTTTGTAGAGATTCTTGTAGATGAACCTGTGAGGACCATACTCGCTTTCCCAATCTTCACGTATTTCTTCATATTTCTTCCTCCTCCAAATAAAAGTTGCTCCAGTGACCAATACCAGCACAACCACAACTGCTATGAGAGAAATTATGATCATTCTTACTGGATTCTCTTTACTTTTCCTCTGTCGGGGAGGTTGAGGAAGCTTCGAAACATCAAGGCTTTGTGCTTGTCCACTTTTATTAAAGCTCCATCCAAGAATATAGTGGTCACTTGCAACTGCACCAGTGGCTGCAGAGAAACCAACATACATAGATTCCAAAAGATATTGGGACAGATCAATGTATTTTGACAAGAGAGGCCGGTTTGGTTTTGGGATGCTAGTTGGGGCTAGTGTTACATTCAGTAACTTTTCTGTTTCGTTGTAGTCTATCCAAAGATGCATTGGGTTGCCACTCATTAGCTCCATGCTTCTGTTCTTCCCTTCTTAACCAGAAAAGTAGGTTGCAGGAGCTGATTCATTTGATACCAGACCATTCACATCAATTCCCACATGGTTACCGTCTATATCTTGTACATCAGGACTTTTAACAGTATCAAGCTCAATGGCTAATATGTTGTTTGTTGGACTGCCATTATTTGAGGTATTGAAGATTCCTAGATACTGGCTGGCTACACCATAGGTGAATTCCCGCGAGGGACTGATGACGAAGGCAAGGCCATGCCCACCCAACATTGGCATTTGAGGAACTATTGCAAATACAAAGTTCGTGGAAAATGAAAGAGACCGAGGTAAAACAGAAGAAGAAGAAGAATTGTTGAATTCTAAAGGAAGTGGGTAGAAAGCATAAACAACTTGTTGGTTTGAAGTGTTGGTGAGTTGCAATAGACCATTGGAGTGGATTTTTGCAATTCCATCTAGACGCAGATTTGTTTGATTGAAGCCATTATAGATGAACTGGTCATTTTGAGCACACATGAATGGAAGTTTAAAGATGCAGTAGAGAGTTACCAGAAAAGGAAGTGATATAACCACAGTCGCCATTAAGAAAAAGTGGGGAAAAGGTTCATCTCTGAGAATACAGAGTTTTTGCTTGTTTAAAATGTCACAAACTCCCAGAAAATGGCTTCTTTCTTTTTTTTCTTTTTCTTTCTTTTTTTCTTTTTTCGTTTTTTCATTCTTTGGCCCAATTATTTTTTTGTTCAAATTGTTTAGAATGGTGTGGGTCCACCCTGCTCACTACAAGAAATTTGGTTATTTTCAACGGTTGAAACCGTTGAAAAAAGTACTAAAAACTGTTGAAAATACTATTTTCGACGGTTAAAGTAACCGTCAAGAACCGTCATTAAAAACTATGTCGAAATTTTTTTTCTACGGCCTATGCAACCGTCGAAAAAAATGTTACACTTTTATGCCTATTACTTTTTTCTACATGTACTCAACCGTCGATAAAGGGTATCTTGAGATAAATTTCAACGATTTGTAAACAATAAAATTTCACAACATTTTCACAACACCCTTGTATTTAATTATGGTGGTCCCAGACTAATATTTTATTTATTTTATTTTGACCTATAATGGGCTAACATCTTAGTTATTGTGAAAATATTATGACAATTTGTTGTGCTTCTCAATGGTGTTGGCAGCTCTGTTCTCCTCAACACCTCGACTCATAGTCACTAAAAGTATTATTTGTGGCTCTCTGCCTCTCTCTCTCCCCCCTCATTTTTCTCTTCTCTATCGTTGTTTCAAACTCTCTCTCACTTTATTACTCTTATCTTAGAGTTTTAGTTCTCGCTTTACCTTTTATCAATCCATTTTCTCTTTTTCATTTTGTTAGTAGAGGATTGTAAAACTTCATGTTTTTGTCTCTGTGTGTGTGTATTTTTTTTTTAGTGATGTTGATATATTCAAATTCTTTTTTTATAAGATTTTTTATAATTTAAATTTCTTAATGAATACGCTAGATTTCTAGAGCCGCGACAACCTGTAAGCAACGTTTTTTTTTTCCTTCAATAATTCTGAATTTCTGATGAACTTCCTATACCAATTTGATCTATTAGAACCACCCTAAATATATATACTTCACAAGAGATTTATTTAGGTAGTGGCACTTGAAAATAAATTAAATTGCTTTTAAAGTGAATCTTTTGTAAGAATAACTTTTCAAGACTAGCAATTTGGTCAAAAATTTACTGATCATCTTTGATTTAGATTTTCCAAGCTGTGGTCTTGTCCTTCTACTGAATGTTCCTCCAAATGATAAGTAAAAGAAAGTGAAGGTTTTCAAGACTAGCAATTTGGTCAAAAATTTACTGATCATCTTTGATTTAGATTTTCCAAGCTGTGGCCTTGTTCTTCTACTGATTGTTCCTCCAAATGATAAGTGAAAGAAAGTGAAGGTTTTGGATATTAAGGTTTTGATGCAAAAAAATTCAACCAATTATGCTTTGATTGTGTCCAAAATTTGAAGGTAACACTGAAATAAACAATAGAAAGACTATTAAAAATTATATGTATATAAAATATAGATTAAGTGCCAATTTGAAATACACTTATAAGCTAGCTTATTGCTTATTGTTCCTACTATTTGTAGGTTCCATATGAGTCACTTACTTTATTTAACTTTTACCTTCTATCTACCATACTTTTAGCAAAAAGCTAGACAAGTTGTTCCTAAATGGACACTAAATTTCTTGGTAGTGAATCGTTTGTAGCAAGTACTAGTCTAGTCGACTTTCTAAATTTCTTTTACATTTTATCTACCATACTTTTAGCAAAAAGCTAGACAAGTTGTTCCTAAATGGACACTAAATTTCTTGGTACTGAATCGTTTGTAGCAAGTACTAGTCTAGTCAACTTTCTACAGTGTTCCTCCATATGTTTAGTAACAGAAAAGTGAAGGTTTTGGATATTGTAGATTTGGTAGATCTAGGGTCTATTTAGGATCTGCTTATTTTGTTGAAACTGAAATTTTTTTGCTGAAAGTACTGTAAATAAAGATAAAAGTTAGCTGAAATAGTACAGTAGGACCCATGAATACTACCAAAAAGTGCAGTGGGGCCCATGAATAGTAGCAAAAATAAGTTAAATAGTAAAATTTGGAGCCAAACGCACACCTAGTAAGTTAAGGGTTGGAAAACCATGACAAATTGTAAGTTTTATTAAGTTAGAATGTGTATTTTCAAGTTCAAGAAAAAGACCCAAGTTTTGCTCAAGGAAAAAGGAGTTTTCAGATTCTCAACACATACTTGAAAATTGTTAACATATAGCTAATACATCCCCCATCGATCGAGAATCGCATAATCTATTTCTAAAATGGCCCATTAGGTCATCTCTTTAACCCTAATTCGTGTTGTACTTTCCAGACTACATAGGGACATATTGGCATCGCCTAAAATGAATGAGAGAGAGAGAGAGAGCACTTTTTTACACAAAAGAGATCTAAACCCTAATTCTCTCTATTTCACTATTATATTAGAGTTTAAGAAGTAGATCTAAAGACTCTATCCTTGGAAATCGATGATCAAGGTTGAAGTCACGGTGTTATCCCAATGCTACAGTTAAGGAGTAAAGCATCAAGAGATTCTTGGAATCAGTCGGAGGTTCTATTCGAACACAGGTGTTTCCACCGTGAAGACTTCCATTTGGTTAAAGAGTTCAGATGTTCTACAATAGTAAAAGGTTTTACATGTAAGTTGTCTACAAGTCGTAAAATCTAGGAAAATGTTTTTCCTTTAATTGTGAAACTTCTCTTATCATAATGGATTATCTTATTGAAGAAGGTTTACCTCAAAGTGTTTTTTCCATTGGAGTGTTCTCCGTTGGTTTTCCACTTTGTCATCATATCACCACCTCATTGTGATTGCTTTTGCACGATTAGTGACATCTACTTGATATGCCTCATACACTTTAATTGTTTACCCATATTTGATAAATTGGCATAACTAGATTAACTGGAGTAATTTGTTTCATTTACTATGTAATCAACAACCAAGGTCTAAATAACCCAACAAGATTCAATGCAAAAAAAATAAAATAAAAATTCAACCTTCTGCTTTCTTTATGTCCAAAATTTCAAGGTAACACTAAAAGCAACAGAAGACTATTAAAACTTTTTGGTGTTTCTCATTCTTCACATAATAAAGAAAAAATGCAAAACTTTACACTTCTTACAATAGATTAATATTAGATTAAATCCCTGCAAAATCTACAATTTGATTTTGTGAAGGTATCTTTGGGTTATATATTTCTTAATATTGTGACCAAACTGTTTTCTCACTATTCCATGTTTCTTTTTGCTTTTGAAATTTTGCAATTCAAAATTATGTTGTCAAGAGTTTATAATTTATGGGAGAAAAATCTGTACTTAAGGGTGTGTTTGAATACCGCTTATTTTGTTGAAACTGAAAAATTATTGTTGAAAATACTATAGATAAAGGTTAAAGTTAGTTGAAATGGTACAGTAGGACCCATGAATAGTGCCAAAAAGTGTAGTAAGGCCATGAATGGTAGCAAAAATAAGCTGAATAGTGAAATAATTTTAATTTTTCATTTCAATCCAAACACACACTAAGTCCCTTCAGTTTGCCTTTATTACTATTGATTAATTTAAAATGCTATCAAATAAGATACTTGTAATCTATTCTATATATACTATAAAATCAAGCCACTGACCAATATTTAAATTTTTTTAAAGTTCCCACATTTTTACACATCAACATTATTAATATATATATATATATATATATATATTTCTAACCCAAAAACAAAACCCAATTCTTCTTCTAAAAAAAAAAGTAAAAACTAAACAAAACCCTATGCTTCCCCTCTCCTTTTAGATCCTCTCATGTGACCATCTCCTTCCGCCAAAATCAAAACCCTCTCCTTCCCCAGAATCAAAACCAAAAAACCCCCCAAAACTCAAATCCTCTCATAGCCACCGCCAATATCGTTGAGGAAGCTAGAAGTAATCCAAAAATCCTAATGCAGCCTCTGAAGTAGGGCCTCTTCAATCTCAATCCCATCCAAGCCTCTCTTCCCCACGGTATCAATGTAAGGCAAATTTCAGGGTGAAAGTCGTGAATTTGATTTGGTATTTGATGTTTACTATTAGTTAAAGCCGAAAATATACAGAAAGACACAAAATATAGAGGAAGATACAAAAATTCAAAGGGGGTGTAAGAAGATTATTATGGAAGTTGATTGAGAATGTAAACAGCTAACAATACATACAATATTACTGGAAGATGTGGAATAGAGCAGGATACTCTATACAACAAACTTACTGATATTATTAGATTGAAAAGGGTTTTTACATATGACATGGGAGTTTTACATAAGGAGGAAGGAAGGGAGGGATTTTGAAACTCCAAGGCTCAATATCCCTCCTTCATACACTGATGTTCTATTTATAGCACTCAGAACCAAACTACAATTCAACATATTTTACAAGCAATTATTTTGCCGACAACACAGTAGAATGCATGGGCTTGAAAAAGTATCATAATGTCTTTTGGTAGGAGTTGTTGGAAATGATAAAAGCTGAACTTGATAAAAGCTAGTGGCAGTGATAAAAGTTGCTACCATACGGAGGAGTGAATGCTACCAATAGATAAAGATGCCATTTTCGTCCTTTTTTTTTTTTTTTTTTTTTAAAGTGTTGAACACAATTAGTCCCATCCATCTCTTCCTTGGAACCAATTATCATCAATATCTAGATCTAGGTCATTGTTATCTCTTATTTGGTGTTTTTACTTGTCGACAAAGGCATGCAGCCCATTCTCAAACATTGGAAGATTTCTTTACAATTATTCATAATGAATTCCTTAGGGCACCAACACACTACATAGAAGTTGCACGAGAAGAATTTCTTGCCATGAAATGTTGTTCATTTGAAAGGAAAGATTTAGAAAGACACTTTGATCGGATGTCAAGGCGATTTTATACCATCAATGGCATGGATGATGTGAATATCAAGTGGACATTTCTCAATTCTTTTCCAGAACCATTGGGAGATGAAACCCTTCGAATGATTAATATCCAAAGAATAACTTTGAATCAAGCCTCATTAGGATAAATTTATCAGCATATGCTTATTGCCCTGGAAAAGCTCTACAACCAAAGGAAATTCCTTTCAAAAATGGAAAAGATTCACAATAAACTTAAGGACAGCTGTAAGAGGAAAGATTTACAGAAAAAATGTCATGAAAAAAGCTGTGATTATTCAATAAAAAAGAGAAGCCACTTCAGGAAGTATTCTTTAAAGAAGAAATACTAGGCAGAACCAAAGAAAAGGTTTTTCAGGAAAAAGAAATGGAGATTCCTCAAGAAAAAGCAGTTTAGAGGAAAGACTTCAAAAGTCTGCTTTGTATGCAGAAAACCAGGACATTTTGCAAAAAATTGCCCGAAGAGAGAAAAGGCAGCAAAGCTTCTTGAGCAAGCCAAGATTCATGCAGAGGACACTCCATTTTCTAATGTAGAATCACTTTATTCGTTAGATGACGAATATTCTCCTCAAGCACTAGTAGTCATGGGATACTCTATAATAGAAGAAGACTCAGATTCTGAATCAATGGCCTCGGATCCAGAAATTCAAGCCATCTATACTTCTCAACCTGCTTTAGTCTCCTTGGCAAGCCCCATTCCTATTGCCCAAGTTCACATTCTCCTTGACTCATATTCTAGACCTACCCCTGTCATTGCCCTTTTTGATACCGGAGCAGCAGCAACAATCATTCATCCCAAAATTTTACCTGAAGAATTATGGTTACCTCATTACTAGATGTTCTGTGCAGCAAATGGAGAAACATTCCCAATCACAGAAAAAAGTAAACCCATACTCATCAGAATTTTCCCAACCCTCACCATAAAGCATCAGGTTCTTGGATCACCTCTCACTGGTAGAGTCCTTCTTATAGGCTTTGATATCCTTCAACAAATTCCTAACCTTAGATAGTCATCAAAAGGACTTTCACATAAACATCTCCTTAAGTTGTTGATCCTTATGATTCCCTAAGACTCTAGATCATTAATGATTGTTATGCAAATAGCCATTCTGAGTTCTTACAAAAAAATCCAAATCCCTTGTGGATGAACCCATACTTTTTCATACACCTTCCCTTTAAAAAGAATGAAGATGGCAATCCTACAAAAGCCAGCCACAGATAAATGAATCCAGAACATTTAGCTCTAGCCAAACAAGAGATCTCCACACTCCTCACTGAAGGACTCATTGACCCACTTCTTCCCGGTGGGCTTGTGAAGCCTTTTATGTTAACAAGCATGCTGAGCAAATCCGAGGAAAATTCAGATTGATAATCAACTACCAAGATCTCAATCATTTTCTAGCAGATGATAAGTTTCCTTTACCAAACAAAAGTGCTCTTTTCCAACATCTTTCAAATGCAAAAGTGTTCTCAAAGTTTGATCTTAAAGCAGGATTTTGGCAGTTAGAAATTCATCCAGAAGACAGATACGAAACAGCATTTTCCATCCCAAATCATCATTACCAGTGGACGGTTATGCCCAGATTCTCATGAAAAATTGCTCGTTGAATTTTATAATTTAGTGAAATCCCAAGGAATTATGCTCTCAGAGAAAAAAATGGTCATTGGGCAAACATTAATAGAGTTTTTGGGGATGACTATTTCAAATGGAAAGTATACTCTATAGCCACATATTGCTACCTCTCTTAAAGAGTTTCTAGACAAGCTTTCTACTGCCAAACAAATAAACAATATCTTGGAATTGTTAATTATATGTCTGATTTCATACAAAAGATTTCCAAGTATAGAAACTGTCTAACTCAACTCTTAAAGAAGAACCCCCCAGAATGGGATTCAACCCATACAAAAGCAGTTCAACAATTGAAAAAATTGGCTGAAAAGCTTCCTCCATTGCAAATTCTAGGACCAGGCAAGCGTGTACTACAAACAGATGCTAGTGATGAATACTAGGTAGCAGCTCTTTTTGAAGAAACTGATGGAAAAAGGAATATTTGTGGATATAAAAGTGGTGCATTAAACAGCTAACAATACATACAATATTATTGGAAGATGTGGAATAGAACAGGATACTATATACAACAAACTTACTGATATTGTTAGATTGAAAAGGGTTTTTACATATGACATGGGAATTTTACATAAGGAGGAAGGAAGAGAGGAGTTCTAAAACTCTAAGGCTCTATATCCTTCCTTTATATACTGATGTTTAATTTATAGCACTCGAAACTCAAACTATAATTCAACATATTTTACAAGCAATTATTTTGCCGACAACATAGTAGAATGCATGGGCTTGACAAAGCATCATAATGTCTTCTGGTAGGAGTTGTTGGAAATGATAAAAGCTAAACTTGATAAAAGCTAAACTTGATAAAAGCTAGTGGCAATGATAAAAGTTGCTACCATACAGAGGAGTGAATGCTACCAATAGATAAAGATGCCATTTTCATCCTTTTTTTTTAAGTGTTGAACACAATTAGTCTCATCCATCTCTTCCTTGGAACCAATCATCATCAATATCCAGATTTGGGTCATGATTTTCATAATAAGGGTCATTGTTATTAGAATTTGGTGTTTTTACTTTTCTATTGATTTCAATATATGTTTTATATTGAAATATTAAGTTCTTTTTCTTTTTCCCCTTTTACTATGTATTGCCATCCTCAATTTTGTTACCGACAATAATTCCAATTTTTGTATCTTTATGTTTTCATACGTTTGACGAAATGCTAATGAGAAGGGTTAAGAAGAAAAATGATGATGAAATGATAAAAATTACTATTAGGTTTTTTCTTTTGTTTTGGATTTAATTTTGTAGACTTTTATTTGGATTCATGTGGCTCCTCTTATAAACTTGATTTTTGGCTTATTGGGAATTTATTGATTCCAATTTTTATTGGAAATTTGGAATTTATAGGTTCTAATTTGATCCAAGTTGGAATCATAGTGATCTTTGAGATTGGGTATTTGAAATTTTATGGGAAATTAAGCAATTAGTACAAAAGATCAAAACCACAAATGAAGCAAAAATCTCAACCAAATGATCATGAGATTTTCTGCCGTTTTAACAAATTAGAGACAATCACAATGATCTTTTAAAACATTACTATATCAGATCTCTATGTTGGTGTTTCAGCTCTGCATGAAGCTACAACCAAGTTCATTTTTTAGGTATCATATCATATGCCAAGGCTTTGCATCTTCAAGGGATTTTTTTTTTCCCAGTTGGATCTAAATGCAAAAAAATGTATACTTGCATAGTTATATTTCTTTTCCACTTACTGTAGTGATGTCGCGGAAGCCTGAAGAGAAGCACACACGATGCTCTCTTGATGAAACAGAAACTAAACTGTTAGTTTCTGGGTAGTAAACCTCGAATCCACGAGGGGTTCCTTGAATCCACAAGGTGATAGGTCTGGAATCCACCAGAAAACACGATAGACACAAGTCTGAATTTTTATTGATAATAAACTATGAAAAACGTTTACAGACTTAGGGGCCTATTTAAGGGCTCCTTAAAACTTGACAGACAAGAAAATATAATCTAAAATAACTCCTAATTGACACCTAACCATAACAGGAATAAAATTTGACCTAAAAAGCATTAAATGCACCTAAAAACAAGGAAATAAACCACCTAAACCTAAAATAACGAAAATTACAAAAAAATACCAAATATAAAAGATTACAGAAATTAATTAGAATATTTTGTCCTACATCAGACCCCTCCACTTGAAATAAACTCGTCCTCGAGTTCATTCTTGAAATCTGAAATCTTCCGCTCCAAATAAACAAATACTTCGAATGCTTTAATAACTTGATTAGGCTCTGAAACTTGAATTCTTCATAAAATGTAGCATAAAATTTCTTCTCATCTACTTTCAATTTATTTGCAACATCAATCAAAAATGGGTTGATAATGAAATTAAAATTTTCTACTCCAAGAAAATCGACATATTGTGTAGTCGTCTTCAATAAATCAATCGGAACCTGGGGGTTGTGGGTGATGGACTCGTCCTCACCTTTGACCTCAAGTGGATCTTCCACCATATTCTCAATACTTACTATCTCTTGATTTCTGTGACCTTCCACAATCAACTCAATCTTCTTTTCAAGTTTCAATTCAACAACTTGTTGTAAGTCTTGACCTTTTTTAATCACTTCAAAAGTTTCTCTAGAAATAGGTTGCTTCTTCTCAACCCTCAAACTCTTTCCTTTACTTGATACATGGACTTGACTGTGATAATTTTGGTTTTGACCCTTCATGTTGTGAACATATTGATTTTCATATGAATATACAGATTTATAATCAACACTTGTATAATCTAGTATATCATAATAGTCATTAGGAAACCATAAGTCAATTAGTACTTTTTTCATTCTTTGCCAAGAGCAGATTGGATGCTTACCTCGCCGCTTTCTATCGATTTGAATGTCTTCCCACCATTCCTCTGCTTCATTGTCTAATTTATTAGATGCAAGCCGCACCTTTTCTTCATCACAAATCTTCCAAAAATTAAAATACTCTTCTAAATCAAGAAGCCAGTCAATAAAGTCCATTTTACACATATCCCCGTCAAAGAATGAAATTTTCTTGTAGTTAGGAGTGCGTCTTTGAATATATCGAACATTGTTGTTGCAAGATGATTTCCTAGCAAGAAGAGTAGCAATCTTTTGCTGGATTTCACCCATAATTTTCTGACTCTTTTCATGAAATTGTTGATTTTCATCACGAAATTGTTGATTTTCATCACGAAAATCAAGGAACTCAGCCCTAGTGAGGACTGGGTTGTTGACGTCGTCACCGTCGTCATTGTTGTGGTGGTCACCGTCTCGCCGGTTAGCCATCAGACCAGGGTAAGTCAAGGCTCTGATACCAACTGATGTCGCGGAAGCCTGAAGAGAAGCACACACGATGCTCTCTTGATGAAACAGAAACTAAACTGTTAGTTTCTGGGTAGTAAACCTCGAATCCACGAGGGGTTCCTTGAATCCACAAGGTGATAGGTCTGGAATCCACCAGAAAACACGATAGACACAAGTCTGAATTTTTATTGATAATAAACTATGAAAAACGTTTACAGACTTAGGGGCCTATTTAAGGGCTCCTTAAAACTTGACAGACAAGAAAATATAATCTAAAATAACTCCTAATTGACACCTAACCATAACAGGAATAAAATTTGACCTAAAAAGCATTAAATGCACCTAAAAACAAGGAAATAAACCACCTAAACCTAAAATAACGAAAATTACAAAAAAATACCAAATATAAAAGATTACAGAAATTAATTAGAATATTTTGTCCTACATCATGTAGTGTGCATATATTGCACATTTTTATATGAAATTGTTGCTGCTTTCTAGGCAAAGATTTTTGTATGGCTTTGATTCAAGAAGTGGTACAAATTCAAAATATTGTTATCTTCCTCTGGCAGTTTGAGAGCCTCCTCAAGCACGTACAGTTATATTTTTACTTAATTTCATTCATTTTCAAATAAATGTACCTTCAAATAAAATAAATATATTTAATTTTTATTAACTAATCTCATGCATAACACAGGTTAGCGACTAGTGATCTTAATATGCAAGGACTTATTTGTAATTAATGGAGCCCAAGGGTTTAAAGTTTTCACCTTAACATTAGATTTAGGGCTGTAAACAAGCCAAGCTTTGTCGAGTAGTGAATGTTCAAACTTGGCTCGACAGCAAAAGTAGAATGTTCAAGCTTGGCTTGAGCTTAATACGAGTCTACAAATAATGTTCAAGCTTGAGTTTGCTATAAAGTGAAAGCTCGAAAATGTGTTAAAACACAAGAGCTTGTTTAGACCCCCAATTAAAAAAATACGGCTAGATTACTTTTACTCTAACTTATCTAAATGCAAAAACAAGAGTAAAGGAAGCGCAATCAACCAATACTACTCTAGTGCATAAACATGAATAACAAACCATAAAAGTAAAGCACAATAATAAGGGAAGAGAGATGCAAACAAAAGATAACACGGCGATCTGTTATCGAAGTAGAAACTGAAGAACTCGGTGAAAAATCTCTCTGCTGCCCTCCAAATGGTAAATCAATCCACTAGACAATAAGTTGGGATACACGAATAGAAAGAGCCCCTCCAAGCCTAATCTACTCAATGTACCTAAGCCCTCCAAGCTCCTACTCCAATAAGGCTTCTCGGAACCGTGTCTTGTCTAGCTTTCCGGATCCCGCAATATGCCCGATTGCATCCGCCAAGCCTCACCGGCTTCTTTTGGCAAATCTCTAAAGCTTCCCAAGCTCTAAAACACTCTCTACACTTTGAATAGGTGTGGGTTGTGTTTGGGTACAAATCTTCTCTCAAGGTATGACAATGGGAGAGGGAATGAGAAGAGGCTAGAATGATTTCTCACTAAGGATAAGTAGCTCTCTCTCTAAAAGATGGGTGTGTGTGTTGTAGAAAACCTATCTAAGGTTTTTCTCTCTGAATAGCCTCCTTTACTTTTATAGGTAATGAGGGTATATATAGTATGGGTGAAGGGTAAAAAAGTCACTTAAAAATCCTCCAGGCAGAGAGTTTCGTGGATATCTGGCGAGAAAGTCTTACCTACGAGACACTCGTGAAATCCTCCAGGCTGGCATGACTCTTCAGCTTCCAACATGTGCTTCTCACGTGACTCTTTCGTGGGTTAGCTTCTAGTGAGACACTCGCGAAATTCACTGATTCTTCACATTAAGCTCGATTCTTCACCAACTTAATACTAAACCCAATAAATTAAAGTCCCACAAAATACAAGGAACAAAATTAAAACAATTACAACACTTTTTGTCATGGAATAAAGCCAACACTAAAACATAGTTGTAAATCACAACTTTACATAAAGTATAAAAGCTTGAGCTCGGCTTGGTTCATTAGTCAAGCCAAGCTCGAGCTCTATATCAAACCCAAACTCAAGCTCAATATCATGTTTTTGAGCTTGAGATCCAACACAAGTATATTATCAAACCAACATCAAGTTTATTATCTAGCCTATTTTGTTTGAATGAGTGGTCTCAACTTATAATTAATTAAAGTCTTAGAAGGATATGAGTTTATATGTCAAGCTCATATCAATTTTATTACCAAACTCATAAATAAGCCTAGGCTCAATTTGTTTTGTTACTTTTGTATCGAGTCTTGGTGTTCACAAGCTTGTTCATGAACAATACTTTTTTATATTGGCTCGGCTCGTTTATTAAGCAATCCTAAAACTAAAGTTTAAGCTTGGCTTGTTTATAAACAAACAAATATGAATGAGCTTTTTATCAAACCAAGCCCGAGCTGTTTATGAACGGTTTGGTTCATTTACAACCCTAATTAGATTTCACATTATGGAAATCCTGCTTATGCTTTCACCTTAACCATTAATCTATATATTACTAAAAGCTGAAGCGTAGCGTTTAATGCTGCTACTCTCACATTGCGCCACATCAGCTGCCACGTCATTTTTTTTTTTTTTTTTTATAATATAATTTGTCCTACAATTTTAAAATTGTTTTTACAATTTTCAGCCTTATAAATGCAGCCCACTACTTATTTATTTACTTCCACTATTACCCTACAATAAATTTTCCACTATATCACCCTATAATAAATCCAGCCCACTACTTACTTATTTACTTTCACTATCATTCTATTAGAAATCTGTATAATTAATCCAGCTCACCTCTTATTTATTTAGTTCCACTATCAAGCCCAACCAAAAGTCTTTTTAGTTCAGTTTTAAAGTTTTGTGTGAGCCTTTTCAGCTTAAAGGAAGGAAAAAAAAAAAAAAAATGTTGAAGCCTTTCAAGCTTTAGGATTTTTTTTTCCAATTTTTCTATAATTGTTTTTAACATTTATTTTTTTTAATATTACACTCTCCAACCTTTCTCTCTCCCTTACCATTTCATCTCCCCACTACTTATTCAATCTTTCTCCTTCCCTTACCATTTCATCTCCCCACTACTTATTCAATCTTTCTCCTTCCCTTACCTTTTCATCTTCCCACTACCCTCTACATTAATATCGTTCTTCCTCTTTCCCTTCATCTTCCTTTATTTTTGTCTCTTCTTATTCACACCCTCTTACTATAAATTTGTCACTATCTCTTCTATTTTATGCATAGTTTTCCCTCACAAAAAAAAAGGTTCCCTCTCTCTCTCCCTCTCTCTCTCTCTCTCTCTCTCTCTCTAAATTTTTTGGTGGATTTTTTTATTTTTCTTGCATCTCTACTTTAGGTTGATAATTTTTTATATTCTTTAAAACTCTATTTTGGGTTAGTACGATTTAGTTTTTTTTTTTAATTTTTTATTCTCTTTTATTGTTAAATGTTATCCTATTGCGTTCTAAAGAATTAAATATAACATATAAAAATATAATATTATTCTATTAATAGCATGATTTAGATAATTTGCTATTTATTCTGTTACATAGCATGATTTTTTATAGTGCTCAATTTAGATGTTAAACTATGAGACTTTACTAATTTTTGTTTATTTTCTAATCCTTTGAGGTGGGCAAAGTACTCTATAATGCCATTTATTTAAAGAAAAGCAAAGGTTAGCCAAACGAAAATAATTGGATAGGTGACAAATTTTAACTTTTGCAATTTTATTTTAATTATTATTATTTTATAACAATGCATTTATAGAAATTTAATTCTTAGATTTTGCTAATAATTTTTTATTTGATAATATATTTTGGGTGGCCGAAATTATAATTTCTACAAAGAAAATAACCTTAATAGATTATCAAAAACAAAATTTTATCCTAATATTGGTTCAATTAATCATTGTTAAGTTTTATTAATTTTTTTAAGTTTAAGTTTTTTTTTTTGGTGTTTTGGATTGTTTCTATATTACATTTATGATTGTTCCTATAATAAATAAAAATATAATTACGAAATACATTACTCATTATTAGATTAGTTTAAATTGTAAAAAAAAAATTAATAAAACCACCATAAAAATCATTATCACGCGCAACACGTGGGTTCGCGGCTAGTTTAATATAATAGACAATTACTTAATTATTTATTAATGGATGATGCCTTCTTAAAGGAGAGCAATCACAGGCTGTGGACTTTCAGTATTCTAAAATTTAAAGAGACGCCTAATCCGATTTCTGCAATACACTACATAAATATTGATCTATACAGCTTACAACAATAGAACTAATCTTATCGTAGTACTAAGTAGAGGATAACTAGACTAATAACTAACTGCAGTTTCTATATTAAGCAAAAGGGACTATATACAACATATGCAACAAAAGTTTCGATTTTCACTTCTCTACAACCCCAAGCAATCAGTAAGTTTTCAGTTTGCCACTGGTCGAATTGGTCCCAACTATCCCAAGCATTGATCCAAAGTCTATTCTAAAAATTGCATGATACACAACTAATTCAGCGACCGCTAATGAGGATTGAATCAGTGCTAGACAAGGAAGCAGCAGAACCCTTGCCAGATGTTGACGGAATCGACAATAAGAAATCAAATGTTTCATTACCTTTAAATGTCCCAAAACAACCACCTTCATTTGGTAATTCTGGCAGATTAGCATTGCCATCCAAAAACTGTGTCACTTGCCTCATACTAGGCCTAGCTGCTGGCATTGACTGTGAGCAAAGCAGGCCTAGTTTCAAAACCAACTTCATTTCCTCCACCACATAATTACCTTCCAATCGAGGATCACTTGCATCAAGGATAGATCCTTTTCTCCAGCACTCAAACACCCAGTCAACCAATATTACCTCTTCAGTAAGTCCTTGTTGCTCTACAGGCCTCCTTCCACAAGCCACCTCAAGCATGAAAGCCCCAAAAGCAAACACATCAGTGCAAGTGGTTGCCCTTCTTGTTCTAGTAAGCTCTGGAGCCAAATAACCCACAGTCCCAACCACATGGGTTGTTTGAGGATTGGTACCGTGGTCATATAATCTGGAAAGTCCAAAATCTCCTAGTCTTCCATTTAATTCAGCATCTAATAGAACATTGCTTGCTTTTATATCCCTGTGTAGAACAACCTGTTCCCAATCTTCATGGAGGTAAAGAAGGCCAGATGCTACTCCTCTGAGGATTCGAAATCGTTGGAGCCAGTTAAGGTTTGGTTTTTCATTGCTATATAAGAACTTGTCAAGGCTTCCGTTTGGCATATAATCATAGACCAAAAGGAGTTCACCTTGTCGCCGGCAGTATCCTAGGAGCTGCACCAAGTTCCTGTGCCTCACCCTTCCAATGCTAATGATCTCAGCCACAAATTCCTTTATCCCTTGTTTGGAATCATGGGAGACTTTCTTGACTGCAATTTGTATATTGGAAGAAGGAAGAATTCCTCTATAAACCTTTCCAAAGCCTCCTGCTCCAAGAAGCTCTTTGTCTGAGAAACCTTTGGTTGCTTTGTATAGATTCTTATAGATGAACCTGTGAGGACCGTACTCCGGTTCCCAATCTTCACGTATTTCTTCATACTTCTCCCTTCTTATAATGTAAGCAGCTCCAGTAATTGTTATTAGCACAAGTATTACTGCTATGACCAAAACCAGGATCATTAGTCCCGGTATCTCTTTTGTTTTCCGTTGTTGAGGAAGTGGAGGAAGCTTTGTAACATCAAGGCTTTGTGCTTGTCCACTTTTATTAAAGCTCCATCCAAGAACATAGTGGTCGCTTGGAACAAGTGTGCCAGTGGCTGAAGAGAAACCAACATACATAAATTCCAAGAGATACTGAGACAGATCAATAGGTTTTGACATGAGAGGCCGGTTTGGTTTTGGGATTCCGTTCGGGGCTAGTGTTACACTCAGTAACTTTTCTGCCTCATCATAGTCTATCCAAAGATGCATTGGATTCCCACTTGTGAGCCCCAAGCTTATATTCTTCCCTTCTTTATTGGAAAAATACATTGCAGAAGCTGAATCAGTTGAGTTCAGGCTATTCACATCGATTCCCACATGATTTTTATCAATATCTCCAAATTCTGGATTCAGAGCAGTGTCAAGCTCGATGGCCAAAATGTGGTTTGAAGTAAGGCCTTCATTTGAAGAATTGAAGAGTCCTAGATACTGATTTCCTACAACGTTGGTGAAGTCACTTGATGGACTGATGGTGAAGGCCATGCCGTGACCTCCAACATTTGGCACTTGTGGAACAATGGCAAATACAAAGTTTGTAGAAAATGAGAGAGATGGACTTAAACCTGAGGAAGTTGTGTTGAATTTTAAAGGAAATTGGAAGAAAGCGTGACCAACTTGCGGGTATGAAATGTTTACGGTATTGGTTAGCAGCAGTAGGCCATTGCTGGTAATTTTAGCGGATCCATCAAGATGCAGCTTGGCTTGAAGGAAGCCATTGTAGATGAATTGGTTTTCATTTTGAGCAAAGGCCTGAGGAATATTGGAAACATAGAGAATTATCAGAAAATGAAGTGATCTAAGGATTGTCGCCATTGGGAAAAGTTGGAAAAGGCTCATTTTTGTGAAGAGAAGGCTTTTGGTTATTTTAATAGTCTCAGACTGAGAGAAATGAGTCTTCTTCTTTGCCCAAGTTAAACATCAGTATGTGTTGCCATAGTCGTGGGCTAAACAAACAATTTGGTCAGAAAGTAGATAAGAGTGTCAAACTCTCTATTTCTTCTGCTAGCTTAAATTCTTTATATTCCGTCAATTGGTCAATGAGATGTAATCATGTTTGTAATGTTTGGTAGAACTCTTATCTATCAATCAGCAACAAACTTTGACACCGCTGCAAGGAGCAGTCATGGTTGCTGCCAGAATTGACTCTAAGCAACGTCTAGGCTTCTAGATGCTTGGTTATTTACATGCTGTCTGAAAATGGAAGGACTTATTTATCTGTATTGCTGCCAATCTCAATAAAGAGAAGTATTTCTGAATTTTATCATAATTAGTGCTTTATTTTTCATCACAGTTGCGGTTGTCTGCACTACTGATTTCTGGTAGAAATTTTGGTAGTGTAGCTCTTTTCTGCAAATTTCTCCTTTCTAATAGGTTAATCAGTTTGTGTTATGACTTATGAACTTAACACCGCGGGTGCGTATGCAATGCACTTGTGAAGATACATACACACTCTCAGAGAGAGAGAGAGAGCATTCTTTTAAGTCTCTTGGACTTGAATATGTTAAAGAGCAATGATCCTTCAAGGTGTGCCAGTGCCATTGCAAGTTTAGAGAATGGGTTCCTATTAAATGAAATTTTTTTCATTGGATGGGAAAAAAAAAAAAAAGACTTTTTAAAATACTACTTAATCAACCCCCTTTCTATGCCATGGTGACTTTCACAAAGTAATTGAGTTTGAAAAAAATGAATTTGAGGTGGCGAACTGAACAATTTATATTATCTATATTTAATTTATTCAAATAAAAAATAGAGAGAAAATATAAAGGAAAAAAAAAGTGTATGATGTGTTGGATGAGATGGCACAATAGGAGGCCTGAAAAATTAATTATAAGGCTTTCGTTATTAGATATATCATAGATATAATTTGCCCGAACTCATAAAGTTAAACTTTAGGGTTGAATGGTATCTATATATGTTATATTAAGACCTCAAATAGAATCTCCTAAGGTATTATCTCTCAAACTTTTTTTTATGAATAACATTTCATTCAAAACTAGAAAGATAGAAAGTGCAGTTTTTCATAAACAATGAACACAAACAAACAAAAAGTAATAGAAGAGATATATTTTTTTGAATAAAGTTTAGTTACAAACTTGGTTGTAACTAATGACTACAACTTGTACTAAAAAAATTAATATAATTACATATTTTGAAAATTCAACCATTAGATTGCATATTCTTTATATCCTTAACACGCATGTTAAATTTTGTATCTATCAAATGTTATTTACTATTTGATTCATAAACTTATTTTGTATGCATAATTTTAGACTATAAAAACTTGAAATTTAAACATTTGATTGATGACATATATAGTTATTGATCTCTAAATTTTTTGGAAATTTTGCAAGTATGGAGAATATAAGAAAAAAATATAATCTAATGATGATTTTGTCAAAATTCACATCCAATGTTTTTGTCCGCAAAGTCTTTGTCTTATGCTACCTATATATATTTCTCTTAATCCACACATGGTCAGTATGAACAGCCGAGCAGGAAAAATGGTTGTTTTGATCCCTTATTGAATTCATACACACAAAGGACGGAATGATATCTCTGCTATTCCTTAGCACACCATTTTAGAAAAGTGTATAGGACCTTAGCATCACTTGAAATGAACAAAAGAAAATTCTAGAAATTAAAATTTTCCATGTGAAAGATACTTGTGCATACAAGATCTTGGGAAGGTTGCTTTTTCATGCTATAGGCATCTGTGAGCAACTATTTGCTACTTCAATGGTTCAGATCAAACTCTTATTTCAATTTGATCTATTAGAAGCAGTCAAAACATATACTTCACAAGAAATTTATTTGGAGAGTGGCGTTTGAAAATAGATTACATGGCTTTTAAAGTGAATCTTTTGTAGAAATAAGTCAATAACGTTTCAAGACTGGCAATTCAGTTGAAAATTTACAGGTCATTTTAGTTTAGATTTTACAGGCAGTGGTCTTGTACTTCCACAGTTCTATTGAATGTTTCTCCATATGATGAGTAAAAGAAAATGAAGGTTTTGGATATTAAGGATTTAATTAATGCTCCTTCAAAAAAAAAAAAAAAATCAAAATCAACCATTTGTGCCTTCATTGTGTTCAAAATCTCAAGGTAACACTGAAATAAGATATAGAAGACTACTAAAATTATACATACTATTTGCGGACTTGTGCAATGCGCCGGAAAATGAAAATATTTTGTAATGGAGTATTTTATATGAATAAATAGGTTATCTATAACAAATAGTATGCAATTTGAAAGTGTTTCTAGTTTGCATTATTTTTTAGTATAATATAATGTATTTATAATTAATGGAATAAAAAGTTTAAATTTCATAATCATACTGTCAGCAACAAATTTACATTTTTGGGTAAGTTTTTTAGTTATTTTGTGAACATTTTATTTAATTGTATCATAATTGGTTGATTAATTCGAACATTTTAGGTCAATAGAGAACACATTTATTCCTTTCTTTCATAAGGATAAAGGGGTATATGTATTATTCCATTCAGAATATTTATTCCTTTCAATTGCCAGCTCCCTTGGAATTAAATCCCGCTAATTTAATTCAACCATTCTCACATAAACGTTTAGCACTTCCCCCATTTTCAACTTCCCAATTTAATTAATTCCGTTCCCCACTTTATTCTCTTCTTATCTCAACAGTGCAGTGTGCAACCGACCACTTTTCAATTGGAGTTTTCACAGCTTTCAACCTTCAATTTCAAGCTAAGCCTGAGTAGAAGAACTCATGAACAAAAATGATCGTGATTAGAAGCAGTGAGTTTTTATTGATTTCTTAATTTTAGTCACTGCATAGCTAATCAATTATGTGGAATGATTAGAAATAGTGGTTTTTTTTTTTTGGTTAATTTAATTGTGGGAGCACTATGCTTTTGTTGGTCTTCAATTCATAAACCTAAAGGTTCTTAATAATTCATGGAAAGGTTGATCCTTTATTATTATTTTTTAAGAACGATTTTTAAAAATCCAAGGTCCATAATGATCTAAAAGAGAAAAATCAAAGCCCATTAGTTATTTAGAAAAGAAGAAGGTTGAGCCCGCTTATGCTACATCCACAACATTTTTACAACAAATCATAGGTGTTTAGTTGTTATTGATTCAAATTTGAACCTAACACTAAGATTACTATTTTGCCCCAGTAATAACAACAAGTAACAACCTGCTATTTAAAATTTGTTGTAAAAATATTGTGAACCTATCAATTTTTTTTTAATGAAAATATCCGGTCCATTAATTTTTTTTCTTTTTTTTTTTTTTTTTTTTTTTTAGGACCCAAAAGACCCTTCATTCTAAATTCCAAAAAGACCAGCCTGACCTACACTTATTTAGGACCTGTATGGTAATGGTGTTATAGTAACCCTGTTGAAGTGTTTTTGGAAATAGAAAAAGAAAGATGTTATGTCTATAACAATTTTATAATATTTTTACAACAAATTACAGGTGATTAGTTGTTATTGGTTCAAATTTGAAACTAACACTAAGATTATTTTTTTGCCTCAATAATAACAACCAGTAACAACTTACCATTTAAAATTTGTTATAAAATTGTTGCAAATATATCATTTCTCATAGAAAAAATATTGTAGAAATTGTTTAAACTCACGTGCCCTTAAACATCCAAAACAGCCAACGGCTCTTTTTCCCCTGCTTTTTCCTCTTTTCTCCGTCTCTGTCTCTCTGCTTTTTGAGAAATAACAAGAAAGAAGGGTCTTTTTATACCTATGGCGACCATTACTGGGTGCAGGCTGTGGCTGTGGCCGTGGCGCCGAAGCACCCAAACCCTCCTGCTCAGACCGTTGGTTCTCAGTCGGTTCTCAAAAGGTAGATTTGGGTTTGTCAAGAATTTGGGTTTTTCTTTATTTTTTTGTGACTTTAATTATATGGTGATGATTATTGAATATATGTAGACAAGCTGTTTGTTGAAAGGCTTCTTAGAGGATAAATGGGTTTTTTTGAGGTCTGGGTTTGTCTATTTGTTATGGGTTATTGAGTTCTTGTATTGGGTTTTTGTTTCTGACTTTGTATGGATATTGGGTTCATGATCTGCACCTTCTGTTTGTAAAAGGGTTACTTAGAAAGCTAGATGGAGGTTTTTAGGGTATTGGCTTTTTTATTTATTTTTGAATCTCTGAGAATAAAGATGTTGAAAACTTGAGAACGTTTGAATTGGCTTTTTATGTGGGGTTTGTAGGGTTTCTAATGCTGTTTCCTCTGTTATTGTTTTATGAAACAAGTTGCAATCTGAATTCATGGACTTAATGGTAAGAACCTTAACAGTTCATGGAAATGTTGATCCTATTAATAATCTTTCTTTATAATGCACTATGAGGAGAGTGTTCAGATCATTATTGGTACATTTATTACTGTTCACTATTTATTATCTTGAAGATTGCAAGTATTTGAATTTCAATTAACTTAGCTATCTTAGTGTATAAGGTTTGTTCTTGTTGAATTTTAAGGGGGGAGGAAAAAAAAAACCAAAAATTTTGATATCGAAATTGACTGTGAAGGTGATGAGATTGATAATTATGGTTTCAATTATATTTCAGTATTCAGACTAGATTTGATTTTTTTTCATCGGATTCTTTTGAATGGTTGTTATTTGCAGACTAATGTACAAGTAGAGCCGATTGTTGACCAAAGCGATACGCTTGATGGTTTCACAGGAAAACTCTGATTTGGATGCAACTAAGAGTTCAGCAAGGTATTGTTAGTCACTTGTTATTACATTCAAGACTATCATGAGATTCATTAAATTTTTAGTAGAGTGATGCTTGTATTGTTTGTTAAAAATGTTCTCAAGGGGATGAAAGCATGTTGATCTGCCCAGCTGACATGAAATAAACATTGCTCCTGCATTCGCATATCTACAAGTCTATATTAAGTTATATTACTTTCTTCTTGATATTTAGTAGGTCGATAATTGATGAAGGCCTGTACAGATATTTGAGATTACAAACATTGAAGGATGATCAATTGTATGCTTTATTCTTCCACCTTAAATTTTTAGTTTATTTTTTATTTATTTGGACTTGATATAAAATTTGACACTGTACCCTTTTGAGTTTACTAATTCTTAATTTAGTTTTCAGACAAAAACAATTTCTATACGTATTAGTATAATCATGCTTACTTCTTTTTTATAGAGCTTGCCTGTAATTGTACATGGCTTTCTTATCTATTCAAGAAGCTCACAATTTTGGATTTGTTTTAGACAAGTAAAACTATGAATATTAATTTGCTTCCACTTTACATGTGGAACTTTCTGTTTTGATTAAAATGTCATTTTTTAAAAATTTGTAACGTGTATGCATTAACATGTAGTATTGGATATTTTCACTTTATTTTTGTTCAAGGAAAATCAACAAATCTGGAGGCTCTATGACGCATATTTCTCTCCACCATTGCTAAATTTTGTGTGTCAAGTAATGTGGTGTTGCTTTGTATTGAGAAGGAAGATGGGAGCTTTTCTCCTCTGACTTTTATTCCGGTCAAATCTCTCTCTCTCTCTCTCTCTCTCTCTCTCTTTTATTTTTTATTTATATTGTATTTTTCTCTTGATGATCAGGGTCTTCAACAAAAACTTGGCAAAAAAAAAAAGCCAATTAGAAACATATCCAGAAGTTTGGAGATGGTAAGCAATATGTAAAAGGTTTTGGAGAACTAGAGAAGCTCTGCTACAAAGTAGTTTTATAGACAGTCCAAGGTGGTGCTGGTAAGTGAATAAAAAAAGGTAAGAAGCAAAGGTAACCACTGAATTTTAAAGGAGTTTGGAGATGAGAACTTAAATGGAAGTGTTACCTAGATGGCATGGCTTAACAATTCCTATTGAGTAAACTGTTTGTAAATGTATGTAATTTATTGTTATAACTATAATCAACTATGCAATGGTCTAATGTTTTTGGTGTACGAGACAAGTTATATATGATATATCAATGATATGTTCTCCATGACTATATTTTGGTTATTTATTCTTTTGCTTATGTTGGTGTTTAATTCTACTTTTTTTTTTTGGTTTCTCTCATGCTTCTTTTATTTGATCATTGTTGTTTGGTTGCTTGGAAAAAGATCAAAAAATAAAATTCTTGTGTGTGTGTGGCTAACCATTACATGTGACAGGACATATTAAAGAGTGGAGTATTGCCCAAATTACAAGGAGTGGAGTATCATCCCTCATTCAAGGGAAAATGGCTATTTAGCCTTAATGTTTGAACTATGTAGCCAACTAGCCTCTTTTTCAAACTATGTAGCAAAATACCCATATTTTAGAACTCGATATTGCTAATGTCGAGTTCTATGTCGAGTTATGCCTACTAATGTCGAGTTATATGCATATTTTAAGTGGAACTCTACACAAAATTTCAAAAAAAATCTAAGTGGAAAAATACGCATATAACTTGACATTGCTAATGTCCAGGCAAAACTCAACATCAACAATATTGAGTTCTAAAATAAGGGTATTTTGCTACAAAGTTTGAAAGGGTATTGTTTGGCTACATTCCAAAATTAAGGCTAAATAGCCATTTTTCCCCTGATTTCCCTACTTCCTATCAAATGTATGCTCATATATGGATTGAATTTGTGATGATGCAATACATTTTATAAATAAATGTTATTTAGGAATATAAAATTTCCCCTTCTTACCTTTTGATTCCCTGAGAGAGTGATTATTTTGACTTCGACAATTGAGAAATTGTTTCATCAAGTGTATATATATCATACATTCATGCAAAACTTTTCCGCACATTTGTGTAGGTTAGTGACTAGTTAATTTAAAAATAGATGATTTTTATATTCATGGATGATGCCTTCTTAAAGGATAGCAATCACTAGCTATGGGCTTTTAGTAAGCTGAAATTTAATGAGACACCTAATCTAGTTTCTGCAATTCCCTACTTAAATATTGATCTATAGAACTTGTTACATCGGAATCAATCTTATTTTAGTACTGGTTAGAGGATAAGTAGACTACTAACTAAATGCAGTTTCTATATTAAGCCAAACAAACTGTATACATCATATTCTTCAAAATTTACTATTTACTCTTCTCTCCACCCCCAAGCAATCAGTAGGCTTTCTATTTGCCACTAGTTGATTTGGTCCCAACCATTAATCCATGGTCTTTATGACCCATAGCATGAAACAAACTTATTCAGCGACCATTTGTGAGGATTGAATCAGTACTAGACAAGGAAGCAGCAGAACCCTTGCCAGATGATGAAGGAAGGGACAATAAGAAATCATGCTCTTCATTACCTTTAAATGTACCAAAAAAAGTACTTCCATCTGGTAATTCTGGTAGGTTGGCATTGCCATCCAAAAACTGCATCACTTGCCTCATGCTAGGCCTAGCTGCTGGCACTGTGTGTGAGCAAAGCAGGCCTAATTTCAAAACCAATTCCATTTCCTCCACCACATAATTACCTTCCAATCTAGGATCACTAGCATCAAGGATAGCTCCTCTTCTCCGGCACTCAAACACCCAGTCAACCAAAATTATGTCTTCGGTCAGTCCTTGTAGCCCTACAGGCCGCCTTCCACATGCCACCTCAAGCACGAAAGCCCCAAAAGAAAACACATCAGTGCAAGTGGTTGCCCTTCTTGTTCTAATAATCTCTGGAGCCAAATAACCTACAGTTCCAACCACATGGGTGGTTTGGGGATTCGTACCATGGTCATATAATCTGGCAAGGCCAAAATCACCTAGCCTTCCATTCAATTCAGCATCTAATAGAACATTGCTTGCTTTTACATCTCTGTGTAGAACAACCTGTTCCCATTCTTCATGGAGGTAAAGAAGGCCAGATGCTACACCTTTGATGATTCGAAATCGTTGAAACCAGCTAAGGTTTGGTTTTTCATTGCTATATAAGAACTTGTCAAGGCTTCCGTTGGACATATAATCATAGACCAAGAGGAGTTCTCCTCTTCGCCGGCAATATCCCAGGAGCTGGACCAAGTTCCTGTGCCTCAGTCTTCCCATGCTAATAATCTCAGCTACAAATTCCTTCATCCCTTGTTTGGAATTATGGGAGACTCTCTTGACTGCAATTTGTACATTGGAAGAAGGAATTATACCTCTATAAACCTTTCCAAAACCTCCTGCTCCAAGAAGCTCTTTGTCTGAGAAACCCTTGGTTGCTTTGTAGAGATTCTTATAGATGAACCGGTGAGGACCATACTCCCTTTCCCAATCTTCACGTATTTCTTCATATTTCTTCCTTCTTATAATGTAAGCAGCTCCAGTGATTGTTATCAGCACAAGCATCACTGCTATGAGAAAAACCATGATCATTAGTCTGGGTATCTCTTTTGTTTTCCTTTGTCGAGGAAGTGAAGGAAGCTTCGAAACATCAAGGCTTTGTGCTTGTCCACTTTTATTAAAGCTCCATCCAAGAATATAGTGGTCACTTGGAGCACGGGAACCAGTAGTTGCAGAGAAACCAACATACATAGATTCCAAGAGATATTGAGACAGATCAATAGGTTTTGACATGAGAGGCCGGTTTGGTTTTGGGATTCTGGTTGGGGCTAGTGTTACATTTAGTAACTTTTCTGCTTCATCATAGTCTATCCAAAGATGCATTGGATTCCCACTTGTGAGCTCCAAGCTTATATTCTTCCCTTCTTTATTGGAAAAATACATTGCAGGAGCTAATTCAGTTGAGTTCAGACTATTCACATCAATTCCCACATGGTTTCTATCAATATCTCCAAATTCTGGGTTCAGAACCGTATCAAGCTCAATGGCCAAAATGTGGTTCACAGGAAGGCCATCATTTGAAGAATTGAAGAGTCCCAGATACTGATTTCCTCCAGCTTGGATAAAGTTCCACGATGGACTGATGGTGAACGTCATGCCGTAACCACCACCACTACTTGGCACTTGTGGAACAATGGCAAATACAAAGTTTGTAGAAAATGAAAGAGATAGAGTTGAACCTGAGGAAGTTGTGTTGAATTTTAAAGGAAATTGGTAGAAAACATGGCCAACTTGGGGGGATGAAATGTTCTTGATATTGGTTAGCTGCAGCAGACCATTGCTGAGAAGTTGAGCAGTGCCATCGAGATGCAGCTTGGCTGGATGGAATCCATTGTAGATGAATTGGTTTTCATTTTGAGCAAAGGCCAGGGGAATATTGGAAACATAGAAAATTATCAGGAAATGAAGTGATACAAGGATTGTAGCCATCGGGAAAAGTTGAAAAAGGCCCATTTTTCTGAAGAGAGAGGTTTTGGCTTGATTAAGAGTCACTTGATTCAGAGATATGTCTTCTTCTTTCAAGTTTAACACCAGTATCTGTGTTATTATAGTTATGGGATAACAGAACAATTGACTCACAAAGAAGATAGTGTGTATAGTCAAGTAGGAACTGTGATTGGAAAAGAAGCTCTACTGTAAACTTAAGAAAAATGCAATCCTGGTCATCCATGTTTTTTTTAAGTATGATGAAAAAATGTTTCTTAGTGCATACACAAGGGAATCTTGTAAGTCCGCTTCCTTCTCTATTTCTATCAGCTAGTATGAATTCTAATATTGCGTTAATTGGACAATTAATGTTTGGTAGAAATCTCATCTATCAATCAGCAACAAACTTTGACCCAGCAGCTAGGAGCAATCATGTTAGCCGCCACTATTGACTCTAAGCAACATCTAGCCTACCGTATACTAGACACGAAACCTGTCTAATCTATTTAACCAAATGTCATTTTAGTAATATACCCTTTAAACCCTAGGCATATAAACTTATTTTATTTCCTAGTTGCATTCTCCCACGTCCCATAGCTGCCTCTCACTCTCAAACCTCAATCTCACCTCACCTCCCTATTTGTTTGTTTTTTTATAGTCCGGATCAACCGGATTAATATAAAAAATTGTATTTTTTTTTTTCTCTTTCATAAAATTTGATAAATGAGTCGATACAATTGAACCCTTTAATAAATGGATCATTTTAAGGTTGAGGAATTGTAATCTGTTTAGTAAACGTGTCATGTTCGTCCTATATAATTGAATACTCATAAGTCAACATACCA
The DNA here is from genome assembly GCA_019022515.1 of Quercus aquifolioides. Lineage (NCBI taxonomy): Eukaryota > Viridiplantae > Streptophyta > Magnoliopsida > Fagales > Fagaceae > Quercus > Quercus aquifolioides. The sequence goes on from CM032326.1 coordinate 34,470,266, forward strand.
CAAACCCAACATGTAAACACGAATTGTCACCCCTACTATATACTTTGCTATTTACATGCTTTTTGAAAATGGCCGGACTTATTTATATCCTGTATTGTTGTCATTCTCAAAACAATGAAGTATTTCTCATTTTTATCATAATCAGTGCTCTATTTTTCATCTTAGTTGATGTTGTCTGCACTCCTGATTTCTTGCAATAGAGTAGAAATTTTAGTATTGTATTTGCAAATTTCTCATTTCCAATAGGTTTATCAGTTTTGTTATGAGTTATGAACTTAGCACATGTGTGCATATGCATTACACGTGTGAAAATAAACACAAACTGAGAGAGAGAGAGAGACCATTCTTCTAAGTCTCAAGGATGCTTGAATACCTAAGAGCAATGATCCTTCAAGGTATGCCATTGTAATGAATAAGTTCAGAGAATATGCATGTTTAGAGGTTGGGTTCCTATTAAATAAAGCTTTTTTCTTATAAATAAATAAAAAGAAAGAAAAAATTTTAAGATACTATTCATCAACTCATTTCTATGCCCTTATTAGTGTATCACGCAAATCAAATTTAGACTTTAGTATCTTCTCAAAAAAAAAAAAACATTTACACTTTAGTACATGTTAGTATCCTTTAATAACTTTATATTTTATATCTCAAAAAAAAAAAATATCCTTTATTAACTAAAATTAAGAAACATTAATTGCTGTTGATTTTAGTCCAATCAAAGAATTCTCTTAAGTATATTTTAATTCCTATTTATATCTTATTTATGGTCCACGATAAAATAAAATTAAGTAGAGAAAAAATGTAGTCACTACAGGCTTTCTATTGCGGATGTAAGCCATTTCGCCATACCACGTAAGGGCTTGTTTTGCTCTCCTTCTAAATTTATAACTTTTTATAATTTTTATTTTATTTTAACATGGTACCAAACTAACTTTTCTGTGTTCTTCACTAGATTTCAAGCATTTCACCGCCAACCATCACTCGATTTAGGTGTTAACTACATTTGATCATCATTGTCTAGACATTCTTTTTCTTAGAATAGAGAATTTTTCTACACTATTTTTTTCACATAAATTTCAATTTTGTGCTCTATTTTCCTACTTGAGGCTCCAAAGTCTCACAACTTGGCCCGTCACTCATTCTTTTTGCACTTAAACTATGTGAAATTGGTCAACTCAGTCACATGCTTTGTCACAATGTCATCTTCTGTCAATCCCAATATTCCTTAAGCCACCAATGTAGTCATCCTCCGGCCATAGCAACCACTCTTTGGTCACTAGTGCAGTCGTTCTTAGGATCTTACAGTTCTCTTCTAGCATTCATCCATCGCTGTTTGTTGCCATCGCCAACATTTTGCATAATTTATTATACATGGTGCCTGGCCCATTCTACATTCAATATGGTCAATCATGGTCATTTTCAAGGCATCTTCGCAAGCTTACATTTCAAACTCAAGTCATCATTATGCTTCTACCTTGAGTTTGAGGGGGATGTAGTGTGTCATGCATATCACATTTAGCACATGTTAATATCTTTGATTGACTAAAAATCAAGAAACATTAATTGTCCTTGATTTTAATCCAATCAAGAGATTCTCCCAAGGCCACTTTAGCTCCTATATATACCTTTCTTAGGGTTCACTGTAAAACACAATTTAGAATAGTAATAATAGCCACCAAGGATTTTTTAATGTGAATATATGTTGATGGAAATTTAGACCCCTTAAACACACAGATTGCGTAGCCTAGATTAATTAGCCAAGTTGTTACTTAGTCAAATTATGCAATACTAGGTTAAAACAATCAAATAATCATATCAAGATATAAAGCAGCGGAAAATAAATGAACACAAGATATGATCACCCAGGAAACCACACGGTAAAAACCTGGGGAGGATTTGACCCACCGATCCTCAAGGCATAACAGAATTCACTATGAAAGAATTGAAGTTCTTACAAAAGAACTACAAGCTCCCCGCTCGACTTCCTAATGCTACCCACCAGTAGAACTTCCTGACACGACCACGCGCAGGCTCCGAATCCACGGACTACTTCTTTCTTGAATTCCTCAACCAGCTACAAGCTCCCCGCTTGCTTTTCTTTTAAGTTCCAATGGTTGCAACGGTAATGATCTTCAAGATGTTGAAATCATCTCTACCTTGAAAACCCTAAGTTTTGTGTAAAGGAAAGCTCCTCAAAGATCTCACAAGAGATTCACACAAAACAGCAATGTATGAGCAACAAAGCAATATGGACAACCTTCAAAAACGTGGCTAGGGTTTAGTTTATATACCTAGGGTAAAAACATAAAACCCTAAACGTTTAATGAGGTAGGGCTGAGTTGGAAATTCTGCAGAATAATCAACCTGTGCGATTTTCGATTGATCGAGTCTATTCTTCGATCGATCGAGCCAGGCCAAAAGTCCCAAGTACTTCTGTAGCCACTCGATTCCAACTTTACAATAATAAACCAACTTTGAGCAAGCCTAAACAAGACTAAATACAATGTTTTGATCATGGTTTGCCAACATTACAAATTAGAGTTCTAAATACATAAAATCCTAAGACCTTAGAACCTAACATATGTCATCAAGCCAAATCACATAAAACCTTGCTTCCACTCTCTCCTTCTCTCTATAAAACTTTTTTTTTCCTTTTTATTTTAACTACCCTTACACAACTGCAACTCATTATAACCATACAGACATTTTTTTTGTGGAAGCAAATAATAATATTCATCAAGGTGGCCGATACAGTACCAGTACATATACCAGTATCGAAATGCCAATGTTTCTTACCGGTTTAAATACCGGCCAATTTCAAGCATTACCGGCCGATACCAAAAAAAAAAAAAAAGCTTTTTTTTTTTTAGTTTTGTAATTTTTGAAGGGCAAAATGTTAACTTATTTGCATTAACTGATTAGTATTATTTATTTTCTTAGCATGCAATGAACAATTAAGCTTTCTATTTTTTATATTGTGTTTTTTTCTTTTTCTTTTAATTGATGCTAAAGTCTAAAACCATGAATAATTTGTTCTGAATTGAGATAATGTTTTATGGTAAATTTTTATATTTATTATAATATATATATTTATAAATATAAAGAATAACGGTAAACCCGAAACGGTATACCGATATTGACCAGTACCGAAATATATCGTTCCACTAGTCAAATCTATACAGTCTCCGGTATGAGATTGACTCCCTTAATTTTCATACATAGTGATTATTGGTAGTAGGTTGTCAGTATTCTAAAAGTTTTGGATGAGCCACCCAATTTAACAAAATAAAATAAATGAAGAAGATTGAACTAGTTTCTGCAATTTGATGAGCCATCCAATCTAGTTTCTGCAATACACAACATAATATTGATCTATAAACTATAAAGCTTGTAACAACGAAATTAATCTTATTGTTGTACTAAGCTTCAGTAGACTACTACCTACCTAACATCAGTTTCAATATTAAGAGAAAGAAACAGTATAAATCATGTTCTTCGCAGGTTCCTTTTTTTTTCCGCCTCTTCTCTACACAACCCAAGCAACAATCTCTAAGCTTTTTGTCTGTCACTGATTAATTTGATCAATACGTGTAATGGCACAACAAATTTTACAATATTTTTCACACATGTTAAGATGACTGATTATGATTGATCTATAATAAAACTGATGTCAACGGTGGTTCCAATGAAAGTGATGTTGCACCAATCACAATCTACATACTCAACAAGTTGTAAAAAAAATAAAAATAAAAATTGTGAATTTGTTGTGTGTATAGTATTGATGTAATTTGAGCCCAAGCATTGATCCATGATCTAACCTACCCATAGTATGAAATGCAAGTAATTCAACTACCACTTTTGAGGATTGAATCAATGGTAGGAAGGAAGGCGTATAACCCTTGCCAAATGCTGAAAGAATTGGCAATAAGATCTCAGATGCTTCAACACTTGTAAAGTTACCAAAACAAGCATTGCCATTGTGGTAATTCCGGCATATCAGCATTGCTATCCATAAAACTGCATCTTTTGTCTCATGCTAGGCCTAGCTGCTGGCATTTTTCAAGTCCAATTCCCTTTCCTCCACCACATAGTTGCCTTCCAATCTAGGATCACTAGCATCATGTATAGCTTCTTTTCTGTGCACCTCTCTCTCCCATTCAATACATGTTTTATCAACCAAAAAAAATATATATATATATATATATTTGTTTCTCAAAAAAAAAAAAAAAAAAAGTTAATTACTATTTTTCTTTTTTATGTTCTCCTTTCATATGGTTTGTTTTGTTTATTCTTTCTTACAACTCTACTTTGGGTTGATTAGTTTTAATGTTTTTGATAGTTCTTCTTTAGGTTGATGCATTTTGCTGTTATGTTTCTTAATTCCTCATCACAAATCCTCTCTCTCCCTCTTATAACTTTAGTTTGATTTTAGTTTGGGTTAATATTTACTTATTTTGGATTTGGGGATTTGAGATCGAAATAATAAATTTGAAGCTTAGAAAATTCAGTTGTGTGGAAGAAAATCTAGGAAAACATAACCAAGTATGACTCAAGTTAGAAATATATGACATATGTATGTATGTATGTATGTGTGTGTGTATAGAAAAACCAAAAACACCCAAAATATGCAAATAAAGAGTAACTAAGATAAAAATTGTTGAATAAGAGATCTGGGGTTCAATCCCTACCTATACTAAAAACCGATTAATATCTTAGTCTGATGATAAAAAATACAATCATCATAAGCGGATACCATAAGTTAAAACTCTATTAAAAAAATTAAAGATTTTAAGATTTTTTTTAAAAAAATTTAAAAAGATAAAAGTAGTTAATAGAAAGAAACATTTATAAAGAAATACCTAAAGAACATGTTGCATTTGGAGAGAGAAAGAGAGAGAATGATAAACAGGGGGAACTCATAAGAGAAAAATGTTAGGTGCTGCAATACCTCTTTGACTAAATGAGTTTACTTTTTCAAAATAGCAAATCTTAATATATTATGGTCAACAAATTTTCATAGAACAAATTATATCTTATATCTCATTACCAAAAAAAAAAAAAAAAACACATATTCCCATGCAAGATGGGTCTGTTACTAAATAATTTAAAACTAAACATTTGATTGATTTATGGATGATGCCTTCTTAAATGCTGCATAAATATGGTTCTGTAAATATACACTACGTAAATATTGATCTATAAAGCTTGCAACAACAAAATTGATCTTATTGTGGCACTACCTAGAGCTTAAGTTAGACTACTAAAATTTATCCCAAAAAAAAAAAAGGAAAGAGAGAAAGAAGACTACCATAACAGTTTCTACACTAAGCGAAAGCAACTATATACGTCACATTCTTCAAAAGTTTCTATTTTCTATTCTCACCACACCCAAGCAATCGGTGTTTTGTATTTGCCACTTCCTGATTTGGTCCCAAGCATTGATCCACGATCTATTCAACCCATAGCACAATATACTACTAATTCAACGACCACTTCTGAGGATTGAATCAATGCTAGAACAGGAAGGAGCAGAAGCTATGCTAAAAGATGAGGGAAATGACAACAAGAAATCAGACACATCATTACTTGTAGATGTACCAAAACAAGCTTTGTCATTTGGTAGCTCTGGCAGCTTAGCATTGCCATCCAAAAACTGCACCACTTGCCTCATGCTAGGCCTAGCTTCTGGCACTAAGTGTGAGCAAAACAGGCCTAGTTTCAAAACCAATTCCATTTCCTCTACCACATAATTACCTTCCAATCTAGGATCACTAGCATCAAGGATGGCTCCTTTTCCCCAGCACAGAAAGACGTAATCAACCAAAACAACCTCTTCAGGCAGTCCTTGTAGCTCTATAGGCCTCCTTCCACAAGCCACCTCAAGCATGAAAGCCCCAAAAGAAAACACATCAGTGCAAGTGGTTGCCCTTCCTGCTCTAGTAAGCTCTGGAGCCAAATAACCCACTGTCCCAACCACATGGGTGGTTTTAGGATTGGTACCGTGGTCGTATAATCTAGCAAGGCCAAAATCTCCTAGCCTTCCATTCAATTCAGCATCTAATAGAACATTACTTGCAGTTTCTATATTATGCCAAACAAACTGTATACATCATATTCTTCAAAATTTACTCTTTTCACTTCTCTCCACCCCCAAGCAATCAGTAGGCTTTCTATTTGCCACCAACTGATTTGGCCCCAACCATTAATCCATGGTCTATATGACCCATAGCATGAAACAGACTAATTCAGCGACCATTTATGAGGATTGAATCGGTGCTAGACAAGGAAGCAGCAGAACCCTTGCCAGATGATGAAGGAAACGACAATAAGAAATCATGCTCTACATTACCTTTAAATGTACCAAAAAAAGTACTTCCATCTGGTAATTCTGGTAGATTGGCATTGCCATCCAAAAACTGCATCACTTGCCTCAAGCTAGGCCTAGCTGCTGGCACTGAGTGTGAGCAAAGCAGGCCTAATTTCAAAACCAATTCCATTTTCGCCACCACATAATTACCTTCCAATCTAGGATCACTAGCATCAAGGATAGCTCCTCTTCTCCCGAACTCAAACACCCAGTCAACCAAAATTATGTCTTCAGTCAGTCCTTGTAGCCCTACAGGCCGCCTTCCACATGCCACCTCAAGCATGAAAGCCCCAAAAGAAAACACATCAGTGCAAGTGGTTGCCTTTCTTGTTCTAATAATCTCTGGAGCCAAATAACCTACAGTTCCAACCACATGGGTGGTTTGGGGATTCGTACCGTGGTCATATAATCTGGCAAGGCCAAAATCACAAAACCTTCCATTCAATTCAGCATCTAATAGAACATTGCTTGCTTTTACATCTCTATGTAGAACAACCTGTTCCCATTCTTCATGGAGGTAAAGAAGGCCAGATGCTACACCTTTGATGATTCGAAATCGTTGAAACCAACTAAGGTTTGGTTTTTCATTGCTATATAAGAACTTGTCAAGGCTTCCGTTGGACATATAATCATAGACCAAGAGGAGTTCTCCTCTTCGCCTGCAATATCCCAGGAGCTGGACCAAGTTCCTGTGCCTCAGTCTTCCCATGCTAATAATCTCAGCCACAAATTCTTTCATCCCTTGTTTGGAATCATGGGAGACTTTCTTGACTGCAATTTGTGTATTGGAAGAAGGAAGTGTTCCTCTATAAACCTTTCCAAAACCTCCTGCTCCAAGAAGCTCTTTGTCTGAGAAACCTTTGGTTGCCTTGTAGAGATTCTTATAGGTGAACCTCTGAGGACCGTACTCCTTTTCCCAGTCTTCACGTATTTCTTCAAATTTCTTCCTTCTTATAATGTAAGCAGCTCCAGTGATTGTTATCAACACAAGCGTCACTGCTATGACAAAAACCATGATCATTAGTCTGGGTATCTCGTTTGTTTTCCTTTGTCGAGGAAGTGAAGGAAGCTTTGAAACATCAAGGCTTTGTGCTTGTCCACTTTTATTAAAGCTCCATCCAAGAATATAGTGGTCACTTGGTGCAAGGGTACCAGTAGTTGCAGAGAAACTGACATACATAGATTCCATGAGATATTGAGACAGATCAATGGGTTTTGACATGAGAGGCCAGTTTGGTTTTGGGATTCTGGTTGGGGCTAGTGTTACATTTAGTAACTTTTCTGCTTCATCATAGTCTATCCAAAGATGCATTGGATTCCCACTTGTGAGCTCCAAGCTTATATTCTTCCCTTCTTCATTGGAAAAATACATTGCAGGAGCTAATTCAGTTGAGTTCAGACTATTCACATCAATTCCCACATGGTTTCTATCAAGGGCAAAACTTAGGTACAGTACCTTATGTACAGTACCTTAGGTTCCCTACTTAAAATTTTGACACTTGTCCAACTTAACAAACTAAATAGACAGCGTTAAAACTAAAAATATCTTTCTTTCTTTTTTTAATTTCCTTCTTCCTTCTTCCTTCTTTTTTTCCCCGTACCTGCAACTGCTTCTCTTCCAAACCCATAACCTTTCTCTTCCATCTCTTCCAAATCCAAAACCCATCTTTCCTTCTTCCTTCTTTTTCCTGTACCTGCAAATGGCTTCTCTTCCAAACCCAAAACCTTTCTCTTCCAAACCACTCATGACCCTTCACTTTCAAACCCAAAACCCAAAATAGAAAAAAAAAAAAAAAAAAAAAAAAAAAAAAAAAAAAAAAAGTTCTAAACTTTGACAGCTAAGAATTTTGAAACTCAACACACCTCCTGATGTTACATCCGAAAACCCAGTTTCAAATCCAACTCATTAAGTAAAAAAATCTAAACTTTGACAGAGATAGATATGTGGGGCCCAGAGGTTAACAAGAAGGGAAAAGTTTAACCTGTACTTTTGCTGATGTTGAGTTTGAACTTCAGCTTGATATTTGGTCTTACAGGTATCAAAAGGGTATAAGATGGTGGTGCTAACAAGAGCTCCAATGGCCCCTGAAGTGGCCTCTGACAAAGATTCGAGGTCAATGCCCATTTTTAAAGGCTTTATTCAAAGAATATCTCATACCTCTCTCTCTCGGTGTGTGTATGACTGTGTATTTGTTTCTTTCTTTTCTGATCTATGATTCTTTCTTTTTCTCTATCTCTCTCTCTCGGTGTGTGAGTGTACGTGTATCTGTTTTAGTTTTATTGATGTTAAGTGTGGAAGTTTTGGGTATAGCTGAAATGGGTCCCTTTTTTGGTTTGAAACCCAGTAAATCTGGCTTTTATTTTTTTATTTTTCCTGTTTGGTTACTGAGAAAATGAGGGAAAAGGGTCCTTTTTTGGTTTGAAACCCAGTAGAAAATAAGGCAACGCTGTGGGTTCTTGCAGAACAGGAATAAAAAAGGAAGAAGGAAAAAAGAAAAAAAAAAAAAAAATTTTAGTTTTAACGCCGTTAGTTTAGGATGTTAAATTGGACAGGTGTCAAAATTTTAAGTAGGGAACCTAAAGTACTGTACCTAATAAACTGTACGTAAGTTTTGCCCTTCTATCAATATCTCCGAATTCTGGGTTCAGAACAGTATCAAGCTTAATAGCCAAAATGCGGTTCACAGGAAGGCCATCATTTGAAGAATTGAAGACTCCCAGATACTGATTTTCTCCAGCTTGGATAAAGTTGCACGATGGACTGATGGTGAACGTCATGCCGTGACCACCACCACTGCTTGGCACTTGTGGAACAATGGCAAATACAAAGTTTGTAGAAAATGAAGGAGATAAAGTTGAACCTGAGGAAGTTGTGTTGAATTTTAAAGGAAATTGGTAGAAAACATGACCAACTTGGGGGGATGAAATGTTCTTGATATTGGTTAGCTGCAGCAGACCATTGCTGAGAAGTTGAGCAGTGCCATCAAGATGCAGTTTGGCTGGATGGAATCCATTGTAGATGAATTGGTTTTCATTTTGAGCAAAGGCCAGGGGAATATTGGAAACAGAAAATTATCAGGAAATGAAGTGATACAACGATTGTAGCCATTGGGAAAAGTTGAAAAGGGCCCATTTTTCTGAAGAGAGGGGTTTTGGCTTGATTAAGAGTCACTTGACTCAGAGATATATGTCTTCTTCTTTGCCGAAGTTTAACACCAGTATCTGTGTTATTATAGTTATGGGATAACAGAACAATTGACTCACAAAGAAGATAGTGTGTCTAGTCAAGTGGGAACTGTGATTGGAAATGAAGCTTTAGTGTAAACTTAAGAAAAATGCAATCCTGGTCATCCATGTTTTTTTTTAAGTATGATGAAAAAATGTTTCTTGGTGCATACACAAGGGAATCTTGTAAGTCTGCTTCCTTCTCTATTTCTATCAGCTAGTATGAATTCTATATATTGCGTTAATTGGACAATTAATGTTTGGTAGAAATCTCATCTATCAATCAGCAACAAACTTTGACCCAGCACTTTCTCAAAAAAAAAAAAAAAAAAACTTTGACCCAGCAGCTTGGAGCAATCATGTTAGCTGCCACTATTGACTCTAAGCGACATCTAGCCTAAACCTGTCTAATCCATTTAACCAAATGTGATTTTAGTAATATATCCTTCAAAACCCTAAGTATATAAACTTATTTTCTTTCCTAGTTGCATCCTCCCACATCCCATAGCTACCTCTCACTCTCAAACCTCAATATCCCCTCATCTCCCTATTTGTTTTTTTTTTTTTAGTAGTCCAGATCAACTGGATTAATACAAAAAATTGTATTTCTTTTTTCTATTTCATAAAATTTGATAAATGAGTTGATACAACTGACCCCATTTAATAAACGGATCATTTTAAGTTGAAGAATTGTAATCTGCTTAGTAAATGTATCATGTTCATCACATATAATTGAATACTCATAAGTCAATATACCACAAACTCAACATGTGAACACGAATTGCCACCCCTACTATATACTTTGCTATTTACATGCTTTTTGAAAATGGCCGGACTTATTTATATCTTATATTGCTGCCATTCTCAAAACAGTGAAATATTTCTCATTTTTATCATAATTAGTGCTCTATTTTTCATCTTAGTTGCTGTTGTCTGCACTCTTGATTTCTTGCAGTAAAGTAGAAATTTTAGTACTGTATCTGCAAATTTCTCATTTCCAATTGGTTTATCAGTTTTATTATGACTTGTGAACTTAACACATGCGTGCATATGCATTACACGTGTGAAAATAAACACAAACTCAGAGAGAGAGAGAGAGAGAGAGACCATTCTTCTAAGTCTCAAGGATGCTTGAATACCTAAGAGCAATGATCCTTCAAGGTGTGCCATTGTAATGAATACGTTCAGAGAATATGCAAGTTTAGAGGTTGGGTTCCTTCTAAATAAAGCTTTTTCCTTAAAAATAAATAAATAAAAAGAAAGAAAAATTTTTTAAGATACTATTCATAAACTCCTTTCTATGCCCTTATTAGTGTATCACGCAAATCAAATTTAGTATCATGCAAATCACATTTAGACTTTAGTATCTTCTCCCAAAAAAAAAAACATTTAGACTTTAGTACATGTTAGTATCCTTTATTGACTTTATCTTTTATATCTCAAAAAAAATATATCCTTTATTAACTAAAATTAAGAAACATTGTTTCTCAAAAAAAAAAAAAAAAATTAAGAAACATTAATTGTTGTTGATTTTAGTCCAATCAAAGAATTCTCTCAAGTATATTTTAGTTCCTATTTATATCCTATTTATGGTCCACGATACAATAAAATTAAGTAGAGAAAAAATGTAATCACTACGGGCTTTCTATTGCGGATGTAAGCCATTTGGCCACACCACGTAAAGCCTTGCTTTGCTCTCCTTCTAAATCTAAAACTTTTTATTATTTTTATTTTATTTTGACATGGTACCAAATTCACTTTTTTGTGTACTTCACTAGATTTCAAGCATTTCACCGCCAATCATCACTTGATTTAGGTGTTAACCACATTTGATCATCATTGTCTAGACATTCTTTTTCTTAGAATAGAGAATTTTTCTACACTATTTTTTCACATAAATTTCAATTTCGTGCTCTATTTTCCTACTTAAGGCTCTAAAGTCTCACAACTTGGCCCATCACTCATTCTTTTTGCACTCAAACTATGTGAAATTCGTCAACTCAGTCACATGCTTTGTCACAATGTCATCGTCTGCCAATATTCCTTAAGCCACCAATGTAGTCATCCTCCGGCCATAGCCACCACTCTTTGGTCACTAGTGCACTCGTTCTTAGGCTGTTGCAGTTCTCTTCTAGCATTCATCCATCGTCGTTTGTTGCCATCACCAACATTTTGCATAATTTATTATACATTGTGCTTGGCCCATTCCACATTCAACATGGTCAATCATGGTCATTTTTAGGGCATCTTCACAAGCTTACATTTCAAACTCAAGTCATCATTATGCTTCTACCTTGAGTTTGAGGGGGATTTAGTGTGTCATGCATATCACATTTAGCACATGTTAATATCCTTGATTGGCTAAAAATCAAGAAACATTAAGTATGTGTTTGGATTCAAGTTTGCGTTTCTGCGTTTGCACGTTTTGCGTTTTCTCATCTTTTTTTTTTATAATATATATATATATATATATTTTAGTGCTTATGAACAATAAACGACACTATTCAATAACGTGATTACACTGTGCGGGAGACAAAGTTACTGTTCACACACTGTTCATGGGACCCACAGCCACTTTATTAAAAAAAAATTTAAAAATGAGTCTCACGGCACTATTCACACATTTAAAAATTATTTTGCTACAGTGTTTTCAGTTTTCCGTTTTCAGCAAAATAAGTTGTATCCAAACGGACCCTAATTGTCCTTGATTTTAATCCAATCAAGAGATTCTCCCAAGGCCACTTTAGCTCCTATATATACCTTTCTTAGGGTTCATTGTAAAACACAATTTAGAATAGTAATAATAGCCACCAAGGATTTTTTTAATGTGAATATATGTCATCAAGCCAAATCACATGAACCCTTGCTTCCACTCTCTCCTGTGCTCTATAAAACATTTTATTTTATTTTATTTTTTTATTTTAACAGCCCTTACATGACTGCAACTCATTATAACCATACAAACTTTTTTTTGTGGAAGCAAATAATAATATTCATCAAGGTACATATACCAGTATCAAAACGCCAACGTTTCGTACCAGTTTAAATACTGGTCGTATCGGCCAATTTCGAGCATTACCGGCCGGTACAAAAATAAATAAATAAAAAAAATAAAAAGCTTTTTTTTTTTTTAGTTTTGTAATTTTTGAATTTTTGAAGGGACAAAAGGTAACTTATTTGCATTAACTTATTAGTATTATTTATTTTCTTAGCATGCAATGAACAATTAAGCTTTCTATTTTTTATATTGTGTTTTTTTTTTTCTTTTAATTGATGCTAAAGTCTAAAACCATGAATAATTTGTTCTGAATTGAGATAATGTTTTATGATAAATTTTTATATTTTTTATAATATATATATATATATATATATATATATATTTTATAAATATAAAAAAATAACGGTATACCGATATTGACTGGTACCGAAATATGTCATTCCACTAGTCAAATGGTACAGCCTCCAGTAGGTTGTCAATATTCTAAAAGTTTTGGATGAGCCACCCAATTTAACAAAAAAAATAAACGAAGAAGATTGAACTAGTTTCTGCAATTTGATGAGCCATCCAATCTAGTTTCTGCAATACACAACATAAATATTGATCAATAAACTATAAAGCTTGTAACAACAAAATTAATCTTATTGTTGTACTAAGCTTCAGTAGACTACTACCTACCTAACATCAATTTCAATATTAAGAGAAAGAAACAGTATTAATCATATTCTTCCCAGGTTCCTTTTTTTTTTTTTTTTTCCTCTTCTCTACACAACCCAAGCAGCAATCTCTAAGCTTTTTGTCCGTCATTGGTTAATTTGATCAATACGTGTAATGGCAAAACAAATTTTAAAATATTTTTCACACATGTTAAGATGACTGATTATGATTGATCTATAATAAAAGTGATGTCAATGGTGGTTCCAATGAAAGTGATGTTGCACCAATCACAATCTACACACTCAACAAGTTGTAAAAAAAAAATTTGTGAATTTGTTGTGTGTATAGTATTGATGTAATTTGATCCCAAGCATTGATCCATGATCTAATCTACCCATAGTATGAAATGCAAGTAATTCAACTACCACTTTTGCGGATTGAATCAATGGTAGGAAGGAAGGCGTAGAACCCTTGCCAAATGCTGAAAGAATTGGCAATAAGATCTCAGATGCTTCAACACTTGTAAAGTTACCAAAACAAGCATTGCCATTGTGGTAATTCCGGCATATCAGCATTGCTATCCATAAAACTGCATCACTTGTTTCATGCTAGGCCTAGCTGCTGACATTTTTCAAGTCCAATTCCCTTTCCTCCACCACATAGTTGCCTTCCAATCTAGGATCACTAGCATCAAGTATAGCTCCTTTTCTGTGCACCTCTCTCTCCCATTCAATACATGTTTTATCAAAAAAAAAAAAAAAATTTGTTTCTCAAAAAAAAAAAAAAAAAAAGTTAATTACTATTTTTCTTTTTTATGTTCTCCTTTCATATGGTTTTTTTTTGTTTATTCTTTCTTACAACTCTACTTTGGGCTGATTAGTTTTAATGTTTTTGATAGTTCTTCTTTAGGTTGATGCATTTTGCTGTTATGTTTCTTAATTCCTCGTCACAAATCCTCTCTCTCCCTCTTATAACTTTAGTTTGATTTTAGTTTGGGTTAATATTTACTTATTTTGGATTTGGGGATTTGAGATCGAAATAATAAATTTGAAGCTTAGAAAATTCAGTTGTGTGGAAGAAAATCTAGGAAAACATAACCGAGTATGACTCAAGTTAGAAATATATGACATATGTAAATATATATATATATATATATATGTATGTATGTATGTATAGAAAAACCAAAAACACCCAAAATATGCAAATAAAGAGTAATTAAGATAAAAATAGTTGAATAAGAGATCTGGAGTTTAATCCCTACCTATACTAAAAACCGATTAGTATTTTAGTCTGATTATAAAGAATAAAATCATCATAAGTTGACACTATAGGTTAAAACTTTATTAAAAAAATTAAAGATTTTAAGATTTAAAAAAAAATTAAAAAAATAAAAGTAGTTAATAGAAAGAAACATTTATAAAGAAATACCTAAAGAACATGTTGCATTTGGAGAGAGAAAGAGAGAGAATGATAAACAGGGGAACTCATAAGAGAAAAATGTTAGGTGCTGTAATACCTCTTTGACTAGATGAGTTTACTTTTTCAAAATGGCAAATCTTAATATATTATGGTCAACAAATTTTCATAGAACAAATTATATCTTATATCTCATTACCAAAAAAAAAAAAAAACACATATTCCCACGCAAGATGGGTCCGTTACTAAATAATTTAAAACTAAACATTTGATTGATTTATGGATGATGCCTTCTTAAATACTGCATAATTATGGTTTTGTAAATATACACTACGCAAATATTGATCTATAAAGCTTGCAACAACAAAATTGATCTTATTGTGGCACTACTTAGAGCTTAAGTTAGACTACTAAAATTTATCAAAAAAAAAAAAAAAGAGAGAGAAAGAAGACTACCATAACAGTTTCTACACTAAGCGAAAGCAACTATATACATCACATTCTTCAAAAGTTTCTATTTTCTATTCTCACCACACCCAAGCAATCGGAGTTTTATATTTGCCACTTGCTAATTTGGTCCCAAGCATTGATCCATGATCTATTCAACCCATAGCACAATATACTACTAATTCAACGACCACTTCTGAGGATTGAATCAATGCTAGAACAGGAAGGAGCAGAAGCTATGCTAAAAGATGAGGGAAATGACAACAAGAAATTAGAAACTTCATTACTTGTAGATGTACCAAAACAAGCTTTGTCATTTGGTAGTTCTGGCAGCTTAGCATTGCCATCCAAAAACTGCACCACTTGCCTCATGCTAGGCCTAGCTTCTGGCAATAAGTGTGAGCAAAACAAGCCTAGTTTCAAAACCAATTCCATTTCCTCCACCACATAATTACCTTCCAATCTAGGATCACTAGCATCAAGGATGGCTCCTTTTCCCCAGCACAGAAAGACGTAATCAACCAAAACAACCTCTTCAGGCAATCCTTGTGGCTCTATAGGCCTCCTTCCACAAGCCACCTCAAGCATGAAAGCCCCAAAGGAAAACACATCAGTGCAACTGGTTGCCCTTCCTGTTCTAGTAAGCTCTGGAGCCAAATAACCCACTGTCCCAACCACATGGGTGGTTTGAGGATTGGTACCGTGGTCGTGTAATCTAGCAAGGCCAAAATCTCCTAGCCTTCCATTTAATTCAGCATCTAATAGAACATTACTTGCTTTTACGTCTCTGTGTAGAACAACCTGTTCCCACTCTTCATGGAGGTAGAGAAGGCCAGAAGCTACTCCTCTCAGGATTCGAATCCGTTGAATCCAGTTAAGGTTCGGCTTTTCATTGCAATATAAGAACTTTTCAAGGCTTCCGTTGGGCATATAATCATAGACCAAGAGGAGTTCTCCTCTTCGCCGGCAATATCCCAGGAGCTGGACCAAGTTTCTGTGCCTCAGCCTTCCCATGCTAATAATCTCAGCCACAAATTCTTTCATCCCTTGTTTGGAATCATGGGAGACTTTCTTGACTGCAATTTGTGTATTGGAAGAAGGAAGTGTTCCTCTATAAACCTTTCCAAAACCTCCTGCTCCAAGAAGCTCTTTGTCTGAGAAACCTTTGGTTGCCTTGTAGAGATTCTTATAGGTGAACCTCTGAGGACCGTACTCCTTTTCCCAGTCTTCACGTATTTCTTCAAATTTCTTCCTTCTTATAATGTAAGCAGCTCCAGTGATTGTTATCAGCACAAGCGTCACTGCTATGAGAAAAACCATGATCATTAGTCTTGATATCTCTTTCGCTTTCCTTTGTCGGGGAAGTGAAGGAAGCTTCGAAACATCAAGGCTTTGTGCTTGTCCACTTTTATTAAAGCTCCATCCTAGAACGTAGTGCTTACTTGGAACAAGAGTACCAGTTGCTGCAGAGAAACCAACATACATAGATTCCAAGAGATATTGAGACAGATCAATGGACTTTGACATGAGAGGCTGGTTTGGTTTTGGGATTCCGTTCGAGGCTAGTGTTACACTCAGTAACTTTTCTGCCTCATCATAGTCTATCCAAAGATGCATTGGATTCCCACTTGTGAACTCCAAGCTTATATTCTTCCCTTCTTTATTGGAAAAATACATTGCAGAAGCTGAATCAGTTGAGTTCAGGCTATTCACATCGATTCCCACATGATTTTTATCAATATCTCCAAATTCCGGATTCAGAACAGTGTCAAGCTCGATGGCCAAAATGTGGTTTGAAGTAAGGCCTTCATTTGAAGAATTGAAGAGTCCTAGATACTGATTTCCTACAACGTTGGTGAAGTTACTTGATGGACTGATGGTGAAGGCCATGCCGTAACCTCCAACATTTGGCATTTGTGGAACAATGGCAAATACAAAGTTTGTAGAAAATGAGAGAGATGGACTTAAACCTGAGGAAGTTGTGTTGAATTTTAAAGGAAATTGGAAGAAAGCGTGACCAACTTGCGGGTATGAAATGTTTACGGTATTGGTTAGCAGCAGTAGGCCATTGCTGGTAATTTTAGCAGATCCATCAAGATGCAGCTTGGCTTGAAGGAAGCCATTGTAGATGAATTGGTTTTCATTTTGAGCAACGGCCATGTGAATATTGGAAACATACAGAATTACAAGAATCGTACCCATTGGTAAAAGTGGGAAAAGCCTCATTTTTGTGTAGAGAGTGCTTTTTGCTTGTTTGAAACTCTAGGATTTTTATAGAAATGAGCCTTCTGCTTTGCCCAGGTTTTATAGAAAAGTTACTGTGTTGCCATAGTCATAGGCTAACCAAACAATTGACTCACAAAGAAAATAAGAGTGTCTAGTCAATTTGATGCCACAAAATGCAATCCTGATAGTCAATATCGTTTGTAAAGCAAGTTGAAAAAATGACTCGCTCCGTACATCTGGACCTTGTACTCCACACCCTCTTTACTTCAATCTACTCGTTTAAAGTGATCTATTTATTGTGACAGTGAGATTTGATAATATTGGTAGAACTCTCATTTAATCTACAACAAACTCGGACCCAGTGAGATTTGATAATATTGGTAGAACTCTCATTTAATCTACAACAAACTCGGACCCAGCTGCTAGGGCCGCTGGGCCTTGGAGCATTAATGGTTAACTGCTACAAAAGCTGTTTGCAGTCAATCCCTCTTACACATGGCCGGCTCAATTTGCAATAAGCCATTAATTTTAAGTAAGGTTTCTTTATTATTTAAACTAGTACGTAACTTAGGTTTACACATGAAAATAATAAATTAAAATGATGCTATTGATGTTAGCTTTAGAGGTATTAAAATGGTTTTTTTTTTTTTTTTTTACAATTTTTATAATATTAGTTACGCCAAATTTTTTATTACATTGCTATTATATATATAATTTTGAAAATTATTATTGGATACTACATATACAATATCAATTCACAATTATTGTATTTGAAATTCTACCAAATATAACACAAAATATTAAGAATAGATTGATCCAATAGTATCTCTTAAATTGAATGAGAATGGGTGCATGAGATCATTCAGCTTAATACAATTTTTTAGGTTCAAGATATTTGCATTCAAAATATCTGAATAAAAACAATATAAAAAATATGATTTTTAGTTTAAAGAAAAAATAACACTAAAAATATAAATAATTTAATTTTTATAAAAAGCTAACAAAAGAAAAATTCAATTTTGATTCTAATTGAATTTTGTCGGTGCTTTGGTTATATATATATATATATATATATATATATATATATATATATATATTACTTAATTAGTAATAGACCGTACGTAGTCATAATATATTACATAAATAACTTATAAAATTGATTTTTTTTTATTACACAAAAAAAAAGGCTCAGAAATATAAAATCATTCAAACTCTCTTTTCTTCTAATTTTATATATAGGGTTAGATATATAATTATGTTTTTTTTTTTCGTGGTTTATTTATGTTGGACTCCTCATTTTCTACACTGAATTAACTCACTTGGTACAAAAATTAAAAAACTTAGATTAAATGGGACATGTGGTGCAAAATTAAATTCTAATTGAAATCCAATTTCTACATTGAATTAACTCACTTGACACGAAAATTTAAAAGCTTAAATTAGATGGGACACGTAGCTTAAAATTAGACTCTAATTGAATTCTAATTTGAAATCTAATTCGATTTTCTTTTAGCTTTAGCTATTAATATATATATATATATATATATAATTTAGAATCTTATTGGATCTAAACTCTTCGGTTTTTGCACCTAATAATTCACTTGTCACAAAAATTAAAATATTAAATAGGACACATGATGCAAAATTAAACTCCAATTAAAATTCAATTTAGAGTATAATTTAATTTAGACTCTTTGATTTTTTCACCTTATAATTCACTTGACATACAAACACGTGATGCAAAATTAGACTCTAATTTAGAATTTATTTAAATTTTCTCTCAACTTTAGCTATTTATATATATATATATATATATATATTTCATGGAGTAATTTTTTATTTAAAACCCAATCTTCTTACATTTTTTAGGTGTAAAATTAATATTTAACTCTTTTGTATTTAAATTTGCTAACATCTCATTTTCAATTAATAATATGACTAATTCACTTGATATTTTTGTGATAAATTTGATTTTACGTAGGATTTTAACAATTTTAATTTGTAAAATAATTTTCTAAAGAAATAATTATAACAAATATTTTCAATAAATTCTATAACATGTATTTGGAATATAAATACACATAGTCCTTTCCAATCATCAATAATTATTATATTATTACATGTTTGACCATCGAAATCTCCTAGTTTTTTTTAGTGGACCTCCGTAGAAAAAGACCCAAATCAGTTCATGTTGCATAACACATAATACAAAAACAAGATTTGCATGAACAAATAATTTTACAAAAACAAGATTTTCATGCTTAGCTATGCCCCTAAAACATATCAACATGAATATTATAAAAAGAAAAGTAACTACTTAAGAGATGTAACTCACCTTGTAAGAGATAAAGAACAGATAGATATTTGCAAGTGTTGTTCCTTATAGTTGTTTGTAAAATGTATGGCACGCATGAATTGAAAATGGTTGGTAGAATTATGAGGGAAATAAGAGTGGAGAAGAAGGTTGATAAAATTTTTAGGGGAAAAAGAGTATAAAATAAGAACCGTGGAAACTTTAGTAACATTAGTGCTGTTTAAATAGGATGCAAGTTTCATATAAGTTAAATTCTTAGATTTTAAACTGCATAATTAGATACGCCAATTGACCAAATACAATACAACATAGACCAAGATGGGACACTCTGATACAAATAAATTACTATAAACATATATTCACTGCAAAGAATCTCTACAAAGAATCTCAGTTTCTTTGTTTTGTTTATAGTGTCCACATCAATCATTTTTTTCTTCCATTTCGTATTGCAAGAATATATGTACAATAAGAATCAATGTAAGAACCTCTGCAGAAATCCCAGTTTCTTTGTTTTTTTTTGTTTACAGTGTACACATCAATCATTTTTTTCTTCCATTTCATATGGTAAGAATTTGTACTTTTTTTTTGAAAATAAGAATCAATGTACGTTGAATCTAGATTTATTATTTGTTTCATAGGGCAAATCATGCAAAGAATACTTTTATTATACGAAATGAAAGAACATCACATACACACAAACCAAACTATTTCGGTCAAAATCTACTAATACACTGAAATATGTGTACTTTGTAGAATAAGAATCTGGATTTTTTTTTTATTTTTTATCTAGGCAACTCTCTCTCTCTCTCTCTCTCTCTCTCTCTCTCTCTCTCCAATTTTCGGCAACTCCATTGCCACAAATCAATTGTCACGTTTTTTTTTTTCATTCCATTTCGACAACAACATTGCCACAAATCAGGTACAATTTTTCCCCCCCTATTTCGGCAATGCCATTGCCACAAATCAATTGCCACAATTTTTTTTCCCTCTATTTTGGCAATGCCATTGCCACAATTGGTTTCCCTTTGGGCACTCCACCTAGCACCAGCACTTCGAGCACTTCACACTCACTTGGGCAACAGCTTTGGGCAGCAGGAATTTTGGTAATGAGATTACCGAAATTCAAATTTTTTTCTCTCTTACTTTTTCTTTTTCTCTCTCATACTTTTGTTAGAATTTCGGCAACACTGTTTTCGAAATTCACTCTCTTTCCTCATTTTTTCAAATAATTTTGAACAGTACCCATATCGCAAATAAACTCGAGATTCTACAACTTTTAGCCAAAAGACTCAGGCTTTGCATCTTCAAGGGATTTTTTTCCCAGTTGGATCTAAATGCAAAAAAATGTATTTTTGCATAGTTATATTTCTTTTCCACTTACTGTAGTGTGCATATATTGCACATTTTTATATGAAATTGTTACTGCTTTCTAGGCAAAGATTTTTGTATGGCTTTGATTCAAGAAGGTACAAATTCAAAATATTGTTATCTTCCTCGAGCAGTTTGAAAGCCTCCTCAAGCACGTACAGTTATATTTTTACTTAATTTCATTCATTTTCAAATAAATCTACCTTCAAATAAAATAAATATATTTAATTTTTATTAACTAATCTCGCACATAATACAGGTTAGCGACTAGTGATCTTAATATACAAGGACTTATTTGTAATTAATGGAGCCCAAGGGTCTAAAGTTTTCACCTTAACATTAGATTTCACATTATGGAAATCCTGCTTATGTTTTCACCTTAACCATTAATTTACTTAATTATTTATTTATGGATGATGCCTTCTTAAAGGAGAGCAATCACAGGCTGTGGACTTTCAGTATTCTAAAATTTAAAGAGACGCCTAATCCGATGTCTGCAATACACTGCATAAATACTGATCTATACAGCTTACAACAATAGAACTAATCTTATCGTGGTACAAAGTAGAGGATAAGTAGACTAAAAACTAACTGCAGTTTCTATATTAAGCAAACGAGACTATATACAACATATGCTTCAAAAGTTTCTATTTTCACTTCTACAACCCCAAGCAATCAGTAAGTTTTCAATTTGCCACTGGTTGAATTGGTCCCAACTATCCCAAGCATTGATCCAAAGTCTATTCTAAAAATTGCATGATACACAACTAATTCAGCGACCGCTTATGAGGATTGAATCAGTGCTAGACAAGGAAGTAGCAGAACCCTTGCCAGATGTTGACGGAATTGACAATAAGAAATCAAACGCTTCATGACCTTTAAAGGTACCAAAACAACCACCTTCATTTGGTAATTCTGGCAGATTAGCATTGCCACCCAAAAACTGCGTCACTTGCCTCATACTAGGCCTAGCTGCTGGCATTGACTGTGAGCAAAGCAGGCCCAGTTTCAAAACCAACGTCATTTCCTCCACCACATAATTACCTTCTAATCGAGGATCACTTGCATCAAGGATAGATCCTTTTCTCCAGCACTCAAACACCCAGTCAACCAATATTACCTCTTCAGTAAGTCCTTGTTGCTCTACAGGCCTCCTTCCACAAGCCACCTCAAGCATGAAAGCCCCAAAAGCAAACACATCAGTGCAAGTGGTTGCCCTTCTTGTTCTAGTAAGCTCTAGAGCCAAATAACCCACAGTCCCAACCACATGGGTTGTTTGAGGATTGGTACCGTGGTCATATAATCTAGAAAGTCCAAAATCTCCTAGTCTTCCATTTAATTCAGCATCTAATAGAACATTGCTTGCTTTTATATCCCTGTGTAGAACAACCTGTTCCCAATCTTCATGGAGGTAAAGAAGGCCAGATGCTACTCCTCTGAGGATTCGAAATCATTGGAGCTAGTCAAGGTTTGGTTTTTCATTGCAATATAAGAACTTGTCAAGGCTTCCGTTTGGCATATAATCATAGACCAAAAGGAGTTCACCTAGTCGCCAGCAATATCCTAGGAGCTGCACCAAGTTCCTATGCCTCACCCTTCCAATGCTAATGATCTCAGCCACAAATTCCTTTATCCCTTGTTTGGAATCATGGGAGACTTTCTTGACTGCAATTTGAATATTGGAAGAAGGAAGAATTCCCCTGTAAACCTTTCCAAAACCTCCTGCTCCAAGAAGCTCTTTGTCTAAGAAACCTTTGGTTGCTTTGTAGAGATTCTTATAGATGAACCTGTGAGGACCATACTCCCGTTCCCAATCTTCACGTATTTCTTCATACTTCTTCCTTCTTATAATGTAAGCAGCTCCAGTAATTGTTATTAGCACAAGTATTACTGCTATGACCAAAACCATGATCATTAGTCCCGGTATCTCTTTTGTTTTCCGTTGTTGAGGAAGTGGAGGAAGCTTCGAAACATCAAGGCTTTGTGCTTGTCCACTTTTATTAAAGCTCCATCCAAGAACATAGTGGTCGCCAGGGACGGAACTACTCAAGGGCAGAGGGGGGCCATTGCATTAATAGAAAGAATTTTAATTTTAGCTCTTAAATTTATATACTTGGCTCCCCTCCCCAAAAAATTTACAAATTGACCTAAGAAATCCAACAAATAGATAACAAGCAAAATCTATATATATAAAAAAAATGCACATATCCAGATAATAAGAAAATTTTTTGGACAAATCATAAATCCGATCTAAGCAAAAACAATAACAACAAATTAATTACAAATCCTAGCAAAAAAAATCACAAAAACCCAATAACCTTTACCCAATTTCTCCCTCTCTCTTGAGAGCTTTATGCTCCTCTCAAATGACTCCACCCTCATAGTCATAGAGACAACTCCTATGCCACATATTGATTGCTTCATCCACACATTAGTTAGACTTTGAAAATATTAAGACGTGCCAATTGACTTGCAAAACTTTTGATTATAAAATCCTATTATTAAATTTTTTTTAAAAGAAAAAATACAAATAATAATTAATAAATTAATGCTAATAATGCAATTTTGTCAACCTCTAGTATTGATATTCCAATTTTTTAAAATCTAAGAACAAAGAACTTTGGCCCCCACTAAGTTTGAATCCTGGTTCGTCCCTGGTGGTCGCTTGTAACAAGTGTGCCAGTGGCTGAAGAGAAACCAACATACATAGATTCCAAGAGATACTGAGACAGATCAATATGTTTTGACATCAGAGGCCGGTTTGGTTTTGGGATTCCTTTCGGGGCTAGTGTTACACTCAGTAACTTTTCTGCCTCATCATAGTCTATCCAAAGATGCATTGGATTCCCACTTGTGAGCCCCAAGCTTATATTCTTCCCTTCTTTATTGGAAAAATACATTGCAGAAGCTGAATCAGTTGAGTTCAGGCTATTCACATCGATTCCCACATGATTTTTATCAGTATCTACAAATTCTGGATTCAGAGCAGTGTCAAGCTCGATGGCCAAAATGTGGTTTGAAGTAAGGTCTTCATTTGAAGAATTGAACAGTCCTAGATACCGATTTCCTACAACGTTGGTGAAGTTACTTGATGGACAGATGGTGAAGGCCATGCCGTGACCTCCAACATTTGGCACTTGTGGAACAATGGCAAATACAAAGTTTGTAGAAAATGAGAGAGATGGACTTAAACCTGAGGAAGTTGTGTTGAATTTTAAAGGAAATTGGAAGAAAGCGTGACCAACTTGCGGGTATGAAATGTTTACGGTATTGGTTAGCAGCAGTAGGCCATTGCTGGTAATTTTAGCAGATCCATCAAGATGCAGCTTGGCTTGAAGGAAGCCATTGTAGATGAATTGGTTTCCATTTTGAGCAAAGGCCAGAGGAATATTGGAAACATAGAGAAATATCAGAAAGTGAAGTGATCGAAGGATTGTAGCCATTGGGAAAAGTTGGAAAAGGCTCATTTTTGTGAAGAGAAGGCTTTTGGTTATTTTAAAAGTCTCGGACTCAGAGAAATGAGTCTTCTTCTTTCCCCAAGTTAAACATCAGTATGTATGTTGCCATAGTCGTGGGCTAACCAAACAATTTAGTCAGAAAGTAGATAAGAGTGTCAAATTCTCTATTTCTTCTGCTAGCTTAAATTCTTTATATTCCGTCAATTGGTCAATGAGATGTAATCATGTTTGTAATGTTTGGTAGAACTCTAATCTTTCAATCAGCAACAAACTTTGACACCGCTGCTAGGAGCAGTCATGGTTGCTGTCAGAATTGACTCTAAGCAACGTCTAGGCTTCTAGATGCTTGGTTATTTACGTGCTGTCTGAAAATGGCAGGACTTATTTATCTGTATTGCTGCCAATCTCAATAAAGAGAAGTATTTCTGAATCTTATCATAACTAGTGCTCTATTTTTCATCACAGTTGCGGTTGTCTGCACTACTGATTTCTGGTAGAAATTTTGCTACTGTAGCCCTTTTCTGCAAATTTCTCCTTTCTAATAGTTTAATCTGTTCGTGTTATGACTTATGAACTTAACACGGGTGCGTATGCAATGCACTTGTGATGATACATACACACTCAGAGAGAGAGAGACCATTCTTTTAAGTCTCTTGGACCTGAATATGTTATAGAGCAATGATCCTTCAAGGTGTGCCAGTGCCATTGCAAGTTTAGAGAATGGGTTCCTATTAAATGAAATTTTTTTCATTGGAGAAAAAAAAAAAAAAAGACTTTTTAAAATACTACTTAATCAACCCCCTTTCTATGCCATGGTGACTTTCACAAAGTAATTGAGTTTGAAAAAATGAATTTGAGGTGGTGAACTGAACAATTTATATTATCTATATTTAATTTATTCAAATAAAAAATAGAGAGAAGATATAAAGGAAAAAAAAAAGTGTATGATGTGTTGGATGAGATGGCACAATAGAAGGCCTGAAAAATTAATTGTAAGGCTTTCATTATTAGATATATCATAGATATAATTTGCCCAAACTCATAAACTTAAACTTTTGGTTTGAATGGTATTCATATATGTTATATTAAGATCCCAAATGGAATCTCCTAAGATATTATCTCTCAAACTTTTTTTTTTATGAATAACATTTCATTCAAAACTGGAAAGATTGAATGTGCAGTTTTTCATAAACAATGAACACCAACAAGCATTGAAAATCTTGCAAATCCCAAATTCCAAGACTGGAGCTGTTCAAGACAAACTTATGTGGAAGCATGCTAAGAATGGGGAGTACCAGGTTAAATTTGCTTATGAGCTGTTGCTAAAGGAGGGGGAAGGTTCATCTCATATTGGGCAAGATCAGAGAGATGTCTGGAATAGATTGTGGAAGGTGCAGGTTCCTTTGAAAATTAATACCTTTGTGTGGAAGCTTCTTAAGGACAGCCTGCCAACCATGCTTGCCTTAAAAACCAGAGGCATCAATTCAGATGGCTTATGCCCTATGTGTAATGCAGAAGAGGAGTCTTCAACTCATCTCTTCCTGTTGTGTCCTTTTGCTAGGGCCATTTGGCATGGTTCAACTCTATCCATACACACTTCTGATCTTTGTACTATATCTGTCCATCAGTGGTTAAAATCTATATTGTTTAATCTCAAAGGGAAGGATGATATTTTGATGGATTATCTTCAGGCTATTTTCACTACATTATGGTCCATTTGGACCTATAGGAACAGGGTGATTCACCAAGGAATTTGTCCTAATCCCCTAGAGGTTATTCTAATGGCGCAATCTTTATCTTGCAGGTACAGAAGCACTTTCTCCAATTCTACCCAGGACCTTAGTGCTGCAGCAACAACATCCTCAGTGTCACGGACAACAGCTGACCATCAGCAATGTCCAGCAGGACCATGGGACCTAATTATCAAGATTGCTGGTGCAAAGGGTCGAAGAAATCAAAGACGAGCTTTTGCCTGTAATGCCAGTAATATAGAGGGAGTTTGTGTCTTTTCTGGTGCAGCTAGTACGTTGACAAAATCATCCACGGGGGCCTTGTTTGAAGCTATGGTTGCTGCTGGTATCACAGCTAGAGATCATGGGTTTCATCATCTTTTGTTTTTGACTGATAGTAGATCTACAGTTCAGGTATTTAAGAAGGAAAAGGCAACTGATTGGCTTGATTCCGTCAGATTGGCTGATCTGAACTCCCTTACGCTTCACGGTCTGAACTGTAATGTATTTTGTGTGCCTCCTATAGTGGTTAATGCTATCAGGTATGTAGCTAAAAAGGCAACTATTCTGCCTGTGAACACTACCTGGTTTAATCCAGCATTTTGTAACTAACATTCTCCCTTGAATGGTATCAAAAAAAAAAAATGAACACAAACAAACAAAAAGTAATAGAAGAAATATTCTTTTTTGAACAAAGTTTAGTTATAAACTTGGTTGTAGCTAAAGACTACAACTCATACTAAAAAAATTAATATGATTACATATTTTGAAAATGCAACCGTTAGATTGCATGTTCTTTATGTTCCGAACATGCATGATAAATTTCGTATCTATCGAATGTTATTTACTATTTGATTCATAAACTTATTTTGTATGCATAATTTTAGACTATAAAAACTTGAAATTTATTAAACATTTGATTGATGACATATATAGTTATTGATCTTTGATTTTTTATGAAATTTTGCGAGCATGGAGAATATAAGAAGAAAGTGTAATCTAATGATGATTTTGTCAAAATTCACGTCCAATGTTTTTGTCCGCAAAGTTTTTGTCTTATGCTACCTATATATATTTCTCTTAATCCACACATGGTCAGTATGAACAGCCGAGCAGGAAAAATGGCTGTTTTAATCCCTTCTTGAATTTATACACACAAAGGACGGAATGATATCTCTACTATTCCTTAGCACACCATTTTAGAAAAGTGTATAGGACTTTAGCATCGCTTGAAATGAACAAAAGAAAATTCTAGAAATTAAAATTTTCCATGTGAAAGATACTTGTGCATACAAGATCTTGGGAAGGTTGCTTTTTTTTCAGGCTATAGGCATCTGTGAGCAACTATTTGTTACTTCAATGGTTCAGATCAAACTCTTATTTCAATTTGATCTATTAGAAGCAGTCAAAACATATTCTTCACAAGAAATTTATTTGGACAGTGGCATCTGAAAATAGATTACATTGCTTTTAAAGTGAATCTTTTGTAGAAATAAGTCAATAACGTTTCAAGACTGGCAATTCAGTTGAAAATTTACAGGTCATTTTAGTTTAGATTTTACAGGCAGTGGTCTTGTACTTCTACAGTTCTACTGTATGTTTCTCCATACGACGAGTAAAAGAAAATGAAGGTTTTGAATTTTAAGGATTTGATGCTCCTTCCCAAAAAAAAAAAATTAAAAAAAAAAAAAAAAATCAACCATTTGTGCCTTCATTGTGTTCAAAATCTCAAGGTAACACCGAAATGAGATATAGAAGACTACTAAAATTATACATACTATTCACAGACTTGTGCGATGCGCAGGAAAATGAAAATATTTTGTAATGGAGTATTTTATATGTATAAATAGGTTATCTATAACAACTATGCAATTTGAAAGTGTTTCAAGTTTGCATTATTTTTTAGTATAATATAATGTATTTATAATTAATGGAATAAAAAGTTTAAATTTCATACTCATATGATCAGCAACAATATTGTGGGAGGATGAGAAGCCAAGGACAAGAGTGAATGAGAAGAGATCAATGCCAAAATAACACACCTCAAAAACACTATCAAAGAATCCTTGGGGCAAATACGATAACACAACCACAAGCCCAAGGAAACTAGAATGCCCGAGGACCCTAAGGATACTGACGCATCCTCCAAAGGACCAAAGTCCAATGCTGAAAACCATCGGACACGAACCGAGGAAGAGAGGGAAAGTTGGTCTTAGACCAAGAAAGGGGAGAATACAGATAAAGTATCCATCACCACCGCATTCAATGCTCTGAACCCACTTAACTGGCCGCATTAATGAGGAAATAACCCCTAAACAGTGTCATCACAATTCACAGCCTGGTGTAGAAACCTTCTAGTAAGACCTTGATGGGACAAGTATCAAGAGAAATGAACCCTAGCCCTCCAAACGGAAGGCCAAGATACAACCTAGCCAGAAAGACCTCTGTGAAGAGGGATGAAACATCTGTGAGAGTGCTTTTTTTCTTAGCACACAGGCCCAAATAGAGACAAGGATCCCGGGCCAAATACTTGTTGTTTGGTGGACTGGGCTTGGTTCACTGCTGCTAAATGGGAGCCGATTACGAACCAAATTTTGCGCAAGTCACATAAATCTCCTCAAGGCAAAAATGCGATTCCTCCTAAGCAATAAAATACCATTACATGTGTTTTAGTATCGTAAAATGACCATTTACTCTTACGAAATAAGTAAAATAAGTATTCATAATATTCACAATGAGAAGGAGATTGAAATAGAGTATTTAAGGCTTATCTTTTATTGTATAAACATTTAAAAGAGTTCCTTCACTTGGTACCCCGAGTGTACTGTAATGGTACCTCAGGGGTATTTGTCGTGGTACCCCGGACAAACTGTCGTGATTCACAGGGGTACTAGGCCTGTAAGAACCCAGAATGCTGATTCTCTGAACTATACGATCTTTCTTCGTGCTTATTATGCAATAGAGTTTTGTCATTTCCCTTTACCTCTATATGTCCTGCATAAGAACACACACACAATATACATATCTTCAAATAATTGTTAGTTTCTTAGACTAGGATATACATTTTAATACATATACATATATGTAAATGAATTTCATGAGAATGATTCAGCCACGAGGATCCTGACCCCAATTCTCACAAACTTAGTGCTTTTGCACAAGACTTGTGGAATTTGGAACTCAAATCCAAGTGGCTTTTGAGCATTGCCTTCCAAGATAGTTAGGTGAGGAGGATTTTTGTGGGAGAGAATGATATCTGATATATGCATGTTTTGGCATATGTTTCTTTGGAGGCTAAGTGATATTTTGAATGATCTCAAGGATATGGGACAAATTCCTCCAGGCTCTCTTATTTTGTTTCTTTCTTTCTCTTCCTTGTTAGGCTTTTAAAGCTCTAAGAATATATATTTTAAACCTCTGAAATCTTCCCCTGAATCCCCATTTTTCTCCCTTCCCAATCCCTCTTTCTGCTATGCCTTAGCGTTCTTTTTATAGCAGACCTGGTATGGTACCACAGGCAAGGACACCCCATGTCTGCTAGGTAAAACCATGTCCTCTAGCACCTAAAAATGTGCATTTGGCAGAAGTTTAGCTTATTTAGGCAATTATAACTCAAAAGGGGCATTTAGCTTTAGCTATAAATAAAAGATTCCTTCTTAGAAAGTCAGAGGAATGGGTGGGCTGCTCAGTGTACTGTAACAGCTTTGTTGAAAATGACAATTGAGAGGAAATTGTGGGGAGGTGTCATGCACATGGGAGAACTGAGTTTTTTCATTGGTTCATGCATTCCAAGCAATTATATGAACCAATGGAAACCCTCGGGATTCTCCTTTCACCAGAAATCACTCCCTTACCGACCAAACCATTCCTCCCTTACTATCCATTCGGGATCCCACGGGCTTGGACCATGGGTTACAAAGATAATACCTGGTTTTTTGCTGGATTTTTAATGGCTTTTTTTGCTGGAAATTTGAACATACATATGGCCTTGATGTTGATTCTTCTTGCTGCAAATCCTTTGGCCTGGCCCGAAATCCTTGCTGCATGTCCTCTAACCAAGATCCTCTTCTTTTTTCTTTATTATTTCTTTCTTTTTCCTTCTTTTTGGGACTTTGGTCCTTCATGGTCCTTCTTAACTTCATGAATTGGGCCTCCTTTTGTTAAGACCCATGGTCTTTCCTTACTTTTCATGAAATGAGTTTTCTTGTGAAATTTTGGCCCTCAACAACATCTAAAGAAAGTAACACTATTGTAATACAAGAACAAGTGTAAATCTGTACCTTGAACCAATCCCGCGGAGCATAATTTAAGTAATTCGAGACTATTGTTAATCAATTTGCTTGTCTCATACTCATTCCTAGTACTTATCCTTTCATTTCAAGTTTAACTAATTTAAACAAGGGTAACAAAAGTTGAATGGCATCCCATCTCTATAAACTAATTGTGTAAAGTAAAAATTTGTCTGTCTTATTTTTGCCCGCCAGAAATATTTACATTTTTGGGTACGTTTTTTAATTATTTAATTTTATCATAATTGGTTCATTAATTTGAACATTTTAGGTCAATAGAGAACACATTTATTCATTTGTTTCATAAGGGTAAAGGTATTATTCCTTTCAGAACATTTATTCCCTTCAATTGCCAGCTCCCTTGGAATTAAATCCCGCTAATTTAATTCAACCATTCTCACGTAAACGTTTAGCGCTTCCCCCATTAAACTTGAATTCCATCAAAAAATTCATAAACTTGAAGGTTCTTAATAATTCATGGAAAGGTTGATCCTTTGTTATTAATTTTTAAGAAGTTTTTAAAAAATCCAAGGTCCATTAGTTATTTAGAAAAGAAGAAGGTTGGGCCGGGTTATGCTATTCGACCCATTAGTTTAATTTTTTATGGAAATATCCGGCCCGTTAGTTTTTTATTTTTTATTTAGGACCCAAAGGACCCTTTATTCTAAATTCAAAAAAGCCCATCCTAACCTACACTTGTTTAAACATCCATATCCAGCCCAAAACAGCCAACGGCTCCTTCTCCCTTTCTTTTTCTTCTTCCTCTTTTCTCTGTCTCTGTCTCTGTCTCTCTGCTTTTCGAGAAATACCTATGGCGACCATTACTGGGTACACTGATGTGGCTCTGGCTGTGGCCGTGGCGCCGAAGCACCCAAACCCTCCTGCTAAGACCGTCGATACTCAGTCTGTTCTCAAAAGGTAGATTTGGGTTTGTCAAGAATTTGGGTTTTTCATTATTTTTTTGTGACTTTAATTATATGGTGATGATTATTGAATATATGTAGACAAGCTGTTTTTTGAAAGGTTTCTTAGAGGATAAATGGGTTGTTTTGAGGTCTGGGTTTGTCTATTTGTTATGGGTTATTGAGTTCTTTTATTGGGTTTTTGTTTCTGACTTTGTATTGATATTGGGTTCATGATCTGCACTTTCTGTTTGTAAAAGGTTTACTTAGAAAGCTAGATGGGGGGTTTTTTAGGGTATTGGCTTTTTTGTTTATTTTTGAATCTCTGAGAATATAGATGTTGAAAACTTGAGAACTTTTGAATTGGCTTTTTATGTGGGGTTTGTAGGATTTCTAATGCTGTTTCCTTTGTTATTGTCTTATGAAACAAGTTGCAATCTGATTTCATAGCCTTAATCATAAGAACCTATTAATAATCTTTCTTTAGAATGCACTCTGAGGAGAGTGTTCAGATCATTATTGGTATATTTATTACTGTTCACTGTTTATTATCTTGAAGATTGCAAGTATTTGAATTTCAATTAACTTAGCTATCTTAGTGTATAAGGTTTGTTCTTGTTGAATTTTAAGGTGGGAGGAAAAAACAAAAACCAAAAATTTTGAAATCAAAATTGACGGTGATTAGATTGATAATTATGGTTTCAATTAAATTTCAGTATTCAGACTAAATTTGATTTTTTTTTTCTTCGGATTATTTTGAATGGTTTTTATTTGCGGACTAATGTACAAGTAGAGCCGATTGTTGACCAAATCGATATGCTTGATGGTTTCACAGGAAAACTTTGATTTTGGATGCAACTAAGAGTTCCATCAGGTATTGTTAGTTACTTGTTATCTTTCTTAGTGTTATGACATTCAAGACTATCATGAGATTCATTAAATTTTTAGTAGAGTGATGCTTGTATTGTTTGTTAAAAATGTTCTCAAGGGGAAGAAAGCATGTTGCTCTGCCCAGCTGACATGAAATAAACGTTGCTCCTGCATTCACATATCTACAAGTCTATATTAAGTTATATTACTTTCTTCTTGATATTTAGTAGGTCGATAATTGATGAAGGCCCGTACAGATATTTAAGATTACAAACATTGAAGGATGATCAATTGTATGCTTTATTCTTCCACCTTAAATTTTTAGTTTATTTTTTATTTATTTGGACTTGATATAAAATTTGACACAGTACCCTTTTTAGTTTACTAATTCTTAATTTAGTTTTCAAACAAAAACAATTTCTATACGTATTACTATAATCATGCTTACTTCTTTTTTATAGAGCTTGCCTGTAATTGTACATGGCTTTCTTATCTATTCAAGAAGCTCACAATTTGGGATTTGTTTTAGAGAAGTAAAACTATGAATATTAATTTGCTTCCACTTTACAAGTGGAACTTTCTGTTTTGATTAAAATGTAATTTTTTTTTAAATTTGTAACATGTATGCATTAACATGTCGTATTGAATATTTTCACTTTATTTTTGTTCAAGGAAAATCAACAAATCTGGAGGCTCTATGACGCATATTTCTCTCCACCATTGCTAAATTTTGTGTGTCAAGTAATGTGGTGTTGCTTTGTATCGAGAAGGAAGATGGGAGCTTTTCTCCTCTGACTTTTATTCCAGTCAAATCTCTCTCTCTCTCTCTCTCTCTCTCTCTCTCTCTCTCTTTTTGTTTATATTGTATTTTTCTCTTGATGATCAGGGTCTTCAACAAAAACTTGGCAAAAAAAAAAAATGCCAATTAGAAACATATCCCGAAGTTTGGAGATGGTAAGCAATATGTAAAAGGTTTTGGAGAACTAGAGAAGCTCTGCTACAAAGTAGTTTTATAGACACTCCATGGTGGTGCTGATAAGTGAATAAAAAAAGGTAAGAAGCAAAGGTAACCACTGAATTTTAAAGGAGGTTGGAGATGAGAACTTAAATGGAAGTGTTACCTAGATGGCATGGCTTAACAATTCGTATTGAGTAAACTGTTTACAAATGTATGTAATCATGCTTTATTGTTATAACTATAATCAACTATGCAATGGTCTAATGTTTTTTTTTGGTTATTTATTCTTTTGCTAATGTTGGTGTTTAATTCTACTTTTGTTTTTTTGGTTTCTGTCATGCTTCTTTTATTTGATCATTGTTGTTTGGTTGCTTGGAAAAAGATCAAAAAATAAAATTCTTTTGTGTGTGTGGCTAATCATTACATGTGACAGGACATATTAAAGAGTGGAGTATTGCCCAAATTACAAGGAAGCAGCAGAACCCTTGCCAGATGATGAAGGAAACGACAATAAGAAATCATGCTCTTCATTACCTTTAAATGTACCAAAAAAAGTACTTCCATCTGGTAATTCTGGTAGATTGGCATTGCCATCCAAAAACTGCATCACTTGCCTCATGCTAGGCCTAGCTGTTGGCACTGAGTGTGAGCAAAGCAGGCCTAATTTCAAAACCAATTCCATTTCCTCCACCACATAATTACCTTCCAATCTAGGATCACTAGCATCAAGGATAGCTCCTCTTCTCCAACACTCAAACACCCAGTCAACCAAAATTATGTCTTCGGTCAGTCCTTGTAGCCCTACAGGCCGCCTTCCACATGCCACCTCAAGCATGAAAGCCCCAAAAGAAAACACATCAGTGCAAGTGGTTGCCCTTCTTGTTCTAATAATCTCTGGAGCCAAATAACCTACAGTTCCAACCACATGGGTGGTTTGGGGATTCGTACCGTGGTCATATAATCTGGCAAGGCCAAAATCACCTAGCCTTCCGTTCAATTCAGCATCTAATAGAACATTGCTTGCTTTTACATCTCTATGTAGAACAACCTATTCCCATTCTTCATGGAGGTAAAGAAGGCCAGATGCTACACCTTTGATGATTCGAAATCGTTGAAACCAGCTAAGGTTTGGTTTTTCATTGCTATATAAGAACTTGTCAAGGCTTCCGTTGGACATATAATCATAGACCAAGAGGAGTTCTCCTCTTCGCCGGCAATATCCCAGGAGTTGGACCAAGTTCCTGTGCCTCAGTCTTCCCATGCTAATAATCTCAGCTACAAATTCCTTCATCCCTTGTTTGGAATTATGGGAGACTCTCTTGACTGCAATTTGTACATTGGAAGAAGGAAGTATACCTCTATAAACCTTTCCAAAACCTCCTGCTCCAAGAAGCTCTTTGTCTGAGAAACCCTTGGTTGCTTTGTAGAGATTCTTATAGATGAACCGGTGAGGACCATACTCCCTTTCCCAATCTTCACGTATTTCTTCATATTTCTTCCTTCTTATAATGTAAGCAGCTCCAGTGATTGTTATCAGCACAAGCGTCACTGCTATGAGAAAAACCATGATCATTAGTCTGGGTATCTCTTTTGTTTTCCTTTGTCGAGGAAGTGAAGGAAGCTTCGAAACATCAAGGCTTTGTGCTTGTCCACTTTTATTAAAGCTCCATCCAAGAATATAGTGGTCACTTGGAATAAGTGTACCAGTTGCTGCAGAGAAACCAACATACATAGATTCCAAGAGATACTGAGACAGATCAATGGACTTTGACATGAGAGGCTGGTTTGGTTTTGGGATTCCATTTGGGGCTAGTGTTACACTCAGTAACTTTTCTGCCTCATCATAGTCTATCCAAAGATCCATTGGATTCCCACTTGTGAGCTCCAAGCTTATATTCTTCCCTGCTTTATTGGAAAAATACATTGCAGAAGCTGAATCAGTTGAGTTCAGGCTATTTACATCGATTCCCACATGATTTTTATCAATATCTCCAAATTCTGGATTCAGAGTAGGGTCAAGCTCAATGGCCAAAATGTGGTTTGAAGTAAGGCCTTCATTTGAAGAATTGAAGAGTCCTAGATACTGATTTCCTACAGTGTTGGTGAAGTTACTTGATGGACTGATGGTGAAGGCCATGCCGTAACCTCCAACATTTGGCACTTGTGGAACAATGGCAAATACAAAGTTTGTAGAAAATGAGAGAGATGGACTTAAACCTGAGGAAGTTGTGTTGAATTTTAAAGGAAATTGGAAGAAAGCACGACCAACTTGCGGGTATGAAATGTTTACAGTATTGGTTAGCAGCAGTAGGCCATTGCTGGTAATTTTAGCAGATCCATCAAGATGCAGCTTGGCTCGAAGGAAGCCATTGTAGATGAATTGGTTTTCATTTTGAGCAAAGGCCACGTGAATATTGGAAACATACAGAATTACAACAATTGTACCCATTGGTAAAAATGGAAAAAGCCTCATTTTTGTGTAGAGAGTGCTCTTTGCTTGTTTGAAACTCTAGGATTTTTTTAGAAATGTGCCTTCTGCTTTGCCCAAGTTTAAAGTCAGAGCCTGTGTTACCATAGTCAATTTGATGCCGCAAAATGCAATCCTGATAGTCAATATCGTTTGTAAAGCAAGTTGAAAAACTGACTTTGTCCCATATATCAGGGAACCTTTTACTCCACTCCCCTCTTTGCTTCAATCTACTTGTTTAAAGTGATCTATTTATGTGACAGTGAGATTTGATAATATAATGTTTTGTAGAACTCTCATTTTATCTACAACAAACTTGGACCCGGCTGCTAGGCCTAGGAGCATTCATGGTTAACTGCTACAAAAGCTATTAGCTGTCAATCCCTCTTAGACATGGCCGGCTCAATTTGCAATATGCCAATAATTTTAAGTAAGATTTTTTTTATTATTTAAACTAGTATGTAACCTCGTGCATATGCACGGGTATATTTAAAAACAATTACAATTACACACACACACACACACACACACACACATATATATATATATAATTTAGAATCTAATTAGATCCAGACTCTTCGATTTTTGTATCTAATAATTCATTTGCCACAAAATTAAAAAATTAGATGGGACACATGACGCAAAATTGGGCTTCAATTAAATTCAATTTAGAATCTAATTAAATTTAGACTCTTTGATTTGTGAACCTAATAATTTACTTGATACACAAACACATGGCACAAAATTAGATTCTAATTTAGAATTTAATTGGATTTTCTCTCAGTTTTAACTATTAATATACAATAGCATGTACCTCCATGCAAATGCATGGATGCATTTAAAATTAAACAAAATTTTTATTATAAAAATATAAATAGTTAGTTAAATATATATTTTTTTAAAGCTTGTAACACATGCATTCATGCATACATATAGATACATTTAAAATTAAACACAATTTTATCATAAAATATAGATAATTAGTCAATTTTTTTTTTAAGTAAACGTAATTAGTCACATATTAAAATTTTTACCTAAATTTAATACTACTTATGATCATTTTTTTTTTTAATTTTTTTAATAAGATAGAATGCGTGGTGATTTTTGTTATGTGATAATTTTTATTTTATTTATTTATTGAGAAACATGTGGTTTGAGTATATGTGATGATTTTTATTTGAGTATATGTGATTTTTTTTTTTTAAACTTTATAGTACATTAATATTAGATTCTTAGTATTTTACACTCATTAACTCACTTGATATAAAGATTAAAAAATTGAAGTAGACACATGGCACAAGTTTAAGTGGTTAATTATGGTGTAGTTCCCACATAAATTTTGACACATGGCACAAAATTGGATTACAATTTCAAATGCTAATTCAATTTTCTCTAAACTTTACCTATTAATATATATATATATATATATATAGATGACTTATAAATTTGAATTTTTTTCAGTTATATGTTTATGTTTTTTTTTTGTTTATTATATTGGACTCTTTGTTTTTTACACTAAATTAACTAATTTGGCACAAAAATTTAAAAATTTAGATTAGATGAGACACATGGCACAAAATTAAACTTTAATTGAAATTCAATTTTTACACTAAATTAATTCACTTGGCAAAAAATTCTAAAATTTAGATTAAATGAGACACATGCACAAATTTAGACTCTAATTGAATTCTAATTTGAAATTTAATTGGATTTTCTATCTACTTTACCTATTATTATTATTATTATTATTATTATTATTATATATATAGACTAGCTTGTAACCCCATGCATATGCATGGATAAACTTAAAAGATACACATTAAAATGTATAGTATAATTCTTACATATATAATTTATATATTATTAATATTCATTCTTTTTTTTTAACTCTTTAAAAAATCTTGTAAGAATGTTATTAGGTAGAAAATGTAGATTGTCCATTTTTTTAAATATTTTTATGTTAATTAATTCTAAATTTTTGGTTTTTGTACACAATAATTCACTTGAATGGATATTTATGATATGGTCTCACATTTAATTCCAAAATTAAGAAATAAAACTCTCTCTAAAAATAAATAATTTAGGACACAGTGCAAATTTGGATTTCAATTGTAGAATCTAATTGAATTTCTCTAAATTTTACCTATTAATATATATATATATATATATATATATATATATATATATATATGACTTATAAATTTGAATTGTTTTTAGTTATAAAAAAAAAAAAAAAAAAAAAAGACTCATAAATATAAAATCATTCAAATTCTTTCTTCCTCTAATTTTATATATAGTGTTAGATATATGACTATGTATTTTATGATTTATTTATGTTGGACTCCTCATTTTCTACTCTAAATTAACTCATTCGGCACAAAAATTAAAAAATTTTGATTAGATGGGACATGTGTCATAAAATTAAACTCTAATTGAAATCCAATTTTTACACTGAACTAACTAACATACTACAAAAAGTTAAAAATTTTGAATAGATGGAACACAAGACGCAAAATTAGACTCTAATTGTATTCCAATTTGAAATCTAATTAAATTTTCTCTCAGTTTTACCTATTAATATATATATATATATATATATATATATATATATATAGATGACTTATAAATTTGAATTATTTTTAGTTCTACAAAAAAAAAAAAAAATGGCTCATAAATATAAAATCATTCAAAAATTATATTTTTTATGGTTTACCTATATTGGACTCCTCGTTTTTTACATTAAATTAACTCATTTTGTACAAAAATTAAAAAATTTAGATTAGATGGAACATATGTCGCAAAATTAAACT
This sequence comes from Quercus aquifolioides, assembly GCA_019022515.1. Taxonomy (NCBI): domain Eukaryota; kingdom Viridiplantae; phylum Streptophyta; class Magnoliopsida; order Fagales; family Fagaceae; genus Quercus; species Quercus aquifolioides. The sequence continues at coordinate 34,508,768 of CM032326.1, forward strand.
CTAATTGAAATTCAATTTTTATATTATATTAACTCAGTTGGCACAAAAATCTAAAAATTTAGATTAGATGAGACACGTGGCGCAAAATTACTCTAATTGAATTCAAATTTGAAATCTAATTGGATTTCCTCTCAGCTTTACCTATTATTATATATATAGATGTGCCATAAAATTAAACTCTAATTGAAATCCAATTTTTACACTGATCTAACTAACTTAGTACAAAAATTTTAAAATTTTGATTAGATGGGACACGTGACACAAAATTAGACTCTAATTGAATTCAAATTTGAAATCTAATTAGATTTTCTCTTAACTTTACTTATATATATATATATATATATATATATGTAGGGATGACAGGCCCAAAAGTGTATATTGGGCCGTGGGCCCTGTCCGAGGATAGGTAAACATTAGTGTGGAAGTACAAAATAGTGAATAGAGAAAGGGGTTTGGTCATGAGGCTTTAGGAAAGTGGTCCGAGGACAAATGCCTCCTTAGCTTAACGAAGCAGAGGTCAGAAGGGTTGACATGCCATCGAGAGCAACGTTCTAGGCAATTCCAATGGTAAGGATAAGTATCAGGAAGGAATAAGACAAGGGGAAGGTAAGAAATATCTAAGGAAAAACTGCTACCACTGCATTAAATGCTCTGTAGCTAACTCTCTGGCCACATTAATGTGAAGGTGATGCCTGAACAGTGATGTTCAGCCTTACAGCTACCACTGAAAATTTCAAGAAGGTGTTGATGGGACAAGGATTAGAGCTAGTTGTTTGATCAACACGTGGAGGGTTAAGATGGAGTAAAGTAAGGTAATATAAGAGAGAAAAGTCCCATTGCAGGGGGGATCGGAGAATTGGAAAAGAAAATACTGTAACATTGAGAACTGAAATTGTAATCAAATCTAAGAGTAATACAGTCAAGAACTACTCTCCTCAGACTTTGCCGAGGAAGACTTTCTTTGCATAAAACTTGTTTTTATCTGCTTTCCTACCATCTTGCAGAATTATACTAAGCCCACCTGGTTTACAATTAATTAACCATAATGTTTCCTCACTCTATTTCAGCTGTGGTGCAGAATTTATAATTAAAACCCATTGCTTAATCTTGTGGACAATATGGAAACTTTATTTGCAATTAATCACTAACTTCTCATAGTTGATAAAGTTGCATCATCATCAATCATTATCATAATTTCTTATAATTAAGGTGTGTTTTCGTGTCCAAAACCAAAACAGGTCCAGACAAAAACATTGGCTTCAATTTTCGTATACTCCAAAGACTTGCCTTAATTAAAAAAGCCAAAAAGTCTGGAAAAAAATTCAGGGATATGATATTCCTTTTCCTCCCAATTTCATAATTGACTTGGCCCCGCGTTTTGCTTTCTCCAACAAATGTGATAAGTGCAAAAAAAAGATAGATGTTATACTAGAAGCTGTAGATTCATATATTTGTAATCCAATTTGAAAGACTGCTATAAAGTGCTAATCTAATCCCCAACCTGTGATTGTGATGAAGGAGAAGAAAACAACAAGATCTTATTTAAGGAGCTCCATGAGGACCATCAATCACCCATAAATAAATTTGAAGATGTTTTTAAATGGAGTGGGCCAAACAAATTGACTCCAAATTGGGACCACCACTGTGTCTGGTGACCCTGCTCTGTGGAGTCACATGGAACCATGTTCATATCCCAATGCTTCTAATCTCAACATTTTGCCTAAAAACGTTGCCATTGCCTTTGTTAATTCAAAATTTCAAATTCTATGTATACGTTGGAGGTGCATATTATATGGTCTATTTTAAGTGATGGATCTTTGGGGATTTTAACGGTGTAATTTTCTTCATGTAAATCAATAATTCACCCAAAAAAAAAAACAAAAACAAAAGGAGAAAAGGTCTTTGGGTTGGGTATTCAAAATTTGATTTCAAAAATTCAACTTGGGGGGATGAAATGTTCTTGATATTGGTTAGCAGCAGGCTGCAGCAGACCATTGCTGAGAGGTTGAGCAGTGCCATCAAGATGCAGCTTGGCTGGATGGAATCCATTGTAGATGAATTGGTTTTCATTTTGAGCAAAGGCCAGGAGAATATTGGAAACGTAGAAAATTATCAGGAAATGAAGTGATACAAGGATTGTAGCCATTGGGAAACGTTGAAAAAGGTCCATTTTTCTGAAGAGAGGGGTTTTGGCTTGATTGAGAGTCACTTGACTCAGAGAAATATGTCTTCTTCTTTGCCCAAGTTTAACACCCGTATCTGTGTTATTATAGTTATGAGATAACAGAACAATTGACTCACAAAGAAGATAGTGTGTCTAGTCAAGTAGGAACTGTGATTAGAAAAGAAGCTCTAGGGTAAACTTAAGAAAAATGCAATCCTGGTCATCCATGTTTTTTTTAAGTATGATGAAAAAATGTTTCTTGGTGCATACACAAGGGAAACTTGTAAGTCCGCTTCCTTCTCTATTTCTATCAGCTAGTATGAATTCTATATATTGCGTCAATTGGACAATTAATATTTGGTAGAAATCTCATTTATCAATCAGCAACAAACTTTGACCCAGCAGGTAGGAGCAATCATGTTAGCTGCCAATATTGACTCTAAGCAACATCTAGCCTACTGTATACTACATTACTACACACGAAACCTGTCTAATCTATTTAACCAAATGTCATTTTAGTAATATACCCTTCAAAATCCTAGGCATATAAACTTATTTTCTTTCCTAGTTGCATTCTCCCACATCCCATAGCTGCCTCTCACTCTCAAACCTTAAGGTCCGTTTGGATACAACTTATTGTTACTGAAAACACTGTAATCATGTTAGCTGCCAATATTGACTCTAAGCAACATCTAGCCTACTGTATACTACATTACTACACACGAAACCTGTCTAATCTATTTAACCAAATGTCATTTTAGTAATATACCCTTCAAAATCCTAGGCATATAAACTTATTTTCTTTCCTAGTTGCATTCTCCCACATCCCATAGCTGCCTCTCACTCTCAAACCTTAAGGTCCGTTTGGATACAATTTATTGTTACTGAAAACATTGTAGCAAAATAATTTTTAAATGTATGAATAGTACCGTGGGACCCATTTTTAATATTTTTTAATGCGTGAACAGTGTTGCTACAGTGCGTGAACAATAATAATTGTCTCCTGCACAGTGATTTTACTATTCATGCACTGAAAAAAAAAAAAAAAAAAGTTCCGAAACGTGAATTCTGAAAACGCAACGCAACTTTCAGTGTTATCCAAACCGGCACTCAATCTCACTTCACCTCCCTATTTGTTTGTTTTTTTTATAGTCCGGATCAACTGGATTAATACAAAAATTTGTATTTTTTTTCCTTCTCTTTCATAAAATTTGATAAATGAGTTAATACAACTGACCCCTTTAATAAACGGATCATTTTAAAGTTGAGGAATTGTAATCTGTTTAGTAAACATGTCATGTTCATCCCATATAATTGAATACTCATAAGTCGACATACTACAAACCCAACATGTGAACACAAATTGCCACCCCTACTATATACTTTGCTATTTACATGCTCTTTGAAATGGCCGGACTTATTTATATCCTGTATTGCTTCCTGTCATTGTCAAAACAGTGAAGTATTTCTCATTTTTATCATAATCAGCGCTCTATTTTTCATCTTAGTTGTTGTTGTCTGCACTCTTGATTTCTTTCAGTAAAGTAGAAATTTGAGTATTATATCTGCAAATTTCTCGTTTCCAATAGGTTTATCAGTTTTGTTATGACTTATGAACTTAGCACATGCGTGCATATGCATTACACGTGTGAAAATAAACAAAAACTCAGAGAGAGAGAGAGAGAGAGAGAGAGAGAGAGAGAGAGAGAGAGAGAGAGAGAGAGAGAGAGAGAGAGACCATTCTTCTAAGTCTCAAGGATGCTTGAATACCTAAGAGCAATGATCCTTCAAGGTATGCCATTGTAATGAATACGTTCAAAGAATATGCAAGTTTAGAGGTTGGGTTCCTATTAAATAAAGCTTTTTTCTTATAAATAAATAAATAAGTATAAAGAAAGAAAAAATTTTAAGATACTCCTTTCTATGCCCTTATTAGTGTATCACGCAAATCAAATTTAGTATCATGCAAATCACATTTAGACTTTAGTATCTTCTCCAAAAAAAGAAAAAAAAAAACCATTTAGACTTTAGTACATGTTAGTATCCTTTAATAACTTTATCTTTTATATCTCAAAAAAAATTTATCCTTTGTTAACTAAAATTAAGAAACATCGTTTCTCAACAAAAAAAAAAAAAAAAATTAAGAAACAATAATTGTTGTTGATTTTAGTCCAATCAAAGAATTCTCTTAAGTATATTTTAGTTCCTATTTTGTATCCTATTTATGGTCCACGATAAAATAAAATTAAGTAGAGAAAAAATGTAGTCACTACAGGCTTTCTATTGCGGATGTAAGCCATTTGGCCATACCACGTAAAGGCTTGTTTTGCACTCCTTCTAAATCTAAAACTTTTATTATTTTTATTTTATTTTAACATGGTACCAAATTCACTTTTCTGTGTTCTTCACTAGATTTCAAGCATTTCACGTCCAACCATCACTCGATTTAGGTGTTACCACATGTAAGGTTGAAATTTATCAACCATCTTGTTGGCTTTATTCCGTGCCAATTTGCTTGTAATTTAAGCACTTAGTAACCCTGTATTTAGGTGGGATTATTGTAAGGGTAGTGTGTGAGAAGATGTGAAGAAAAGCTCAAGTATGTGCAAAGAGGTAGAGTTTCGCGGCTAGGACTCGCGGGTGGCTCGCGGTTGCAAGCCGCCAGATGCTGGCACGTGAGATGCACACAGGGGAGCTGAAGGGTCGCGCCAGCTGTCGCACTACAGGACAAAAGTCCCAGGCTGGCCAGGCCGTTACGTCGCGACTTGAATTCACGACTTGGACAAGCCGCGAGGTCAAGCCGCCAACCAGCCCTGTTTGGCAAAAACTGTTTCTTCGTATTCCAAACACACACCACTATATATAGACCCTTATACCCACTAAATTGAGAGAGCTTCCAGAGAGAATTTTTGTGAGAGAAACCTTAGAGAAAAACAAGATTGCCTCATCCCCAATCTTCATCTAAGAGACTCTACAAATTCCTCTACTCTCTTCCTCTCCATTGTCATACCCTTGAGAGGTTATTGACCAAATCCTTATCTCACCACACCCACGTCTGTGAGAATGTTCATTTGGTGCTAAGGGAAACAGTTTAGGAAGGAACCAATATACATTGGTTGATGCTATGGGCTATAGCAGAATCCGGTAAGCTAGAGAAGAAAAAGGTTCGGCGCAACCTCGTTGGAGCAGGAAGCTTGGAGGGCTTAGGTAACTGGGTAGATTAGGCTTGGAGGGTCTATTGTTGTTCATGTATCTCAACTACATTTTCTAGTGGATTATTGACCGCTTGGAGGGCGGCGGAGAGGTTTTACGCCGAGGGCTTCGGTTTCCTCTTCGATAACACATCGCGTGTTGTCTTTGTGTTTGTATCTCTCTTCCCTTAATCTTTACCGTTTATTATCTGCTGTGGATGTGATTTTAAATTGGTTTAGATTGTTTATCAATTCTTTCATTGGCTTATGTTCATGTTCCGCACATTAATTGTTTGATTATAAGCTTAAATTGATATTTTATAATTTGGGGTCTAAACGTTCAAGGGTGTTTCATACCCATTTTGAACATTCACCACATTTGATCATCATTGTCTAGACATTCTTTTTCTTAGAATAGCGAATTTTTCTACACTATGTTTTTCACATAAATTTCAATTTTGTGCTCTATTTTCCTACTTGAGGCTCCTAAGTCTCACAACTTGGCCCTTCACTCATTCTTTTTGCACATATGTGAAATTGGTCAACTCAGTCACATGTTTTGTCACAATGTCATCTTCTACCAATATTCCTTAAGCCACCAATGTAGTCATCCTCCGGCCATAGCAACCACTCTTTGGTCACTAGTGCAGTCGTTCTTAGGCTCTTGCAGTTCTCTTCTAGCATTCATCCATCGTCATTTGTTGCCATCGCCAACATTTTGCATAATTTATTATACATTGTGCCTGGCCCATTCTACATTCGATATGGTCAATCATGGTCATTTTTAGGGTATCTTCACAAGCTTACATTTCAAACTCAAGTCATCATTATGCTTCTACCTTGAATTTGAGGGGGATGCAGAGTATCATGCATATCACATTTAGCACAAGTTAATATCCTTGATTGACTAAAAATCAAGAAACATTAATTGTCCTTTATTTTAATCCAATCAAGAGATTCTCTAAAGGCCACGTTAGCTCCTATATATACCTTTCTTAGGGTTCACTATAAAACACAATTTAGAATAGTAATAATAGCCACCAAAGAATTTTTAATGTGAACGTATGTCATCAAGCCAAATCACATAAACCCTTGCTTCCGCTTCTCTCTATAAAACATTTTTTTTTCTTTTTATTTTAACAGCCCTTACATGACTGCAACTCATTACAACCATACAGACATTTTTTTGTGGAAGCAAATAATAATTTTCATTAAGGTGGTCGATACCGTACCGGTACCGGCCGGTATGTACTGTGCCGATATGTATACTGGTATCAAAATGCCAATGTTTCGTACCGGTTTAAATACCGGCCGTACCAGCCGATTTCAAGCATTACCAGTCGGTACAGAAAAAAAGTTTTTTTTTTTTATTTTTAGTTTTGTAATTTTTGAATTTTTGTAAGGGTAGAATGGTAACTTATTTGCATTAACTTATTAGTATTATTTATTTTCTTAGCATACAATGAATAATTAAGCTTGCTATTTTTTATATTGTGTTTTATTTTTTTTTCTTTTAATTGATGTTAAAGTGTAAAACCATGAAAATTTTGTTCTGAATTGAAATAATATTTTATGATAAATTTTTATATTTATTATAATATATATATATATATATATATTTATAAATATAAAAAATAATGGTAAACCCGAAACGGTACACTGGTATTAACTGGTACTGATGTAGGACATAATTTACTATTTAATTATTGTAATTTATTATTTTTGGTATTTTTATGTAAAAAAAACGTTATTTTAGGTTTAGGTGATTTATTTCCTTGTTTTTAGGTGCATTAATGCTTTTTTAGGTCAAATTTGATTCCTGTTATGGTTAGGGATCAATTAAAAGTTATTTTAGATTATATTTTCTTATCTATCAAGTTTTAAGGAGCCCTTAAATAGGCATCTAAGTCTGTAAACGTTTTTCATAGTTTATTAACAATAAAATTCAAGCTTGTGTCTATTGTGTTCTTTAGTGGATTCTAGACCTATCATCTTGTGGATTCAAGGAACCCCTTGTGGATTCGAGGTTTACTACCAGAAACTAACAGTTTAGTTTTTGTTCCATCAAGAGAACATCATGTGTGCTTTTCTTCAGGCTTCCGCGACATCAGTTAGTATCAGAGCCTTGACTTACCCTGATCTGATTGCTAACCGGCGAGACGGTAACCACAACCACAACAACGACAAATAACTTAGCGAGTATTACGTGACGTACAACAAGCACTCACAAATATCTATGCTAGGATGGCGCTGTTGAAGAATGGAAACAATAGAGATAACTGCAGTGGAGACATAACTCACGGGCAACCTATTGGTAAGCAAATTTCATATAGACCTTATAAGAGAATTGCAAGTTTTAATGGTTATTTTTTAAAAGAAGATTTTCTTGATTGGTTACTTGATCTAAAGGATTTATTTGACAATGAGAATATTTGTTATGAGAGAAAAGTTGGACTTGCTTTGTATAAACTTAGTAAGTATGCCTTATGTTGGTGGGAACGAGTACAATCTGATAGAATCCGACAAGGTAAAGACAAAATTCGATCATGGCCAAGGATGAAAAAGATGCTTGCTATCAAATTTTATCCTTTGGATTGTGAAGAAATCTTGTCGTATACAATACAAGATTATTATTGGCCAAGGAGTTCATACTTGAATTATTTTGAAGAGCCAAATATTCCACCGTTAAAGGAAGAATTACATGTTAAAGAAAATATCGTTCTTGAAGAATATGGAGAAGTCAAAGAAGAGAATATAGAGATTTCTGAGGAAATTAATGAAGGCCTTGTTATAGAAGAAGAACCTGAAATCAAGATTGTGGAGGAGATTAATGAAGACCCATTATAGAGAAAGATCTTGAGGTTGAGATAGTAGAGATCATTAAAGAAGAAATTATAGAGGAAGTTGTCAACGATCTCGATGAAATCAAGTTAGATGATTGCAACATTCAAACTCCTATTATTTTATTGGGAGACACCGAAACAAACTTTATTGATTTTATTGGGGTGGAAAGATTTGATTTGATCATTGGCTCTTATTTGGTGAATATTGTCAATTACATGAAGATCAAGGGAGAAGAAGTTCAAGTTGCTCAATTAATGGCTTTCAAGTTTGGCAAGAAGACAGAGAAGATGAACTATTCAAAGTATTTGTTCTCTTGGCATGGGAGATTTCAGATTTCAAAGATGAACTCAAGGACGAGTTTATTTCAAGTGGAGGGGTCTGATGTATGACATAATTTACTATTTAATTATTGTAATTTATTATTTTTGGTATTTTTATGTAAAAAAACGTTATTTTAGGTTTAGGTGATGTATTTCCTTGTTTTTAGGTGCATTTAATGTTTTTTAGGTCAAATTTGATTCCTGTTATGGTTAGGTTTCAATTAAGAGTTATTTTAGATTATATTTTCTTATCTGTCAAGTTTTAAGGAGCCGTTAAATAGGCCCCTAAGTCTGTAAACGTTTTTCATAGTTTATTATCAATAAAAATTCAGGCTTGTGTCTATTGTGTTCTCTAGTGGATTCCAGACCTATCACCTTGTGGATTCAAGGACCCCTCGTGGATTCGAGGTTTACAACCAGAAACTAACAGTTTAGTTTTTGTTCCATCAAGAGAGCATCGTGTGTGCTTTTCTTTAGGCTTCCGCAACATCAGGTACCAAAATATATCGTTCCACTGGTCAAACCGATACAGCCTCCAGTACGAGATTGACTCCCTTGATTTTAATACATAGTGATTATTGGCTGTAGGTTGTCAGTATTCTAAAAGTTTTGGATGAGCCACCCAATTTAACAAAAAATAAATAAATAAACGAAGAAGATTGAACTAGTTTCTGCAATTTGATGAGCCATCCAATCTAGTTTCTGCAATACACAACATAAATATTGATCTATAAACTATAAAGCTTGTAACAGCGAAATTAATCTTATTGTTGTACTAAGCTTCAGCAGACTACTACCTACCTAATATCAGTTTCAATATTAAGAGAAAGAAACAGTATAAATCATATTCTTTGCAAGTTCCTTTTTTTTTTTTTCTTTTTTCCCTCTTCTCTACACAACCCAAGTAGCAATCTCTAAGCTTTTTGTTTGTCACTGGTTAATTTGATCAATACGTGTAATGGCACAACAAATTTTACAAGACTTTTCACACGTGTTAAGTTGACTAATTATGATTGATCTATAATAAAAGTGATGTCAATCGTGGTTCCAATGAAAGTGATATTGCACCAATCACAATCTACCTACTCAACAAATTGTTAAAAAAAAAAAAAAAAAAAAGTGAAAATTGTTGTGTATATAGTATTGATGTAATTTGATCCCGAGCATTGATCCATGATCTAGTCTACCCATAGTATGAAATGCTAGTAATTCAACTACCCCTTTTGAGGATTGAATCAATGGTAGGAAGGAAGGCGTAGAACCCTTGCCAAATGCTGAAAGAATTGGCAATAAGATCTCAGATGCTTGAACACTTGTAAAGTTACCAAAATAAGCATTGCCATTGTGGTAATTCCGGCATATCAGCATTGCTATCCATAAAACTGCATCGCTTGTCTCATGCTAGGCCTAGCTGCTGGCATTTTTCAAGTCCAATTCCCTTTCCTCCACCACATAGTTGCCTTCCAATCTAGGATCACTAGCATCAGGTATAACTCCTTTTCTGTGCACCTCTCTCCCATTCAATACATGTTTTATCAACAAAAAAAGAAGTTAATTACTATTTTTCTTTTTTATGTTCTCCTTTCTTATGGTTTTTTTGTTTATTCTTTCTTACAACTCTACTTTAGGTTGATTAGTTTTTATGTTTTTGATAGTTCTTCTTTAGGTTGATGCATTTTGCTGTTGTGTTTCTTAATTCCTCATCACAAATCATCTCTCTCCCTCTTATAACTTTAGTTTGATTTTAGTTTGGGTTATATTTACTCATTTTGGATTTGGCGATTTGAGATCAAAATAATAAATTTGAAGCTTAGAAAAAAAAAAAAAATATATATATATATATATATAACCCAAAATATGCAAAGAAAGAGTGACTAAGATAAAAATAGTTGAATAAGAGATTTAGAGTTCAATCTTCGCATATACTAAAAACTTATTGGTATCTTGGTGTGATGATAAAAGCACAATCAAGGGCGGAGCCACGTTGAGGCTTGGGGGGGGGGGGGGGTGTCATGGTTCCCCCTAGCCTTTTGAATTCTCCATTAGAGCTAGTAAAAGAAAAATTATAAATTACTAAAATTACATGTAAATTTATTCACCGGCCCCCCCCCCAAATTTTAAAATTGACTCTCTCAAAATTTAAAATTGGCATCTAAATTTTTTGAACTAGTCCAATAAATGTAAAATATTGTGAAAGTAATGTGAAAATATTGTGGACATAACACTTTTCAAATTAAATTGGTAAAAAAAGAACCAAAGGAAAAAAAAAAAAAAAAAAAAAAAAAGGAATGAATCTGGTACAAAAAGCACAAAAAAAAAAAAAAAAAATCTCCATTGGCCCATTCCTCAGCCCATAGCTCTCCAAATATTAGCAAAGCCCCAAATCTCCTTTTAACATATTCCAAATCCAAAAACAAAAAACAAAAACAAAACAAATCTATATCATACTATGGGGAGTGGAACAGTCACCTCTCGGACAAACCAACCCAAGAAGCAATTGGGCCATGGGAAAGAATTGGGCCTGACATATGTTTTGAAAGGAAGGCTCAATGTGTAATAAACCCTAAAAGGAGGAAAGCTAGGTCATCCCAAGTACCACGGAAAAAATGAGTCACACAAAAGATTAGTTCCCGTGGAGATGGTAAGGTGCCACCTTACCCGAGGTACGGTGCACGGGTGATCCACGTGTGATTTCCAAGATATTCCTAGAACCAAGGGAAAGTTCTGAAACATGCAAGAAGGTTGAAGATCTTTACCTCTACATTAATGATGGGGCTCTTACCTCACCTCTGCCGCATTAAATACAGGTGAGACAACCTAAATAGTACCAACAACCTCCAAAAGTCAGAGTTCCAGGATAAGGGAGTGGAGGAATCTGATAAAGTTGAAGAAAATATCCTTGAGGCTCTAGCAGGCAACAGGACAGCTGTAGTGATAAGAACAAGGATTGAAGCTATAAAAGGAGGAGAGAGGTAAAAGAGGAAAATCGAAAAAAAAAAAAAAAAAAAAAAAAAAAAAAAAAAAAAAAAAAGTGGAGAAAGAAACAGAGATAAGAAAAATCTACCAGGGAGAGAGAGAGAGAGAGTAAAGATAACACCACGGGAACGTGAGAGTTATCTATTATAATAACTAACTTGAAGTTGTAATACTTGAGTTTAGAGAGATCAATTGCTTGAGTTTCTCATTGTGGAGTGTCTTTCCCTTTTTGTTTTCTTATATGTATCTTGTTTAAATAGTACGAGTGAGAGTCCGTGCAGAACTCCTCGGGGAATAGATTTTTCGTCCTCACACATACAATTATGTTGTGTGCATCCATGAATGTCGTTTCCTCGGCTCCAGGCTCCTGCTCCAATTAATTCCAAAGGCAACCATTAGTATCTCTCTCTATTTTTGCTATTATGTACTGTCATTCTTTTTTATTGCAAGTTATGTTTGGGGGGAAGATATAGTAAAGCTACTGGCTTTTTTTTTTCTTTTTCTTTTTTGAGAATACTAAGTATTTTTAACACACACACACGGGGAGAGGGGAGAAAGTTTTTTAAAGAAACTTACAGTGGAGGCATGAAAGTGCTGGAACATTGACTCGATTCTAGTTGGCTGGGTGTGATAGTGGCTTCTTTACTGGCTCGCCCATTCCAAGCCAGGATTTGAGCTTTGAGACTTGAGCAAAAGCTACTAGCTGAATGTGTGGTTAAGAAGAAAGTAACTTTTTATGTGCTGTACAACACTTAAAAAATGTGGCGGAAGGTGAATTGATGTTTGTGTATTTGTTTATAATATATTATTATGTTATATATAAAAATGGTATGGTTAAGATTATAACTTAAATTTTATATATATATATATAGTGTTGTATATACTGAGTGATGTATTTATATTTTGTATTATTATCTTGCTTCAAACTTTATTTGGTTTTATTTGGTTGGTATTTCTTGATGTGTCCATTACATCTAGAGTTTGAATATTTCTTTTCCCATTCTAACTATCAAAATTATCAACAAAAAAAAAAAAACACTTGAATGATTCCTTTATAATTTATAAATGATTCGTTTTTAATTTTTATGACATAAATTACTTGTTTGGGGTCTTCCATTTAAATTATAAAATAAAATAAAATAAACTTTAAGAATTTTGTTACATTTAGCTTGGCCCCCCTACAAAAAGTTCCTGACTTCGCCACTAAGCACAATCATCAGAAGCGGATACCATAGGTTAAAACTCCATAAAAAAAAATGTTAAAGTAATTAATTAAAAGATCCAAAAGACAAAAAAATACCTAAAGAACATGTTGCATTTAGAGAGAGAAAGAGAGAGAATGATAAACAGGGGGACCTCGTAAGAGAAAAATGTTGAGTGCTGTAATACCTCTTTGACTAAATGAGTTTACTTTTTCAAAATGGAAAATCTTAATATATTATGCTCTAAAAAATTTTCATAAAACAAATTATATCTTATATCTCATTACCAAAAAAAAAAACACATGTTCCCACGCAAGATGAGCCTGTGACTAAATAATTTAAAAATAAACATTTGATTGATTTATGGATGATGCCTTCATAAATACTGCATAAATATGGTTCTATAAATATACACTATGTAAATATATATATATATATATATATATATATATTTTTCAAGGAGTAATTTTTTATTTAAAACCCAATCTTCTTACTTTTTTTAGATGTAAAATTAATATTTAACTCTTTTGTATTTAAATTTGCTAACATCTCATTTTCAATTAATAATATGACTTGTGGGGGTAAAGGCCCAAAACCGGTATTGGACCTTGGGCCTTGGCCGAGAACATGGGTGATCCGAGGACAATTAGACAGTAGTTAATGGCTTAAGCTCAGACCTTCAGGAACATAATATGATTGGGAAGGTGGTCCAAGGAGGAATACCTCCTCGAACAAGCTAAACACGGACTAGATATGGATCCCATTGATCAAAACGACCTTCTAGGAAGCTCCAATGACAAGAACGTACACCTCGAGCGTACAAAAAAGTGGAAGCTAGGAGGTACCTAAGGAAAAACTGCTACCACCACATTTAATGCACTGCAGCTACCTTTTTAGTCGCATTTATGTGGAGAAGACCCTTGAACAGTGCTACCTTGGCTACCACAACTCACAGAAAGCCAGAAGGGGTGTCTAATGGGACGGGCACTCAAGTGGTGGCTTAGATGATCAACAAATGGAAGGCCAAGATCACCAGTAGGGAGATATATAATGTAATAGATCCCTGAAGGAAAGGGGATTGGAAAATAAAAAAAGAAACATTGTAGCAATCTAGAACCAGACTTGTAATAACGCTTCTAAAGCAATACATAAGAATTAATCTCCTCGGACTTGGTCGAGGACGTTTTTCGTTAGTGAACATCTATTATCTTTCTTTCTTTGTCATCAAAATCTATAGGCTCGTTACTTAATTAACTAAAGCCAAGTTCTCCAACTCATTCTCTACAAATTTATTGTTTTAAGCTTTTTGGGCTTAAGTCCATACACCTCTTGGGCTAGGAGTTCAAATCAGGTCCTTACATGACTAATTCACTTGATATTTTTGTGATAAATTTGATTTTACGTAGGATTTTAACAATTTTAATTTGTAAAATAATTTTCTAAAGAAATAATTATAACAAATATTTTCAATAAGTTCTGTGGGGCCAGAATAAGTCAGCAGCCCCGGCCCACTCCAGGCCCAGCCCAGAGGCCCATGCCGAGGACGCCTCCACGATCCGAGGTCCGAGGACCAAAGTTTAGAGCCCAGGACCCAAGGAGCATTGCCGAGAATGGTTACATCCTCGGTAGTCCGAGGACAGAAAGTGGGCATACGGCACACCTTTAAGGGGAGTCTCCCCAAGCATCCAAGGAGCAAATAGCGAGAACCAATCACCGGACATTGAAGCATGGCGGAGAAGCAAGTCCCAGGCGAACTGTCACCTCCACATTAAATGCCCTCAACTAACGCTCTGGCCGCATTAATGAGGATAGGACCTCTGAACAGTGCCGTCTTGAGCGCTGCAACTCACTGGAGGTATGGGAATGCGGCTGATGGGACAGGCACTCGAGTGGAAACCGGATTGGGCAACAAATGTAGGGCTAGGATCAACTGAGTGAGGAGTATATAATGTAAAAATCCCTCTTGTGAAAGGGACGGATGAAAAACCAGAGAAAAAGGAATACTGTAGCAAAGTATTTCCTCTCAACTCTTGTAACCCTTCCGAAAAGAGATAACAGTAGTTTCCAGCTCCATAAGGCACGTCCGAGGAGTCTCATTGTGTGTTTAAACCCACGTTCTAGTTATTAGCAACCACGTACAACCATGCATGGCCGTTGCCTTCTTTACTGAGGCCTAGCTCTTGAGCCCATACTCTACAAATTTATTGAAGGGTTAGTTGGGCTTGGGCTCACTCTCTCAATCCTTAGAGAGCGCTCGAATCCACCCCCTACAAGTTCTATAACATGTATTTGGATTTTGGAATATAAATATACATAGTTCTTTCCAATCATCAATAATTATTATATTACATGTTTGACCATCAAAATCTCCTAGTTTTTTTTAGTGGACCTCCGTAGAAAAAGACCCAAATTGCAGGGGCAATAATTGGTTTCATTAGGTTGAATTCTATGCTCTCAGTCCACACATTAGAAGGCCCAAAAAATTGTGTACCAAACTACCAATAAAAACTCAAGTCAATTCCCTCTGTAATGTAACACTGTTCCACCCAAAAAAAAAAAAACAAACAAACAAACAGATTGCATGCTAACTCAACAAACTACCATAGTGGGGATTTCAATTATTTGAATTGGTAAAATTTCTTATGGTTGAATAAAAGATATGGGGTTTAATCTCTGCCTACAACAGAAACCGATTGGTATTTTGATCTGATGATAAAGAGCTATCATCAGGAGCAGACGCTATAGGTTAAAACTTTCTCAAAAAAAATAATAAAAAACTAATATTAAAGTCGGTGAATTGTTTATATTATAATTTTGGGGCCTTTATTTGATGAGGGCCCCTAGGCATGACCTAAGCCTAAGGTTGACCCTTGGTCTTTTATATGTAATTCTCCTATTAACACCATAGACCCAACAGATCTCAAATGATAAACAAATACATAAATAGTTATAAACAAAGACATAAAATAAGAGACTTTATATTGTGTTAGGATCGATTCATTGGAGTTTGATGCCAAAGGCAATAAATTAAGTGAGATCTTTTTTTATGTCTAAATTTTAATTAAATAATATTATTAAACTTTTATATCATTAGTTAACTAGATGTAAAAAAATTATTTTTCTTACTTCTTGAAATTAAAATTTAAGTTTTGTATTAAGGTTTTTTTTACATCTCTTTTTTAGTTAGTAATATCTAGTCTTAATCTTTTTGTAACATAATCAATCTTAAATAAAATTTTATCATTTCTAATTTTAAAATTCTCTTTACACATAAACAACGGTAATAGTATTATTAATAAAATTTTGTAAATAATACATGCATTTGAATATATTTACATATATTGAGAGAGAGAGAGAGTCTAGTGTGTAGTCATATAGTAGGAGATTAAGTGGCTAATGTTAACAATCTACCATGTGAGAGATTAGTTTACAAAAATTAAATTCTCAAGCTTTTAATGAAAATTAATAGTCAATGATGATTAGATCCACTTACAATTTTTTTTTTTTTTTTAATGAAAATTAATAGTCAATGATGATTAGATCCACTTACAATTTTTTTTTTTTTTTAAAAAAAAAAATTAGAGTTTCAATTGGGTTATACTTTTATGGCCCAATATTTTAGGGCCTTTCTTAGATGTGGAAGAAAGGGCATACAAACTATTTAAGTTCTTTTTTCTTCTAAAAAAGAAAACTATTTAAGTTTTTTTTTTTTTTTTTAAATAAAACAATTAGTTATTATATTAATATTGGGGCCTTTGGACTCATTGGGGGCCTTTAAGCCTAGGCTTAAAGCAGACCCTATTCTTACATTAAGTGGGTATTGTCTTTTTTTTATTCTTTTGTCTGTGTCATTAGAAATAATTTATTTGAATTTTTTATTTTTTATTTTTTTATCAAAAACAATAGTAGACTTTATTTATGAAAAATCATGTTGTACAATGAAGAAGAGAAAAGATGGGCATTCTTCTAACCAAACAATGGTCTCTTCTTCCTCCTTTACAACACTAACCAAAACTAAGACAGCATGATTACATCGTAAAGGTATACGGTGAAAAGAAATTAAAAACAAAAACAAAACTATACCTAATGACACCTTGCAAAAACTAATACTTAGACAAAAAAGCAAAGCCAATCTCCACTAAATCCCAAGTCATCTAGCGTAAACAATCATCCACGGCCTTTGTGAACTTAGCAATTTGATTACAAGGCCGGGATCCATTACCCCAATACTCATCAAAATGCAAAATTTCATTGAAATCACCTAATAAAAGCCAAGGAAAAGAGATAGATGCATGGAGTTGACGCATAAATCCCAAGATTCTCCTCTTCTTGATGTTTCAGGATGTCCATAAAAACCAGTAAAGCGTCAAACAATGCCCTCTTGATTTATTATAGCATCAATGTGATGTGAGGAAAAAATTAGGGTATCCAGATCCACACTATCAGCCCAAAGAAGGGCCAAGCCACCACTAGAACCAATTTTGGATATTGCAAAACCAGCTGTTAATTCCAATTTTTTCTTTAATCTGCCAAAAAATTATCCATATCTAGACGAGTTTCAGACAAAAAAAGAATTTTGGGACATTTTTCTCTTGCCAAACAGTGGAGTTTTTCTATAGTTCTACTACGTACCTCTGGGATCTGAAGCCTTCGACAGTTAAGGCTTAAAATCTTCATGTTGGAGAGGGGATGGAAGATTACCCCCAACAAATGTTTGAGAAACATTCAAAATATCTAAACAAATAGCTTCTTCTTTTTTTCTTTTTTTTTGGTAAATTGAAGAGTTCAAAGAAGACAAGGCTAATGAAGGTCGCTTACCCGCATGTTGAAGCTTAGGCAAATTCTTGACAAAAGTTTGAAAATTGGAACTCTCAAGAAATGATCTCAGTGCAGGTTCTTTTTGGCCAGCCCAGCCAATCCTCAGTATAATTGGACATACAATCCATCTCCATCTCCATATTTGAATTATCCTCATTTGAATTGTTGTTATCCATATCTGTCAACGCTTTCCTTTGTGGCTGAGTTCATCCTATTTGAAAAATCTGCAACTGGAATCAGATTATGCTTATCCGCCAAAGGATTATTGGGAGAATCTATGATATCTATGTGGGGATGTTCTAGTGCTTTAGGAGTTAAATTTGGAGTGGGGATAGAGTTATCAGGTATTTTGAATTTTGACGAAAGGGATATAGGTGTTTTGAATTTAACAGGAACAGGAAGGGTTGCAGGCTCAATAGTAGAGCTTTCTTTTGATTTGTTGGATTTGGAATTATCTCACTTAGTGGAATTTTAGGTGGGGCCATCTAGTTGCTGTAAACCCGCCAGCTCATCAATTTTTTCCAACTCATCAATTTTTCCAGCCTCCAAAGTGTTTGTCAATTGGCAGCTGGGTGGGGGAAAAATTGGTTCAGATTCGTCCGCTCTAATGGCGGTGAAAATCATCATCTCTCAATCTAGATTGTTGAAAATCATTCTTCTTATTATTAATCTTTGGAGCTAAAGCACGAAGCCAGGGACCAAATTGAAATCCATCATCATCTGGAGATAAACAACCTTTAATAATTTTTTTACATTCATGATCCTGATGACCTAGTATACCACAGCGATAACAAAATATAAGTGTTAACGTGTATAGTTTTGTGGGTTTTAGTCTCACCTAGATTATTTGTATAGCACACATACTTGTACTACACTCTTGCTTGTATTGCACACATATGCCTCCTATATGAAAGCTCTCATGTACATTCTTTAACAATGAAATACAATACTATTGCATTCAGTATTTCTAACATGGTATCAGATCCACCTTCTTGTGGCCATGGTTTTCTGTCCTTACGGTGTGTTTAAGAACAATCTCTGTCTTCCTCGGTGTTTCTTTGTTGCGTTCATCTTCTTTGGCTTCTCACTGCTACCGTCAAAACTCTCCGATATAGTCATGCCACCGTTAGAAGTCACATCAACACTACAAGACCATTGTCTTCCTCAAACCACTGTCACAGAGCCAAAATTCATTCAAGGGATTTTCTCACTCTTATCAAATCTCAAGATTTCATCAAGCTTCCATCTTGAGTTTAAAAGGGGGTGTTAGAGATATATTAGCCCATTAGCATAGGCCCAAGCCTAATTCTACTTTGTGTACAAGTCAAGTCTCCTAGTTATATTAGAAGTCTATTAGTTTAGAGTTTAGTCTACTATATATACCCATGTTATGGTTCATTGTAACACAAGTTTTGTATTACACTCTTATATAATAAAGATCCTTAAGGGGTTCCTCCGTGGACGTAGGCCGTAAGGCTGAACTATGTAAGCCTTGTGTTCTTGTGTTCCTATTTTATGCTTCTCTTTTCTGCATATATTCAAGCATATTCAACATGGAATATATCATAGCTAATATTTATCATGGTATCAGAGCCACTGCTTTAACATTTTCTTGTGTCTTGCAGTCTTGTCTTTATTGGTATTCTCGGCTGCCTCAACTTCTTCGGTCAGTAAGCTTTCTGCGTCCTCTCCCGACTACTCCACCGCCGTCAGAGGTCCCCAAGGCTAACTCTCTACCACCAGAAGCACTCTCTACGCTGCCAAAAGACCACTGCCTTCTCGGGTCTATCAATTTTAACCTTCGATTACGACACCAGAGATACCATTTTGTAGATCCTAAACCAATCTACTCAACGCCGCCGGAATCATCCCTGTCTGACCAACCACGCGCCTCCACGCCCTGATCAAAGTTTCGGCGAAGACTATCCACCCGCCTTTAATGTTGCTCCAATATTGACACTGCCGCAACCATTCGAATTTTCCTCCTCCGATCTACCGCGTCGGCAAGGAATCGGCTTCAACAGACGCTCCACGCACCCTCACGCGCCACTTGAAGATCGGCGCATCCAGCCCACGTGCTGCACACGCCACTGGGAATCTTGCTGACGTCATCCGGGATGTCATTACTTGACACATCAGCCCTAGTTGACGTCAGCCCTAGTGATTTGCTGATGTCATCCTGCCTACGTGATTGTTGACTGCCGCAGTGGTTGACCGTTGACCAGCCCGTTGACTTTGACTTTGTCCGTTGATCGTTGACTTTTTGCCAGAGTTGACTTTTTGCAGTCCAGGTGCTCCTTACCCAGTTTTTCACTTAGATTTCACTTTTGCAGTCCATTTTTACATATTTTTCTTCTAAATGAAGAATAAGGACAGGTCTTCTTCTTGTTACAATAATCGTCGCCAACAATCCAACAAACGCTTTTGCAATTTTTGCAAACGTTTTGACCATAATATTGGGACTTGCTATCATCGCAACAAATCAATTGTTTCAATTTTTTATGCTACTATTGCTAACACTAAGAGTGTCTAACCAATGGCTCCTGTCTCTGCACAGTCTAAGTTTTCAGGACGCACTTTCACTATGTCCACAAATGACCTTAAAAACATCATCGCTAATGTCATTCGTATGGTTGGTAATGCATCTTATTCCTCTTCTCTCTCAGATTTATCCAGTATGTCTCCTTCCTCTTGGCTTATGGATTCTACTTGTTGCAATCACATGACACCTCACTCGTCCTTATTTTCTGAACTTAAACTTGCACCACACCCTCTTAATATTCGCACAGCAAATGGTTCCATAATGTTTGGTCATAATATAGGTTTCGTTTCAACCTCTAGCCTCTCGGTTCCTGGGGTCTTTAATGTTCCTGACCTTTCTTACAATTTATTTTCTATGGGACAATTAGCTAAGTTGGGTTATCGCATTATCTTTGACAATTATGGGTGTATTGTGCAGGATCCGAGGATGGGACAGGAGCTTGGGACTGATCCCAAAGTTGGGCGTATATTTCCCATGGACAACCTTCGCCTTCTACTTGTTGCTCATGTTTCTGTTGCTGCAGTATTTTCTATTCCTTCCCTTGCACTTTGGCATGCTCGACTTGGTCACATATCTTCCTCTCAAGTACAACAATTAGCTTCTAGAGGTTTGTTAGGTTCAGCGTCTATAGAAAATTTTGATTGTGTTTCATATCAGTTAGGAAAACAACCAACTTTGCCTTTTAATACTAGTGAATCAATATCTACTGATATCTTTGACCTTATTCATTCTGATATTTAGGGGCCTTCCTCTGTCTCTAGTATTAATGGATCTCGATATTTTATTGTCTTTATTGATGATTACTCTCGCTATAACTAGATTTTTCATATGAAGCATCGTTCTGAATTATTGCAAGTATATTCTAATTTTGCCAAAATGGTTGAAACTCAATTTTCCAAACATATCAAAAATTTTCGATCTGATAATGCTCTTGAGTACACTCAATATGCTTTCCAAGCTGTTTTGCATTCCTATGGCACTGTTCATCAACTAACTTGTCCAGGTACCTCTCCGCAAAATGGTAGAGCCAAACGAAAATTTCGTCATATTCTTGACACTGTTCGTGCTTTCCTTCTCTCTGCCAAAGTTCGTGCTCTCCTTCTCTCTGCCAAAGTTCATGCCCCTTTTTGGGGCAAAGCTGCTCTTCATGATGTACATTAATCGCATTCCAAGTCCTGTTATCCAAAATCAAACTCCATATGAGTGCCTTTTTGGGTTACCTCCAGACTATCACCACCTTTGCTCCTTCGATTCTGCTTGTTTCGTTCTTCTTCAGCCACATGAGCATAACAAACTTGAGCCTCGGTCAAGACTTTGTTGTTTTCTTGGCTATGGCAAAACTCAAAAGGGGTATCGCTGTTATGATCCTGTCTCTCATCGTCTTCATATCTCCCGCAATGTTGTCTTTTGGGAACATCGCTACTTTGTCAAGCTCTCTCACTTCCATGCCTCCTTATCTTCCTCCTCTGTCTTAGATCTTTTTCCAGATGAGGCACATATTCTTTCTGTAGCTACTCCTGATCCTCCTGTAGCTGCTCCTGATTCTCCTGTAGACTTCTTTGTCCAACCACAAGATATCTTTGATCCCTTTCCTAGTTCACCCTTTAATGAACAAGTGGAAGATGAACAGGTCGAAGACGAGTTACCCAACCCTGAGTTTGGGTCCCTGCTCCTGCTCTGCCGGAAGATCTTTCACAAGACATTCCACCTCGTCACTCAACTCGAGTAAGATCCATTCATGCACATTTACTTGACTATTATTGTTACACTGCCCTTGCTACAATACACAAGCCTCACACCTATCGTGAAGTTTCCACTGACCCTTTATGGCAGATTGCAATGAAAAAGGAACTTGATGCATTATCTAAAAATCATACTTGGGATTTGGTGACTCTCCCCCCTGGGAAATCTGTGGTTGGTTGTAAGTGGATCTACAAGATTAAGAGTTACTTTAATGGGTCCATTGAGTACTACAAAGCTCGTCTTGTTGCAAAAGGTTTTACACAGAAGTATGGGATTGATTATGAAGAGACCTTTGCTCCAGTTGCTCGTATCTCATCTGTTCGTGCCCTCTTAGCTGTTGCTGCTGCCAGTAAATGGGACATTTTTCAAATGGATGTCAAAAATGCATTCCTTAATGGGGATTTAAGTGAAAAAGTTTATATGCAACCTCCTTTTGGTCTCTCTGTTGAATCAAACAAGGTTTGTCACCTTCAACGTGCACTTTTGGCCTTAAACAAGCTCCACGAGCTTGGTTTGCCAAATTCAGCTCTACCATCTCTCGCTTGGGCATGGTAAGTCATTATGATTCTGCCTTATTTTTTCGTCACACTGACAAAGGCACTATTTTACTTCTCCTGTATGTGGATGATATGATCATAACTAGTGATGGCCTTAGTGGCATTCAAGAACTCAAAGATTTTCTTAGTCAGCAGTTTGAGATGAAAGATCTTAGACATCTCAACTACTTCTTGGGTCTTGAAATCACTCATTCTATAGATGGACTTTATATTACTCAAGCCAAGTATGCCTCTAAACTCTTATCTTAGCTGGACTTACTGATAGCAAGACTGTTGACACTTCAGTTGAGCTTAATGCGCATCCAACTCCCTCAGGAGGGAAACCATTGTCTAATCTTTCTCTTTACAAAAGCTTGGTTGGCAACCTAGTTTATCTCACTGTCACTCATCCAGACATTTCCTATGCTGTTCACCAGGTGAGCTAGTATCTGTCTGCTCCACGATCGACTCACGATGCTGTTGTTGCATTCTTCGATACCTAAAGGGCACTCTCTTCCATGGTCTTTTCTACTTTGCTGAGTTTCCTCTTGTTCTCCGTACATATTCTGATGCTGATTGGGCAAGAGATCTCACTAATCGCAGGTCCATCACTGGTTATTACTTTCTTCTTGGTTCTTCTCTGATTTCTTGGTGAAGCAAGAAACAAACTCATGTGGTCTGCTCCAGTACTGAAGCAGAATATCGTGCCCTTGCTGATACCATATCTGAGCTCCTTTACCTACGATGGCTTCTCAAAGACTTAGGTGTGTCCACATCCTCTACTACTCCTCTTTACTGTGACAACCAGAATGTCATTCATATTGCTCACAATGATGTCTTCCATGAACGGACTAAACACATCGAGATCGATTGTCATTTTATTCGTTATCATCTTGTCAATGGTGCTCTCAAGCTCTTCTCAGTCTCCTCCAAAGATCAACTTGCAGATATCTTCACCAAGTCACATCCTAAGGGACGCCTTCGTGATTTGGTTGACAACCTCAAGTTGGTCTCACTCCCACCTTGAGTTTGAGGGGGGCTGTTAACGTGTATAGTGTTGTGGGCTTTAGGCCCACCTAGATTACTTGTATAGCACACATGCTTGTACTACACTCTTGCTTGTACTACACTCTTACTTGTATTGCACACATATGCCACCTATATAAAGGCTCTCATGTACATTCTTTAACAATGAAATACAATACTATTGCATTCAGTATTTCTAACAATAAGTCATCTTTTGTATTTGAAAAATACCCAACTTTCTCCCACATCTTCAAAATGAACCATTTTTCCCCTCATCAATGGTTTTGTTCCACCCTTATACGAAGGAAAGAACCCCAAGCTAATCCACTCTTAGGAAAAGGGACACAATTTTTTGAAAATAGGCCTGCTTTGCTCACAGTCAATGCCAACAGCTAGGCCTAGTATGAGGCAAGTGACACAGTTTCTATATTAAGCAAAAGGGACTATATGCAACATATGCTTCAAAAGTTTCTATTTTCACTTCTCTACAACCCCAAGCAATCAGTAAGTTTTCAATTTTCCACTGGTCGAATTGGTCCCAACTATCCCAAGCATTGATCCAAAGTCTATTCTAAAAATTGCATGATGCACAACTAATTCAGCGACCGCTTATGAGGATTGAATCAGTGCTAGACAAGGAAGCAGCAGAACCCTTGCCAAATGTTGATGGAATCAACAATAAGAAATCAAACGCTTCATAATTGTAATACAAGAACAAGTGTAAATCTGTACCTCAAACCAATCCCGAGGAACATAATTTAAGCAATCCGAGACTATTGTTAATCAATTTCCTTGTCTCATACTCATTCCTAGTACTTATCCTTTCATTTCAAGTTTAACTAATTTAGACAAGGGTATTAAAGGTTGATTGGCATCTAATCTCTATAAATTAATTGTGTGAAGTAAAAATTAGCCTGTCTTATTTTTGCCTGCCACAAATATTTACATTTTTAGGTAAGTTTTTTAGTTATTTTGTGAACATTTTATTTAATTTTATCATAATTGGTTCATTAATTTGAACATTTTAGGTCAATAGAGAACACATTTATTCCTTTGTTTCATAAGGGTAAAGGTATTATTCCTTTCAGAACATTTATTCCTTTCAATTGCCAGTATTTAATTCAACCATTCTCACGTGAACGTTTAGCGCTTCCCCCATTTTCAACTTCCCAATTTAATTAATTCCGTTCCCCACTTTATTCTCTTTTTATCTCAATAGTGTAGTGTGCAACCGACCACTTTTCAGTTGGAGTCTTCATAGCTTTCGACCTTCAATTTTCAAGTTAAGCCTGAGAGGAAGAACTAATGAATGAAAATGATCGTGATTAGAAGCAGTGAGTTTTTATTGATTTCTTAATTTTAGTCACTCCATAGCTATCAATCAATTATGAGGAGTGATTAGAAATGGTGGGTTTTTTTTTTTTTTTTTTTGGTTAATTTAATTGTGGGAGCACTATGCTTTTGTTGGAGAAATTATAAGATCCTCATGGTGGACGGTGGACAAGTGATGTGGTCCACCATTCTATTTGTTATGGGTTATTGAGTTCTTGTATTGGGTTTTTGTTTCTGACTTTGTATAGATATTGGGTTCATGATCTGCACCTTCTGTTTGTAAAAGGGGTACTCAGAAATCTAGATGGGGGTTTTTTAGGGTATTGGCTTTTTTGTTTATTTTTGAATCTCTGAGAATATAGATGTTGAAAACTTGAGAACTTTTGAATTGGCTTTTTATGTGGGGTTTGTAGGATTTCTAATGCTGTTTCCTTTGTTATTGTCTTATGAAACAAGTTGCAATCTGAATTCATGGCCTTAATCATTAGAACCTTAATAGTTCATGGAAATGTTGATCCTATTAATAATCTTTCTTTAGAATGCGCTATGAGGAGAGTGTTCAGATCATTATTGGTACATTTATTACTGTTCACTGTTTATTATCTTGAAGATTGCAAGTATTTGAATTTCAATTAACTTAGCTATCTTAGTGTATAAGGTTTGTTCTTGTTGAATTTTAAGGGGGGAGGAAAAAACAAAAACCAAAAATTTTGAAATCAAAATTGACGGTGATTAGATTGATAATTATGGTTTCAATTAAATTTCAGTATTCAGACTAGATTTGATTTTTTTTTTTTCTTCGGATTCTTTTGAATGGTTGTTATTTGTGGACTAATGTACAAGTAGAGCCGATTGTTGACCAAATCGATATGCTTGATGGTTTCACAGGAAAACTTTGATTTGGATGCAACTAAGAGTTCCATCAGGTATTGTTAGTTACTTGTTATCTTTCTTAGTGTTATGACATTCAAGACTATCATGAGATTTATTAAATCTTTAGTAGAGTGATGCTTGTATTGTTTGTTAAAAATGTTCTCAAGGGGATGAAAGCATGTTTCTCTGCCCAGCTGACATGAAATAAACGTTGCTCCTGCATTCACATATCTACAAGTCTATATTAAGTTATATTACTTTCTTCTTGATATTTAGTAGGTCGATAATTGATGAAGGCCTGTACAGACATTTAAGATTACAAACATTGAAGGATGATCAATTGTATGATTTATTCTTCCATCTTAAATTTTTAGTTTATTTTTTATTTATTTGGACTTGATATAAAATTTGACACAGTACCCTTTTTAGTTTACTAATTCTTAATTTAGTTTTCGCACAAAAACAATTTCTATACGTATTAGTATAATCATGCTTTTTTTTTATAGAGCTTGCCTGTAATTGTACATGGCTTTCTTATCTATTCAAGAAGCTCACAATTTGGGATTTGTTTTAGACAAGTAAAACTATGAATATTAATTTGCTTCCACTTTACATGCAGAACTTTCTGTTTTGATTAAAATGTCATTTTTTTAAAATTTGTAACGTGTATGCATTAACATGTTGTATTGAATATTTTCACTTTATTTTTGTTCAAGGAAAATCAACAAATCTCGAGGCTCTATGACGCATATTTCTCTCCACCATTGCTAAATTTTGTCTTTCAAGTAATGTGGTGTTGCTTTGTATTGAGAAGGAAGATGGGAGCTTTTCTCCTGACTTTTATTCCAGTCAAATCTCTCTCTCTCTCTCTCATTTTTTGTTTATATTGTATTTTTCTCTTGATGATCAGGGTCTTCAACAAAAACTTGGCCAAAAAAAAAGCCAATTAGAAACATATCCAGAAGTTTGGAGATGGTAAGCAATATGTAAAAGGTTTTGGAGAACTAGAGAAGCTCTGCTACAAAGTAGTTTTATAGACACTCCATGGTGGTGCTGGTAAGTGAATAAAAAAGTTTAACATATGCCTACAAGAAAAATAAAATAAAATCCATGCAATTGTGTTGGGCAAGAAGCAAAGGTAACCACTGAATTTTAAAGGTGGTTGGAGATGAGAACTTAAATGGAAGTGTTACCTAGATGGCATGGCTTAAGAATTCCTATTGAGTAAACTGTTTGTAAATATATGTAATCATGCTTTATTGTTATAACTATAATCAACTATGCAATGGTCTAATATTTTTGGTGTATGAGACAAGTTATATATGATATATCAATGACATGTTCTCCATGACTATATTTTGGTTATTTATTCTTTTGCTTATGTTGGTCTTTAATTCTACTTTTGTTTTTTTGGTTTCTCTCATGCTTCTTTTATTTGATCATTGTTGTTTGGTTGCTTGGAAAAAAATAAAAAAAATAAAATTCTTGTGTGTGTGTGGCTAACCATTACATGTGACAGGACATATTAAAGAGTGGAGTATTGCCCAAATTACAAAGAGTGGAGTATCATCCCTCATTCAGGGGAAAATGGTTATTTAGCCTTAATGTTTGAACTATGTAGCCAAATAGCATCTTTTTCAAACTATGTAGTAAAATAACCATGTTTTAGAACTCAATATTGCTAATGTCAAGTTCTGCCTAGAACTCAACATTAGCAATGTTGAGTTCAATGCATATTTTAAGTGGAAGTCTACACAAAATTTCAAAAAAAATCTAAGTGGCAAAATACGCATATAACTTGACATTGCTAATGTCCATGCAAAACTTGACATCAACAATATTGAGTTCCAAAATAAGGGTATTTTGCTACAAAGTTTGAAAGGGTACTGTTTGGCTACATTCCAAAATCAAGGCTAAATAGCCATTTTTCCCCTCATTTCCCTACTTCCTATCAAATGTATGCTCATATATGGATTGGAGAATAATTACTAGTAGTGTATTTGTGATGATGCAATATATTTTATAAATAAATGTTATTTAGGAATAGAAAATTTCCCTTTCTTACCTTTTGATTCCCTGAGAGAGTGATTATTTTGACTTCGACAATTGAGAAACTATTTCATCAAGTGTATATATATCATACATTCATGCAAAACTTTTCCACATTTGTGTAGGTTAGTGACTAGTTAATTTAAAAATAGATGATTTTTATATTCATGGATGATGCCTTCTTAAAGGATAGCAATCACTGGCTATGGGCTTTTAGTAAGCTGAAATTTAATGAGACACCTAATCTAGTTTCTACAATTCCCTACTTAAATATTGATCTATAGAACTTGTTACATCGGAATCTATCTTATTTTAGTACTGGTTAGAGGATAAGTAGACTACTAACTAAATGCAGTTTTTATATTAAGCCAAACAAAATGTATACATCACATTCTTCAAAATTTACTCTTTACTCTTCTCTCCACCCCCAAGCAATCAGTAGGCTTTCTATTGCCACCAGTTGATTTGGTCCCAACCATTAATCCATGGTCTATATGACCCATAGCATGAAACAAACTTATTCAGCGACCATTTGTGAGGATTGAATCAGTGCTAGACAAGGAAGCAGCAGAACCCTTGCCAGATGATGAAGGAAGCGACAATAAGAAATCATGCTCTTCATTACCTTTAAATGTACCCAAAAAAGTACTTCCATCTAGTAATTCTGGTAGATTGGCATTGCCATCCAAAAACTGCATCACTTGCCTCATGCTAGGCCTAGCTGCTGGCACCGAGTGTGAGCAAAGCAGGCCTAATTTCAAAACTAGTTCCATTTCCTCCACCACATAATTACCTTCCAATCTAGGATCACTAGCATCAAGGATAGCTCCTCTTCTCCAGCACTCAAACACCCAGTCAACCAAAATTATGTCTTCGGTCAGTCCTTGTAGCCCTACAGGCCGCCTTCCACATGCCACCTCAAGCATGAAAGCCCCAAAAGAAAACACATCAGTGCAAGTGGTTGCCCTTCTTGTTCTAATAATCTCTGGAGCCAAATAACCTACAGTTCCAACCACATGGGTGGTTTGGGGATTCATACCGTGGTCATATAATTTGGCAAGGCCAAAATCACCTAGCCTTCCATTCAATTCAGCATCTAATAGAACATTGCTTGCTTTTACATCTCTGTGTAGAACAACCTGTTCCCATTCTTCATGGAGGTAAAGAAGGCTAGATGCTACACCTTTGATGATTCGAAATCGTTGAAACCAGTTAAGGTTTGGTTTTTCATTGCTATATAAGAACTTGTCAAGGCTTCCGTTGGACATATAATCATAGACCAAGAGGAGTTCTCCTCTTCGCCGGCAATATCCCAGGAGCTGGACCAAGTTCCTGTGCCTCAATCTTCCCACGCTAATAATCTCAGCTACAAATTCCTTCATCCCTTGTTTGGAATTATGGGAGACTCTCTTGACTGCAATTTGTACATTGGAAGAAGGAAGTATTCCTCTATAAACCTTTCCAAAACCTCCTGCTCCAAGAAGCTCATTGTCTGAGAAACCCTTGGTTGCTTTGTAGAGATTCTTATAGATGAACCGGTGAGGACCATACTCCCTTTCCCAATCTTCACGTATTTCTTCATATTTCTTCCTTCTTATAATGTAAGCAGCTCCAGTGATTGTTATCAGCACAAGTGTCACTGCTATGGGAAAAACCATGATCATTAGTCTGGGTGTCTCTTTTGCTTTCCTTTGTCGAGGAAGTGAAGGAAGCTTCGAAACATCAAGGCTTTCTGCTTGTCCACTTTTATTAAAGCTCCATCCTAGAACGTAGTGGTTACTTGGAATAAGTGTACCAGTTGCTGCAGAGAAACCAACATACATAGATTCCAAGAGATATTGAGACAGATCAATGGACTTTGACATGAGAGGCTGGTTTGGTTTTGGGATTCCGTTCGGGGCTAGTGTTACACTCAGTAACTTTTCTGCCTCATCATAGTCTATCCAAAGATGCGTTGGATTCCCACTTGCGAGCTCCAAGCTCATATTCTTCCCTTCTTTATTTGGAAAATACATTGCAGAAGCTAAATCAGTTGAGTTCAGGCTATTCACATCGATTCCCACATGATTTCTATCAATATCTCCAAATTCTGGATTCAGAGCAGTGTCAAGCTCGATGGCCAAAATGTGGTTTGAAGTAAGGCCTTCATTTGAAGAATTGAAGAGTCCTAGATACTGATTTCCTACAACGTTGGTGAAGTTACTTGATGGACTGATGGTGAAGGCCATGCCGTGACCTCCAACATTTGGCACTTGTGGAACAATGGCAAATACAAAGTTTGTAGAAAATGAAAGAGATGGAATTAAACCGGAGGAGGTTGTGTTGAATTTCAAAGGAAATTGGTATAAAGCATGACAAACTTGCGGGTATGAATTGTTTACGGTATTGGTTAGCTGCAGCAGGCCATTGCTGGTAATTTTAGCAGATCCATCAAGATGCAGCTTGGCTTGAAGGAAGCCATTGTAGATGAATTGGTTTTCATTTTGAGCAAAGGCCAGGGGAATATTGGAAACACAAAAAATTATCAGGAAATGAAGTGATACAAGGATTGTAGCCATTGGGAAAAGTTGAAAAAGGCCCATTTTTCTGAAGAGAGGGGTTTTGGCTTGATTAAGAAGCTTTAGTGTAAACTTAAGAAAAATGCAATCCTGGTCATCCATGTTTTTTTTAAGTATGATGAAAAAATGTTTCTTGGTGCATACACAAGGGAATCTTGTAAGTCCGCTTCCTTCTCTATTTCTATCAGCTAGTATGAATTCTATATATTGCGTCAATTGGACAATTGATGTTTGGTAGAAATCTCATCTATCAATCAGCAACAAACTTTGATTCGGCAGCTAGGAGCAATCATGTTAGCTGCCACTATTGACTCTAAGCAACGAATAAGTCTAGTGCCACAACAAATGTCACAACTCATCCATGTGACGAGTTGTAGTTGGTAAAGGAGTGTCTAGTGATAGCGCCAAGTTTGGTTCAAGTGTTCCCAGGAATACCTAACCTGAAAAAAAAAAATTATATATAATAATTTTTATTTATCTACCCTTAAAAAAAATTAGGAACACCCTCAAACTTTTTTTATGCCAAAAAAATTTTGAACTAAAATCTAAAAAAAAAAAAAAATTGTAATAGAGAATCTGAAAAAAAAAAAATTGTAACAAAGAATATGTGAGAAAATGATTATGAAATAAGAAATATCTCTTAATTTGGGCGAGGAGCCGAACTAGGCTTCGGAGGAAACAGAGAAAGAGAGGAAACTGCAGCTCCTGCTTCTTCTTCAAAGTGAGAGAGAGATTTAAACAATTTGTTTAGACTTTTTAGATAAAGAGAGGAGAGGACCATCTTTTTAAAAAGTTTGGTATAAATGTGGGTGGATATCCTTTGCCCACGTTGATGGTTAGGTGGGAGAGGCAGACCACTTTACTTTTTTTTTTTTTTTTGGATGAGAAATACACTTGTAATATGGCTTTACGTGGGTTTGAGTGGTCAATCAAAGGCAAAGAATCTGAATTATTTGCACTTTGTACACCGGTAAGGTTATTGCAATATTCAAGACAAGTATAAAATATTTTTATAATAAATACAATTTTTTTAGAAGAAATATTTAGATGTGAAATTATATTAACATGGATAAATATTTTTAAATTAAATAATGGTTTTGTTAAAAATACTGAAAATTAAAATCATAACCTTTTTTTTTTTGGTAGTTTGTTTAGGTTAACTTCTTTTTCTTCCTCAAAAAAATGATAATTTATTTTTCTTTTAATTTGAGTTAAATTTAACATGAAAATACTTCTAAAATTTTATATCTTTTTTTAGTAAATTTCAGTAGCTATATTCTTATTTATTTAATTTTATTATTTTTTATAATTATTTATTTATTAATTAAATTATTTATGACGTCACTGATTTGACCACCGATCGGACCCCGGTCTGACCAAAAAACCGGTAACTAGTCTCTTTTTCGGTTCTTTTACCGTACTGGTTTTTAAAACCATGGTGGGGGGTGGATGGGGGCATGGGGCCGAGGTGGGATATTTGAATTGGGGGAAGTAAATGCACATGAGGTGTGTGTTAATGCAACTAATAAACAATAATTTAATTAACCAATAATTAATTGGGGGAAGCAACTAATAATTAATAATTTAATTAACCAATACATTATAAAAGACAAACAAATTAAATTATGTTAGGCTAAACAACAATTAATAATTTTATAATTAATAAAATAACAATATAAAAAATTATAGTTTATAAAAGACAAACAAATTAATGAAATAACTAAATAACAATAATTAATAATTTTATTAATATTTCAAATGAACTTATAATTTATTGTTTATTCTTTTGCTAGAATTATGGACAAATATTTGATAAGAAAATCACGTACCCAAGGAACACCCTAGGAAAAATTCCTAGAGCTGCCACTAGGGGTGTCCCCACATTGACCCACCATCACTCCTCCACCAACCACAACTCGCCACATGGGCGAGTTGTGATATTTGTTATGCTACAATATGTGGCACTAGACTTAATCCTAAGCAACATCTAGCCTATCGTATATTACACACGAAATCTGTCTAATTCATTTAACCAAACGTCATTTTAGTAATATACCCTTCAAAACCCTAGGTATATAAACTTATTTTCTTTCCTAGTTGCATTCTCCCACGTCCCATAGCTGCCCCACACTCTCAAACCTCAATCTCACCTCACCTACCTATTTGTTTGTTTTTTTTTTATAGTCTAGATCAACTGGATTAATACAAAAAATTGTATTTTTTTTTTCTCTTTCATAAAATTTGATAAATGAGTTGATATAACTGGCCCCTTTAATAAACGGATCATTTTAAGGTGGAGGAATTGTAATATGTTTAGTAAACGTGTCATGTTCGTCCCATATAATTGAATACTCATAAGTCGACATACCACAAACCCAACATGCAGGGACAGACACAAGATTTCAAGCTAGGGAGGGCCGGAGATAAGCAAAAAAAAAAAAAAAAATCAAAAAAATTAAAATACACATCCATATAGTATTAAGAAACTTTCAACCAAGACAAATACACAAAAATCATTGTTTCTTAATATATTAAGATGCAATCATCTACCAACAAAAACAAAAAACACAAAACACCATTATTTCTTAATACACAGAACACTATTTTTTTTTACAATTTTTTTTTTAAAGATTTACATGGGCTGAGTTGATAATTCATGATTTTGGAAGGAGCCTAAGCTACAAAGTAATGGGAGCCCAAGTCTAAATTTTTTATTTTTTTACTGAAAATTAAACTACTAAAAAAAAGAAATTTTGAGCCCGGGGGGCCTGAGCCCCCGCCTAGGTCCATCACTGCCAACATGTGAACACGAATTGCCACTCTAGTATATACTTTGCTATTTACATGTTTTTTGAAAATGGCCGGACTTATTTATATCTTGTGTTGCCGTCATTCTCAAAACAATAAGTGTTTCTCATTTTTATCATAATCAATGCTCTATTTTTCATCTTGAGAAATGATATGTCCACAACATTTTTACAACAAATTCTAAGTGGCAGGTTGTTACTGGTTGTTATTGTTAGGGCAAAAAAGTAATCTTAGTGTTAAGTTCAAATTTGAACTAATAACAACTAACCACTTGTGATTTGTTGTGAAAATATTGTGGACGTAGAATCTTTCTTTTAATCTTAGTTGTTGTCTGCACGCCTGATTTCTTGCAGTAAAGTAGAAATTTTAGTACTGTTTCTGGATTTGGATGACATGAATTTGGATTTGGATTTGCAGGGGTCCAAATCTAAATCATTTGTTTGAATAACTTAAAAGAATTGGATTTGAATTTGGCCCAAATCCATGTTGGATTTCAGGGGTCCAAATCCATAGATTTGAAATACCCTCAAAAACCCAAGAATTTAGAAATCTCTCACTCTCACGCACACTGTTTCTCTCTGGGATCTCCGTGTCTCTCTTCCTAGCCGTAACTCACAAACTCTTCTTCCCCCTCTCTCTCGGCAAGGCAACTTCAGGTTTGTTCTCTCAACTCTTATCTTCCTCTTTAACCTCTCTAATTCTCTCTTTCTACTAAATCTAAATTCAAAAGGGACGTGGGTTTTTCCGGTGGGTTTTATTTGATTTATTTGTGGGTTTGTTTGGGTTTAATTTGATTGTTTGTGGGTTTTGTTTGACTTGTTTGTGCATCTTGTTTCATGGTATTTTCAATGATATGTTTTGGGTTTGTTTTTATTTTCTATTTTTATTTTCATTTGTGAGTTTGTAATGCAAATTATGTGTTTGATGAAATGCTTCAATAAACTGTTTATGAGTTGTGAAGTAATAAGTGAGAGAATATTCATTTGAAACAATGATATTGTGATGATGGAAAGTGAGGACATCCCATAAATTTTTTTCATTCCATTTGTTGCTTTAGCTGCAAAACTTGTATCATCATTTGTCCATCACTTGTTAAATATTCCCTTTATAGCTATTGGTGCTTATTGCCAATTCTTTCGTACCTCATCAGTTTTATGTCTTCTTTCTCTATATACCACCAGATTATCATCATGTTACCAAGTTGTTATGTTTCTGACTGTGTACATTGTACCTGCCTGTCAAAGACTTGATCATTAGTAATGTTTCCCTTGTAGAACACATTTTTTACTTCATGCATGTACCACTTTGACTCCTGTGGAACCACAATATCCACAAGATTACTAAGCATAATATATATCCAGAGTAGAAACTTAGCCTGGTCTTAAATATTGAGACTAATCAGATTTGACTTGGCTGGCCAAAAGTCCGGTCTTGATCTCAATTGCTCTCTTTCAAATTTGATTTTCCTAAATAGGCTTATGGTATCGGTCAACATTGAATTCCTTTTCTAAGCTGCCTTCTGGGTTAGGAACATAATTTTGCTACCTTCTCATTTTATGCTGGTAATTAGAATTCAAAGGTAACCTTAAATATAAAGGTTGCACATGTACAATCTACTTGAAAGTATAAAATCTCTTTGAACCTTTGGAACAGAATTTTGCTACCTTCTCATCTGAGTTTTTTGTACTTGTTAAAATCTTTTAACAAATGCATTTCTAATATTTCAAGAATGAGCTGGGTCTAATTTATTTAATAGCTTTGAGGTGTATTTCTTTTGTCTGTTTTGGTCATATTTGATTGATGGTAATAGATTAAAGATTAATACTGACAATTGTAATTAATTAAGGTTACCAGCCAACTTGTGCGTGTGACCAATGAACTCTAGCTAAAATTACACTTCCTTGTTATAGTCTTGTGGTGGAGTAGTGGATGATAGAGATGGATTATAAGAGTACCATTTAGAGCAGAAAAGGTAATTAAAGAAGTTGATGAGGCTGGGTGCAGCTAACAACCAATAAAAAAGATCAAGCCTATCCTTGTTGAAGTCATTTCACTAAGCCATCCACCACTTGAAGAACTTGAGGTAATTTTGTTCACTAGGGAAACAAGGAGTGAGCTTAAATAGAAGTGGGAATGTGGAGGTTCCCCCAACATTTGTGCTTTAAAGTCCACCCCTTGTCATCTTTCAATGAGTCTTCCCTATACAATCAAGGTGGGGCTTATTGTGAAATGAATGAACAAGAGCCAGAGACTGTGAGACTACAAGGTAATAATGATGGTTCTTCCCCTTCTAATTCCAATGCTGGGAATTCTGTGCATGAGAGTTGCTTTCCCTTCTTGATGGCTGATGAGGAAAACTTGTGGGAAAATTATGCTTTGAAACTCAACAAAGGCAATCACAACCAGTAAGTAAAAAAAAAAAAGCACGTAGAGTTTGTTAAGTTGTTCTAATTATCTGGATTGGGAAGAAACTTTGAAGGGCGGGAAAAGGTACGTAGTTGAATTGTTAAGAGGTAAGAGGTTTGAAAATGCCTCTGGTACAATGGACTTACATTGTGTAAGAGCTAGCTGACTGAAGATTTATGTATATTAGAACTTAGAAGCTGCACATTTAAGAATAAAATAATGGGTTTGTGTTTTATCAGTGTAATGGGGAAAGGAGGAAGCAATTAATATTTTGCTCAAATTATCGGGTTATGGTCTCAATGTTCTGTAAGTTTTCCATTTTGTGATAAATTTCCCTTATGTGCATGCAATTGGTACTATCATATTGTAGTTCATTTATTAATTCCTTCTTACATCTTTCCCTTCCATACTTTATTTTCTATTCTTCAATAATCTTTGGACCCCTAGAGAAGCATTGGGTGTGTATGTGTGAGAGAATAATTTACTTATCAGATTATACATTACTTGTAGATTTCAAAATTCATATTTGATGCACTATCCGTGCATGAACAAAATTTAAGTACTTTTTCTTCTGACATTTGGTAGTAAACTCATTGTCCAATTGTGTCCTTGTGGACAATTATTTCTTCCATCACTACTAATGACAATATTGGAATACATTTACCCGGATCAAGAGCAATGTACTTATGTACCTAGTCATTTTGTTCAGAGTCAACAAGGAAGAAATATACAGTGATTTATTCCAACTTTCAAGAAAGTAAAATGACAAGTAGCCACTTGATATTGACTTTGTTTGTCCTAATAATCTTTGAAAGTAAATTTGTAGCAGCTACGAAAATATTAAATATAGCAGAATTTCGGAGTTCATGGAACAAGATTCCAGAAAAAACGAGGGTGCTCCCTTCCTTTACTTTGCATGGATTGAAGCTGACCAAGCTGTCACCGGGCTGCTTACCTTTAGTTGTGTTAATTATTTATTATTCATATTTGAAGTTGCAATTGCATTGATTTGTTTGGTGTGATTTCATGGATTTTCTTTGATAACCTTTTTTTTAGTTATAGATTCTTATTGTTTGTATTTTGAAAAATGAACAAAGACAAAAATGACCAATGATAGAAGAGATATATCCATTCAACGAAAACGTAAAAGAGAGGAAATTGAAGTATATGAAGAAGAGGCGATGAGATTTTTTCCTTTGCTAGTGGAGTTTTTTGTTATGCTTGTTGGAATATGCCCGCGTAGGAAGTACTTTGTGAGAGAACCATTAAGAAGTGAAATTGAAGAATAATTTTTTAGTTTGAAAATTTGAATTTTATGAAAAAATCCATCATTTGGGTTTTTTCTCTAGTTGATATAAAAATTTTAGTTGTCAATAATTGGCAAAATATTTTTTTAGCTGTTTATGACTAAAGATATTTAGTTATTATCTTGTCAATTGAATTATTAATATTACCTCATGTATTTATTAAAAATATTACTAAACTTAAAATGTAGAAGGATTAAGAAAAATAATAATTAAAAAATATATTTTATTGATCTTAAATCCAAATCCAAATCTAAATCCAAATTTAGATATCCAAACAATGGAATTTCAAATAATGAATTTCAAATCCTTCTTTGTTTAAAAAGACCCAAACAAGGAATTTTAAAATCAAAGGATTTGAAATCCAAATCCAAATGTTACCATCCAAACACAACCGCAGTAAAGTAGAAATTTTAGTACTGTATATGCAAATTTCTCATTTCCAATAGGTTTATCGGTTTTGTTATCACTTATGAACTTAGCACATATGCATATGCATTACATGTGTGAAAATAAACACAAACTCAGAGAGAGAGAGAGAGAGGGAGACCATTCTTCTAAGTCTCAAGGATGCTTGAATACCTAAGAGCAATGATCCTTCAAGGTGTGCCATTGTAATGAATACGTTCAGAGAATATGCAAGTTTAGAGGTTGGGTTCCTATAAAATAAAGCTTTTTTCTTAAAAATAAATAAATAAAAAGAAAGAAATTTTTTTAAGATACTATTCATCAACTCCTTTCTATGCCCTTATTAGTGTGTCACGCAAATCAAATTTAGTATCATACAAATCACATTTAGACTTTAGTATCTTCTCCAAAAAAACAAAACAAAAAAACATTTAGAATTTAGTACATGTTAGTATCCTTTATTGACTTTATCTTTTATATCTCAAAAAATATATATCCTTTATTAACTAAAATTAAGAAACATTGTTTCTCAAAAAAAAAATTAAGAAATATTAATTGTTGTTGATTTTAGTCCAATTAAAGAATTCTCTTAAGTATATTTTAGTTCCTATTTATATCCTATTTATGGTCCACGATAAAATAAAATTAAGTAAAGAAAAAATGTAGTCACTACAAGCTTTCTATTGCGGATGTAAGCCATTTGGCCATACCACGTAAAGGCATGTTTTGCTCTTCTTCTAAATCTAAAACTTTTTATTATTCTTATTTTATTTTAACATGGTACCAAATTCACTTTTTTGTGTTCTTCACTAGATTTAAAGCATTTCACCGCCAACCTTCACTCGATTTAGGTGTTAACCACATTTGATCATCATTGTCTAGACATTCTTTTTCTTAGAATAGAGAATTTTTCTACACTATTTTTTTCACATAAATTTCAATTTTGTGCTCTATTTTCCTACTTGAGGCTCCAAAGTCTCACAACTTGGCCCATCACTCATTCTTTTTGCACTCAAACTATATGAAATCCGTCAACTCAGTCACATGCTTTTTCACAATGTCATCTTCTGCCAATATTCCTTAAGCCACCAATGTAGTCATCCTCCGGCCATAGCAACCGCTTTTTGGTCACTAGTGCAGTCGCTCTTAGGCTATTGCAGTTCTCTTCTAGCATTCATCCATCGTCGTTTGTTGCCATCGCCAACATTTTGCATAATTTATTATACATTGTGCCTGGCCCATTCTACATTCAATATGGTCAATCTGGTCATTTTTAGGGCATCTTCACAAGCTTACATTTCAAACTCAAGTCATCATTATGCTTCTACCTTGAGTTTGAGGGGATGTAGTGTATCATGCATATCACATTCAGCACATGTTAATATCCTTGATTGACTAAAAATCAAGAAACATTAATTGGCCTTGATTTTAATCCAATCAAGAGATTCTCCCAATGCCACTTTAGCTCCTACATATACCTTTCTTAGGGTTCACTGTAAAACACAATTTAGAATAGTAATAATAGCCACCAAGGATTTTTTTTTAATGTGAATATATGTCATCAAGCCAAATCACATAAACCCTTGCTTCCACTCTCTCCTTCTCTCTATAAAACTTTTTTTTTCTTTTTATTTTAAATGCCCTTACATGACTACAACTCACTATAACCATACAGACATTTTTTTGTGGAAGCAAATAATAATATTCATCAAGGTGGTCGATACTGTACCAGTACATATACCGGTATCGAAACGCCAATGTTTTGTACCAATTTAAATACCGGCCGGTACCAAAAAAAAAAAAAGCTTTTTTTTTTTTTTTTTTTTTTTGTAATTTTTGAAGGGCAAAATGGTAACTTACTTGCATTAACTTATTAGTATTATTTATTTTCTTAGCATGCAATGAACAATTAAGCTTTCTATTTTTTATATTGTGTTTTTTTTTCTTTTAATTGATGCTAAAGTCTAAAACCATGAATAATTTGTTCTGAATTAAGATAATGTTTTATGGTAAATTTTTATATTTATTATAATATATATATATTTATAAATATAAAAAATAACGGTATATCCGAAACGGTATACCAATATTGACCGGTACCGAAATATATCATTCTACTAGTCAAATCGGTACAGCCTCTAGTATGAGGTTGACTCCCTTAATTATTGGCGGTAGGTTGTCAGTATTCTAAAAGTTTTGGATGAGCCACCCAATTTAACAAAAAAAATAAACGAAGAAGATTGAACTAGTTTCTGCAATTTGATGAGCCATCGAGTCTAGTTTCTGCAATACACAACATAAATATTGATCTATAAACTATAAAGCTTGTAACAACGAAATTAATCTTATTGTTGTACTAAGCTTCAGTAGACTACTACCTACCTAACATCAGTTTCAATATTAAGAGAAAGAAACAGTATAAATCATATTCTTTGCAGGTTCCTTTTTTTTTTCCCTCTTCTCTACACAACCCAAGCAGCAATCTCTAAGCTTTTTGTCTGTCACTGGTTAATTTGATTAATACGTGTAATGGCACAACAAATTTTACAATATTTTTCACACATGTTAAGATGACTGATTATGATTGATCTATAATAAAAGTGATATCAACTGTGGTTCCAATGAAAGTGATGTTGCACAAATCACAATCGACATACTCAACAAGGTAAAAAAAAAAAAAAAAATTGTGAATTTGTTGTGTGTATAGTATTGATGTAATTTGAGCCCAAGCATTGATCCATGATCTAATCTACCCATAGTATGAAATGCAAGTAATTCAACTACCACTTTTGAGGATTGAATCAATGGTAGGAAGGAAGGCGTAGAACCCTTGCCAAATGCTGAAAGAATTGGCAATAAGATCTCAGATGCTTCAACACTTGTAAAGTTCCCAAAACAAGCATTGCCATTGTGGTAATTCCAGCATGTCAGCATTGCTATCCATAAAACTGCATCACTTGTCTCATGCTAGGCCTAGCTACTGGCATTTTTCAAGTCCAATTCCCTTTCCTCCACCACATAGTTGCCTTCCAATCTAGGATCACTAGCATCAAGTATAGCTCCTTTTCTGTGCACCTCTCTCTCCCATTCAATACATGTTTTATCAACCAAAAAAAAAAAAAAAAAGAATTTGTTTCTCCAAAAAAAAAAAAAAAAAAGTTAATTACTATTTTTCTTTTTTATGTTCTCCTTTCTTATGGTTTTTTTTTTTGTTTATTCTTTCTTACAACTCTACTTTGGGTTGATTAGTTTTAATGTTTTTGATAGTTCTTCTTTGGGTTGATGCATTTAGCTGTTATGTTTCTTAATTCCTCATCACAAATCCTCTCTCTCCCTCTTATAACTTTAGTTTGATTTTAGTTTGCGTTAATATTTACTTATTTTGGATTTGGGGATTTGAGATCGAAATAATAAATTTGAAGCTTAGAAAATTCAGTTGTGTGGAAGAAAATATAGGAAAACATAATCAAGTATGACTCAAGTTAGAAATATATGACATATGTAAATATATATATATATATATATATATATATATATATATATATGTTTGTATGTATGTATAAAAAAAAAAAAAAAAAAACCAAAAACACCCAAAATATGCAAATAAAGAGTAACTAAGATAAAAATAGTTGAATAAGAGATCTGGGGTTCAATCCCTACCTATACTAAAAACCGATTGGTATCTTGGTCTGATGATAAAAAATACAATCATTGTAAACAGACACCATAAATTAAAACTCTATTAAAAAAATTAAAAATTTTAAGATTTTTTTTAAAAAAATTTTAAAAGATAAAAGTAGTTAATACAAAGAAACATTTATAAAGAAATACCTAAAGAACATGTTGCAATTGGAGAGAGAAGAGAGAATGATAAACAGGAGGAACTCATGAGAGAAAAATGTTAGGTGCTGTAATACCTCTTTGGCGTTCGTTTGAATACAGCTGAAAACTGAAAACTGAAAAATACTGTAGCAAATAATTTTTAAATGTGTAAATAGTACCGTGGGACCCATTTTTAATGAAAAAGTTGCTGAAAAGTGAAATTTGTGGGTCCATGAACAATGAAATTTGTGCTGAAAAGTCAACTATTGCGGCTACTGTTCATTAAACAGTAGCCACTACAGTGCTGCTACAGTAAAAAAGCGGCTGGGACAGCTGAAAAAAAAAAAAAAAAAAAAAAAAAAAAAAAAAACGTGATTCAAAAAACGTGCCGGCCAAACGATACCTAAATGAGTTTACTTTTTCAAAATGGCAAATCTTAATATATTATGGTCAACAAATTTTCATAGAACAATTTTTTTTTTATCTGAATTTTCATAGAACAAATTATATCTTATATCTCATTACCAAAAAAAAAAAACACATTTTCCCACGCAAGATGGGTATGTGACTAAATAATTTAAAACTAAACATTGGATTGATTTATGGATGATGCCTTCTTAAATACTGCATAAATATGGTTCTGTAAATATACATTACGTAAATATTGATCTATAAAGCTCGCAACAACAAAATTGATCTTATTGTGGCACTACTTAGAGCTTAAGTTAGACTACTAAAATTTATCAAAAAAAAGAGAGAGAGAGAGAGAGAGAGAGAAAGAAGACTACCATAACAGTTTCTACACTAAGCGAAAGCAACTATATACATCACATTCTTCAAAAGTTTCTATTTTCTATTCTCACCACACCCAAGCAATCGGTGTTTTGTATTTGCCACTTGCTGATTTGGTCCCAAGCATTGATCCATGATCTATTCAACCCATAGCACAATATACTACTAATTCAACGACCGCTTCTGAGGATTGAATCAATGCTAGAACAGGAAGGAGCAGAAGCTATGCTAAAAGATGAGGGAAATGACAACAAGAAATCAGACACTTCATTACTTGTAGATGTACCAAAACAAGCTTTGTCATTTGGTAGTTCTGGCAGCTTAGCATTGCCATCCAAAACTGCACCACTTGCCTCATGCTAGGCCTCGCTTCTGGCACTAAGTGTGAGCAAAACAGGCCTAGTTTCAAAACCAATTCCATTTCCTCCACCACATAATTACCTTCCAATCTAGGATCACTAGCATCAAGGATGGCTCCTTTTCCCCAGCACAGAAAGACGTAATCAACCAAAACATCTTCGGGCAGTCCTTGTAGCCCTATAGGCCTCCTTCCACAAGCCACCTCAAGCATGAAAGCCCCAAAAGAAAACACATCAGTGCAAGTGGTTGCCCTTCTTGTTC
The DNA here is from genome assembly GCA_019022515.1 of Quercus aquifolioides. Lineage (NCBI taxonomy): Eukaryota > Viridiplantae > Streptophyta > Magnoliopsida > Fagales > Fagaceae > Quercus > Quercus aquifolioides. The sequence continues at coordinate 34,551,103 of CM032326.1, forward strand.
TAGTAAGCTCTGGAGCCAAATAACCCACTGTCCCAACCACATGGGTGGTTTGAGGATTGGTACCGTGGTCGTATAATCTGGCAAGGCCAAAATCTCCTAGCCTTCCATTTAATTCAGCATCTAATAGAACATTACTTGCTTTTACGTCTCTGTGTAGAACAACCTGTTCCCACTCTTCATGGAGGTAGAGAAGGCCAGAAGCTACTCCTTTCAGGATTCGAAACCGTTGAATCCAGTTAAGGTCTGGCTTTTCATTGCTATATAAGAACTTGTCAAGGCTTCCGTTGGGCATATAATCATAGACCAAGAGGAGTTCTCCTCTTCGCCGGCAATATCCCAGGAGCTGGACCAAGTTTCTGTGCCTCAGCCTTCCCATGCTAATAATCTCAGCCACAAATTCTTTCATCCCTTGTTTGGAATCATGGGAGACTTTCTTGACTGCAATTTGTGTATTGGAAGAAGGAAGTATTCCTCTATAAACCTTTCCAAAACCTCCTGCTCCAAGAAGCTCTTTGTCTGAGAAACCTTTGGTTGCCTTGTAGAGATTCTTATAGGTGAATCTGTGAGGACCGTACTCCTTTTCCCAGTCTTCACGTATTTCTTCAAATTTCTTCCTCCTTGAATTGTAAGCAGTTCCAGTGATTGTTATCAGCACAAGTGCTACTGCTATGAGCAAAACCATGATCATTAGTCTTGATATCTCTTTTGCTTTCCTTTGTCGGGGAAGTGAAGGAAGCTTCGAAACATCAAGGCTTTGTGCTTGTCCACTCTTATTAAAGCTCCATCCTAGAACGTAGTGGTTACTTGGAACAAGAGTACCAGTTGCTGCAGAGAAACCAACATACATAGATTCCAAGAGATATTGAGACAGATCAATGGGCTTTGACATGAGAGGCTGGTTTGGTTTTGGGATTCTGGCTAGGGCTAGTGTTACATTCAGTAACTTTTCTGCTTCATCATAGTCTATCCAAAGATGCATTGGATTCCCACTCGTGAGCTCCAGGCTTATATTCTTCCCTTCTTTATTTGAAAAATACATTGCAGGAGCTGATTCAGTTGAGTTCAGGCTATTCACATCGATCCCCACATGGTTTTTATCATTATCTCCAAATTCTGGATTCAGAGTAGTATCAAGCTCTATGGCCAAAATGTGGTTTGTGGGAAGGCCTACATTTGAAGAATTGAAGAGTCCCAGATACTGAATTCCTCCAGCATCTGTGAAGTTCCTCGATGGACTGATGGTTAAAGCCATACCGATGCCACCAGTATTTGGCACTAGAGGAACAATGGCAAATACAAAGTTCGTAGAAAATGAAAGAGATGGAATTAAACCAGAGGAGGTTGTGTTGAATTTTAAAGTAAATTGGTATAAAGCATGACAAACTTGCGGGTATGAAATGTTTAGAGTATTGGTTAGCAGCAGTAGGCCATTGCTGGTAATTTTAGCAGATCCATCAAGATGCAGCTTGGCTTGAAGGAAGCCATTGTAGATGAATTGGTTTTCATTTTGAGCAAAGGCCATGCAAATATTGGAAACATACAGAATTACAAGAATTGTAGCCATTGGTAAAAGTGGGAAAAGCCTCATTTTTGTGTAGAGAGTGTTTTTTGCTTGTTTAAAACTCTAGGATTTTTATAGAAATGAGTCTACTGCTTTGCCCAAGTTTAACATCAGAGTCTGTGTTACCATAGTCATAGGCTAACCAAACAATTGACTCACAAAGAAGACAAGACTGTCTAGTCAATTTGATGCCACAAAATACAATCCTGATAGTCAATATCGTTTTTAAAGCAAGTTGAAAAAATGACTTGTCCCATAAATCTGGGAACCTTGGTACTCCACTCCCTTCTTTACTTCAATCTACTTGTTTAAAGTGATCCATTTATTGTGACAGTGAGATTTGATAATATAATGTTTGGTAGAACTCTCATTTTATCTACAACAAACTCGGACCCAGCTGCTAGGCCTTGGAGCATTAATGGTTAACTGCTACAAAAGCTATTTGCAATCAATCCCTCTTACACGTGGCCGGCTCAATTTGCAATAAGCCATTAATTTTAAGCAAGGTTTCTTTATTATTTAAACTAGTATGTAACCCCGTGCTACCGCACAGGACTGGTTAATTGTAATGATGCTATAGGTCAATTTTTTTTTTTTTTTTGGGTTTATCACACGGATAATATAATTAAATCAAACAATGAAAAATATATATTGCATTTTATTATTTAAGTAATGCTATTGGTCTTTTTTTTTTTTTTTTTGGTTTATCATACATAGGATAGCATTAGATAAAACAATGAATAAAAAAAAAGAGAATATTGCATTTTATTATTTAAGTGATGCTATAGTGAAGAAAAAAGAGAATATTGCATTTTATTATTTAAAATATATAAAGGGACATTAAAAAATAAAAACTGATCATTGAGCTTGGAATCTTCTTGGAGGCGCCAATGAAGCGCTAATGTATGAGTGTGAAGCAAGGAAGAGTGGGATTGAACATTGTGTTTGAACCCGGTCTTGCTCTGAGAAATCCGTAAGGAGGAGGATAGGGTAGTGTGTGGATCTAGTTGGTAGAGGTTGAGAGAGGAGGAGACATGGGACGACGATATGGAATTAGGAGGAGATGATGTTTTACTTTTATAGTCTTTCTCGTTAGACTCCTTGGTTCTGGTTGTGGAATTAGAAGTGCCAGACTCTATTGAGATCACCCATAAAAGTGTGCAGGTGAGATGTTCTTGCTTAGGCCAATGAGTATTATCATTGAAGTTTTCTTGGCTTCCATGTTAAATGTTAATGCATCATTTATTTGGGCACAAAAATTAGAAAATTTAGATAAGATACATGACACAAAATTGGAGTCCAATTTATAATCTCCATAAAAGTGTGTAGGTAAGATGTTCTTGCTTAGGCTAATGAACATTATCATTGTGGTTTTCTTGGCTTCCGTGTTAAATATTAATGCATCATTTATTTGGGCACAAAAATTAGAAAATTTAGATAAGATACATGACACAAAATTGGAGTCAAATTTATAATCTAATTAGATTTTTTTTTGAGTTTTGGTTAGGACAAGTGGCACAAAATTGAGAATCCAATTGAAATCTAATTGGATTTTCTCTCTGCTTCACCTATTATTATATATATAGATTAGTCACTAACCCATGCGATGCACAGGAAAATTACTGAAAATGAAATCTAATGAATGCAAAGCAATTATGCAAAATAACATTTAAATTAAAAGACAAATATTAGTGAATGTCGTTATCCATAACTGTTTGTGTTACATCTAGAGTTTCATATCTAAGTTACTACAATACTACTTGTAGCAACTGAATCTTACAATATAAGTATATTATATGAGGCCAAAACTTATATTATCTTCAAGCTCCCCTTAACCTTACAGAGTCCCTAACAAAAAAAATTTGCATTGAATTTGATTTCAGATGACTTATTCAAAATTATTTGAATTAAACCTCACAAATTAGAAAGAAAAAATAAACAACATTACAACATTGTAACTGATTAATATACAAATAAACTAACAATTTAACATGATAAATCACTATTAGTAATTTAGAAAGCAAAAATTGACAAAATTAAAGTTGTTACCCATTTAACCTAAAACTTTTCATATTCTAAAGTTGTCAAACACCTATTAACAAATAACTATTGATATAAAATATTCAGTAATTATTTCAATACCGCAAGTTGTTCATGCTGTAAAAAATTTGAGAGAATAAAACAGCAAGCATCTTAAACTCTTTCTTGCTTGGATCCTACAAAACAATATATATATATATATATATAGCAATGAAGACATAACATGCCATTAAAGAGACAACCAATTACAGTAGTGTTGGAGGCAAAGTAAAATATTAAAAAAACTGAAGAAGCAAGCGGTTTGGCTAGCATACCAGCTAGCTAATTTATATCAAAAGACATAAAAATCTTACAATCAAATAGAATTCATAAGTAAATAAATACATGTGGTACAATCAGATAAATAAAAGGTTTGTCAAGATGATCAAGTTTGGCAATAAAAAAGACATAGCAGCTATTGATGAGGGTAATCTCTATCTTAAACTTGTGATAATGATGAAAATGCAACAACTACTAATTATGAAAATCTAGCATAATCTTATCTTGATTCAACTACAACAAAAATGATGATAATTACCATAAAAAGATTATATCAAAAAACAATCTTTTATGACATAGCCAAGAGTACAACCAAAGCTAATAGAAGGAATTTTAAATCGATTTCAATGATGAAGGAGGGATTCACTTAAATGAGGAGACCAAGAAAAAAGGAGAAGTATCATGTTTTGAGTATATTATTCAATTTTCTAACTACTAAAATACCTTAGCAAATTGAATTTCTACCGGCACGGATTACATCATTCAATTGAATTTCTGCAGGCATGGATACTACTAAAACTCTATCATTCAATTTTCTAACTACTAAAACTCTATCACACGGATACTACTAAAACTCTATCACACAAATTACACAATGTAAACCAATAATGTTACTATCTCAAACATTAAAAAAAAAAAAAAAAAAAACCAAAACAAAACAAAACAAAACCAACTCAATTTTAAACATAGAAACAAACAATCATATATCAGTACAAATATCCAACCTAAATACATAAAAACTCATATATGACCCACAACACAAAAGAGGTAGTAACAAAATTAAAAAAGAAAAAACAACAGCAATAAAAAAGAACAACACTATTAATCTAATCCTTACATTGAACTATTATGTAGGCAACCACAAGAATAGAGATCAAGAGCAACTAGGATTTAGAAATACCTAAATTGAATCATCCACCTTTTCAGTATTAATATAGTGTGAGGAGAAGAAGAGATGAAGGAATTAGAAAGCCAAAGTCTGACGTTAGGAAGCTGAAGGGTTGCCATTTGAGATTGTAACCGTAGAACACAAGGAGTTGTTGTTTAAAATTGTAATCATGGAACACAAAGGGTTGCCATATAAAATTGTAACCATGGAACACAAAGGGTTGAAAATTATTTTCTTTTTATTAATATTTTTAAATTTAAGAAAACTAATTTTAAATTGTCGGACAAATTCAGGAAAAAAGAATGGTAATAACATGGCAGCTGATGTGGATCAACCTGAGCGTAGCAACATTAAATACTACGTTTCAGCTTTTAGTAATATATAGATATAGACTAGTATGTAACTCATGTTTACGCATGGAAATAATAAATTGAAGTGGTGCTATTGATGTTAGCTTGAGAGAGAGAGAGAGAGAGAGAGTCTAGTGTGTAGTCATATAGTAAGAGATTAAGTGGCTAATGTTAACAATCTACCGTGTGAGAGATTAGTTTACAAAAATTAAATTTTCAAGCTTTTAATGAAAATTAATAGTCAATGATGATTAGATCCACTTACAATATCTTTTATAAAAAAAAATTAGAGTTTCAATTGGGTTATACTTTTATGACCCAATATTTTAGGGCCTTTCTTAGATGTGGAAGAAAGGGCATACAAACTATTTAAGTTCTTTTTTCTTCTCAAAAAAAAAAAAAAAAAAAAAAAACTATTTAAGTTTTTAAAAAATAAAATAAAACAATTAGTTATTATATTAATATTGGGGCCTTTTTTTAATGGACTCATTGGGGGCCTTTAAGCCTAGGTTTAAAGCAAACCCTATTCTTACATTAAGTGAGTATTGTCTTTTTTTAATCTTTTGTTTGTGTCATTAGAAAAAATTTATTTGAATTTCTAATTTTGTTATTGTTTTTCTTTTAGCAGAAACAATAGTAGACTTTATTTATGAAAAATCATGTTGTACAATAAAGAAGAGAAAAGATGGGCATTCTTCTAATCAAACAATGGCATTTTCTTCCTCTTTTGTAGCACTAGCCAAAGCTAAGGCAGCACGATTACATCGTAAAAGTATACGGTGAAAAGAAATTAAAAACAAAAAAACAAAAACAAAACTATCCCTAATGACACCTTGCAAAAACTAATACTTAGAAAAGCAAAGCCAATCTCCACTAAATCCCAGGTCATCTAGCCATAAACAAGCATCCATAGCCTTTGTGAACTTTAAAAGGCTAGGATCCATTACCCCAATACTCATGAGGATGCAAAATTTCATTGAAATCACCTAATAAAAGACAAGGAAAAGAGATAGATGCATGGAGTTGACGCATAAATCCCAAGATTCTCCTCTTCTTGACATTTCAGGATGTCCATAAAAACCAGTAAAGCGTCAAACAACACCCTCTTGATTTATTTTAGCATCAATGTGATGTGAGGAAAAAATTAGGATATCCAAATCCACACTATCTGCCCAAAGGAGGGCTAAGCCACCACTAGATCCAATTCTGGATACCATAAAACCAGCTGTCAATTCCAATTTTTTCTTTAATCTACGAAAAAACCATCCATATCTAGACGAGTTTCAGACAAAAAAAGAATTTTGGGACATTTTTCTCTCGCCAAATAGTGGAGTTCTTCTACAGTTCTACTACGTACCTCTGGGATCCCAAGCCCTAGACAGTTATGGCTTAAAATCTTCATGTTGGAGAGGGGGTGGAAGATTACCCCTAACAAATATTTGAGAAACATTCAAACTATCTAAACAGATAGCTTTTTTTGTGAATTGAAGAGTTAAAAGAAGACGAGAATGATAAAGGTCGCTTACCCACATGTTGAAGGTTAGGAAAATTCTTGACAAAAGTTTGAAAATTGGAACTCTGAAGAATACGTTTCCATGATCTTAGTGCAAGTTCTTTTTGGCTCGGCCAATCCTCATTATAATTGGACATACTATCCACCTCCATATCTATATTTGAATTATCTTTATTTGAATTGTTGTTATCCATATCTGTCAACTTTTTCCCCTCAATACACTTAGAGCTATCTAGCTTTGTTATGGCTGATTCCCTTCTCTTTGAAAAATTTTGCAACTGGGATCAAATTATGCTTATTCGAAATAACCACCAAAGGATCATTGAGAGAAAGAGAATCTAGGATATCTATGTGGGGATGTTATGGTGCTTTGGGAGTTAAATTTGGGGTGGGGATAGAGTTATCAGGTATTTTGAATTTTGACGGAAGGGATACAGGTGTTTTGAATTTAGCAGGAAAGGTTGCAGGCTCAATAGTAGGGCTTTCTTTTGATTTGTTGGATTTGGAATGGGTAATTCTGGTGCCACACCCTATCCCACAACTTTGTGCACAACTTTACATGTGGCAAGCCACCTCATCACCTTGGGCCCACCAACATACCACAACACTTAAAGCTTTAGTTATTTCAAATTTTCAATTATAAATACCACCGTAACTTTACTCCTTTTCTTCTTCTTCCTCCCAAAACCCATATGTGAAAAAACTTGAGCCCCAAAACAAATTGTAGCAGCTGGAGTACTGGAACTATGGTAGTGCAAAAATGGAAAACTCACTTCGGAAAACACCATCCCATGCCAGAAAATAAAAACCCAACCTTGAGAAACATTACCTCTCCACCGAAAAACCAAAACCCACTGCTCCTTGAATCCGCAAAAAGCATCGTTTGTCTCAAATTTGTTGTTGCTAGAGTACTAGCACGGTGGCTTGTAAACGAAAATCCCACACCAGAAAACACCATCCCAAATCGGAAAATGAAAACCCATCCTTGTAAAACATGAATCCATTGCCGAAAACAAAAACCCATTGCTTAATGAACTTACAAATTTTGTTTGTGTTTTAAATTCCATCCAATGGACTTAAAAATCTTGTTTGTGTTTTAAATTCCATCCAAGTAAAGGAATAACTTCAATTAAGCTAATGTTTCAGCAACTTCTGGGCAGATTGGTGCTGCTCTTATGATCTAGACTAGGCATTAACAAGCTTAAAGGAAGAAAATGAATGCATATCAACTATAAGGTTGCTTTGGTATACAAGGAAGTCAAATAAAAAATTAAAACTTGTTCTTTGTAATTTGTGGAACATTCCTTTTGTTTGTTCTTTGTGTAAGGAGTTTATGGTGCAGTTGGTTGTTGTTATGTTGATTTGCTCAAAGTATAATGCCAAGTATGTTGTAGTATTGTGTATTGTACAAATGCACAAATTGTTGTTGTTAACTGTCAATTGCTACAAAAGTCTTCAAAATCCATAGTCCCTCTCTTCAACCTCAATTTTTTTTTTAAATAAATATAAAAATAAAAACTCTCAAAAAGTTAATATAACACACCAAGGGCTCAAAACACCAAAAAAAATGGTGAGATACTTGTTTGGGAAATGAAAACTTTGGTTTGGATTTATGAATTGCTTTCATTGAAACAAAAACAAGCAAATTACAATTGGGAACCAAAACCTTCTTCTCTTGAGTAATACAAAAAAAAAAAAAAATTAAAATTAAAACAGGGGAGATGGTAAAGGTTCCCACCTAATTACAAAAAGATATCCAGTAGGTTACATAAGCAGTCATGTTTTCATATCTAAAATACTTGTACATCAATATGGTCCTATCCATTTAAAGCAAACTAATTGCTTCCACCTTTCCATGAGATCACCAAAACTTATACTTCAGTACCATGCCAACTTGTATCGCATGAACCATTTTTGTGCAAGCTTGGTTTTTTTTTTCTCTTTCCACGAAATTCATACCAACCTCTTGATAATGAGAACCCTAAAAAAAATGAATGATAATATATATTACAATATATACATTCAAATTTGCTATAAATTTATAAAATCTCTAAAATAGTTAAGGGTAAAAAATTATACCTAAGATTCGTTATCAACTTTTTTCATTTGATTCATATCAACCTTTTGATAGTGATGACCCTACAAAATAAAATGAATGATAATATATATTATAATAAATACACTCAAATTTGCAACGTAAATTTCACTAAAAATTTAAAAGTAGTTAACTGAAAAAATGCATACCTGAGATACATTATCATGGTAAAGAAAAGGGTGCATGCCAAACTTTTGACTTATCATACTTGTTTGAAATGGAAAAAGTTCCTCCTTGTAACATATTTTGTTGGCCAAAATATGGATGTATCCCAATGATATTAGGAATTCCACTTATGTTTGGCCTCACAAGAGATTGGGGAAAAAATTGACAACTCTTATCACCAATATGCTATGATTGTGACTGCTGCATTTCAAAATCCTACATTTTATATACAATATAATTGCATTTCAGTATACTTAATTTAAACCTATTAGCAACATCCTGATAATAGAAAATAAAGAGTCTTACATTAAAGTTAAAACTCTCATGCATTTCAAGCATACCAAATCCCATTATAGAATTTGTACTATACACATTTCCAACCTTGGCAGAATCCTACAAAAGCACAAAGTACAAAAGTTAATAATAGTAATAACAATGATTAATTATCCAAAAAATAAGTAAATAATATAATTATAGCCTAACCTTCTCACAAATTTCTTCAAGAATTGAAGTCTCAACTTGGTTAACTACATTCCCTTCGTTAATTATAGTCTTCATTTTCTTTTTCTTTTCCTTTTCCTTTTTTTTTCTTAACAGCTTGTTCAACCTTTGACATCTTCCTTTTAAATGATGGTCGCCCCTTTTGACAATCAACCACTGGATCAAGAATTTTTCTAGCTTCTTTTGATATTACAAGACGATTGCCACATGAGGTGGAATCAATCTGAATATCTATAGAAATAGGCTTATTGCTACCACAAGCATTTCCCCCTTCCTTGAGCCCCCCTTTCATTTCACATATTTGTGTCATCACATTCTTATATGCATTTTCAAAATCTGCTGCCAAATTAGCAACCTCGTAAAAGGCATTACACATCTTTTCTTAGCAACATGCTTCAGGTTTCAAAGACCAATTGTCATAACTTATTCGAACTTTAGTGTGCCTCCTTTTGACATTTTTATTCCATATGTTTAAGATGTACTTGTTTGGTATTCGATAAATCTTCCTATGAATAAACACCAATATTTGATGCCTGCATACTATCCCCTTGAACTCAAACAATCTGCATTTGCAGTTAACTTCACTGTTATCCTCATTAAAATACACATGAAAAATTACACTCTGCTGACCTTCTCCACGTGATACATCTTCACGTACTTCAGACTCTAAAAAGTTGTCATGTTCCCTACATGAAGACAAACTGCAACAAATACTTCCAACTATCTCATTTTGGAAATCTGTAAATTTTCTCAAAGTGTAAGCACTCTGAAATTGTTTCTCCATATCATAAATAGTTATATAGGAAATGTGTGAATTGAAAGAATTAAAATCTTCAATAGTTTCATTCTACACCTTTGCTGCCAAAGCATTCCCATATTGTTCAACAAATTGTTTTAAAGTAGTTTTCTTATTAATGTATTTATCAAAGAAAGCATTCATGCTTTCACTTCGATGTGTTGTTGACATACCTGCCCAAAACATATCTTTCACAAAGGCAGGCCCCCAACGATGCCGCTCATCATACAACCCATGTAACCATTCATTGCTTTCAAGTTGATATTTCTTAATGAATCTGCCCCAACTTTCTTTAAATTCTTCTTTTGTCAATGAATCATGAACAACATTTTTTGTACAGAATTTTATTGATTCATAGTCTTTGAACCCTTTAAATTTGTCAGGCAACTTATTCATGATATGCCACAAGCACCATCGATGTCGTGCATTAGGGAAAACAATCTCTATCACTTTTTTCATGGCTTTGTCTTGATCCGTAATAATTGCATTGGGAGGACATTCAAACATGCATGCAAACCAAGATTTAAATAGCCATATAAATGAATTTGTATCTTCTCTTAAGATCAATCCACATCCTAGCAATGTTGACTGCCCATGATGGTTCACCCCAACAAATGGAGCAAATGGCATTTCGTATTTGTTAACCATATATGTAGTGTCAAATGTAACTTCATCACCAAACTCTTTGAATGTTGCCCTACTCCTTGCATCAACCCAAAATACATTCTTTAACCGACCATCGTCATCAAAATCCGTTGTGTAAAAGAATTCAGAATTGTCAACTTGCATTTTCAAAAAGTAATGGTGCATTGCACTAGCATCTCCTTCCCTAAGATGTGAACGTCTGACTTTTTCCATGTGATTTCTACAATCCTTTTCTAGAAAAGACAAATTCTCATGTCCCCTTGTTGCAACCACAAATGAATTAAAACTCTTGTTCATTCTAATACCAGCTTTGTCGTTTAATTCAAGCTTTTTTTTCACATGTGGTTCTATTATTCTATTGCATTTGTAAAATCTGGTCTTACTAGGACTCAATCCATGATTATGGTCAAGTACCATGGATCTAAGTATCCACTTTCCTTTTGGGCATAGAACCAACCTAAGTTGAGCTTTGCAATCTATTTTTGTTTGAGGTTTCAATTTAACTGGATTGGTAGATCTAGTCCTTTTAATTCCAAGACGATTTAATCTAATCTTTGGCTTTCCAGCATAACTACAAGCAATGGTCACATACCTCACCACCCCATCATCCCCCTTTTTAGAAGTTCTTTTAGCCACCGCAAAACCTTTTTCTTTAGCATATCTTCTATAATATATCACAGCATCAACAACGGAATCAAACATCATTCCCAACTTAGGGTCTTCTGCTTTGTTTTCCACACCTTTTGTTTCTACCATTTCATTCAACTCTACTATTTCATTCTCAATATTATCTTATTCGACTCTACGTCCACCATATCATTCTCGATATCTTCATTTGAATCCCCCTCCACCATATCATTCTCAATATTATCTTTGTTTGATTTCACATTTGATATTTCATCTGCCATGCCTATGCAATATAATTCATAACACATTATCAAAATATAAAGTCACTTAATCATAAGAAAATTAATAGTTCTAAATATTATAATTTATCCTTTCAAAAATTTTGTGCTTCATATAGATGTGTTATTCACATTTATTTTTGCAAAGTAAGTGATGGATTACTTTTATTGTCTATAGCCTCTGGCCATTATTACAAAAGAAAAAAATCTCATTTCCAAATGCAATAGAAAAATGGAAAACCCAATTATTACAGGCAACAAATTCACAACTTCAAGATTGCATTTTTTGTTGATATTTCAATTTAGATTTCATTGAAATAGAATAGAGTACAAGTGTTAGGTTCTAAGACTTTAGGAACTAAATGTATTAGAACTTCAATTTGTAATGTGTTGGCAAACCATGATCAAAACTTAGAGTCTAGATTTAGGCTGCTCAAAGTGTGTTTATTTGTAAAGTTGGAATCGAGTAATTGCAGGATTTATTTATGTAAATCTGCAAGGCTCAATTGATTGAAAATTAGACTCGATCGATCGAACCTCATGCAAATTGTTTTTTCTGCAGAATTTCCAACTCAGCCCAAGCCCATATGACGTGTAGGGTTTTATGTTTTGCTTCAAGTATAAAAGGAAAAACCCTAGCCACATTTTAGATGTTGTTGATATCCTGTGTGTGTAAATCTTCTATGAGATGTAGAGGTGTTTACCTTCATACACACTTAGAGTTATCAAGATCAAGATTCATGTCAAGAGCTTGGTGATCGTTTCAGTTGCTGCTTAAAGAACTTAAAGAATATCACAAGTGGGAGAACTTGTGGCTGCAGAAGATCAAGGAAAGAAGTAGTCCGTGGACTCGGAGTTGTCACGTGGTCGTGGTGTAAGTTTTCTACTCGAGGTAGCAATAAGATGTTAGTGGTCTAAGTCTTATTGTACAAACTTCAATTCTTTCATAGTGGATCTGTTTTACCTTAAGGATAGCTAGGTTAAATCCTCCCTAAGTTTTTTACCGGTTTGGTTTTCCTAAATCATCATATCTTTGTATTTTTTTATTTTCTGCTGCTTTATTATTTTATGGTTATTTGTGCTAAACCTAATCTTGAATAACAATCTTGTTAATCAACTTAGTATAATTTTAGGTTAAGCATATTCTAGTAAAGGGTCTAAAAACCTACAACAAGGGGAGTATATAAAGCAGTGGAGGACCCTAAAACATGGAACCTCCCAGCAACATTCTAGTTGAGAACACAACAAACAATTGACAAAGTAAACTAATAGCACAACAGTACATAGTGAACTAACAAAAATGCACAATAATTTTTATTGAATAAGAGCAATAATACAGGGGAAAACAAAGAATCAAAGACTAACAAAGAAATCTAGAGAAAATACTAGGAAACGCGGAATGAAAAATCATCTCCTTGAATGGCAGATGGTGATCAACTCTGAGATTTGGAAGAGAACTTTTTTTTTTTTTCCACAATAGATGGAGCTGATACGAACGATGGTTTTTGTGGGTTTGGGGAGCAGTGGGTTTTGGTTTTTCGATGGAGAGGTAATGTTTTTCAAGGTTGGGTTTTTATTTTCTGGTGTAGGATGGTGTTTTCCGAAGTGAGTTTTTCATTTTCGCATCGTAGTTCCAATACTCCAGCAGCTGCAATTTGTTTTGGCGCTCAAGCTTTTTCACATATGGGTTTTAGGAGGGAGAGAGAAGAAGACTAAAGGAGTAATGTTTACTGTGGGATTTGTTTTGGCGCTCAAGCTTTAAGTGTTGTGCTACGTTGGTGGGCCCAAGGTGATGAGGTGGCTTGCCACAAGTGAAAGTTGTGTACAAAGTTGTGGGATAGGGTGTGGCACCAGAATTACCCGTTTGGAATTATCTCACTCAGTGGAATTTTGGGTGGGGCCATCCAGTTGCTATATACCTGCCAGCTCATCAATTTTTTCCAGCTCATCAATTTTTCCAGCCACCAGAGTGTTTGTCAATTGGCAGCTGGGTGGGGAAAAAATCAGTTCAGATCCATTCTCTCTAGTGGCAGTGAAATCATCAACATCATCATCTCTCGATTTGGATTGTTGAAAATCATTCTAATCTTTGGAGCGAAACCACAAAGCCAAGGACCAAATTGAAATCCATAGTCATCTGGAGATAGACAACCTTTAGTAATTTTTTTACATTCACGATCTTGATGACCTAGTATACCACAGCGGTAACAAAATATAGGTAACCTTTTGTATTTGAAAAAGACCCAACCTCCTCCCACATCTTCAAAATGAACCATTTTTCCCCTCATCAATGGTTTTGTGATTTCAATATCCATCCTTATACAAAGGAAAGGACCCTAAGCTAATCCACTCTTAGGAGCATCAATTAATAGAGGACTACCAATCTCTTTAGCTATACGAGTGCCAACATTACTATTCATACTTTTAATAATAATGTTAAAAACCCGAATCTAAAAAGTAGAGTGTTGAAAAGAAACATTACTAGGACTAAGATCATCATTGAAGTGCTTTAGTAAAATAAGGCTTTTATCAAAAGACCAAGGGCTCCTGTCTAACACTTCAATCATGTTCTCCTCTTTGGTAAAGATAGCCAGAAATAAATTGGTCCCTACTTATTTAATGGTTACACCATGTGAACAACGCCAAAGCTGTTGAAGGGTGGATTTAAAAGCCTCCTTGTTGAACACTTTGTTTGTTTGTAGCTTGAAAAGAAGATTGAATTGATCAGCTTGTTGTTTAGAAAAAGCCACTTCTTGAGCATTAATAGCCAAAACCCCCTTTTCTTCCTCAGATAGATGAAATTTTTTCCAAAATTCCTCCATTGAAGTATCCATGATTGAAAAGAATGAGATTGGGTGAAAGAAAGAAGATAGAGATGGTAGTATAGATATGAAAGAAAAGAAAAAACTATGCCAAGAGGTTATGGCAAAGAAAATGCAGAAGGAAATCCTCTACAACAATCTGAAAAACAGATTTGAGAGGTTTGAACCTTACGTGACAAAGACACGAGTTGGGTCCTTTTACTTTCCAAGACTACAAAGGGTCAGGGAGAGAAAAATTTGTTAAAAACTGATTTCTACAACTTTCATTTTCTTGTTAACAATATCTTTAGACCCTGTCAATACCCCAATTTTGTTGTCAATCCCTCTTGCATTCAGTCCGTATCTTTTAATTTAAATTTTTCTGCCAATCACTCTTGCATTCAGTTAGTATTTTTTTTTTTTTTTTCTTATCAAAAAAATAAATAAATTTTGCTTTTTTTATAAGAAAATTTAAATTTTGTTGCCAATTCCTCTTGCGATAAGTCAGTTTTTTTTTTTTTTTTAATTTTTAATTTTTTAATATTGCTATTAGTATCTGTCCATCCAGAGAAAATGAAAATTAGTTATTGGTTCATAAAGTACACAAATTGCAGTATTTCTTTTGTGTGTATCCGATATCATTGTATTTTTAAAAGTAGACGTATGAGAGTTCGTAAGCACCCTTGAAAAGGGTGAAATTTGTCAACCTATTTGGGAGGAGGGAAACGGATGGAAGGAAGTAGAATGAAAAACTCTCTTAAGAATATACATTTCATTCACTTGTTTGAGAGTCTAAGTAGGAGGAAATAAAAAGGTCATTCACTTGTCTTGAAGTTTAAAATAGAAGGAAATGGAATGGGAAAAAAAATGATTAAAACATATTACTTTCATTCCCTTATTTGGGAGCCTAATTTAAGAGGGAAAGTAATGAAACTCTTATTCCATTTCCTTTCCCCTTATAAGCCCATTTTTTAATCCCTACAAAATTAGGAGGAATCAAACTACATAAAATGTGTTTTACTGAATTCTCCATATGCACTCCTTTTTTTTTGGTTAAATGCCTATACCCCTATTTTTATTTAAGAAAATGCATAATAGTAATATTGTTACAAGAGGATTATTTTTCATTCAATTATCAAATAAGATTTCATTTCATTCCATTCTTTTCCTTTCAAACATCCAAACAAGAGAGATAAATAGTTAATTCCTATCTATTCCTTTATATTATTTTTTATTTTATACATTCCATTCTATTCATTTTCTTTATAAACTCCCAATTATAGTAGAATGGCCAGGTTGGAACACTCATTGTTCCCTCCCTTAACACCTTAATTTTTCATTCCCAAAATTGGAAGGAATTAAAGGAAAATGGGATGGACTTTGATGAAATTTTGACCAAAATATTTATAATACCCATTTATATTTTCCAATTTTCTGTACTGCCCCTCTTATTAGTTTCCTCACTTTATTTAAAGATATCTCATTATTTTTTCATTTCCTTAAATTGTGTAACTCTTTTTTTTTTGAGGGACACTTAAATTGTGTAACTCAATATCGTTATGTTACAATAAATGATTTATACATTTTTTTTTTTTTTAGAGAGTTTCAACCTATGGCGTCCGCTCCTGATAATAGCTCTTTATTATCAGACCAAGACACCAATCAGTTTTTGGTGTAGGCGGGGATTGAACCCCAAATCTCTTATACAACCATCAGATACTTTACCAGCTGAGCTAACTGGAACCCACAAATGATTTATACATTTAAGCCATCATAATCAGTTTGTTTTTAAGTACTTTTACTTTTTTTTTTATAATAATAACAATAATTTCATTCTCGTGGAATTTCCAAACAAGGTTATTTTAAGTTCCATTCATTCATTTCCTTTTCTTTTTCTTTTTCTTTTTTTTTTCTTTTTTTTTAACTTCTAATAAGACAGTTTAGTTTCACTCCACTTCAATTCATTCTATTTCATTTCATTCCTTTCTATTACTTATACTTATTCCATTCCTTTATAATTTATTCATTTCATCCCATTCCTTTATAAACTCCCAAACCAAGAGTCAAGGACTAGTGCGAAATGGTAGCTTTGATCAATTGCTGTTTTTGTTTTCTAAATTCGTTCAGTCTTTAAGCCATTTCTGTCTATTCTATTTTGATTAACACAGTCATTCGAATTTCTGGTTTACTGAATTATATACTATCTACATAATCACATATTGTAGTTTAATTTCATTAACAGAATCTATTCCATCAACTTCTTTCTATGCATTTACGCTGCTGCCATTCATTATAAACCATACAAGCAGGTACTTTGTGGAGGCAAATAATAACTTTTAAATAGAGTAATTACTGTCTGTAGGTTTTCAGTATTCTAAAATTTAATTTGCCACCCAATCAAGTTTTTGCAATACTCTGCATAAATATTGATTTACAAAATTTGCAACAACGCAAATAATCTTATTGTTGTGTTACTTAAGCATCAGTAGACTACTACCAAATAATAGTTTTGTGGGGGAGAAAAGCCCAGCCCAACTTATTGGGCCCAAGGCCCTATCCGAGGACCACTGTTCGTCCGAGGAGACCAGGACGCAGCCAGAGGCCCATGTGAAAGGAGAATGTCCGCAGACGAGCACGTGTATATTCCGAGGAGATGCTCATACGTCCGAGGAGACCGATACCGTCGGACCCGACGAGGTTTTTGTCCGGCACGTGTCAAGCAATCTGATTGACAAGTGTCAAGGGAGAAAAGGGACCTCGGACACGCGAGAAGGTGACAGGAATAGAGAAATATCAAGGAGACAGACTTCAACCACCGCATTTAATGCTCTGCACCTACCCTCCTGGCCGCATTTATGTGGAGAAGACCCCTGAACAGTGCATCCTCAGCTACCGCCACTCAGACAGGGCTAAAGGGGGAGTATGATGGGACATGCACTCAAGTGGGCGCACAGATGGTGAACAGGTGGACGGTGGAGATGGAGAGGGGCAGCACTATATAAGAGAGAGAGGTCTCTGATAGGGGGGATCGAAAATTAAGAGAGAGAAAAGAGCATATAATTTTACTGTAGCTCCAACATTTGTAACCTAAGTTCATCAATGAAAATTGCCTCCTCGGACGAGACATTCATCACTGTCCGAGCACATTTTTATTCAAATCTCCCCATCTTCTACGCCGTTTAATACTGTTGTTTTTCATTATTAGCCTAGCTCTTTCACCCACTCTCTACAAATTTATTGTTTTGGGTTCAGTGGGATCCAAACCCACATCTTCCTGGGCTTGGGCTGCAGAATCTGACCCTACAAGTTTCTATATTATGTGAAAGAACTGTATATAAATCATGTTCTTTGAAATTTCTTTGTATATAAATCATCTCCATTCCCCAAACAATCTCTAAGCTTTTTGTCTGCCACAGTTTAATTTGGTGCCAAGCATTGATCCATGATCTAGTCTACCCCATAGCATGATATGCAGCTAATTCAACGACCACTTTTGAGGATTGAATCAGTGGTAGAGGAGGAAGGCGCAGAACCCTTGCCATATGATGAAGGAATTGACAATAAGATCTCAGATGTTTCAGTACTTGTAAAGTTACCAAAACAAGCATTGTCGTAAGGTAATTCTGGCAGATCAGCATTACCATCCAAAAACTGCATCACTTGCCTCATGCTAGGCCTAGCTGCCGGCATTGAGTGTGAGCAAAGTAGGCCTAGTTTCAAAACCAATTCCATTTCCTCCATCACATAGTTACCTTCCAATCTAGGATCACTAGCATCAAGGATAGCTCCTTTTTTCCAGCACCCAAAAACCCAATCAACCAAAATTACCTCTTCAGGCAGTCATCGCTCTATAGGCCGCCTTCCACAAGCCACCTCAAGCATGAAAGCCCCAAAAGCAAACACATCAGTGCAAGTAGTTGCCCTTCCTGTTCTAGTCAGCTCTGGAGCCAAATAACCCACTGTCCCAACAACATGGGTGGTTTGAGGATTGGTACCATGGTCGTATAATCTGGCAAGGCCAAAATCTCCAAGCCTTCCATTTAATTCAGCAACTAATAGAACATTGCTTGCTTTTACATCTCTGTGTAGAACAACCTGTTCCCACTCTTCATGGAGATAAAGAAGCCCAGAAGCTACTCCTCTAAGGATTCGAAATCGTTGAATCCAGTTAAGGTTTGGTTTTTCATTGTCATATAAGAACTTGTCAAGGCTTCCATTGGGCATATAATCATAGACCAAGAGGAGTTCTCCCCTTCGCCTGCAATATCCCAGGAGTTGCACCAAGTTCCTGTGCCTTAATCTTCCCATGCTAATGATCTCAGCCACAAATTCCTTCATCCCTTGTTTGGAATCATGGGAGACTCTCTTGACTGCAATTTGTACATTAGAAGAAGGAAGTATTCCTCTATAAACTTTTCCAAAACCTCCAGATCCAAGAAGCCCTTTGTCTGAGAAACCTTTGGTTGCTTTGTAGAGATTCTTATAGATAAACCTGTGAGGACCATACTCCCTTTCCCATTCTTCTCGTAGTTCTTCATATTTCTTCCTCCTTGAAATGTAAGCAGCTCCAAGAATCGTTATTAGCACAATCACTAGCAGTACTGCTAATAACAAAATCATGATCACTTGTCCTACTTTCTCTTTTCTTTTCCTCAATCGGGGAAGTGAAGGAAGCTTGGAAACATCAAGGCTTTGTGCTTGTCCACTTTTATTAAAGCTCCATCCAAGAATATAGTGGTCACTTGTAGCTCCTCCGGTGGCTGCAGTGAAACCAATATACGAGTCCAAGAGAACTCTAGACAGATCAATTGGTGTTGACAGGAGAGGTTGGTCTAGTCTTGAGCTACTGGTTGGAGCTAGTGTTACATTCAGTAACTTTTCTGCTTCATCATAGTCTATCCAAAGGTGCATTGGGTTGCCACTCAAGAGGTCCAAGCTTATATTCTTCCCTTCTTTATTAGGAATGTATGATGCAGGAGCTGGTTTAACTGATATCACGCTGTTCACGTCAATTCCCACGTGGTTTTTATTTGTTGGGAAAAAATTTGATATAACTGTGAATAAATTTTAGTAAGCACAGCGAAAGCACAACCACACAATAACATAAAGATTTACATGAAAATTCTTTCTTTTTAAAGAGAAAAATCACGGGACAAACTCCGAACAATTTCACTATATTAAATAAAGATTACAATATTTAGAGATACAATTTAAGTAAAAAAAAACTCTTTTTTTTTTTTTCACTCACTGCTCTTTTCCTCATTGTGTATTTTCTCTAACCCTCTATTTTTCTCTTCTCCTTTTGCTTGCTCTTACTCACGCACCAGTCCTCACACTTTGGGACTTCACTTGTTTTTTCCCACATCTTCACTGGCCGAATTGCCTCCCTATTTATTTGTTTCACCTTTTCTTCTTTTCTTCCTTCCACACTCTTCTCTTCAAATCACAATAAATGCAAATCACTTACTTTGACTTTGCTTCAACCAAAATCTCTTTTCTTCAGCTCTCTGCCATAGCCGAATCTTTTCTTGCTTTTGCTTCTTTCTTTTCTTTTGTCTTCACCGTGTTGGACACGCCTAAGCCAACCAACTCCAATAACTCATGGGACTTTTGTACATAATGAAGAAAAATTAAGAAACATGAAGACATGCTCATTTAATGAGCATATCTATTACGTGGGCTGGACTTATGGTGCAGTGCACCCAACAATCTCCTCCTCCAACCCACTTATAGAGAAGATCTTCAACTCAACTCTTTAATTATAATCCATGTCGGTCAAGTCAATACCAGACTCAACTTTCTTCATTATCTTTACTAATACTGAGAAAATTTCATCAAAATTAATACATTTCTTTCTCAAATAGTTTACTTCACCTTGGATATCCTTAATCCAATTTCTTGGCTCCCCCTGCTCAAGACCTTCATGATCTTTCACTTCATCATTCTTCCTAGCATTATGATATTTTTCATCAAATATCACTTTCTCATTTAAATCACTTTCAGGTAGAGAGAATTTTACTCTCTTGACTGCAACACCATTAATATCAACTATCAACTGTGGAGTTTTCTCAAAAACTTTGATTGCATTGGACTTTTTCTTACAAGCTCTCACATGAGTTCTGTACATGCCACAACAAACACGCCCTCTAGCAATAACTAATAATCTTTTACAAAGTTTCTATCTTCCATTGCCAAGATGGTTACTATAACCCGCTTGATCCAAAGCCAAAGTAGACAACACATTCATCCTTAAATCTGGAACATGCCGCACATCCTTCAATATCAACGTGCAACCAACATTGGTCTTGATGCACACATCACCAATTCCCACAATTTTTGAATAATTAGAGTTACCCATCTTCACAACACCAAAGTCGCCTGCTTTGTATGTGGTGAACAACCTTTTTGTGGGGATAACATGGTCGGAAGCTGCTGAATCAACAACTCACTCAACATCATTCTTAGCAACATGCTTACACTTTTGCTCTTTAAGAGAGAGCATTAGAACATCCTCATGAAACACTGCAGTATTCTTCTCATCATCATTCTTTTCATCTTTCTCTTCATTTTTTTTCTTTATTCCAATGCCAGCAGTTTCTTTTTACGTGACCCTTTTTCCCACAATGGAAACATTCTCTCATCTCTTTAAACTGAGATCTACCTTTTGACTGTGACCTGTCATTGGATTTGGCTCGATCATCAAGCCCTCTGCTTCTATTTCTGCCCCTGTTCTCCATAACAAGAGCTTGATCTTGTGCATTGTTTATACCAGCATCTCTTCTGCGAACCTCCTCACTTAGAATCAAATCTCGAATATCATCATATTTGAGTTTGCTTTTTCCTACAAAATTGCTCACTACCATTCTCATGGCCTCCCAAGTGTTTGGCAAAGAAGCCAAAACAATTAATGCACAGATCTCATCGTCAAAATCAATCTCCACGGAGGACAATTGATTTGTGATGGTGTTAAACTCATTCAAATGCTGAGCCACAGGAGTACCTTCCACCATCTTCAGATTGAACAACTTCTTCATCAGATGCACCTTATTGTTTGCCGAAGGCTTTTCATACATACTAGACAAAACCTTCATAAAATCCACTGTGGTCTTTTCCTTCATAACGTTGTGTGCAACTGATCTTGTCAGAGTTAATCGTATAACTCCTAGCACCTGTCTATCAAGAAAACTCCATTCTTCTTCTTCCATACTATCTGGTTTCCTTCCCAAAAGAGGAAGATGTAATTTCTTCCCATACAGATAATCTTCGATTTGCATCTTCCAATAGCCAAAGTCTGTGCCGTCAAACTTCTCGATTCCTGACGTCTTTCCTTCTTCTCCGGCCATTGCTCCCAATCGAACTTACGCTCTGATACCACTTGTTAGGAAAAAATTCTATATAACTGTGAATAAATTTTAGCAAGCACAGCGAAAGCACAACCACACAATAACACAAAGATTTACGTAGAAACCTTTTCTTCTTAAAAGGAAAAATCACGGGACAAACTCCGAACAATTTCACTACATTAAATAGAGATTACAATATTTAGAGATACAATTTGAGTAAAGAAAAACTCTATTTTTCTTCTCACTCACTGCTCTCTTCCTCATTGTGTATTTTCTCTAACTCTCTCTATTTTTCTCCTCCTTTTACTTGCTCTTACTCACGCACCAGTCCTCACGCTTCGGGACGTCACTTGTTTTTTCCCACATCTTCACTGGCCGAATAGCCTCCCTATTTATTTGTTTCACCTTTTCTTCTTTTCTTCCTTTCACAATCTTCTCTTCAAATCACAATAAATGCAAATCACTTACTTTGACTTTGCTTCAACCAAAATCTCTTTTCTTCAGCTCTCTGCCATAGCCGAATCTTTTCTTGCTTTTGCTTCTTTCTTTTCTTTTGTCTTCAGCGTGTTGGACACGCCTAAGCCAACCAACTCCAATAACTCATGGGACTTTTGTACATAATGAAGAAAAATTAAGAAACATGAAGACATGCTCATTAAATGAGCATGTCTATTACGTGGGCTGGACTTATGGTGCAGTGCACCCAACATTATTTATATCTAGTAACTCAGGATTCAGAAGAGTATCAAGCTCTATGGCTAATATGTGGTTTGCTGGAAGGCCACCATCTTTGGAATTGAAGAGTCCCAGAAACTGACTTGTTACAGCATGGGTGAAGTCCCAAGAGGGAGTGATGGTGATGGTGAAGGTAAGGCCATGAGCCCCCAAATTTGGTATTTGAGGAACTATTGCAAATACAAAGTTTGTGGAAAATGAAAGAGATGGGATTAAACTGGAAGTAGAAGTCGTGTTAAATTTTAAAGGGAGTGGGTGGAAAGCATAACCAACTTGTTGGTTTGAAGTCTTGGTTAGTTGCAATAGACCATTGGGGTGGATTTTTGCAATTCCATCTAGATGTAGATTGGCTTGATGGAAGCCATTATAGATGAAGTTAACATCTTGAGCAAATTTCAGTGGAATACTAATTAGGTAGAGAATTATCAGAAAAGGAGGTGATGTAAGAACTGTAGCCATTTAAGAAAAGTGGGAAAAGGTGCTGGTTAGGTGGTATATCCTGTACCCGGCAGGATATACAAAATCCAGGTTTTGTGGAAAAAGGTAGATTTTTAGAGGCAATTTTGAAGGATTTCAAAAAGTTTAGGCGCTCTACCGTATTTCGCTCAAAAAAAAAAAAAAAAGTTGTGCTGATTTTGTATAATATTATGAATAAAGTTTAGCTACAAAATTAGTTGTTACCTTAATTTACAAATTTATTTAATATCTTTTTATTAGAGGTAAAGTTTGATAAATCCATCATTGGATTACATTTTCTTCTTATAACCTTCATGTTTGCAAAATTTCAAGAAAATTAAAGATAAAGAGTTATGTTATCAATAAATTTTTTTAATTGCAAGTTTTTGTAATTTAAAATTATGCACAAAATATAAGTTTATAAATCATATAGTAAATAATATCTGATTGACACAAAATTTAACATGTGTATTAAGAGCGTAAAAAACATGCAATTCAACGGTTAGATTTTCAAAATATGTTATAATATTTATTTTATTGTGTGAGTTTGTAGCCTTAAACTATAACCAATTTTGTAGCTAAACTCATATTATTATATTTGACTCACTGTATTTATGCAAAACTCTTTGATGGGGAACGCGTAATTGTATTGAGCTGAATAAGATAGAAGTAGTCATATGGGCTTTAGGGTCCATTTAGTTGGAGGAGTGGAAAAGTTGGAAGATGGAAAATTAGTGGGAGGATGGAAAAATGAGAGGGCAGAAAATATTTGATTTTTCCTCTTGTGTATTTTGTTGGAAGGGTGGAAAAATGGGAGGGTATGAAACTTTTTTGTTTGGTTGGAGAGAAAAATGAGAGGATGGAAAATGTAGTTTATATAAATTGACTATTATACCCTTGTTACATAGTATGTAAGAAATAAATTTATTTGTACTCATTAAATAATATAAAATTTATCATATCATACATATAAATTATTATTATTATTTTTATTATTATAATGTAAAAATTACAATAGTGTACATATAAATCTGTAACATGTTCCTAATTAAAATCAACTTGCACTAAAAAACATTAAACTAACCATTCAACGTGGTTTCTTAACCTGGGCAACACACTTTTCAGCACTTTTAGGGTATTTGTGTAAAGTGTATCTTTCAGCACTTTTTCTTTCTCATTTTCCTCCCAAATTGGAAGGAAAAAAAAAAGATGGGCCCGGAGGGGAAATTTTCCCCTTTATTTTCTGTCTCTCTTATTTTCTCTCCTCAACCAAACAGTGAAAAATGTCATTTTCCACCTATTTTTCTCTCCCTATTTTCCATCCTCCCTGTTTTCACCCCAACCAAACATACCCTAGACTGCCATGACCTAGAAAATTTCAATGATTTTTTTTTTTCTTTGGATTCAAAAGTATAAGCCAAAATGTCAGCATCTTAGTTCCCATCGCCATAGGGAACTTATCAATTACCCCCACAATGGGTGTAGAAAATCAACAGCAAAATATGATTCATTTTTTCTTTTTCTTTTTTACTTTCCAATTTTTTTCCCCTTCAAATGTGTCAGATCAACTTCTTATACCAATTTGATCTGTTACAAGCATTCAAAAGAATCAAAACTTAATACTTGTCAAAAAGAAATTTATTTAGACAGTGGCACTTGATAATAAATTAAATGCTTTTGAAGTGAATTCTTTTTGTGGAAATTAGGGGTGTGCAGAAAACCCACCGACCCGCCAAACCCGACCCGACCCAACCTGACCCACCGGGTTGGGTCAGTTTTTAGGCCTTGGTGGGTTGGGTTGGGTTACAAAAAAATTTTTATAGCGGGTCGGGTTGGGTTACAAATTTTTTTTTTATAGCGGGTCGGGTTGGGTTTGGGTCATAAAATTACAAACCCGCCAAACCCGACCCGACCCACCCATATTTAATATATATTTAAAATATATTATATATTTAATAAATTTTTTTTTTTAAAACCAGGGCACTTATATATATTTAAATATATATATATATATATATATATATTATATTTAATAATTTTTTTTAAAAAAAAAACCAGCTGTAGAGCAATACTTCCTCAGTTCCTCCTACTAATACTAATTATATATATAATATGTATTATGTAATTAATAAAATTTTTAAAATAACCAGCTCTTCTTATCCTATATAAAAGCTAATTAGTTCACAGAAACTCTAATAAATTATTATTGTTGTTTAGTTATTGGTGTTGTTTGCCCTTAAGGAATTACATCAACACTAATCTTTGGGTTTTTTTAATATATTAATATTTATATTTTTTTTTTCTACTCAATTTAATAATAATTAAAAAAAAATTTCAAACCCATGGGTTCAACCCGACCCATGTGGGTTGGGTTGGATTTATGTGATGGGTCGGATTAGGTCGAATTTTTTTTGACCCGACCCATGGTGGGTCAAAAAAAATTCGACCCAACCCGACCCATGCACACCCCTAGTGGAAATAACTTTTATAGACTGGTAACATGTTAAAGCATCCATATTGGTGGTGCTAAATAGCTATACTGCTATTTTTAGTGCCACCAAATACCAAAATGTGCCCTACAATAGTGGAGCAATTTGGCTCCACAGCGACCGTGCACAGTAGCTGAAAGGCAAAAAAAAAAAAAAATTTATTTGTGCGTTCACACTGCTTTTGATTATTTTACTTATTTTTATTCTTTTTTTTTATTGTTATTTCTCTTCTTCTGCGTTCACACCGCTGTTGTTTGTGCGTTCACACTTCTTTTACTCATTTTTTTTTCTTTTTTTATATAGCATTCACACGGCTATATATTGTTTGTGCGCTCACACTGCTATTGTGATGTTTATTTTATTGTAATGTTTATATTATTTTATTGTATTAAAAGTTAAAATAGATCCACTAATGCTGGATATTTTATAAAATAAGTAAGTAAAATAGATAAAATAATTTTTTGTAGTGTCAAAAAAAAAAAAAAATTGGATTTTTTAGGCAGTGGCCTTGTCCTTTTACTGTATGTTCCTTCATATGACGAGTAAAAGAAATTGAAGGTTTTGGATATTATGGATTTGATGCAAAAAAAACTCAACCACGTGCCTTTATTTTGTCCAAAATTTCAAAGTGATACAGAAATAAGCTCTAGAAGACTGACAACTCTCTCTCTCTCTCTCTCTCATGTAAATGAGAGCCACTATTTCAGCCTTTAATTATTTGACGGGTGCAGGTGTGGCTGGCCTACTAGTGAATTTTCCTGTCCTCAAGCTCCCATCAGCTCAAAGCATTGATCAAACTGCTGGAAGCAATGATGAAAATTCTAGAATTGACCCCAAGCTTACTCTAGCCTTTTAGGCATTAGGCCATGTCATGTTGAAGATGCTTCTTGATCTGTAGGAAGTAGTAATATTACCACTTTGTTTTCACAGACTAATATCCTGTAACTCTGGTTGTAAAGGAAACTTAGCCTACTCTTAATGTAATTTATTATTTTAAACATTATTCAGCAAGTGTGTTGCCTTATTATTATTTTGCCTAGAAGAAGGTTCTCTTCAGCATTGGTGAGAAATGTAAGATGTCCATTAATGCTATCCTGCGTATGCTTTAATAGAACGTAAACTCATATTAATTATAGAAGCTATTAACAAGTAGCAGAACCTGTATACATCATAATCTTTAGGATTCCTCCTGACACTCCTGAAACTGCCAACAAATGTCATTTGACCAAATATCATTCTAATAATATACCCTTCAAAATCTTAGGCATATAAACTTATTTTCTTTTCTAGTTGCATTCTCCCACGTCCCATAGCTGCCTCTCACTCTCAAACCTCAATCTCACCTCACCTCCGTATTTGTTTGTTTTTTTTTATAGTCCGGATCAACTAGATTAATACAAAAAATTTGTATTTTTTTTTTCTCTTTCATAAAATTTGATAAATGAGTTGATACAACTAACCCCTTTAATAAATGAATCATTTTAAGGTTGAGTAATTGTAATCTGTTTAGTAAACGTGTCATGTTCGTCCCATATAATTGAATACTCATAAGTCGACATACCACAAACCCAACATGTGAACAAGAATTGCCACCCCTACTATATACTTTGCTATTTACATGCTTTTTGAAAATGGCCGGACTTATTTATATCCTGTATTGCTGTCATTCTCAAAATAGTGAAGTATTTCTCATTTTTATCATAATCAGTGCTCTATTTTTCATCTTAGTTGTTGTCTGCACTCCTGATTTCTTGCAGTAAAATAGAAATTTTAGTACTGTATCTGCAAATTTCTCATTTTCAATAGGTTTATCAGTTTTGTTATGACTTATGAACTTAGCACATGCATGCATATGCATTAACGTGTGAAAATAAACACAAACTTAGAGAGAGAGAGAGAGACCATTCTTCTAAGTCTCAAGGATGCTTGAATACCTAAGAGCAATGATCCTTCAAGGTATGCCATTGTAATGAATACGTTCAGAGAATATGCAATTTTAGAGGTTGGGTTCCTATTAAATAAAGTTTTTTTCTTAAAAATAAATAAATAAAAAGAAAGAAAAATTTTTAAGATACTATTCATCAACTCCTTTCTATGCCCTTATTAGTGTATCACGCAAATCAAATTTGGTATCATGCAAATCACATTTAGACTTTAGTATCTTCTCCACACACACACACACACAAACAAAAAAAAAAAAAAAAAATCATTTAGACTTTAGTACATGTTAGTATCCTTTAATAACTTTATCTTTTATATCTCAAAAAAAAAATATCCTTTAGTAACTAAAATTAAGAAACATCGTTTCTCAACAAAAAAAAATAATAATAATAATAAGAAACATTAATTGTTGTTAATTTTATTCCAATCAAAGAATTCTCTTAAGTATATTTTAGTTCCTATTTATATCCTATTTATGGTCCACAATAAAATAAAATTAAGTAGAGAAAAAATGTAGTTACTACAGGCTTTCTATTGCGGATGTAAGCCATTTGGCCATACCACGTAAAGGCTTGTTTTGCTCTCCTTCTAAATCTAAAACTTTTTATTATTTTTATTTTATTTTAACATGGTACCAAATTCAATTTTCTGTGTTCTTCACTAGATTTCAGGCATTTCACCGCCAACCATCACTCGATTTAGGTGTTAACCACATTTGATCATCATTGTCTAGACATTCTTTTTCTTAGAATAGAGAATTTTTCTACACTATTTTTTCGCATAAATTTCAATTTTGTGCTCTATTTTCCTACTTGAGGCTCCAAAGTCTCACAACTTGGCCCGTCACTCATTCTTTTTGCACTCAAACTATGTGAAATTGGTCAACTCAGTCACATGCTTTGTCACAATGTCATCTTCTGCCAATATTCCTTAAGCCACCAATGTAGTCATCCTCCGGCCATAGCAACCACTATTTGGTCACTAGTGCAGTCGTTCTTAGGCTCTTGTAGTTCTCTTCTAGCATTCATCCATCGACATTTGTTGCCATCGCCAACATTTTGCATAATTTATTATACATTGTGCCTGGCCCATTCTACATTCAATATGGTCAATCATGGTCATTTTTAGGGCATCTTCACAAGCTTACATTTCAAACTCAAGTCATCATTATGCTTCTACCTTGAGTTTGAGAGGGATGTAGTGTATCATGTATATCACATTTAGCATATGTTAATATCCTTGATTGACTAAAAATCAAGAAACATTAAGGCCATGTTTGGATTTTTTTTTTTTGATCACTCATCACTCCTCACTCAATTTCCGTCACTCATCACTCATCACTTAAAACACCCCACCCCGTTTGGCATCATCACTCATTACTCATCACTCAATATTTTTCACACTGTTTGTGGGCCCCATCCCTGTCACTCAGTGTAGCCTTTTTTTTTTTTTTCATGTACCTAAACTCACCGAACCCAGTGAGAAAAAAAAAAAAAAAAAAAAAAAAAAAAAAAAACCCAGAACTGAAGACCGAACCAGGAGAAGAAAGGGAAAAAAAAATTGGTCTAAAGTTGCGGCTGAGTGGGTCCCCCATGTGTGTTTAATTACAAAAATGTCATTGAGTTATGAGTTATGGAAACTGAAAACAGCCAAAATGTGTTTTCAGTTTCCATAACTCATAACTCAAAAATCAGATAATTGAGTGATGGAAACAGAGTTATCCCCTTCCCAAACAGACTTCTCGCTATGGGTCCCACCATTTTTGAGTTATGAGTTATGGAAACAAAGTTATGAGTTATGGAAATCAAAAATCCAAACACCCCCTAATTGTCCTTGATTTTAATCCAATCAAGAGATTCTCCCAAGGCCACTTTAGAATAGTAATAATAGCCACCAAGGATTTTTTTAATGTGAATATATGTCATCAAGCCAAATCACATAAACCCTTGCTTCCACTCTCTCCTTCTCTCTATAAAACATTTTTTTTTTCTTTTTATTTTAACAGGCCTTAGACGACTGCAACTCATTATAACCATACAAACATTTTTTTGTGGAAGCAAATAATAATATTCATCAAGGTGGTTGATACCATACCTATACATATACCGGTATCGAAACGCCAACATTTCGTACCGGTTTAAATACCGGCCAATTTCGAGCATTATTGGCCGGTACCCAAAAAAAAAAAAAAATTTAGTTTTGTAATTTTTGAAGGGCAAAATGGTAACTTATTTGCATTAACTTATTAGTATTATTTATTTTCTTAGCATGCAATAAACAATTAAGCTTTCTATTTTTTATATTGTGTTTTTTTTCTTTTAATTGATGCTAAAGTCTAAAACCATGAAAAATTTGTTGTGAATTGAGATAATGTTTTATGGTAAATTTTTATATTTATTATAATATATATATTTATAAATATAAAAAATAACGGTAAACCCGAAACGGTATATCGATATTAGCCGGTATTGAAATATATCGTTCCACTAGTCAAACCGGTACAGCCTCCAGTATGAGATTGACTCCCTTAATTTTCATACATAGTGATTATTGGGGGTAGGTTGTCAGTATTCTAAAAGTTTTGGATGAGCCACCCAATTTAACAAAAAAAATAAACGAAGAAGATTGAACCAGTTTCTGCAATTTGATGAGCCATCCAATCTAGTTTCTGCAATACACAACATAAATATTGATCTATAAACTATAAAGCTTGTAACAACGAAATTAATCTTATTGTTGTACTAAGCTTCAGTAGACTACTACCTACCTAACATCAGTTTCAATATTAAGAGAAAGAAACAGTATAAATCATATTCTTCGCAGGTTCCTTTTTTTTTTTTTTTTTTTTTGCCCTCTTCTCTACACAACCCAAGCAGCAATCTCTAAGCTTTTTTGTTTGTCACTAGTTAATTTTATCAGTACATATAATGGCACAACAAATTTTACAATATTTTTCACACATGTTAAGATGATTGATCTATAATAAAAGTGATGTCAACGGTGGTTCCAATGAAAGTGATGTTGCACCAATCACAATCTACATACTCAACAAGTTGTAAAAAAAAAATTGTGAAATTTGTTGTGTGTATAGTGTTGATGTAATTTGAGCCCAAGCATTGATCCATGATCTAATCTACCCATAGTATGAAATGCAAGTAATTCAACTACCACTTTTGAGGATTGAATCAATGGTAGGAAGGAAGGCGTAGAAACCTTGCCAAATGCTGAAAGAATTGGCAATAAGATCTCAGATGCTTCAACACTTGTAAAGTTACCAAAACAAGCATTGCCATTGTGGTAATTCTGGCATATCAGCATTGCTATCCATAAAACTGCATCGCTTGTCTCATGCTAGGCCTAGCTGCTGGCATTTTTCAAGTCCAATTCCCTTTCCTCCACCACATAGTTGCCTTCTAACCTAGGATCACTAGCATCAAGTATAGCTCTTTTTCTGTGCACCTCTCTCTCCCATTCAATACATGTTTTACCAACAACAACAACAACAACCAAAAATAAAATAAAAATTTGTTTCTCAAAAAAAAAAAGTTAAGTACTATTTTTCTTTTTTATGTTCTCCTTTCTTATGGTTTTTTTTTTGTTTATTCTTTCTTACAACTCTACTTTGGGTTGATTAGTTTTAATGTTTTTTATAGTTCTTCTTTAGGTTGATGCATTTTGCTATTATGTTTCTTAATTCCTCATCACAAATCCTCTCTCTCCCTCTTATAACTTTAGTCTGATTTTAGTTTGGGCTAATATTTACTTATTTTGGATTTGGGGATTTGAGATTGAAATAATAAATTTGA
This sequence comes from Quercus aquifolioides, assembly GCA_019022515.1. Taxonomy (NCBI): domain Eukaryota; kingdom Viridiplantae; phylum Streptophyta; class Magnoliopsida; order Fagales; family Fagaceae; genus Quercus; species Quercus aquifolioides. The sequence goes on from CM032326.1 coordinate 34,582,452, forward strand.
AGCTTAGAAAATTAAGTTGTGTGGAAGAAAATCTAGGAAAACATAACCGAGTATGACTCAAGTTAGAAATATATGACATATGTAAAAAAAATATATATGTATGTATGTGATGTAGGACAAAATATTCTAATTAATTTCTGTAATCTTTTATATTTGGTATTTTTATGTAATTTTTGTTATTTTAGGTTTAGGGCATTTATTTCCTTGTTTTTAGGTGTTTTTTAATGTTATTTAGTCAAATTAGGGTTTTATATGCTTTCGTAGCCGCCTTAGGGTTTCTAGTTGCCTTAGGTTTTGTTTTTACTATTTAAACGCATTGTAGCCTCCAAAGGCAATTCAGTTTTTAGACTATTATCAATAAACACAGAAGTTTTGTCAAATTTTCTTCTGGTGGATTCCAGTTTTATATCCTTGTGGATTCAGGGAAACCCCTCGTGGATTCGAGGTTTACTACCAGAGACTAACAGTTTAGTTTCTGTTCCATCAAGAGAGCATCATGTGTGCTTTCTCTTTATGCTTCCACGACATCAGTTGGTATCAGAGCCTTGACTTACCCTGGTCTGATGGCTAACCGACAAGACGGTGACCACCACAACAATGACAGCAGTGACGACGTCAACAACCCAATCCTCACTAGGGCTGAGTTCCTTAATTTTCGTGATGAGAATCACCAATTTTGTGAAAAGAGTCAGAAAATTATAGAATCCAACAAAAGATTGCTACTCTTCTTGCTAGGAAATCATCTTGCAACAACAATGTTCGATATATTCAAAGACGCACTCCTAACTACAAGAAAATTCCATTCTTTGACGAAGATATGTGTATGATGGATTTTATTGACTGGCTTCTTGAATTGGAAGATTATTTTAATTTTTGGGAAGATTTGTGATGAAGAAAAGGTGCGGCTTGCATCTAATAAATTAGACAATGAAGCAGAAGAATGGTGGGAAGACATTCAAATTGATAGAAAGCGACAAGGTAAGCATCCAATTCACTCTTGGCAAAGAATGAAAAGAGTATTAATTGATTTATGGTTTCCTAATGACTATTATGATATACTAGATTATACAAGTGTTGATTATAAATCTGTATATTCATATGAAAAGCAATATGTTCAAAACATGAAAGGTCAACCACAAAACCAAAATTATCATAGTCAAGCCCATGTGTCAAGTGAAGAAAGGAGTTTGAGGGTTGAGAAGAAGCAACCTATTTCCAAAGAAAATTTTGTAGGGGTTAAAAAAGATCAAGACTTGCAACAAGTTATTGAATTGAAGATTAAAGATACCACTTGTCAAAAATTTGATGAAGAGGTCAAAAACATGAAGGTTGAGTTGGTTGTGGATGATGACAGGAATGAAGATATGGTCATTATTGAGAACATTATGGAAGATTCAATTGAGGTTAAATATGAGGATGAGTCCACAACTCACAATCCTGAGGTCTCAGTTGATTTGTTGAAAATGACTACACAATATGTTGATTTTCTTGGAGTAGAAAATTTTAATTTTACTATCAACCCTTTGTTGATTGATGTTGCAAATAAATTGAAGATAGATGAGAAGAAATTTTATGCTACACTTTATGACAGATTCAAGTTTCAGAACCAGATCAAGTTATTAAAACATTCAAAGTATTTGTTTATTTGGAGTGGAAGATTTCACATTTCAAGAATGAACTCGAGGATGAGTTTATTTCAAGGGGTCTGATGTAGGACAAAATATTCTAATTAATTTCTGTAATCTTTTATATTTGGTATTTTTATGTAATTTTCGTTATTTTAGGTTTAGGGCATTTATTTCCTTGTTTTTAGGTGTTTTTTAATGTTATTTAGTCAAATTAGGGTTTTATATGCTTTCGTAGCCACCTTAGGGTTTCTAGTTGCCCTAGGTTTTGTTTTTACTATTTAAACGCATTGTAGCCTCCAAAGGCAATTTAGTTTTTAGACTATTATCAATAAACACAAACGTTTTGTCAAATTTTCTTCTGGTGGATTTCAGTTTTATCTCATTGTGGATTTAGGGAAACTACTCGTGGATTCGAGGTTTACTACCGGAGACAAACAGTTTAGTTTCGGTTCCATCAAGAGAGCATCGTGTGTGCTTTCTCTTTAGGCTTCCGCGACATCAGTTCTGATGTAGGACACAATTTACTATTTAATTATTGTAATTTATTATTTTTGGTATTTTTATGTAAAAAAAAACGTTATTTTAGGTTTAGGTGATTTATTTCCTTCTTTTTAGGTGCATTTAATGCTTTTTAGGTCAAATTTGATTCCTGTTATGGTTAGGTATCAATTAGGAGTTATTTTAGATTATATTTTATTGTCTGTCAAGTTTTAAGGAGCCCTTAAATAGGCCCCTAAGTCTGTAAACGTTTTTCATAGTTTTATCAATAAAAATTCAGACTTGTGTCTATTGTGTTCTCTGGTGGATTCCAGACCTGTCACCTTGTAGATTCAAGGAACCCCTCGTGGATTCGAGGTTTACTACTAGGAACTAACAATTTAGTTTCTGTTCTATCAACAGAGCATCGTGTGTGCTTCTCTTCAGGCTTCCGCGACATCAGTTGGTATCAGAGCCTTGACTTACCCTGGTCTGATTGCTAACCGGCGAGACGGTAACCACCACAACAACGACGAATAACTTAGCGAGTATTACGTGACGTACACCAAGCACTCACAAATATCTATGCTAGGATGGTGCCGTTGAAGAATGGAAACAATAGGGATAACTGCAACGGAGACATAACTCACGGGCAACCTATTGGTAAGCAAATTTCATATAGACCTTATAAGAGAATTGCAAGTTTTAATGGTTATTTTTTAAAAGAAGATTTTCTTGATTGGTTACTTGGTCTAGAGGATTTATTTGACTATGAGAATATTTGTTATGAGAAAAAAGTTGGACTTGCTTTGTATAAACTCAGTAAGTATGCCTTATGTTGGTGGGAACGAGTACAATCTGATAGAATCCGACAAGGTAAAGACAAAATTCGATCATGGCCAAGGATGAAAAAGATGCTTGCTATCAAATTTTATCATTTGGATTGTGAAGAAATCTTGTCGTATACAATACAAGATTATAATTGGCCAAGAAGTTCATACTTGAATTATTTTGAAGAGCCAAATATTCCACCGTTAAATGAAGAATTACATGTTAAAGAAAATATCGTTCTTGAAGAATATGGAGAAGTCAAAGAAGAAAATATAGAGATTTCTGAGGAAATTAATGAAGGCCTTGTTATAGAAGAAGAACCTGAAATCAAGATTGTGGAGGAGATTAATGAAGACCCCATTATAGAGAAAGATCTTGAGGTTGAGATAGTAGAGACCATTAAAGAAGAAATTATAGAAGAAGTTGTCAACGATATCGATGAAATCAAGTTAGATGATTGCAACATTCAAACTCCTATTATTTTATTGGGAGTCACTAAAACAAAGTTTATTGATTTTATTGGGGTGGAAAGATTTGATTTGATCATTGATTCTTATTTGGTGAATATTGTCAATTACATGAAGATCAAGGGAGAAGAAGTTCAAGTTGCCCAATTAATGACTTTCAAGTTTGGCAAGAAGACAAAGAAGATGAAGCATTCAAAGTATTTGTTCTCTTGGCATGGGAGATTTCAGATTTCAAAGATGAACTCGAGGACGAGTTTGTTTCAAGTGGAGGGGTCTGATGTAGGACACAATTTACTATTTAATTATTGTAATTTATTATTTTTGGTATTTTTATGTAAAAAAAACGTTATTTTAGGTTTAGGTGATTTATTTCCTTGTTTTTAGGTGCATTTAATGCTTTTTAGGTCAAATTTGATTCCTGTTATGGTTAGGTATCAATTAGGAGTTATTTTAGATTATATTTTCTTATCTGTCAAGTTTTAAGAAGCCCTTAAATAGGCTCCTAAGTCTGTAAACGTTTTTCATAGTTTTATCAATAAAAATTCAGACTTGTGTCTATTGTGTTCTCTGGTGGATTCCAGACCTATCACCTTGTAGATTCAAGGAACCCCTCGTAGGTTCGAGGTTTACTACCAGGAACTAACATTTTAGTTTCTGTTCTATCAAGAGAGCATCATGTGTGCTTCTCTTCAGGCTTCCGCGACATCAGTTGGTATCAAAGCCTTGACTTACCCTGGTCTGATTGCTAACCGGCGAGACGGTAACCACCACAACAACGACGAATAACTTAGCGAGTATTACGTGACGTACAACAAGCACTCACAAATATCTATGCTAGGATGGTGCCATTGAAGAATGGAAACAATAGGGCTAACTGCAACGGAAACATAACTCACGGGCAACCTATTGGTAAGCAAATTTCATATAGACCTTATAAGAGAATTGCAAGTTTTAATGGTTATTTTTTAAAAGAAGATTTTCTTGATTGGTTACTTGATCTAGAGGATTTATTTGACTATGAGAATATTTGTTATGAGAGAAAAGTTGGACTTGCTTTGTATAAACTTAGTAAGTATGCCTTATGTTGGTGGGAACGAGTACAATCTGATAGAATCCGACAAGATAAAGACAAAATTCGATCATGGCCAAGGATGAAAAAGATGCTTGCTATCAAATTTTATCCTTTGGATTGTGAAGAAATCTTGTCGTAAACAATACAAGATTATTATTGGCCAAGAAGTTCATACTTGAATTATTTTGAAGAGCCAAATATTCCACCGTTAAAGGAAGAATTACATGTTAAAGAAAATATCGTTCTTGAAGAATATGGAGAAGTCAAAGAAGAAAATATAGAGATTTCTGAGGAAATTAATGAAGGCCTTGTTATAGAAGAAGAACCTGAAATCAAGATTGTGGAGGAGATTAATGAAGACCCCATTATAGAGAAAGATCTTGAGGTTGAGATAGTAGAGACCATTAAAGAAGAAATTATAGAGGAAGTTGTCAACGATATCGATGAAATCAAGTTAGATGATTGCAACATTCAAACTCCTATTATTTTATTGGGAGTCACTAAAACAAAGTTTATTGATTTTATTGGGGTGGAAAGATTTGATTTGATCATTGATTCTGATTTGGTGAATATTGTCAATTACATGAAAATCAAGGGAGAAGAAGTTCAAGTTGCCCAATTAATGACTTTCAAGTTTGGCAAGAAGACAAAGAAGATGAAGTATTCAAAGTATTTGTTCTCTTGGCATGGGAGATTTCAGATTTCAAAGATGAACTCGAGGACGAGTTTGTTTCAAGTGGAGGGGTCTGACGTAGGACACAATTTACTATTTAATTATTGTAATTTATTATTTTTGGTATTTTTATGTAAAAAAAACGTTATTTTAGGTTTAGGTGATTTATTTCTTTGTTTTTAGGTGCATTTAATGCTTTTTAGATCAAATTTGATTCCTGTTATAGTTAGGTATCAATTAGGAGTTATTTTAGATTATATTTTCTTGTCTATCAAGTTTTAAGGAGCCCTTAAATAGGCCCCTAAGTCTGTAAACGTTTTTCATAGTTTTATCAATAACAATTCAGACTTGTGTCTATTGTGTTCTCTGGTGGATTCCAGACCTATCACCTTGTAAATTCAAGGAACCCCTCGTGGATTCGAGGTTTACTACCAGGAACTAACAGTTTAGTTTCTATTCCATCAAGAGAGCATCATGTGTGCTTCTCTTCAGGCTTCCGCGACATCAGTATGTATGTATGTATGTATGTATGTATAAAAAAACCAAAAACACCCAAAATATGCAAATAAAGAGTAACTAAGATAAAAATAGTTGAATAAGAGATTTGGGGTTCAATCCTCACTTATACTAAAAACCGATCGGTATCTTAGTCTGATGATAAAAAATACAATCATCATAAGCGGACACCATAGGTTAAAACTCTATAATAATAATAAAAAAATTAAAAAGATAAAAGTAGTTAATAGAAAGAAACATTTATAAAGAAATACCTAAAGAACATGTTGCATTTGGAGAGAGAAAGAGAGAGAATGATAAACAGGGGGAACTCATAAGAGAAAAATGTTAGGTGCTGTAATACCTCTTTGACTAAATGAGTTTACTTTTTCAAAATGGCAAATCTTAATATATTATGGTCAACAAATTTTCATAGAACAAATTATAACTTATATCTCTTTACCAAAAAAGAAAAAACACATATTCCCACGCAAGATGGGTCTGTGACTAAATAATTTAAAACTAAATATTTGATTGATTTATGGATGATGCCTTCTTAAATACTGCATAAATATGGTTCTGTAAATATACACTACGTAAATATTGATCTATAAAGCTTGCAACAACAAAATTGATCTTATTGTGGCACTACTTAGAGCTTAAGTTAGACTACTAAAATTTATCACCAAGAAAAAGAGAGAAAGAAGACTACCATAACAGTTTCTACACTAAGCGAAAGCAACTATATACATCACATTCTTCAAAAGTTTCTATTTTCTATTCTCACCACACCCAAGCAATCGGTGTTTTGTATTTGCCAATTGCTGATTTGGTCCCAAGCATTGATCCATGATCTGTTCAACCCATAGCACAATATACTACTAATTCAACGACCACTTCTGAGGATTGAATCAATGCTAGAACAGGAAGGAGCAGAAGCTATGCTAAAAGATGAGGGAAATGACAACAAGAAATCAGACACTTCATTACTTGTAGATGTACCAAAACAAGCTTTGTCATTTGGTAGTTCTGGCAGCTTAGCATTGCCATCCAAAAACTGCACCACTTGCCTCATGCTAGGCCTAGCTTCTGGCACTAAGTGTGAGCAAAACAGGCCTAGTTTCAAAACCAATTCCATTTCCTCCACCACATAATTACCTTCCAATCTAGGATCACTAGCATCAAGGATGGCTCCTTTTCCCCAGCACAGAAAGACGTAATCAACCAAAACATCTTCAGGCAGTCCTTGTAGCTCTATAGGCCTCCTTCCACAAGCCACCTCAAGCATGAAAGCCCCAAAAGAAAACATATCAGTGCAACTGGTTGCCCTTCCTGTTCTAGTAAGCTCTGGAGCCAAATAACCCACTGTCCCAACCACATGGGTGGTTTGAGGATTGGTACCGTGGTCGTATAATCTGGCAAGGCCAAAATCTCCTAGCCTTCCATTCAATTCAGCATCTAATAGAACATTACTTGCTTTTACGTCTCTGTGTAGAACAACCTGTTCCCACTCTTCATGGAGGTAGAGAAGGCCGGAAGCTACTCCTTTCAGGATTCGAAACCGTTGAATCCAGTCAAGGTTTGGCTTTTCATTGCTATATAAGAACTTGTCAAGGCTTCCGTTGGGCATATAATCATAGACCAAGAGGAGTTCTCCTCTTCGCCGGCAATATCCCAGGAGCTGGACCAAGTTTCTGTGCCTCAGCCTTCCCATGCTAATAATCTCAGCCACAAATTCTTTCATCCCTTGTTTGGAATCATGGGAGACTTTCTTGACTGCAATTTGTGTATTGGAAGAAGGAAGTATTCCTCTATAAACCTTTCCAAAACCTCCTGCTCCAAGAAGCTCTTTGTCTGAGAAACCTTTGGTTGCCTTGTAGAGATTCTTATAGGTGAATCTGTGAGGACCGTACTCCCTTTCCCAATCTTCACGTATTTCTTCATATTTCTTCCTTCTTATAATGTAAGCAGCTCCAGTGATTGTTATCAACACAAGCATCACTGCTATGAGAAAAACCATGATCATTAGTCTGGGTATCTCTTTTGTTTTCCTTTGTCGAGGAAGTGAAGGAAGCTTCGAAACATCAAGGCTTTGTGCTTGTCCGCTTTTATTAAAGCTCCATCCAAGAATATAGTGGTCACTTGGAATAAGTGTACCAGTTGCTGCAGAGAAACCAACATACATAGATTCCAAGAGATACTGAGACAGATCAATGGACTCTGACATGAGAGGCTGGTTTGGTTTTGGGATTCCATTCGGGGCTAGTGTTACACTCAGTAACTTTTCTGCCTCATCATAGTCTATCCAAAGATGCATTGGATTCCCACTTGTGAGCTCCAAGCTTATATTCTTCCCTTCTTTATTGGAAAAATACATTGCAGAAGCTGAATCAGTTGAGTTCAGGCTATTTACATCGATTCCCACATGATTTTTACCAATATCTCCAAATTCTGGATTCAGAGTAGGGTCAAGCTCGATGGCCAAAATGTGGTTTGAAGTACGGCCTTCATTTGAAGAATTGAAGAGTCCTAGATACTGATTTCCTACAGTGTTGGTGAAGTTACTTGATGGACTGATGGTGAAGGCCATGCCGTAACCTCCAACATTTGGCACTTGTGGAACAATGGCAAATACAAAGTTTGTAGAAAATGAGAGAGATGGACTTAAACCTGAGGAAGTTCTGTTGAATTTTAAAGGAAATTGGAAGAAAGCATGACCAACTTGCGGGTATGAAATGTTTACGGTATTGGTTAGCAGCAGTAGGCCATTGCTGGTAATTTTAGCAGATCCATCAAGATGCAGCTTGGCTTGAAGGAAGCCATTGTAGATGAATTGGTTTTCATTTTGAGCAAAGGCCATGCAAATATTGGAAACATACAGAATTACAAGAATTGTAGCCATTGGTAAAAGTGGGAAAAGCCTCATTTTTGTGTAGAGAGTGGTTTTTGCTTGTTTAAAACTCTAGGACTTTTATAGAAATGAGTCTTCTGCTTTGCCCAGGTTTAACATCAGAGACTGTGTTACCATAGTCATAGGCTAACCAAATAACTGACTCACAAGAAAATAAGAGTGTCTAGTCAATTTGAGGCCACAAAATGCAATCCTGATAGTCAATATCGTTTGTAAAGCAAGTTGAAAAAATGACTTGCCCCACACATCAGGGAACCTTGTAGTCCACTCCCCTCTTTACTTCAATCTACTTGTTTAAAGTGATCTATTTATTGTGACAGTGAGATTTGATAATATAATGTTTGGTAGAACTCTCATTTTATCTACAACAAACTCGGACCCAGCTGCTAGGCCTTGGAGCATTAATGGTTAACTGCTACAAAAGCTATTTGCAGTCAATCACTCTTACACATGGCCGGCTCAATTTGCAATAAGCCATTAATTTTAAGTAAGGTTTCTTTATTATTTAAACTAGCATGTAACTCATGTTTACGCGTGAAAATGATAAATTGAAGTGGTGCTATTGATGCTAGCTTTAGAGGTACTAAAATAGTTTTTCCTTACAATTTTTATAATATTAGTTACGCCAAGTTTCTTATTACATTGCTATTATGTATATAATTTTGAAAATCATTATTGGATACTACATATACAATATCAGTTCACAATTATTATACTTGAAATTCTACTAAATACAACACAAAATATTAAGAATATATTGATCCAATAGTATCTCCTAAATTGAATGAGAATGGGTGCATGGGATAATTCAGCTTAATACAATTTTTTAGGTTTAAGATCTTTGCATTCAAAATATCTAAATAAAAACAGTATAAAAAATATGCTTATTAGTTTAAAGAAAAAATAACGCTAAAAATCTAAATAATTTAATTTTTATAAAAAGCTAACAAAAAAAAAATCCAATTTTGATTCTAATTGAATTTTCTTTGAGTTTTGGTTTTATATATATATGTAAGGGTGGGTTTTGGTTCTTAAGCCCAAAAAAATGAATGGATTAGGGCCCAAAAAGGCCAATACAATGAATTTGTAAAGAGTATGCTTAAAAGTTAGGCTTCAATGGATCCAAAAACATGTGCAATGAATCAAAGATAGCAAGCAAGTAAAGAAGAACAAGCTCTAAGTAAAGAAAACCTTCCTCGACAAAGTTCAAGGAGAATGATCCTGGAATATATTTCTTTTAGACTTAGATATTATTACAGTTCTGGTTAATACAGTGTTTTCTTTACAGATTTCCCGATCCCTTGTCCCTAGAGGGTCTCTTACACTATATAGCTCCCTTTAGATGATCTTGGCCCTCCATTTGTTGATCATCCAAGCTACTACTTGAGTGCTTGTCCCATCAGACACCTTCCCAAACCTCTTGTGAGTTGCGGCAACTAAGGCAGCACTATTCAGGGATCTCCTCCACATAAATGCAGCCAGGAGGTTTGGTAGGATGCATTAAATGTGGTGGCAGCCACTATTCCTTCAGTCATATCAGTGCTAACCCCTTCCCCGAAACTTTTTCTCTATAGTATGACCTACTCTGGTGACGTATTATTGACATGGCCTTACTGTCCGATGGTGTGACCTCCTCGGCATGATAATGGCCCCTCTCGGCCATGTGTACGACACGTAGCGCAATTACCTCATTTGAATTCCTGTACCCTACAATATATATATATATATATATATATATATATTACTTAATTAGTAATAGACAGTACATAGTCATGATATATTACATAAATAACTTATAAATTTGAATTTTTTTTATTACACAAAAAAATGACTCAGAAATATAAAATCATTCAAACTCTTTTTTCTTCTAATTTTGTATATAGATTAGATATATGTAGGGACCGGGTTTAAGTACTTCTACTGTTGAGAGAGTGGACTCAAGCCCAGTTAGCCCAGTACAATGAATTTGTAGAGAGCGGGTTCAAAAACTAGGCCCTAATGAGAGATGCGACGGCCAGGCATGGTTGCATGTGGATTGAATAGCATGAACGTAGGTTAAAATCCGCAATGGTGCTCCTCAGCCCTTATCTCAAGAGTTTGTAGTTCTTATTACTTCCTTCATGATTGGTTACAAGGGTTTCTGGGAGAATACAGGTTGCTACAGTATCCCCTATTTCTTATTTTTTCCCTTTTTCCAGAGGGATTCTTTACATTATATATCCCCCTCTCAATTGATCTTAGCCCTACATTTGTTGATTAACCAGGCCACTACTTGAGTGCTTGTCCCATCAGCCGCCTCTCCATTCTTCCTGTGGGTTGCAGAAACTAAGGCTGCACTGTTCAGGGGTCATCTCCTCTCAATTGTTCTTAGCCCTACATTTGTTGATTAACCAGGCCGCTACTTGAGTGCTTGTCCCATCAGCCGCCTCTCCATTCTTCCTGTGGGTTGCAGCAACCAAGGCAGCACTGTTCAGGGGTCATCTCCTCATTAATGAGGCCAGGACATTAGTTGTGGGCATTTAATATGGAGGTGACAGTTCATCCTGGACTTGCTCCTCCACCATGCTTCTAGGGCTGACACGTTGTACTTGCCCTTTCTTTTTGGATGCTCAGGAAGGCTGCTCCTGGTGGCTCATTACTTCCCCTTTCAACGGTCTCAGCTGGCCGAGGACAACATCGTCCTTGACGATGTTTCCTGGCAGCTTAGGTTATCTATGTTCCTCCTCGGACGTTTCTTTATCCTCGGCATGGGCCTTGGGCCGGATATAAGATGGACCGGGAGTGCTAGATTATTAGGCCCCACAATAGCCCCTCGAAATCCTGCTGTCCGGCTCCTATGACGGGGAAGAGGATTTTGATGTCCTCGGGCCCTTGTTATGGCTTATCACGTCTTGTCCTCCGTCAGTGCCAGAGTCCCTTCATCTGTCCAAGGCACGTTCCTAGCGCCTCGGTACGCGGAGCGTGCCCTCATTAAATTCTGGCGGCTCTGTGCTCCCCACGTTCAACGGTGTGATGCTAATCCAACAGCTGGGTTTTCTCCAGCTTTATGGGCGGGGAAACTCGCACAGTTACTTTTAGTTGGGGATATAAATACCCATTCGAACCGATTGGCCTTTCCACTTTGGCATTCAAGAGCTCTCGCGCGCGTTCACTGAATTCGGTCAAATCTCCAACTACACCCACGCCTTTTCCAGCACAAAAAGGCCTGTCCGAGGAGCTTTTCCTCATTTCTGTAAGTCTTCTTCTCTCTAGCTCAAAACTTCTTCTCTGACTCCTTTCTTTCCCTAGCCCTTTCCTGAGTCTTTTAGTCGTTGTTAGGGATCGGTAGATTTAAGAAATTAGTTGAGTCTAAAGAGGCAATGGAGAAATTCATCGCCGATTATAGGATACCCGGCAACGTGGGCTTAAGGTACTGTGCAGAAGGGGAATGGCGCACTTGGAGGAAGAAAGGGGAAGTCGTCATTCCCATGATCACCTTCCTTGAAGGCGATATGAGGATCCCCATGGGGTCGGTAATGAGGGGCTACCTTAGGTACTTTAGATTGGCCCCCACTCAGTGCGCCACCAACGTGTTCAGGATCCTGAGTTGTGTGGACGCCTTAAATGAGAGGATGGGGTTGAGGTTAACCCATCATGATGTAAATTGGTGCTACAACCTCCAGCGGTTAAAGGGTAAGTCTTACTACATGAAGACGAGGGACGATAAGGTCCGGCTTATCCAGTGTCTTCCCGAGTCCAGCAAGGGTCTGAACAAAGACTTTCTCATCGTGTCCGGGGAATGGCACAATGGCCTTCATTGTCCAATGGAGGAGGGGACACCAGGTGGGGTACTCAGAGTAGGAGAGGGTCTAGCCTTTTTCTTTTTTGTTGTAAGTCTGCTTTGCTCGGTTGATGACAGGAGTTTGTTTTTCTTTCTGTAGATCCGCACGCCTTCGAACGTCATTTTAACCTGGTCAACAAGGAGGATTTGGAAGCTGTTCTCAGGGCAAAGATTTTCGTGAACTAGGGCGACGATCAAGTTAGGGCTACTCACAAGATCCTCGGGTACGATCTGGCCCAGAAGTCGTTCCCGGCCCCGAAGCACGTGATCAAAGCCGGTGATCCACGGCTTCGCGAGATACCTGTAGTGAAGCAAGGGTTTTTGTTTCCTGAAGGTACTCCGTTGGCAAGACCCTCCACTTCCACCCAAGCTGCGAAAGCCGAGGGAGAAGAGCTAGGAGAAGAAGAAGAGGTCACTGATTCGGGTCCATCCGAGGACGAATTTGGTGCATTTGACTAAGTCCACATGTCCGAGGATCCTTCTGGTGACCTGGGCGACCCTAATTTGACCGAGGCGGACCTTTTCTCTGCGAGGACTTCTCCCCAGGCTGAGATGGGTTTCAAGAGGCAACCCCAGACCAGCCTACTTGACCTGCTTGAAGGTCAGCCAGGGAGGGAAGAGCTGGGGAAGTCCCAACCCAAGCTTCCTCCTTCGCCGTCCAAGTCTCAGTCTGTTCGGACTAGGTCGTCTTCTGCCCAGTCCAAGCTTCCACCTACTCCACCTCAGCTGAGTTTACCACCGAGGCCTGAGCTTGCTGATCCCAAGCTTAAGAAGGACCCTAAGAGCAAAGAGCCTATGGTAGCTGAGAGGACTCGCTCTTCCCCCGAGGAGGCTGAGGCTCGTCGCCCTCTTAAGCAGCAGAAAACTAGGCATCAGGGCCAAGGAAGAGAGGTGGTTGATCAGTCCGAGGCCCAGACATAGCTCCCTGCCCCCATGCTCCATGGGGAGCCTTTAATGGATGATGCCTCCCTCAGGGACTTCAGAGGGGGTGAAGGCGCATATGTGGCTGATGCGCTGGAAAAATCCTTGCTGCTTCCTGTCGATATGGCTCAATTGGAGGGCCTGAAGAGGCAGGAGGTCATTCTCAGCATGAAGAGGTACTTGGGCATGGTAAGTCATCCGCCGCTTGAGAGTTTGCAGAATTTACCCCTCGGTTCCCATACTTATCGTTTGTTTGTTTCAATTTGCAGGCTGTCCAGGCCACTTACAGGCTGGAGGAGGAGGCCAATAAACAGAGCAGGGCCCTGGAGCAGGAGTGTGACAACCGCCTGGATGCCTCGCGGGTCCTTAGCAAGTCCGAGGGTGACCTCAAGAAGGCGAGGGAGGCTCTAAAGGAAGCGACGAAGGCCAGAGATAGCGCGGTGGCAGGCTTGGCTGGCACTCAAAAGCAAGCCGCCGACCAGACGAGGTGTCTTCTAGACACTGAGGGCCAACTGCAAATTGCTAAGGAGCACATCGCTGACTTAAAGCAGAGGTTGGTTGAGGCAGTGGGGGCCAAAGGCGTTGCCGAGCTCGCCAGGGATGAGGGTTTGAGAGCCAAAGCAGAGGCTGAGTCTGCTCGGACAGAGGCCGAGAGCTCTAAAGAGCAAGCTGAGGAAGAGGCCTTTGCTGAAGGAGTGGCTAAGACTGAGGCTGCCCTCAAGGCTCAAGTCCCTCAAGTGTGCAGGCACTACTGCTCCAGACATGGGAAGAGGCCATCAACCAAGTGGGGGTTGAGGCCTCGTCTGACCTTAGGAGGGCCGAGAGAGTGTACTACCCTCCCGCTATTCGAGAGGCTACCCCCACTACCTCTGAAGCCGATGCCGTGCCCGAAGCGGCTAGCGAGGACCAGGCCGATGTCGCCGAGGACCCCACTTCCATTGATAGGCCCGCCGAAGGGGCTGAGCATCAGAGGGTGCCAGAGGAAGGGGAAACCAGTAATTTGGAAGCGCCCCCTGTTGGCCCTCAACTCCCTGCTGCTGACTCTCAGGCTCTTCCTACTGAGAGAGACCTTCCCATAGTTGCCCCTTCAGCCAAGGAGACAGCTCTCATGGTGATGCCTCTGCAGGCGGTTCCCCTAGGTCAAAGCTCTGAGGACCCTGAGGACACCTCCGGAAAGCCTCCCAAGGGGGAGTAAAGCTTAAGTCGAAGAATTAGGCTGCCTTAGCTAGCTTTCACCTTTTGTTTTCTGCTTTTGTTGTTGTTGCTTCTCTTTTCTTTTCTTTTCTTTTTTTTTCTTTTTTTAGCGTTGTACTGCTACTTCTAAGTTGAATGTATGAATCATCTCTTTTTTACTTTATGCGTTAATTATCGTTGTGATGAGTTTTACTACTGACATAACCTGGGCTTTAACTATTAGTTTCACAATCTTAGAAGCTCAACATGCTTTCCACTCTGAATTGGCTGCCAAAAAATGTAAAGGCCATAGTGATAGTTTCCACTTAGGCCTCGGTCGATAATTGAACCATTTCAATACCAGGTCCTATTTTGTCAGATTGAGTACTAAGGGAATAACTCCACAACATTGGTTCTAAGTCACATGAACTAGATACTGTAAACAGTAAAAAATATTTAGGAAAGCCATTAGTTGCTGACTATGCTAAGGGGTTAGGTTTAATGTGCTTCAGAATGCCTTGAGCGATGCTCATGGGCTTGTGTTTATTTATGCCTTTGCCGAGGGCAACCGGTTTCGTCAGAGGTCTGAGTTCGAGGACCATGCAAGACCTCGGCTCCGTCTAACACTTAGATTCCTCTGTAATTAACTAGTTTCCCCATAGGTTTGAGTCCGAGGATCGTACAAGACCTTGGTTTTGTCTAACACTTAGATTCCCCTGTTAGTAGCTAGTTTCCCCATAGGTTTGAGTCCGTAGACCATGCAAGATCTTGGTTCAGTCTAGTACTCATGTTTGTCTTGAAGTGGTTAGTTTCCCCATAGGTTTGAGTCCGAGGATCATGCAAGACATTGGTTCAGTCTAGTACCCAGGTTTTTCTTAAAGTGGTTCAGTCTAGTACTTTAGGCGGCCACCAAAACATAAGATATATAATCATAATAGACTTGAAATTCGGATCACAAGAAAAAGGATGTTTTCATTAATAATAATACCTCATCAGGTTGTTTACATTTCACGGACGAGGTACAGGTTTTTAATCTAGGTCTTCTAAGTAGTATGCGCCTATTCCTGCTACCGAGGTAATTCGATATGGCCCCTCCCAGTTGGACCCCAGCTTTCCCCAGGAAGGGTTTTTAGCAGCCCCCACAACTTTCATCAACACCAGGTCCCCCAGTGCTAGTGGTCTGAGCTTCACATTGGCATCATATCCCTGTTTGAGCTTTTAGTGGTAATAGGCTAGCTGGATCATTGCTCGTTCCCTTCGTTCATCAATCAGATCTAGGCTCCTCGCCAGCAGTTCATCATTGCTACCTGGAGTGAAAGAGCTCGTCCTTAGCGTTGGGAAGTTCGTCTCTAGGGGGATAACAGCCTCGGCCCCGTAAGTCATGGCAAAAGATGTCTCCCCCGTTGACCGCCGTGGTGTGGTTCAGTACGTCCACAGAACGTGTGGCAGCTCCTCTACCCATCTTCCATTGACGTCATCCAGTCTCTTCTTAAGCCCATTGACGATGACCTTGTTCACAGCCTTAGCCTGTCTATTTCCCTGAGGGTAGGCTGGAGTTGAGTACCTGTTTGTGATCCCAAGTTCACAACAGTATCTTCTGAAGGCCTTGCTGTCAAATTGGAGTCCATTATCCGAAATGAGGGTATGAGGGACCCCAAATCGTGTGACAATATTTCTCCAAAGGAATTTCTTTGCATCCACATCTCTGATGTTGGCCAATGGCTCGGCTTCGACCCACTTGGTGAAGTAGTCCGTGGCAACCAACAGATATCTCTTATTCCCTGGTGCTTTGGGGAAAGGGCCTACAATGTTCAAGCCCCACTGGGCAAACGGCCATGGGCTGGACAAAGGGTTGAGGACCCCCCCAAGCTGATGAATATTTGGGGCGAACCTTTGGCATTGGTCACACTTCTTGGCATATTCCAAGGCCTCCTTCTGCATTCCCAGCCACCAATATCCTTATGTGACGGCCCGGTGAGATAGGGATCTTCCTCCTGTGTGGCTCCCATAGATTCTCTCGTGCAGCTCCTCGAGCAGTAACTCCGCTGCTTCGGGGTGAATACACAGAAGGTATGGTCCAGAGTAGGAGCGCCTATACAACTTGTGGTCCTCGAACAACCAGAACCGAGAAGCATTCCTTCGTATCTTTTCAGCCTCTGACCTCTCTTCGGGCAGAACATCATCTTTGAGGAACCTCACTATGGGGTTCATCCAGCTGGGACCCACCCCAACTTGATGGATGCGGACCGTGCCCTTTGCCACTTCACTCGCTCTTTCCAGATGCTCCACGAGTATGATCCGAGGCAGATCCCCTGCCGAGGAAGTGGCGAGTGTGGCTAATGAATCGACATGGGTGTTTCCACTCCAGGGGATATGAGACAAGCTGAAAAGATCAAATTCCGTCTACAACCGCCTAACCTGGCTCAAGTACTCTTGCATTCTCGAATCTCTGGCCTCCAGCTCTCCCTCTACCTGGCCTACCACCAATCTCGAATCCGAGAACATCTCCACCGACTTTCCTCCCAACTTCTGCACCATGACCATCCCTTGCAGTAATGCCTCATACTCGGCTTCATTGTTTGTAGCCGAGAACTCGAGCCTCAGAGATTTTTCTATGACATGCTCTTCAGGGGATACTAAGACTAGCCCCACTTCAGACCCCCTCTGGTTTGCCACGCCATCAACGTATACCTTCCAACATGGTGACCCCGGGATGGAGACTGCCCCAACTGATTTTTCGTTAAGGCTTCTCTCCTCGGCTGCCACCTCTACCGTTGGTTCAGCGAACTCGGCCACCAAATTGGCCAGAACCTGGCCTTTTATGGAGGTCCGAGGCATGTATTTCACGTCAAAAGCCCTCAAAATTGTGTTCCACTTGGCGATCCTTCATTTGTAATCAGCGGGCCGGAGTACAGACTTCAAGGGTAATCGGGTTAAGACAACCACTGTGTGAGCTTGGAAATAATGGAGGAGCTTTCGTGTAGCGTGGACCACAGCCAGTATGGCTTTCTCTAAGGGTAGGTACTTGACCTCAGCTTCATGCAGCAACTTGCTAACGTAGTAGACTGGTTTTTAAACGCCATCGGCATCCCGTATTAGTACCAGGCTCACAGTGTGGAGCACTACAGCAATGTATGTGTATAGGACCTCGTCGGCCTCAGGATTGGACATGATAGGCGGCCGGGATAGGAACTCCTTGAGTTGTTGGAAGGCCACGACACAGTCCTCGGACCACTCAAATCCCTTCCACTTGTTGATTAGGAGATAGAAGGGCCTGCACCTGTCAGCCGACCTGGAAATAAACCGATTCAGGGCCGCGATCATTCCGGTAAGCTTTTGGACCTCCTTGGGGTTTTGCGGAGGCTTTAGATTATGAATAGCCTTGATTTGGTCAGGATCAACCTCGATTCCCCTGTGGCTGATCATGTACCCCAGAAACTTGCCAGAGCCCACGCCAAACGAGCATTTGGAAGCATTTAGGCATAGCTTGTGCTTTCTCAGGACATCAAAGGTGCGGCCGAGGTCCCCCAAATGTTCGGATACCACTTTACTTTTTACCACCATATCATCAACATAGACCTCGATGCTCTTGCCCAGCATCGGCTCGAACATTCTCGTCATCATCCTTTGATAGGTGGACCCTGCGTTCTTCAGACCGAACGGCATTACTTTGTAGTGGTAGTTCCCGACGGGTGTCACAAAGGCTGTCTTCTCCTGATCTTCCAGGGCTAGTGGTATTTGATGATAGCCTTGGAAGGCGTCTAGGAAGCTCATCCGAGGATGGCCCATGGTTGCATCCACCAGCTAGTCGATCCGAGGCATGGGGACCGGGTCTTTTGGACATGCCTTATTTAGGTCGGTGAAGTCCACACAGACCCTCCACTTTTCGCTTTTCTTCTTGACCACCACAGTGTTAGCCAACCATTCAAGGTAAAAGACTTCTTTTATAGCCCCTGCACGCTTAAACTTATTCACCTCTTCCCTAATTGCATCAGCGTGCTCTCTCGATGGGCACCGAGGCGGCTGTTTCTTGGGCACTATGGACGGATTGACGTTGAGATGGTGACAGATGAAGGATGGATCAATCCCTGGGCATCACAGGCATCCCATGCAAACACGTTAATATTGCTTTTGAGGAACTCAACTAGCTCCTCCTGCTCCTTGGGAGGCAGCCGAGCTCCGACCCGAAAGAATTTCTCCAAATTGTCACCAATTACCACTTTCTCCATGTCCTCACATTTTGCTTTCTTGGCGGCTGCATTAGGAGGCGACATCGGGGTCTATGATTGCTATAAGCCTTCCCTGGCAATAGTCGAGGGCTGTGCGTCGAGCCGATGTGATATGGCAGCCACCATGCACTGCCTTGCTGTGGGCTAACAACCACGGATCTCGAGAACCTGATCCCCTGATGGGAATTTCACCTTCTGGTGCAAGGAGGAAGCAATGCCCCCCAAGGTGTGGAGCCAGGGCCTTCCTACGATGGCCGTGTAGGGGGAGTAGGTGTCCGCTACTATAAAGTTCACCTCCACCACTTCTGGGCCGATTTAGATGGGCAGCCTGATCATGCCCTTTGGGATGACGAGTTCCCCATCAAAGCTTATCAAGGGAGAGCTATAGGGCGTCAAGTCCTCCAGCTCTAGCCCCAGCCCTTATAGAGGTCTGGGTACATGACCTCGGCCGCGCTACCACCATTCACCATCACTCTTCTCACATCGTAGTCCCCAATTCTGAGTGTGATCACCAGGGCGTCATCATAGGGCTGGGTGGTCCCAACCTTGTCTTCCTCCGAGAAGCTCAAAGTCGGGTGAAAATTTCTCCTGGCCCTTTTCAGCTCTGGCTGGGACTCCTCGGCCGGCCGTTGGGTTACAGACAACACTCGTGAAGGACGCGTGCCTGTTCTTCCTGGTGCAGCCAAGATCACATTGATCGTCCCTACGGGCGCCCTTAGGGCGTTATCTCTCTGGGGCTCCTGATGGGTCCGGCCTTGATGGTCACCGGGGTGATGTAGAAGGTGCTTCAGCCTTCCTTCTCAGACCAGCTGGTCCAGATAGCTCCGGAGATTCCTGCAGTTCTCCGTGGTATGTCTGTGGTCCCTATGGTACTGGCAATAAAGGTTCTGGTTGCGCTTCGTGGATTCTCCCACCATCTTGTTCGACCACCTGAAGTATGGCTCGTTCTCGATTTTCTCCAACACCCTATGTACTGGCTCTCGGAATGCGGCGTGGACAGCTTGTGTGTCGGCCGCTCCAAATTGCCCTGCAAAGTCCCTCCTAGGGCGGGTGCTGTTGTATCGGTCCGGCCTGGAATCCCTCCTCTCCTGAGGGACGGCCTTCTCTTTTCCTCTGCCCTGCAGCTGGTCTTCCTCCACCCGTTTGTACTTGTCGATCCGATCCATCAGTTGGCACACACTGGTGGCAGGCTTGCCTGTCAGGGACTTCTGACAGGTTATTTAGACCCCAAAACAACCAGATTGCGTAGCCTAGATTAATTAGCCAAGTTGTTACTTAGTCAAATTAAGCACTTCTAGGTTAAAACAATCAAATAATCATATCATGTATATAAAACAAATAAAGCAGCGGAAATAATAAAGAACACAAGATATGATCACCCAGGAAACCACACGGTAAAAACCTGGGGAGGATTTGACCCACCGATCCTCAAGGCAAACAAGAATTCACTATGAAAGAATTGAAGTTCTTACAGAAGGACTACAAGCTCCCCGCTCGACTTCCTAATGCTACCCACCAGTACGAACTTCCTGACACGACCACGCGCAGGCTCCGAATCCACGGACTACTTCTTTCTTGAATTCTTCAATCAGCTACAAGCTCCCCGCTTGCTTTTCTTTAAGATCCAATGGTTGCAACTAAGTTGATCTTCAAGATGTTGAAATCATCTCTACCTTGAAAACCCTAAGCTTTGTGTAAAGGAAAGCTCCTCTAAGATCTCACAAGAGATTTACACAAAACAGAAAATATGAGCAACAATAACAATATGGACAACGTCAAAAACGTGGCTAGGGTTTTGTTTATATACCTAGGGTAAAAACATAAAACCCTAAACGTTTAATGAAGTAGGGCTGAGTTGGAAATTCTGCAGAAAATTCAACCTGTGCGATTTTCGATCGATCGAGTCTAATCTTCGATCGATCGAGCCAGGCCAAAAGTCCCAAGTACTTCTGCAGCCACTCGATTCCAACTGTACAATAATAAACCAACTTTGAGCAAGCCTAAACAAGACTAAATACAATGTTTTGATCATGGTTTGCCAACATTACAAATTAGAGTTCTAAATACATAAAATCCTAAGACCTTAGAACCTAACAAACTCCCCCTTTGGCAATCCGTGACAAAACCATAATTAAAAGCTCAAAGTTTTACAAGTAAAAGCCCTTTACAAAAGTAATGCTCATAAAATCAAATTCAGCCTAACTACTATCCATCAGTTGCAAGTGTAGACAGCAGCTTTAGTTGAATCAACCTGTATATTCCTGAAATACTCAACAAACACATAAACGCATGTGTGACAGAAAAGAGTAAAACAACAGGTATAACATTCTTGTAAGATTCACACAACACAAAATAAAGACATATATGAATGATCAACTCATAAATATAAATCAATAAGCAGTGAATCATAAAGCAACAAGAATCAATGAATATAACATGTATATCAATCAATGTTACTCCCCCTAACATGAATATCCCCAAAAATGATATACAAAGTGAAGCACCTAGATACAATCTAAAAAACTCCACAAGCTCCTCAAAACAAAAAGTCTCCCCCTAACTACAAAAACCCCTCTACAAGTCAAAATACCACTCCCCCTTTTTGTGACGGAATGCCAAAGAGCAATCACAAGTCGCCATCAAAGGGAGGTGGTGAGGGTGAATGAAGACGCGCCAAGTCAGCTCGTAGAGCACGAAACTCATCTAGCAAGTCCACCAAAATCTGTCCATGAGCCGCCTGAACGGTCATGACAGTCTCCAAAGTACGACGAACATCGAAGTCGGCCGAAGGAGGTGGAGGAACAGCAGCAGCAGCAGCATCATCACCAACTGGATCAGTAACATCCTCACCAGCAAGACCTGCAGAAGAAGAAGGAGGAGGTGCGCTACTAGAGGGCTCAGACCTAGGGTGTGTAGAACCAGCTCGAAGATGAGCAGCCCTTTGTCTAAGAAAAGACGCACCTATAGGAGCAATAACATGAACGGGCTCAGAGTAAGGGAAGCCACCAAGATCAAGATGAAGGAGAATCCTATGAATAAAAATAGGATGAACAAGAGCATGAGCAGATGATGAACTCCTATAAACATCGTTCAAAGAACGAAGAAAAAGATGGGGAAAACTAATAGGAGCATCAGTAACTAAAGCGTACAGAAATACACACCTCTCAAGAGGAATGGTGTGAACATGGGAAATGGGCCAGATAGAATGACACGCTATCCTAAAGAAAAGATAGTGTAACCCAGAGAGCTCAGCAGAGGTGATCCGAGGATCAGAACCCCATTGGACAGTAGTCTCAGTGATGTAAGACAAGACATCACTAATCTCGGGAGACACATCATATGGATAGACAGGATGTCGAACCAATGGTACCCCTAGAGCATCAGCCACTACCGTAGGAGTAAGGGTGTACTCTACGCCTCGTATCCAACTCTTGACTAGAGTGTTGGAATCATAGATGCGGATAGAGATGTTCGAATAGAACTCTCTAATCAAGGCAGAAGGTGGAGGAGGATCAGAAACATCCACCAAGGGTAACCAGCCCCTACGCTCAAAGTTTGCCCTAATGGCAGGATCAAGTTCATCTAAGTGAACAAAACACTCACCCCAAATTTTTCTCCTTACATTCAGCTTCTCATAAATCTCTTGGTTTTTCTCACTAGAAAACTTCTCACGATCAAAGGATGGAGGGGGTGAAGGAGAAGGTGAGGGAACATTCCTACGGGCTCTAGTTTTCCTAGGCATAGTGCTAAGGAAAGGACAGAGACACAAAGTAAAAAACCAAAAGAACAAGAGAAAACATAATCAAGGGCAGACTGCAAATTAGCACAATAAAAAATATAGAACAAAAATCTATATGATGCATGAACATTAATAATGTTGTGATGCATGATCTAATGCAGTAAACAAATAAGTTCAATTGAGATTGAATTGACAAAATTGGCTTGAACATGGAATTTTTATCAAAAATCCCAAAAATTGAAAACCACTTGTTGAAAATTTTTTAACCAAATTGATGAATTGAGCATTACAAAACACAACACATAGATTATAATGCTTAATTACACCAATACAACAAGCCAATTTCAGCAAATTCTACTCAATTTAACAAAAGCCCCAATTCGGATTAAGAACAAACCCTAGAATTTTCAATTTTTCACCAAACTCAAAATTGATCAAATTAAACTATTTAGATCATGTCTATAGCATGTCCCAACAAAAACCCAATGATCAATTGCATAAAATATGGCTTGAAACAAAAGAAAATCCCAAAATAGCAAAGTCCGAAAATTTCCCTTAAAAACATGGATTTATGCATGAAATGATGAAAATAAAATCAAAAGGAAGGGTAAAAGGGTCTTACCGGCTTGAGGAAAGAGAGATTGTGCAAAAACTTCGGAAGAAAACGACAAAAATCCCTAAGGTGGAGCCTTGCCAACGCGGAGAGAGAGAAAAAAATTTGAAAAAGATTTTGAAAAGTATTTGAAAAAGTCAGATCTGATCTTTTTAAAAAAAAGCTTTTTCACGATGTTCGATCGATCGAAAATCAGATTCGATTGATCGAAACACTCAGTCGTTTTGAAACAAACTAGAGCACTTTTTCGATTGATCGAAAAGCACATTCGATCGATCGAAAAGCACATTCGATCAATCGAAACACACAGTCATTTTGAGACAAATGAAAGCACTTTTTCGATTGATCGAAAATCAGGCTGGATCGATCGAAATGGGCAGAGGCTCACTAAATTTTGAGAAAAATCACAGTTTTGAAAGACAAACTAAATTTTGAAAAAACAACTCCTCAAAGCATTAAAATACAGAAATAAAATGCATGAGTATGAGATGGAATGATTTTTCAAAAACCCAAAATTTTAAACCCCAATTTTCTCAAAAACAAGTTTCAATCATTCTTCCTTTGAATATTCTCAAACAACAAATATGTTGTACACAAATCTCAAGATAATTTCAAACTTGGTTGGTCAGACCAAAAACACACACACTAGCATGTACAGAGTTTAACAAAGAGTAACTTGTGTAGTGTGTGATACTAGCAAAAACTTGAGATACATGTGAGGTGATATGTGAATAGCAATCAAACACAAAGTCTACACAATTCATCACATAGAATTTAAAAGAGACTATCACCTAAAGAGTTACATCCTATAACTCCCACATCTCCTAGAACAAAAGCTTGTAATCATGTAAGTTTCTTGTATTTTTGCCCCATTATTTAGGTGAAATTTGGCATAAAGCCTAATAGTACACACCAGATTAGATTATGTGAAATGGCATCAAGCCTAATAGTACACACCGGTTTGAAGTAAGTGAATTGGCATCAAGCCTAATAGTACACACCAGTTTTAAGCATTAAGCATTTAAAGAGGCTACACCTTATGTTCTTTTTGTGCATGTGCTACACTTTCTCGAGCACAAAATCTTATGATATGCACTAAGGTGTTCATGATTGGCTAGTGAACAGTGGTGAGATGGTTATTTATGCCTTTCTCAAAAGGATCAAGTCCGACAGTCAAATAACATGTGACTTCAAGATCAAGACAAAGTGATAAACACCATAAACATCTTTCCCACACAACATGCACTACAAAGCTTTAACTAGTCAGGTGCAATATTTAAGCTCATCAAAGTTAAACAAGGTACACAGAACATGACATGTGTCAAAAGATAGACCAACCTTGTTTTTCAAAAATCAAGAAAAGTAGTGTCTAACAAAACTTTTGCTTTCTCCTTTTTCCCTTTTTTTTTTTTTTTTTTTTTTATTTTAAAGGAAAACTAATAAATCCTAGAATGAAATGCATGAATGTAATGCAATGCAATTCCTAGAACAAAAACAATAAAAAGACACAAACCAAAGAACAATGGTCACCAAAGAATAGAGCAATTAAGCACAAGGACCATGTCAGAAAGACTCAGTTAGTTCGAGTCTTTTGCATCCAAAACTTTTTAGATGCACCACGAGCATTGGAGTTCTTATTCATATTCGAGTGATTCCCAACTCCAGGATTGGAATAAAGGTTTAACACCTTTACCAATTCACCAATTAATGCCATAGGATCATGTGCTTGAGGCACAGGCACTTTTGGTTTAGTTGCTCTCTTATCAGCTTGAAGCTTGTAACAATTAGGATGAATGTGTCCAGACTTACCACAATAATGACAAACCCAAGCAGGTTTACCATGCATCTTGTCCTTAGATTTGGTAGGCTCCTTAGGTTTAGATTCTCTTAAGTCTACCCTAATCTTCTTAGGTGGTGAAACTTCTACGGGTTTAACTATCTCACTCACAGGTGGTTTGACAGTTTCACTCATAACCTCACTCACAGAAGGTTCAGAAGAAGAAGAAGGAACAAAAGTAGTGGAATGTGGTCCAGAATCAAAAATGCTTTCAACATATCCTAACCCAGTTTTATCAGCAGGAGACTTTTGAACATTCAGCATGTGATCAAGTTTAGAACTAGCAGATCTAGCAACAGATAAATCATGTTCCAAAGTTCTAACTTTATCAAGCAAAAGCATGTTCTCAGATTTAACATTATTCAAAAGCTCATTAGCATCAAACAGTTTAACAAGCAAATTTCTCTTTTCAAGCTCAAGAGAATCAATTTTCTTTAGGCCAAGTTCAACTTTCATAGCATCCTTTGCAGCAATTTTGCAAAGTTTGTTATAGGCCTCTTGAAGATCTGCATCTTCAGAGAGTTCCCCATCAGAAGGGTTCTCCTCAGCAGATATGCTTTCATTGACTATAGCAGTAGCCGTGAAAGCAATGAAGTTTCCATCCTCGTCCCCACCGGACTCATCATCAGAAACCTCATTATCACTAAGGGTTACAGCCATAGCTTTACCCTTATTCCTCAAGAATGTAGGACATTCAGATTTCACATGACCATACCCTTGACAGCCAAAACACTGAGGACCCAAAGAGTTATTAGAAGATTGACCAAAATTTTCTCTAGGTTTTTCAAAATTGTTAACCTTAATGGGATCATTCTTCCTAAAATTTCTAGGTTCAGCAGTGTAAGTCCCTCTTGCCTTTCTATTTGTATTCCTCAGAAAGTTCTTAAAGTTTTTGGCAAGATAGGCAATCTCTGTAGCAGAGAGCTCATCATCAAATCCACCACCCTCAACATCATCAACTGACTTAAGAGCCATTGATTTGGATTTGTTTACTTTAGGTAGGTCAGACTCATAGGATTGAAGAGATCCTACAAGCTCATCAACAGGGATGGAGTCCACATCCTTGCTTTCAGTGATGGCAGTCACTTTGGGTCTAAAATCTTCAGTTAAAGATCTAAGAATCTTCCTAACAATTTTAGGTTGATCATAGATTTCACCCAAATTAAAAGCAGAATTGACAATATCATTTAATTTAGCATAAAATTCATCAAAAGATTCATCATCAGACATTCTAATGCTTTCGAATCTAGAAGTCAATTGTTGCAATTTATTAATCTTAACTGCCTTTGTGCCTTCATGCACAGTTTGGAGGATTTTCCATGCAACATGAGCAACCTCAACATTAGAGATCCTCTTAAATTCCTCCATAGAAACAGCATTAAAGATAGCATTCATAGCTTTGCTATTGAAGCTTGCTGCTTCTTTTTCAGAAGTTTGCCACTCACTCACAGGAGTAGCAGGTTTCACCCATCCGTATTCAACGGAATTCCAAACCCTTTCATCAATGGATTTCAGGAATGCTTTCATCCTTACTTTCCAATAAGCATAGTTGTTCCCATCAAAATGAGGAGGAACAAACAAAGAGTGTCCATGCTCCATGACAACAGGGGTCAAGGATCAGCTCAGAGATTAAAAATCTCAAACACAAAGAGCTACCCGCTCTGATACCACTTGACAGGTTATTTAGACCCCAAAACAACCAGATTGCGTAGCCTAGATTAATTAGCCAAGTTGTTACTTAGTCAAATTAAGCACTTCTAGGTTAAAACAATCAAATAATCATATCATGTATATAAAACAAATAAAGCAGCGGAAATAATAAAGAACACAAGATATGATCACCCAGGAAACCACACGGTAAAAACCTGGGGAGGATTTGACCCACCGATCCTCAAGGCAAACAAGAATTCACTATGAAAGAATTGAAGTTCTTACAGAAGGACTACAAGCTCCCCGCTCGACTTCCTAATGCTACCCACCAGTACGAACTTCCTGACACGACCACGCGCAGGCTCCGAATCCACGGACTACTTCTTTCTTGAATTCTTCAATCAGCTACAAGCTCCCCGCTTGCTTTTCTTTAAGATCCAATGGTTGCAACTAAGTTGATCTTCAAGATGTTGAAATCATCTCTACCTTGAAAACCCTAAGCTTTGTGTAAAGAAAAGCTCCTCTAAGATCTCACAAGAGATTTACACAAAACAGAAAATATGAGCAACAATAACAATATGGACAACGTCAAAAACGTGGCTAGGGTTTTGTTTATATACCTAGGGTAAAAACATAAAACCCTAAACGTTTAATGAAGTAGGGCTGAGTTGGAAATTCTGCAGAAAATTCAACCTGTGCGATTTTCGATCGATCGAGTCTAATCTTCGATCGATCGAGCCAGGCCAAAAGTCCCAAGTACTTCTGCAGCCACTCGATTCCAACTGTACAATAATAAACCAACTTTGAGCAAGCCTAAACAAGACTAAATACAATGTTTTGATCATGGTTTGCCAACATTACAAATTAGAGTTCTAAATACATAAAATCCTAAGACCTTAGAACCTAACAACTTCCTTAGGCCATGTCTGGTTAGGAGACCGTTTTTGAAGGTGCTGATGGCAACGTCGTCGAAATTGCCTTCCAGTTCATTGTACACCTCCCAGTATCGGCCCGAGTAGGCCTTTAGAGTCTCTCCATCATGCATGGTTAGAGACAGTAGTGCGCTCAAGGGCCGAGGCTCTATGCTGTTTGTAACGAAGCGGGAGCCAAAGGCCCGGGTCAGCTGTCTGTACGAACTTATGGAATCCGTCCTCAAGCCATTGCACCACCTCATCGCCACTGGACCCAAGCTAGAGGGGAAAACCTTGCACATCAACGCCTCGTTCTTAGAATGGACGGCCATCCTCTGGTTGAACTGGCTCACATGCTCCACGGGGTCCGTTTTGCCGTTATAGATGGAGAAGATTGGCTGCTGGAACCCCCGAGGAAGTGCAGCCCCTTCTATATGGCGTGTGAAGGGTGATTTGGACAGTTGATCCAATGCCCTGCTTATGGCATCGTACCCTAAGCCCCTAGGGGATGGGCATTTACGCTTGCGCTTCCGATAGTGCTCTTCTTCATGAGAGAAGGTCTCACTCGGAGGAGTTCTCGATCTTTGCCTATAATCATCGTCGCTCTCATCGTCAAAGGGCAGGTCAGGGCTAGGCTGAGGTCACCTTCGTTGTGCATGGCGCAGCCTCCTCTTCAAGTCATCTATCTCCCGCTGCATGGCCTGCTCATCGTTCTGCCCTTGGGTCACGTGGCTCTCAACCTTCTTTGGTTGTATGACCCGGTTGTTGTTTTGTCTCTGTGGCACATGACTGTCTCCACGCGAGTAGCTGCTGCTGGTTTGAGTGGCGTGTACACTTCCCTCTCGGAATCTTCCATTCTCTTCGTTTCGATCGTGCTCAGGGTTGGCGAAGTTACCCTAGTGCTGGGGCTTGACCGGTTCAAGCTGATGGGGGCCTGCTTAATGAGGGCCTGATCCTACCATACTTGATCGTTGCCCTTACTAACGCACAAGTTCTTCCCACAGACGGCGCCAATTGTAGGGACCGGGTTTGAGCACTTCTACTGTTGAGAGAGTGGACTCAAGCCCAGTTAGCCCAGTACAATGAATTTGTAGAGAGCTGATTCAAGAACTAGGCCCTAATGAGGGATGCGACGGCCAGGCATGGTTGCATGTGGATTGAATAGCATGAACGTGGGTTAAAATCCGCAATGGTGCTCCTCGGCCCTTATCTCAAGAGTTTGCAATTCTTATTACTTCCTTCATGATTGGTTACAAGGGTTTCTAGGAGAATACAGGTTGCTACAGTATCCCCTATTTCTTATTTTTTCTCTTTTTCCAGAGGGATTCTTTACATTATATATCCCCCTCTCAATTGATCTTAGCCCTACATTTGTTGATCAACCAGGCCGCTACTTGAGTGCTTGTCCCATCAGCCGCCTCTCCATTCTTCTTGTGGGTTGCAGCAACCAAGGCATCACTGTTCAGGGGTCATCTCCTCATTAATGCGGCCAGGATGTTAGTTGTGGGCATTTAATGTGGAGGTGACAATTCATCCTGGATTTGCTCCTCCACCATGCTTCCAGGGCTAACACGTTGTACTTGCCCTTTCTCTTTGGATGCTCAGGAAGGCTGGTCCTGGTGGCTCGTTACTTCCCCTTTCAACGGTCTCGGCTGGCCAAGGACAACATCGTCCTCGGCGATGTTTCCTGGCAACTTGGGTTATCTGTGTTCCTCCTCGGACGTTTCTTTATCCTCGGCATGGGCCTTGGGCCGGATATAAGATGGACCGGGAGTGCTAGATTATTAGGCCCCACAATATATAATTTTTTTTTCATGGTTTATTTATGTTGGACTCCTCATTTTCTACACTGAATTAACTCACTTGGTACAAAAATTAAAAAACTTAGATTAAATGAGACATGTGGTGCAAAATTAAACTCTAATTGAAATCTAATTTTTACATTGAATTAACTCACTTGACACAAAAATTTTAAATCTTAAATTAGATGTGATACGTGGCGCAAAATTAGACTTTAATTGAATTCTAATTTGAAATCTAATTAGATTTTCTCTCAGCTTTAGCTATTAATATATACTAGCCGCGAACCCGCACGTTGCGAGTGATAATTATTTTTATGGTGGTTCTATTAAATTTTTTTTTTACAATTTAAACTAATCTAATATTGAGTAATGTATTTCGTAATTATATTTTTATTTATTATAGGAACAATCATAAATGTAATATAGGAACAATTCAAAACACCAAAAAAACGTAGTAAAAAAAAATTAATAAAACTTAACAATGATTAATTGAACCAATATTAGGATAAAATTTTGTTTTTGAAAATCTATTAAGGTTATTTTCTTTGTAGAAATTGTAATTTCGGCCACCCAAAACATATTATCAAATAAAAAATTATCAGCAAAATCTAAGAATTAAATTTCTATACATGCATTGTTATAAAATAATAATAATTAAAATAAAATTGCAAAATTTAAAATTTGTCACCTATCCGATTATTTTTGTTTGGCTAACCTTTGCTTTTCTTTAAATGAATGGCATTATAGAGTACTTCTAATACAACTATTAAAAGTACTTTGTCCACCACAAAGGATTAGAAAATAAACAAAAATTAGTAAAGTCTCATAGTTTAACATCTAAATTGAGCACTATAAAAAATCATGCTATGTAACAGAATAAATACCAAATTATTCAAATCATTTTATGTAATAGAATAATATTATATTTTTATATGCTATATTGAATTCTTTAGAACGCAATAGGATAATATTTAACAATCAAAGAGAATAAAAAATAAAAATAAAAACAACAACAACAATTCAAAAAACAAAACTAAATCGCATTAACCCAAAATAGAGTTTTAAAGAATATAAAAAAAATTATCAACCTCAAGTAGAGATGCAAGAAAAATAAAAAAAAATCACAAAAACATTTAGAGAGAGAGAGAGAGAACCTTTTTTTTGTGAGGGAAAACTATGCATAGAATAGGAGAGATAGTGACAAATTTATAGTAAGAGGGTATGAATAAGAAGAGACAAAAATAAAGGAAGATAAAGGGAATGAGGAAGAATGATATTAATGTAAAGGGTAGTGGGGAGATGAAAAGGTAAGGGATGGAGAAAGATTGAAGAAGTAGTGGGGAGATGAAATGGTAAGGGAGAGAGAAAGGTTGGAAAAGTGTAAATATTAAAAAAATAAATGTTAAAAACAATTATAGGAAAATTGGAAAGAAAAAAATAAAATAAAATAAACAAATAAACGTAAGCTTTAGGGTTTTTTTTTTTTTTTTTTTTTTTTTTTTTCTTTAAGCTAAAAAGGCTCACACAAAACCCTAAAGCTAAACTGAAAAGGCTTTGGATTGAGCTTGATAGTGGAACTAAATACATAAGAGGTGAGCTGAATTAATTATATAGATTTATTATAGGGTGATAGTGGAAGTAAATAAATAAGTAGTGGGCTGGATTTATAGGGCTGAAAATTGTAAAAACCATTTTAAAATTGTAGGACAAATTATATTTTTTTTTTAAAATGACATGGCAGCTGATGTGGCGCAACGTGAGAGCAGTAGCATTAAACGCTACGCTTCAACTTTTAGTAATATATAGACTAGTTTGTAACGTCATGCATATGCATGGATATACTTAAAACATATACATTAGGATGCATAATATAATAATCTTACATATATAATTTAAATATTATTGATAGTCATTCTTATATATATTTTTTAACTCTTTAAAAAGTCTTGTAAGAATGTTATTAGGTAAAAAAATGTAAATTTTCAATTTTTTAAATATTTTTATGTTCATTAATTCTAGATTCTTTGGTTTTTGTACACAATAATTCACTTAAATTGATATTTATGATATGGTCCCACATTTGAATCCAAAATTAAAAAATAAAACTCTCTCTAAAAATAAATAATTTAGGACACGTGACGCAAAATTAGACTTCAATTGTATAATCTAATTGGATTTTCTCTAAGTTTTACCTATTAATCTATATATCTATATATATAATAATAGGTGAAACAGAGAGAAACTCAAATTAGAATTCCTAATTAGAGTTCTAATTTTATGCCATATGTCTAGATTTATCCTTCTAATTGTTTAATTCAAATCTGAAATTGGAATCCAATTTTGCTCCATCTCTTATGAAACGCTGTCCTCCTCTCCTTTTTTCCTGAATAAAACGTTAGGTTCACCTTCCCTGAAATCTGTGTTTTACATTAAATGTTGTGCTATTTTTTTTTTTTTTTTTTTTGGCTAAATAAAACCTTTTGATATCAGACACGCCTGGTTCACCTCCCCTTCTACAATAATCAAACGCAAATTAGAAATACAGCTCCCCACAGATCCAAAACTCTCAGATTCAACACCTCCAAAACTCACACTTCGACCCCAACAACAGCCACGATGACTTCTTGGAGCCTTCGTGTTCTTGGCCTGACCTCAACGTCAAAACCCCGTGGGACCTCAAGCCCAAAGATCTCTCTGATGAAACGCCACCGTCTAACCCTGACAACAATGTTCCTTACCAGTTCGACCATGACTCTTCCACCCTCGCTTCCAAGCTCCGTAACCACCAGATTTCCGGCGCTACTAAGTCCTCCGCCGCAGCTGCCGCCGCTGCCATCATGCTCCAGCAGCAACTCTTCATGTCTCGTGGTGCCGATGCCGGAGCCGGCGAGTCTGGTCTGATACAGATGCCGCTTTCTTTAGGTGCCTCCGACAATGTCGTTGATGGGTCATCGTCTTTCAAGTCTCCCAATACGGTGAGTTTTCGAGTTTTGAGTTTGACTTTACAATAACCGGTTGTGCTTTGAGTGGTATTAATGTAAATAGTGGTGTATTATGAGGGTGTTTTTGTTTAATTTACCAGGGATCAATGATGAATGCTTTTCAGCTGTGACTATTCTTATTTAATATTTTCTGGTTATTCGTATTTTTTTATTTCAAGTATTTTGGATTTATATTTGTCAATGTCAATTCCTTTCTCTACAAAGATGAGGTGGGTTCTTTCTAAGCTTTTCTTTTTCAGGGTTTGTAGGTGGAAAGGGAAATCCTTGGAAGCAATCCAAGTCTGAGTAGAAGCAGTACTACCAGGTATAGTTTCTACTTTATTGGAACCATCACCGGTATTTTTTTTTTTTTAATTGAATGTTAAATATACTTTATGTTTGGATATTTGGTTGGATTGGTTTGATTTTTAGGTATTTGGGTTAGAATTTTTTTTTTTTTTTTTCATTTAGGTATTTGGGTTTGGATCTTTTTTTTTCCTATTTGTTTTTGTTTTAAATATTAGGATTAAAATGGTTCTGGGCTATTCTGTGATTGATTTTACAATCTGCATACTATGCTGCCAACCATGTCTTCTTTGCTGGATGTTGCTTCTCTCTTTACAACAATCTGAACCGAAACAGGTACGTATTGTTTTAGACATTTCTTATATGATTTATTCTATTCTAATCTATTTGTTTATAGGACTTCTACTAGATGTTTCTTTGCATATATTTTATTTGAATTTTCTTCAATATATTTATTTAATGGTATATTGCTATGATCAACATGAAGATTAATTAATATTTTAGATGCCTCTTAGAAGTAGTGAATCTAATTTTTAATATTAGTGCTTCTCCTCAAAAAGTCTAAATATGTGCACATTCTCATGGATTGATTCCTTAATGTACAACTTAGCCCAGTTTTGAAACTGGTGGATATATGACAAAAAAACAGGTATACAATAGTTTTTAGTGGTAGATGATTTTAATATAGTTAATTTTTTTTAAGTTCTATTGCCATTTATAAATGGCCATTAATATTAGATTGAATTAATTATGAATCTAAGAGCAAGCACCGTGAAACTAAATTGAATTTTAGTATAAAACTTCGAAATGAATAGCAAAGTAGAAATTGACAATGAACATTCCACCTAACAATTATCAATGAATATTCCATGCCTTTATGTATGGGTGAATTCTTTTATTTAAGTTCTCTTATTTAGAACTCCCTTCATGCCATATCGTTAAGCATTATGATATGTTAATCATGGAAAATTTTTTGTGTATTGTTGTGTTTTCCTTCTCTAAAATGGGATATGCTATGAAGTTTTCGGGTTTATGCATGTGCAGAAATAATAATAGCTTAATATGCGTCTTTTAATGAACCAATGCTGTATTCTATTAAAAATACACCAAATTTTATTTTGTTTTAAAATACATCAAGTAGGCTTTAGTATTGAGGTTGAATATTTTTTCCCCATCAATTACATTTCAGGGTTTGCTATGACTTGAGCTACATTGTCTAAGGAAGTCAAACACTTTAGTGAGAGTTCTGTTTTTTTGTTTATGTGTCCTTAGTATGTTTAATTATTTGGTTGATTTATTAATTGACATGCTATATCAATAATAGGCTGTTGGTTGTTGCATCTTCATCATGATCACAAGGCCTCATCAATATAGCTGTTCTGACATGTAGAAAAAAAGCCCATTTAAAACTATACAATGTTTAAGTTAAAAAGTGAAAGGTTATACCGTATGAAAAAAACACGTCTAAAAAATTAAAGCCAGGTGCTAAATCTCACACAAACGTTAAACCCACTCATCCAAAGCTAACTGCCATTAAAACTACCTATTTTCTTCCTCAAATAAACATATTTTTCAATATGTTTTTATCGTCCTTTTGTCAAAGCACGAATTCACAAAGATCTTTATCAGATAAGATGGTGGGTATTTTGCAAGAAGATTACTAAATCAAAAGGTTAGGAACCGCCATTGTGAGATTGTCTTACCAGAGTCTTCAGCCTTACTACTACTGTTAGACTGCCGGACCCGATGCTGGTATTTATGTTTTTAAAATTAGGACGTTAAATATGATTTAGGCTTTTGGGTTAGATTTGATTAGTTTATATTAGATTTCCTTTTCACTGTTCAAGTGACGTCACAAGGCAGCAAGAGAGAAGAGCAAGAAAAAATATTGTAGACAAAGAAGGTATAGGCAATAGGGAGAGGCTTTGGTTGAACTTTGAAGTTAACAAAGAAGACAGATTAGTCTCTTTCTCTCTATATCTCTTTCTTTATTTTTTTTTGTTCGAAAAAATTTTCGTGCTTTTTGTTTAGTTCTAAATTTTGGATATCATAGTTTTTTATTGCGCAAATGTTACTATTTTATTATTTATTGGCATTGTTTTAGGCACCCATGAAATATCTTCAACCCACAATTTAAATGTTATCAGGTACTAGATCTCTTGGAGATAGCAAAAGATATCACTTTCTTACCCTTTTTCATAACCATCATAACTCCAAAGTCAAAATAGAGCAACGTCTTTGCCAAACAAACTTCTTCTTCTCTTATTGTGTATGCTGTGTTTATATTCAATTGCTACTCAAATCAATTTCTTCTAAAGAAAAACCCATACAATATATCCCCTGTTTTTTTAAGCGGGGCAGGTTAGTATGATTTCAAGAGAGAGGAATATGCAAATATGTCTATTTTCTTTAATGCCAATCTCTTTCTCTCTCCTTGGAAGACTGACAATTAAGGGGTTTTATTTTTTAAAAAGGGCACTATTTCGTTTCTCTATCCTAAAAAACAATATATATATATATATTGTTTTTGTATTTGAATAAATGCTTGAATGTGTGATGAAACCCAAATACCTAAATATTTATTGCAAGTTTGGGTATCTTAGTATCTTTTTTTTTTTTTTGTTAGTTTTTATCACTCATGTTGTTGAATAATTTGTTTTGTTGAATTATTTTTGAAAATTTGTGCACTCATCTTAATTTCACTGAATTTTGCATATAAACCTCATGTTGCTGTTGCATATAACCTCATGTTTAAGTTGTTTTTCATATTAAATAAGTAGTGTGGTACTCAGTTAAGGTACATCAAGATGTTTCTTCATATTTAGGTGTGGGTAGACTCATTACATGACTTTGAGTGTCCATATTCTAAATTCGCAACATATGTGCACCTTGACAACAAGTGTAAACTATAATATGGTGACATTTGCTGGCTGTGTTCATAACTAGGAGTTTTTTTTTCTTTCGTACATGCGTGCTTTTTGTTTCCTTTTAAAGGTTGGATGGAATACCATGTTGTCTTTGGCAAGATGCTATATGGGATGGATGTTGTCTACAAGAGTGAAGTAGAAGGATATCTTCCTTTATTGTTTTGGGATGTTATTGGTCAAATATATATAAATTTTACCATTTACCTAGAGATGGTGTCTTTAAGAAAAGTCTTCAAAAATCTCATCCACAGTCCATCTATTTCTAAGTTATTTTCTTAGAACAATGGTCACAGTCCATATGCAGTTTATTAACAAATTAACTGTTTTTAAATGGATAACATTAGAACTACGTTTTGATCCAATTTAGTATTGGTTTCCTATGAGCATTCAACGTTACAACCTTATACCCAATTCTTGATATGCATGCATTTGCACCTGCACCCAATTAGTGACCAACAAATTGGATAATTTATGATATAATAATCCTTTGAGTTTTATAGTGCAACTCAATGCATCATTTTATGTTTTATGCTAATGCTATTTTTTATGAATATTTTATTTTTATTTTGCTAGGTCTTAATTGCTACTTAGAGCCAGAGAGTAGTTGAAAAAGAGGTAGAGACAAATAAGAAAATGAATATTGATGAAACTGAGAAAAGTGCAAATATTATCAAGATCCTAATGAAATAGGAGTTGATGGAAAAGGACAATTCAAAAACCGATTGGTGTCTTGGTCTGATGATAAAGAGCTATCATCAAGAGCGGACGCCATAGGTTAAAACTCTCTCAAAAACAAATATGCCTAAAATATAAATTGTATTGCATAAACAACAAATATAACTAACATATTTCTTGCAAAAAAGAATATTTCATAGCTAGCTACTAGAAACTCTCTCAATGTTCAACTGGATTGGATGTTCACGTATTTTAGTGGGATCTATCATAATGTTGATGGTTAGACTATCATTTGAATTAAGCTTTTAATACAAAGTTAAATTTATTATTTACATTTTTTTTCTTTTTTTCTTTATTGTTTCTTTAGTGTTTGATAGATTGTGCTGAGAAACTTAATTTAGCCATATTCATGATTAGAGAAATTGGAGGGAATGAAATAGATGATGTTACAATAAGTATTATTAGCAAACAAACAAAAAAAAAAATCCTTTTTATTTTCCTTGCAAAATGAATTGTTATGATTATTGATTCCTAATTCTCCATTATTGTTCCATAGGGTCATTGGTTATGGTGATACCCAAGTAGTTGTCACAGAAATCTTCCCAATAGGCTGTTTACCAATCTATCTTACAGCACAATACACTAACAATTCTTCTACTTATGACAAAATTTGGCGAGTCTCTTTCTACCTCTATTAGAATGCATAAAAAATAGAACATGATATGAAGGAGATTTAGTAACGGATTTTGTAATTTTTCAAGGTACAAGATTTGATGATGCAAATGTGTAAAAACTTGCTGTGTGTTGGAGGTGAATATTTCAATGACTCCAATAGATTTCAATACACCAATCAACCACATCTGGTAACACCATGATATTAAATAAAGAGTTAGAATCGAATTACCAGTGGTATTATTTTCTTTGCTTTTTAGGAGTTTTATGCTAAACTCATTGATTTAATTATGTTCAGGTTTTATTCCAAAAGTTTTGGTAGCCATAGTTGCTCCTTTTTCCAATCCTCAACTAAAAAAAATCCTTACTCATTTTATTGGTTAAACACATAATTTCTAAAGTTCTTAGTTACTACTTGCTGGACTTTTTGGTTTTCAAATTCTGTGGTGAATGTGAGAGCATGTTTTTTTCAGGTAGGGATTTCATCTGATGTAACAGCAGCTGCTGCAATAAAGATGGGAAAGGGTCTTAGTGATAGAAAAGTCATTGTTTTGCTATAAGTCTTATTGCCTTCTTCAAATTAATATAGAATCTCTATATCATGTTATTATATTATGATAATCAGTTTAGCATATTTTAATTGAAGTTTCACTTCAAAATCCCTTTGAATATGCTTATGATGACTCCCTTTGTACTCCTACTAATGGTAACATTGATTTTCAGACAATATATGGGGTTCCAGCAGGAAGGGCATAAGATATAGCCAGAGATTTGAGTTTTGCATTTGCTAGAGACTCTGCTTTGAGTTTGCTGGCAAGAAAAAGGGAAGGGTAGCCATGGTTCATGGGATTTTGGATGGTTCACTGACTACATTGTTCAGTTCCAAAGCCAAAGGAGTTGATGGATTTAGCAATTTTTGGAGAAGATTAATATGAACTAATTGTATTTGATTGATGACAATATAGACTTCATTATTATTCCTGTTTCTTTTTCATCATGCGGTTTAGTGGCTTGATGAAAGTACAAATTTAAAAAAAAAAAATCATGAATCTAAATATTTATAAGGATTGAAAAAATTAACTTAGGGAAAATAGTTTGTTTCCCATTGCTTTAAGTTTTACATTTAGTTTGCTTTAAAAATGTCCAATAGCATCACTTAAATAATAAAATGCAATATATATTTTTATTGTTTTATCTAATTCTATCCTCCTTGTGATAAACCCAAAAAGACAAAAAAGAAATTGACCAATGGTATCACTATAATTAACCATTCCCGTGCGGTAATACCAAAATACAATATATACGAGTTTATTAATATAAAATATATATACTGCTAAGTTTTGTTAATGAAATTTTCTGGTTAATAATATGAATTTAGACTTAACTGAGCCTTTTAAACTTGAATAAACTCATAATTAATAATATATCCATTCCCGTGCGGTAACACGGGGTACATACTAGTATATATATAAATTTTGTGCCATATGAATTGTTTTTAGTTATTAAAAAAAAGGCTCATAAATATAAAATCATTCAAACTCTCTCTTCCTCTAATTTTATATATAGTGTTAGATATATGATTATGTTTTTTATGGTTTATTTATATTGGTCTCGTCGTTTTTTACTCTAAATTAACTCATTTGGCCCAAAAATTTAAAATTTTCAATTAGATGGAACACATGTAGTAAAATTAAACTCTAATTGAAATCCAAATTTTACACTGAACTAACTAACTTAGTTCAAAAAATTTTAATTGAATTATTTTTAGTTCTACAAAAAAAAAAAAAAAAAAAAGACTCATAAATATAAAATCATTCAAAAATTATGTTTTTTTATGGTTTACTTATATTGGACTCCTCTTTTTTTACACGAAATTAACTTATTTGGTACAAAAATTTAAAAACTTAGATTAGATAAGACACGTCACAAAATTAAACTCTAATTGAAATCTAATTTTTACATTGATTTAACTCACATGGCACAAAAATTTTAAAATTTAGATTAGATGGGACATGTGGCGCAAGATTAGACTATAATTGAATTCCAATTTGAAATCTAATTGGATTTTCTCTCAGTTTTACCTATTATTATATATATATAGATATGTGTGTGTGTGAGAGAGAGAGAGAGACTTATAAACTTGAATTGTTTTTAGTTATACAAAAAAAAGTCTCATAAATATAAAATCATTCAAAAATTATATTTTTTATAGTTTACTTATATTGAACTCCTCATTTTTTACACTAAATTAACTCATTTAACACAAAAATTAAATAAAAAAAAAACTTAGATTAGATAGGACACATGGCACAAAATTAAACTCTAATTGAAATCTAATTTTTACATTGAATTAACTCACTTGGCACAAAAATTTAAAAACTTAGATTAGATAGGACACATGGCGTAAAATTAGACTCTAATTTAATTCCAATTTAAAATCTAATTGGATTTTCTCTTAGGTTTACCTATTATTATTATTATTATTATTATTATTATTATTATTATTAGGGATAATTACACTTTGCCCACCTGTGGTTTGCCTCTAATTTTATGTGCCCACCCGTGGTTTAAATTTTGACACTTTGCCCACCTGTGATTCTGACCGTGAGTGCTCCGTAACCTACCTCAATGTTTTCCGTTACTCTAACACCAAATAAGTAAAAAACACATCCCAAAACGGATCAAAACTCACTCTCACTCCCAAAACTCACTCACTCCCACATATTGAACCTGGGTTTTGATCGTGCTCCTCTATTCAGCTGTTACAGGTAGATCAAAACCCTTTTTACTTGTGAAAAGCTGATCGTGCATGCTCCTCTGTTCATCTTATTTAAATTTCACGATCTCATATTTACTCAACTAGTTCTTCTTCCTATAATCTCCTTTAACACATCATTACTCGATTTTTTAGTTATAGTATTAATATCCAAGTCTCCCTCGTAAGAACCTAGACTAGAAGAAAACAAATTGTTTCTTCATAGTAGGAGAAAAAAAAAAATTTAAAAAAGAAAAAAAAAGGCATAATGTTGGACAGCTTCCATGTCTCTTCCCAATTCCAAATGAAATTGTCTTTTGCTTCCAAAGCCAACCCCAAGGACAACGTGGCTTCTTCGCTTAACAATTAAAAGAAAAAACAAATAGAACCACCCCAAGCAAAACGCAGAGTTCGCCAACTTCCTCGTACTCATTTGTCATCGACAGCGATACCTCAGTTATCCTTCATCAACCCACCGGGGTAATCGTATCAGTTCCTCTCAACTATTTGATTCGAATTTCGGATCATACCCAGTACCAGATCCGGGATCTCATGCCTCAAAAACCCATCTTCCTCGGGTTTCTCTCTCTAGGAAGAAAGACAACTATGTCTTTCTTCCTCGGCTCAGATCTGCCACAGTTGTCTCAAGCAAGTGGGAGTGAGTGAGTTTTGGGAGTGAGAGTGAGTTTTGATCCGTTTTGAGATGTGTTTTTTACTTATTTGGTGTTAAAGTAACGGAAAATATTGAGGTGGGTTACGGAGCACTCACAGTCAGAATCACAGGTGGGCAAAGTGTCAAAATTTAAACCACGGGTAGGCACATAGAATTAGAGGCAAACCACAGGTGGGCAAAGTGTAATCATCCCTTATTATTATTATTATTATTATTTAGAATCTTATTGGATCTAAACTCTTCAGTTTTTGCACCCAATAATTCACTTGTCACAAAAATTAAAAAATTAAATAGGACACATAACGCAAAATTAGACTCCAATTAAAATTCAATTTAGAATATAATTGAATTTAGACTCTTTGATTTTTGCACCTAATAATTCACTTGACATACAAACACGTGACGCGAAATTATACTATAATTTAGAATTTATTTGGATTTTCTCTCAACTTTAGCTATTAATATATATATATATATATATATATATATTTCATGGAGTAATTTTTTATTTAAAACCCAATCTTCTTACTTTTTTTAGATGTAAAATTAATATTTAACTCTTTTGTATTTAAATTTGCTAACATCTCATTTTTCAATTTATAATATGACTAATTCACTTGATATTTTTGTGATAAATTTGATTTTACATAGGGTTTTAACAATTTTAATTTGTAAAATAATTTTCTAAAGAAATAATTATAACAAATATTTTCAATAAATTCTATAACATGTATTTGGAATATAAATATACATAGTCCTTTCCAATCATCAATAATTATTATATTATTACATGTTTGACAATCAAAATCTCCTAGTGTTTTTTTAGTGGACCTCCGTAGAAAAAGACCCAAATTGCAGGGGCAATAATTGGTTTCATTAGGTTGAATTGTAGGCTCGCAGTCCACACATTAGAAGGCCCAAAGAATTGTGTACCAAACTACCAATAAAAACTCAAGTCAATTCCCTCTGTAATGTAACACTGTTCCACCCCAAAAAAAAAACAAACAAACAGATTGCATGCTAACTCAACAAACTACCATAGCGTGGATTCCAGTTATTTGAACTGGTAAAATTTCTAATGGTTGAATAAGAGATATAGGATTTAATCTCTGCCTATAACAGAAACCGATTAATGTTTTAATCTGATGATAAAGAGCTATCATCAGGAGCGGACGTTATAGGTTAAAACTCTCTCCAAAAAAAATAATAAAAGTGAATTGTTTATATTATAATTTTTGGGCCTTTATTTGATGAGAGCCCCTAGGCCATGACCTTAGCCTAAGGTTGACCCTTGGTCTTTTATATGTAATTCTCCTATTAACTCCATAGACCCAACAGATCTCAAATGATAAACAAATACATAAATAGTTATAAACAAAGACATAAAATAAGAGACTTTATATTGTGTTAGGATCGATTCAATGGAGTTTGATGCCAAAGGAAATAAATTAAGTGAGATCTTTTTTTATGTCTAAATTTTAATTAAATAATATTATTTAACTTTTATATCATTAGTTAACTAGATGTAAAAAAATTATTTTTCTTACTTCTTGAAATTAAAATTTAAGTTTTGTATTAAGGTTTTTTTTACATCTCTTTTTTAATTAGTAATATCTAGTCTTAATCTTTTTGTGACATAATCAATCTTAAATAAAATTTTATCATTTCTAATTTAAAAAATTCTCTTTACACATAAACAACGGTAACAGTATTATTAATAAAATTTTGTATATAATACATGCATTTGAATATATTTACATATATTGAGAGAGAGAGAGAGAGAGAGAGTCATATAGTAGGAGATTAAGTGGCTAATGTTAACAATCTACCATGTGAGAGATTAGTTTACAAAAATAAAATTCTCAAGCTTTTAATGAAAATTAATAGTCAATGATGATTAGATCCACTTACAATTTTTTTTTTTTTTTTTTTTTAATTAGAGTTTCAATTGGGTTATACTTTTATGGCCCAATATTTTAGGGCCTTTCTTAGATGTGGAAGATAGGGCATACAAACTATTGTTCTTTTTTCTTCTCAAAAAAAAAAAATATATATATATATATATATTTAAGTTTTTAAAAAATAAAATAAAACCGTTGAGGAATTTCTGGATTCAAGCTGGGGCCTTATTGACCCAACTTGATTTCTTCTCCAAAAGCTGTGCTGGGAACTTTGGGTAGTCAAGGATTAGCTCTATGCATAGACCTTGGGCTGCTTGCTATTGAACTAGATGTTGATTCTTTTTTTTCTTTTCTTTTTTCTTTTTCTATTTTTTTTGCTAGGTAATTGCGGGAAATTGAACCCCCGAGCAACAGGTCATTAGGAAACTTGGGTACCAACTCGCCTACACAAGGCGGTGGTAGATGTTGATTCTAAAGCTATTGTTTATTTACTTTCTAACAATGATAGCTCTTCTGCTGAATTTGCCCCTATTCTTGATGATTGCAGACAACTCATGACATTAATCCCAACATTAAAGATCAGCCATTACTTTAGAGAAGCGAATGCTTGCGCCAATGAGCTAGCCAAGTCAGGTTCTAGAGGTGGGCAGGATTTTGTTGTTCTAGAAACTCCGCCTGTGGAGATTGTCCAGCTTTTGTTTAGAGACTCTTCGGGGTCTGTTTGTACTAGGTTTTGTTCTGACCCAGCTGCTCTTTCAGCTGGGTAGTTGGTGTTTATGAAATTCCCTGTTAACCCAAAAATAATAATAAAACAATTAGTTATTATATTAATATTGGGGCCTCTTTTAAATGGACTCATTAGTGGCCTTTAAGCCTAGGCTTAAAGCAGACCCTATTCTTACTTTAAGTGGGTATTGTCTTTTTTTTAATCTTTTTTCTGTGTCATTAGAAATAATTTATTTGAATTTTTAATCTTTTTTTTTTTTTAGCATAAAAAATAGTAGACTTTATTTATGATAAATCATGTTGTACAATGAAGAAAAGAAAAGATGGGCATTCTTCTAACCAAACAATGGCATCTTCTTCCTCTTTTGCAACACTAGCCAAAACTAAGGCAGCACGATTACATCGTAAAGGTATACGGTGAAAAGAAATTAACAAAAAAGCAAAAACAAAACTATCCCTAATGACACCTTGCAAAAACTAATAGTTAGACAAAAAAGCAAAGCCAATCTCCACTAAATCCCAAGTCATCTAGCCCTAAACAATCATCCACAGCCTTTGTGAACTTAGCAATTTGATTAAAAGGTCGGGATCCATTACCCCAATACTCATCAGGATGCAAAATTTCATTGAAATCACCTAATAAAAGCCAAGGAAAAGAGATAGATGCATGGAGTTGACGCATAATTCCCAAGATTCTCCTCTTCTTGATGTTTCAGGATGTCCATAAAAACCAGTAAAGCAT
This sequence comes from Quercus aquifolioides, assembly GCA_019022515.1. Classification (NCBI taxonomy): domain Eukaryota; kingdom Viridiplantae; phylum Streptophyta; class Magnoliopsida; order Fagales; family Fagaceae; genus Quercus; species Quercus aquifolioides. The sequence continues at coordinate 34,626,059 of CM032326.1, forward strand.
CAAACAACGATCTCTTGATTTATTATATCATCAATGTGATGTGAGGAAAAAATTAGGATATCCAAATCCACACTATCCGCCCAAAGGAAGGCCAAGCCTCCACTAGATCCAATTCTAGATACCACAAAACCAGCTTTCAATTCCAATTTTTTCTTTAATCTGCTAAAAAACCATCCATATCCAGATAAGTTTCAGACAAAAAAAAAAAGAATTTTGGGACATTTTTCTCTCGCCAAACAGAGGAGTTCTTCTACAGTTCTACTACCTCTGGGATCCCAAGCCCTCGACAATTAAGGCTTAAAATCTTCACGTTGGAGAAGGGGTGGAAGATTACCCGCAACAAATGTTTGGGAAACATTCAAACTATCTGAACAGATAGCCTTTTTTGTGAATTGAAGAGGTCAAAGAAGACGAGGCTGATGAAGGTCGCTTACCCGCGTGTTGAAGGTTAGGCAAATTCTTAACAGAAGTTTGAAAATTGGAACTCTGAAGAATACGTTTCCATGATCTCAGTGCAGGTTCTTTTTGGCCCGACCAATCCTCAATATAATTGGACATACTATCCATCTCCATATCCATATTTGAATTATCCTTGTTTGAATTGTTGTTATCCATATCTGTCAACGCTTTCCCCTCAATACGCTTAGAGCTATCTAGCTTTGTTAGGACTGAGTCCCTCCTCTTTGAAAAATCTGCAACAGGGATCAGATTATGCTTATTCGAAATAACCACCAAAGGATCATTGAGAGAAAGAGAATCTGGGATATCTATGTGGGGATGTTCTAGTGCTTTAGGAGTTAAATTTGGAGTGGGGATAGAGTTATCAAGTATTTTGAATTTTGATGGAAGGGAAGGGATACAGATGTTTTGAATTTAGCAGGAAAGGTTGCAGGCTCAATAGTAGGAGCTAGTATATGGTGTACCCGGCATATATGCCGAGTCGCTCACACACAGTGGAATTTTGGGTGGGGCCATCCAGTTGCTATATACCTGCCAGCTCATCAATTTTTTCCAGCTCATCAATTTTTCCGACCACCAGAGTGTTTGTCAATTGGCAGCTGGGTAGGGAAAAAATCAGTTCAGATTCGTTCTCTCTAGTGGTAGTGAAATCATCAACATCATCATCTCTCGATTTGGATTGCTGAAAATCATTCTAATCTTCGAAGCTAAAGCACGAAGCCAGGGACCAAATTGAAATCCATAGCCATCTGGACATAGACAACCTTTAGTAATTTTTTTACATTCACGATCTTGATGACCTAGTAAACCACAGCGGTAACAAAATATAAGTAACCTTTTGTATTTGAAAAAGACCCAACCTCCTCCCACATCTTCAAAATGAACCATTTTTTCCCTCATTAATGGTTTTGTGATTTCAATATCCATCCTTATACAAAGGAAAGGACCCCTAGCTAATCCACTCTTAGGAGCATCAATTAATAGAGGACCACCAATCTCTTTAGCTATACGAGTGCCAACATTACTATTCATACTTTTAATAGTAATGTTAAAAACCTGAATCTAAAAAGGAGAGTGTTGAAAAGAAACATTACTAGGACTAAGATCATCGTTGAAGCGCTTTAGTAAAATAAGGCTTTTTTCAAAAGACCAAGGGCTTCTGTCTAACACTTCAATCATGTTCTCCTCTTTGGTAAAGATAGCCAGAAATAAATTGGTCCCTACTTCTTTAATGGTTACACCATGTGAACAACGCCAAAGCTATTGAAGGGTGGATTTAAAAGCCTCCTTGTTGAACACTTTGTTTGTTTGTTGCTTGAAAAGAAGATTGAATTGAGCTTGTTGTTTAGAAAAAGCCACTTCTTAAGCATTAATAGCCAAAACCCCCTTTTCTTCCTCAGATAGATGAAATTTTTTCCAAAATTCCTCCATTGAAGTATCCATGATTGAAAAGAATGAGATTGGGTGAAAGAAAGAAGATAGAGATGGTAGTATAGATATGAAAGAAAAGAAAAAACTATGCCAAGAGGTTATGGCAAAGAAAATGCAGAAGGAAATCCTCTACAACAATCTGAAAAATAGATTTGAGAGGTTTGAATCTTACATGACAAAGACACGAGTTGGGTCTTTTTACTTTCCAAGACTACAAAGGGTCAGGGAGAAAAATTTGTTATAAACTGATTTCTACAACTTTCATTTTCTTGTTAACAATATCTTTAGACCCTGTCAATACCCTAATTTTGTTGTCAATCCCTCTTGCATTCAGTCTGTATCTTTTAATTTAAATTTTTCTGCCAATCACTCTTGCATTCAGTTAGTATTTAAATAATAAAAAATCATATATTCGTCATGAGACAATATTTATTTGAAATTTAAATTTTACTTTTTTTATAAGAAAATTTAAATTTTGTTGCCAATTCCTCTTGCATTAAGTCAGTGTTTATTTATTTATTTTTTTTAATATTGTTATCAGTATCCATCCATCCAAAGAAAGTGAAAATTAGTTATTGGTTCATAAAGTACACAAATTGCAGTATTTCTTTTGTGTGTATCGGATATCGTTGTATTTTTAAAAGTAGACGTATGAGAGTTCGTAAGCACCCTTGAAAAGGGTGAAATTTGTCAACCTATTTGGGAGGAGGGAAACGGAGGGAAGGAAGTAGAATGAAAAACTCTCTTAAGAATGTACATTTCATTCACTTGTTTGAGAGTCTAGGTAGGAGGAAATAAAAAGGTCATTCACTTGTTTTGAAGTTTAAAATAGAAGGAAATGGAATGGAAAAAAAAATGATTAAAACATATTACTTTCATTCCCTTATTTGGGAGCCCTAATATAAGAGGGAAAGTAATGAAACTCTTATTCCATTTCCTTTCCCCTTATAAGCCCATTTTTTAATCCCTACAAAATTAGGAGGATTCAAACTACATAAAATGTGTTTTAATGAATTCTCTACATACACTCCTTTTTCTTTTCTTTTTTGGTTAAATGCCTATACCCCTATTTTTATTTAAGAAAATGCATAATAGTAATATTGTTACAAGCGGATTATTTTTCATTCAACTATCAAATAAGATTTCATTTCATTCTATTCTTTTCCTTTCAAACATCCAAACAAGGGAGATAAATAGTTAATTCATATCTATTCCTTTATATTATTTTTTATTTTATACATTCCATTCTATTCATTTTCTTTATAAACTCTCAATGATAGTAGAATGGTCAAGTTGGAACACTCATTCTTCCCTCCCTTAACACCTTAATTTTTCATTCCCAAAATTGGAAGGAATTAAAGGAAAATGGGATGGAGTTTGATGAAATTTTGACCAAAATATTTATAATACCCATTTATATTTTCCAATTTTCTGTACTACCCCTCTTATTAGTTTCCTCACTTTATTTAAAGATATCTCATTATTTTTTCATCTCCTTAAATTGTGTAACTCAATATCGTTATGTTACAATAAATGAGTTATACATTTAAGCCATCATAATCAGTTTGTTTTTAAGTACTTTTACTTTTTTTTAATAATAATAACAATAATTTCATTCTCGTGGAATTTCCAAACAAGGTTATTTTAAGTTCCATTCATTCATTTCTTTTTCTTTTTCTTTTTTTTTTTTTTCTTTTTTTAACTTCTAATAAGACAGCTTAGTTTCACTCCACTTCAATTCATTCTATTTTATTTCATTCCTTGCTATTACTTATACTTATTCCATTCCTTTATAATTTATTCATTTCATCCCATTCCTTTATAAACTCCCAAACCAAGAGTCAAGGACTAGTGCTAAATGGTAGCTTTGATCAATTGCTGTTTTTGTTTTCTAAATTCGTTCAGCCTTTAAGCCATTTCTGTCTATTCTATTTTGATTAACCAGTCATTCGAATTTCTGGTTTACTGAATTATATACTATCTACATAATCACATATTGTAGTTTAATTTCATTAACAGAGTCTATTCCATCAACTTCTTTCTATGCCTTTACGCTGCTGCCATTCATTATAAACCATACAAGCAGGTACTTTGTGGAGGCAAAAAATAACTTTCAAACATTGTAATTACTGTCTGTAGGTTTTCAGTATTCTAAAATTTGATTTGCCACCCAATCAAGTTTTTGCAATACTCTGCATAAATATTGATTTACAAAATTTGCAACAACGCAAATAATCTTCTAAAATTTGATTTGCCACCCAATCAAGTTTTTGCAATACTCTGCATAAATATTGATTTACAAAATTTGCAACAACGCAAATAATCTTATTGTTGTGTTACTTAAGCATCAGTAGACTACTACCAAATAATAGTTTCTATATTATGTGAAAGAACTGTATATAAATCATGTTCTTTGAAATTTCTTTGTATATAAATCATCTCCATTCCCCAAACAATCTCTAAGCTTTTTGTCTGCCACAGTTTAATTTGGTGCCAAGCATTGATCCATGATCTAGTCTACCCCATAGCATGATATGCAGCTAATTCAACGACCACTTTTGAGGATTGAATCAGTGGTAGAGGAGGAAGGCGCAGAACCCTTGCCATATGATGAAGGAATTGACAATAAGATCTCAGATGTTTCAGTACTTATAAAGTTACCAAAACAAGCATTGTCGTAAGGTAATTCTGGCAGATCAGCATTACCATCCAAAATCTGCATCACTTGCCTCATGCAAGGCCTAGCTGCTGGCATTGAGTGTGAGCAAAGTAGGCCTAGTTTCAAAACCAATTCCATTTCCTCCATCACATAGTTACCTTCCAATCTAGGATCACTAGCATCAAGGATAGCTCCTTTTTTCCAGCACCCAAAAACCCAATCAACCAAAATTACCTCTTCAGGCAGTCGTCGATCTATAGGCCTCCTTCCACAAGTCACCTCAAGCATGAAAGCCCCAAAAGCAAACACATCAGTGAAAGTGGTTGCCCTTCCAGTTCTAGTGAGCTCTGGAGCCAAATAACCCACTGTCCCAACAACATGGGTGGTTTGAGGATTAGTACCGTGGTCGTATAATCTGGCAAGGCCAAAATCTCCAAGCCTTCCATTTAATTCAGCATCTAATAGAACATTGCTTGCTTTTACATCTCTGTGTAGAACAACCTGTTCCCACTCTTCATGGAGATAAAGAAGCCCAGAAGCTACTCCTCTAAGGATTCGAAATCGTTGAATCCAGTTAAGGTTTGGTTTTTCATTGTCATATAAGAACTTGTCAAGGCTTCCATTGGGCATATAATCATAGACCAAGAGGAGTTCTCCCCTTCGCCTGCAATATCCCAGGAGTTGCACCAAGTTCCTGTGCCTTAATCTTCCCATGCTAATGATCTCAGCCACAAATTCCTTCATCCCTTGTTTGGAATCATGGGAGACTCTCTTGACTGCAATTTGTACATTAGAAGAAGGAAGTATTCCTCTATAAACTTTTCCAAAACCTCCAGATCCAAGAAGCCCTTTGTCTGAGAAACCTTTGGTTGCTTTGTAGAGATTCTTATAGATAAACCTGTGAGGACCATACTCCCTTTCCCATTCTTCACGTAGTTCTTCATATTTCTTCCTCCTTGAAATGTAAGCAGCTCCAAGAATCGTTATTAGCACAATCACTAGCAGTCCTGCTAATAACCAAATCGTGATCACTTGTCCTACTTTCTCTTTTCTTTTCCACAATCGGGGAAGTGAAGGAAGCTTGGAAACATCAAGGCTTTGTGCTTGTCCACTTTTATTAAAGCTCCATCCAAGAATATAGTGGTCACTAGTAGCTCCTCCGGTGGCTGCAGTGAAACCAATATACATAGAGTCCAAGAGAACTCTAGACAGATCAATTGGTGTTGACAGGAGAGGTTGGTCTGGTCTTGAGCTACTGGTTGGAGCTAGAGTTACATTCAGTAACTTTCCTGCTTCATCATAGTCTATCCAAAGGTGCATTGGGTTGCCACTCAAGAGGTCCAAGCTTATATTCTTCCCTTCTTTATTAGGAATGTATGATGCAGGAGCTGATTCAACTGATATCGCGCTGTTCACGTCAATTCCCACATGGTTTTTATTTATATCTAGTAACTCAGGATTCAGAAGAGTATCAAGCTCTATGGCTAATATGTGTTTTGCTGGAAGGCCATCATCTTTGGAATTGAAGAGTCCCAGAAACTGACTTGTTTCAGCATGGGTGAAGTCCAAAGAGGGAGTGATGGTGAAGGTAAGGCCATGAGCCCCCAAATTTGGTATTTGAGGAACTACTGCAAATACAAAGTTTGTGGAAAATGAAAGAGATGGGGTTAAACTGGAAGTAGAAGTTGTGTTAAATTTTAAAGGGAGTGGGTGGAAAGCATAACCAACTTGTTGGTTTGAAGTGTTGGTTAGTTGCAATAGACCATTGGGGTGGATTTTTGCAATTCCATCTAGATGTAGATTGGCTTGATGGAAGCCATTATAGATGAAGTTAACATCTTGAGCAAATTTCAGTGGAATACTAATTAGGTAGAGAATTATCAGAAAATGAGGTGATCTAAGAACTGTAGCCATTTAAGAAAAGTGGGAAAAGGTGCTGGTTTTGTGGAAAAAGGTAGATTTTTAGAGGCAATTTTGAAGGATTTCAAAAAGTTTAGGTGCTGGTTTTGTATAATATTATATTTGACTCACTGTATTTCTTATTCAAAACTCTTTGATGGGGAACGCGTAATTGTACTGAGCTGAATAAGAAAGAAGTAGTCATCTGGGCTTTAAACTAGACTGCAATGACCCAGCAAATTTCAATGATTTTTTTTTCTTTGGATTCAATAGTATAAGCCAAACTGTCAGCATCTCAGTTCACATAGCCATAGGGAACTTATCCATTACCCCCACAATGGGTGTAGAAAATCAACAGCAAAATATGATTCATTTTTTCTTTTTCTTTTTTACTTTCCAATTTTTTTTTCCCCTTCAAATGTGTCAGATCAACTTCTTATACCAATTTGATCTGTTACAAGCATTCAAAAGAATCAAAACTTAATACTTGTCAAAAAGAAATTTATTTAGACAGTGGCACTTGATAATAAATTAAATGCTTTTGAAGTGAATTATTTTTGTGGAAATAACTTGTATAGACTGGCAACATGTTAAAGCATCCACATTGGTCATGCTAAATAGCTATATTGCTATTTTTGATACCACCAAATACCAAAATGTGCCCTACAATGGTGGAGCCAATTTGGCTCCACAGCGACCGTCCACTGTAGTTGAAAGGTAAAAAAAGTATTTTTTTTATTTGTGCATTCACACTGCTTTTGATTATCTTACTTATTTTTTTTCTTTTTTTTTTTATTGTTATTTCTCTTCTTCTGCGTTAAAAATGGGGTTCTACCGGGAAACCATGGATTTTTTAGTTTTCGCCATTGGTTACTGGTCGAGCCACTGGAATGGAATGAGATAAGAATCTCTGGAGATCTTTCCTCTCCACTTACTCGTAACAGGCTTTCCTTCTGTAGAAGACTTCTTCCGAATGGCATAATTGTCCGATTTATTCCTCGATCTTCTTTGAAGACTGACTCCTCCTACTCCTCCTTCTTCTTTAGTACAGAATCGTCGTTGGTCCTTTTGATCACTACTTTTCTTGAGTTTAAGAAAACTCCTTTTTTCTTAAATGGGTTATTTTTTTTTCATTAATAGTATCCTCTCTAATAATCCTGGTATATGGTCTCAGCAAATGATCTTCTTTTTCTTTCTTTCTACTTATATTTCCTATGTTATTTGAGATGATTCTCCTATCTTCTTGTTTTATTCCCCGACTTTCTATTGTTTGTGCGTTCACACTTCTTTTACTCATTTTTTTTTCTTTTTTTATATAGCATTCACACTACTATTGTGATATTTTATTGTGATGCATTCACACGACTGTTGTTTGTGCGTTTACACTTCTTTTACTCAATTTTTTTTCTTTTTTTATATAGCGTTCACACGGCTATATATTGTTTGTGCGTTCACACTGCTATTGTGATGTTTATTTTATTATGATGTTTGTATTATTTTATTGTGTTAAAAGCTAAAATAGATACACTGATGCTAGATATTTTATATAGTGAGTAGGTAAAATAAATAAAATAGCTTTTTGTGGTGCCAAATAGAAAAAAAGAAATGCTCTTAGAAGATGCGGTCATCTTTAATTTGGATTTTTCAGGCATTGGCCTTGTCCTTTTACATATGACGAGTAAAAGAAAGTGAGGGTTTTGGATATTAATTTGATGCAAAAAAACTCAACCACGTGCCTTTATTTTGTCCAAAATTTCAAAGTGACACAGAAATAAGCTATAGAAGACCATGACAACTCTCTCTCTCTCTCTCTCATGTAAATGAGAGCCACTATTTCAGCCTTTAATTATTTGACGGGTGCAGGTGTGGCTGGCCTACTAGTGAATTTTCCTGTCCTCAAGCTCCCATCAGCTCAAAGCATTGATCAAACCGCTGGAAGCAATGATGAAAATTCTAGTATTGACCCCACGCTTACTCTAGCCTTTTACTTTTAGGCACTAGGCCATGTCATGTTGAAGTTGCTTCTTGATCTGGAGGAAGTAGTAATATTGCCACTTTGTTTTCACTGACTAATATCCTGTGACTCTGGTTGTAAAGGAAACTTAGCCTAATCTTAATTGTAATTTCTTATTTTAAACATTATTTAGCAAGTGTGTTGCCTTATTATTATTTTGCCTAGAAGAAGGTTCTCTTCAGCATTGGTGAGTAATGTAAGATGTACATTAATGCTATCCTGCGTATGCTTTAATAGACCGTAAACTCATATTAATTATAGAAGCTATTAACAAGTAGCAGAACCTGTATACATCATAATCTTTAGGATTCCTCCTGACACTCCTGAAACTGCCAACAAAACTGTCCCAAGTATCAAACTATCATCTAGAACCATGAAGTGTTGCTGTTTCCAAAACACTCCCTAAGATTTCAATACGTACTAGGTAATCAGAAGCAACCTTCTCATAGGCTGAAGGCAAACATAGCAAACTCTGCAGAAGGATCATGGCACCATTAGTAGTATTCCCAGAAAGATGGCTTTGAGGTCCAAATAATGCATTACTGGCCTCATGCTAAGCTGGCTATTGGCAGTGTTATATGAACAAAGCAGGCCTATCTCCAAGAACAGCTCTTTTTCTTCCACTGCATGATTTCATTCAAATCTAGGAATTCTTGTTTCATATACCTGCCAGCCTAATACAACTATCATCATCTCACCACTCTGAGGCAAGCATTCCATCACTAGAATTACAAGCTAAAGCAACCTAGCTCGACTATATATTGATAACATTAGCACTTACACAATATTGTAACAGATCCGCTATTGCAGCTAACTGATTTAGTATTTTCAATACATTAAATCATGTTCATGACTCATATTTGACTATATAAAATTTTATTAGCATTAAAAATTCATAGACAGAGAGAGTTTCACATTTTTTGCATTAATTTGTACATTTTTTGCATTAATTTGTACAGACATTTTTTTGTGGAAGCAAATAATAATATTCATCAAGGTGGTCGATACCGTACTAGTACATATACCAGTATCAAAATGCCAACATTTCATACTAGTTAAAATACTAGCCAATTTCGAGCATTATTGGCCAGTATAGGAAAAAAAAAAAACTTTTTTTTTTTTTTAGTTTTGTAATTTTTGAATTTTTGAAGGGCAAAATGGTAACTTACTAGTATTATTTATTTTCTTAGCATGCAATGAACAATTAAGTTTTCTATTTTTTATGTTGTGTTTTTTTCTTTTAATTGATGCTAAAGTCTAAAACCATGAATAATTTGTTCTGAATTGAGATAATGTTTTATGGTAAATTTTTATATTTATTATAATATATATATATATATATATATTTATAAATATAAAAAATAAAGGTAAACCCGAAACAGTATATCGATATTGACCAGTACCCAAATATATCATTCCACGAGTCAAACCAGTACAGCTTCCGGTACGAGATTGACTCCTTTAATTTTCATACATAGTGATTATTGGCGGTAGGTTGTCAGTATTCTAAAAGTTTTGGATGAGTCATCCAATTTAACAAAAAAAATAGACGAAGAAGATTGAACTAGTTTCTGCAATTTGATGAGCCATCCAATCTAGTTTCTGCAATACACAACATAAATATTGATCTATAAACTATAAAGCTTGTAACAATGAAATTAATCTTATTGTTGTACTAAGCTTCAGTAGACTACTACCTACCTAATATCAATTTCAATATTAAGAGAAAGAAACAGTATAAATCATATTCTTCGCAAGTTCCTTTTTTTTTTTTCCCCCTCTTCTCTACACAACCCAAGCAGCAATCTCTAAGCTTTTTGTCTATCACTGGTTAATTTGATCAATATGTGTAATGGCACAACAAATTTTACAATATTTTTCACACATGTTAAGATGACTGATTATGATTGATCTATAATAAAAGTGATATCAACAGTGATTCCAATGAAAGTGATGTTGCACCAATCACAATCTACATACTCAACAAGTTGTAAAAAAAAAAGAATTTGTGAAATTTGTTGTGTGTATAGTATTGATGTAATTTGAGCCCAAGCATTGATCCATGATCTAATCTACCCATAGTATGAAATGCAAGCAATTCAACTACCACTTTTGAGGATTGAATCAATGGTAGGAAGGAAGGCATAGAACCCTTGCCAAATGCTGAAAGAATTGGCAATAAGATCTCAGATGCTTGGAGACCGTTTGGTCATACAGTTTAAACACACGCATTCAGTGTTTAAACACTGAATATATGTGTCCAAAAAAAGAAAAACGTGTTTGGTCATCCATTTTCAACACAGGTTGTTTGGAAAACATTGTTCCAAAACCAGTTTTCAAACACATAGTTTTGAAATCACGTCTGGCCTGTTTTTAAACAATAAAACAAGGGTTCTCAGTGGCAATTGGGTAATTATCTTGAAAATGGTAAGGGCCCACCTAGTCGGGTATGTCTCATCTCTTCCTCTCACAATTATACGCCAAATCCCAAAGTCCACCTGGTCAACTTTTTTTTTAAATCAAACACAAATACCAAACACATATTTTTGTTTTTTGAACATTGAAACATGTTATTTAAACTATAATATCAAACATTTTTTTTTTAAATACTAAAAACACGTATTTCAACAACACTTTTTAAACCACAATTTTCACATCATTTTAAACAACAATTTTTGAAATCCATGACCAAACAGGCTCTTGAACACTTGTAAAGTTAAAAATAAGCATTGCCATTGTGGTCATAACGGCATATCAGCATTGCTATCCTAAAACTACATTGCTTGTCTCATGCTAGGCCTAGCTGCTAGCATTTTTCAAGTCCAATTCCCTTTCCTCCACCACATAGTTGCCTTCCAATCTAGGATTACTAGCATCAAGTATAGCTCCTTTTCTGTGCACCTCTCCCATTCAATACATGTTTTATCAACAAAAAAAGAAGTTAATTATTATTTTTCTTTTTTATGTTCTCCTTTCTTATGGTTTTTTTGTTTATTCTTTCTTACAACTCTACTTTGGGTTGATTAGTTTTAATGTTTTTGATAGTTCTTCTTTAGGTTGATGCATTTTGCTGTTGTGTTTCTTAATTCCTCATCACAAATCCTCTCTCTCCCTCTTATAACTTTAGTTTGATTTTAGTTTGGGTTATATTTACTTATTTTGGATTTGGGGATTTGAGATCAAAATAATAAATTTGAAGCTTCGAAAATTCAGTTGCGCAGAAGAAAATCTAGGAAAACATAACCGAGCATGACTCAAGTTAGAAATATATGACATATGTAAGAAAATATATATATATATATATATATATAAAATAAAATAAATAAAAATAAAAATAAAAATAAAAACCAAAATATGCAAAGAAAGAGTGACTAAGATAAAAATAGTTGAATAAAAGATTTAGGATTCAATCTCTGCATATACTAAAAACTTATTGGTATCTTGGTCAGATGATAAAAGCACAATTAGGGGCGGAGCCACGTTGGGGCTAGGGGGGGTCATGGCTCCCCCTAGCCTTTTGAATTCTCCATTAGAGCTAGTAAAAGAAAAATTATAAATTACTAAAATTACATGTAAATTTATTCACCGGCCCCTCCAAATTTTAAAATTGACTCTCTCAAAATTTAAAATTGGCATCTAAAATTTTTGAACTAGTCCAATAAATGTAAAATATTGTGAAAGTAATGTGAAAATATTGTGGACATAACACTTTTCAAATTAAATTGGTAAAAAAAGAACCAAAGAAAAAAAAAAGAATGAATCTGGTACAAAAAGCCTAACAAAAAAAAATTCTCCATTGGCCCATAGCTCTCCAAATATCAGCAAAGCCCCAAATCTCCTTTTAATATATTCCAAATCCAAAAACAAAAAACAAAAACAAAACAAATCTCAGACAAACCTACCTAAGAAGCAATTGGGCCACGAGAAAGAATTGGGTCTGACCTATGTTTTGAAAGGAAAGATTAATGGGTAATAAACCCTAAAAGGAGGAAAGCTAGGTCATCCCAAGTACCATGGAAAATATGAGTCACACAAAAGATTAGTTCCCGTGGAGATGGTAAGGTGCCACCTTACCCGAGGTACGATGCACGGGTGATCCACGTGTGATTTCCAAGATATTCCTAGAACCATGGGAAAGTTCCAAAACATGCAAGAAGGTTGAAGATCTTTACCTCTGCATTAATGATGAGGCTCTTACCTCACCTTTGCCGCATTAAATACAAGTGAGACAACCTGAACAGTACCAATAACCCCCAAAAGTCAAAGTGCCAGGATAAGGGAGGGGAAGAATCCGATAAAGTTGAAGAAAATATCCCTGAGGCTCTGGCAGGCAACAGGACAGTTGTCGTGATAAGAACAAGGATTGAAGCTATAAAAGGAGGAGGGGAGGTAAAAGAGGAAAGATTGGAAAAAAAGTGGAGAAAGAAACAGAGAAAAGAAAAATCTACCACAGAGAGAGAGAGAGAGAGAGAGTAAAGATAACATCACGGGAACGTGAGAGTTATCTATTGTAATAACTAACTTGAAGTTATAATACATGAGTTTAGAGAGGTCAATTGCTTGAGTTTCCCATTGTGGAGTGTTTTTCCCTTTTTGTTTTCTTATATGTATGTTGTTTAAATAGTACGAGTGAGAATCTGTGCAAAACTCCTTAGGGAATAGATTTTACGTCCCCACACATACAATTATGTTGTGTGCATCCACGAATGTCATTTCCTTAGCTCTAGGCTCCTGCTTCAATTTTAAAGGCAACCATTAGTATCTCTCTCTGTTTTTGCTATTATGTACTGTCATTCTTTTTTATTGCAAGTTATGTTTAGGGGGAAGATATAGTAAAGCTACTAGCTGAATGTGTGGTTAAAAAGAAAGTAACTTTTTATGTGTTGTACAACATTTAAAAAATGTGGCGGAAGGTGAATTGATGTTTGTCTATTTGTTTATAATATATTATTATGTTATATATAAAAATGGTATGGTTGAGTTTATAACTTAAATTATATATATATATATATATAGTGTTGTATATATTGAGTGATGTATTTATATTTTGTATTATTATGTTGCTTCAAACTTTATTTGGTTTTATGTGGTTGGTATTTCTTGATGTGTCCATTACATCTGGAGCTTGAATCTTTCTTTTCCCGTTCTAACTATCAAAATTATCAACAAAAAAAAAATTTGAATGACTCCTTTATAATTTATAAATGATTCGTTTTTAATTTTTATGACATAAATTACTTGTTTGGGGTCTTCCATTTAAATAATGAAAAAATAAAAATAAAAAACTTTAAGAATTTTGTTACATTTAGCTTGGCCCCCCTATAAAAAGTTTCTGGCTCCGCTACTAAGCAAAATCATCAGAAACAGACACCATAAGTTAAAATTTTATAATAAAAAAATGTTAAAGTAATTAATAGAAAGATCCAAAAGACAAAAAAATACCTAAAGAACATGTTACATTTGGAAAGAGAAAGAGAGAGAATGATAAACAGGGGGACTCATAAGAGAAAAATCTTAAGTGCTGTAATACCTCTTTGACTAAATGAGTTTACGTTTTCAAAATGGCAAATCTTAATATATTATGCTCTAAAAAATTTTCATAAAACAAATTATATCTTATATCTCATTACCAAAAAAAAAAAAAAAAAAACACATGTTCCCACGCAAGATGGATCTGTGACTAAATAATTTAAAAATAAACATTTGATTAATTTATGGATGATGCCTTGTTCAATACTGCATAAATATGGTTCTGTAAATATACAATACATAAATATTGATCTATAAAACTTGCAACAACAAAATTGATCTTATTGTGGCACTATTAAGAGCTTAAGTTAGACTACTAAAATTTATCAAAAAAAAAAAAGAAAGAAAGTAGACTACCATAACAGTTTCTACACTAAGCGAAAGTATTGATCTATATACATCACATTCTTCAAAAGTTTCTATTTTCTATTCTCACCACACCCAAGCAATCGGTGTTTTGTATTTGCCACTTGCTAATTTGGTCCCAAGCATTGATCCATGATCTATTCAACCCATAGCACAATATACTACTAATTCAACGACCACTTCTGATGATTGAATCAATGCTAGACAAGGAAGTAGCAGAAGCTATGCTAAAAGATGGGGGAAATGACAAGAAGAAATCAGACACTTCATTACTTGTAGAAGTACCAAAACAAGCTTTGTCATTTGGTAGTTGTGGCAGCTTAGCATTGCCATCCAAAAACTGCACCACTTGCCTCATGCTAGGCCTAGCTTCTGGTACTGAGTGTGAGCAAAACAGGCCTAGTTTCAAAACCAATTCCATTTCCTCCACCACATAATTACCTTCCAATCTAGGATCACTAGCATCAAGGATGGCTCTTTTTTCCCAGCACAGAAAGACATAATCAACCAAAACAACCTCTTCAGGCAGTCCTTGTAGCTCTATAGGCCTCCTTCCACAAGCCATCTCAAGCATGAAAGCCCCAAAAGAAAACACATCAGTGCAAGTGGTTGCCTTTCCTGTTCTAGTAAGCTCTGGAGCCAAATAACCCACTGTCCCAACCAAATGGGTGGTTTGAGGATTGGTACCGTGGTCATATAATCTGGCAAGGCCAAAATCTCCTAGCCTTCCATTTAATTCAGCATCTAATAGAACATTACTTGCTTTTACGTCTCTGTGTAGAACAACCTGTTCCCACTCTTCATGGAGGTAGAGAAGGCTAGAAGCTACACCTTTCAGGATTCGAAACCGTTGAATCCAGTTAAGGTTTGGCTTTTCATTGCTTCCGTTGGGCATATAATCATAGACCAAGAGGAGTTCTCCTCTTCGCCGACAATATCCCAGGAGCCGGACCAAGTTTCTGTGCCTCAGCCTTCCCATGCTAATAATCTCAGCCACAAATTCTTTCATCCCTTGTTTGGAATTATGGGAGACTCTCTTGACTGCAATTTGTACATTGGAAGAAGGAAGTATACCTCTATAAACCTTTCCAAAACCTCCTGCTCCAAGAAGCTCATTGTCTGAGAAACCCTTGGTTGCTTTGTAGAGATTCTTATAGATGAACCGATGAGGACCATACTCCCTTTCCCAATCTTCATGTATTTCTTCATATTTCTTCCTTCTTATAATGTAAGCAGCTCCAGTGATTGTTATCAGCACAAGTGCTACTGCTATGAGCAAACCC
Source organism: Quercus aquifolioides (assembly GCA_019022515.1). Lineage (NCBI taxonomy): Eukaryota > Viridiplantae > Streptophyta > Magnoliopsida > Fagales > Fagaceae > Quercus > Quercus aquifolioides. The sequence continues at coordinate 34,641,699 of CM032326.1, forward strand.
ATGATCATTAGTCCTGATATCTCTTTTGCTTTCCTTTGTCGAGGAAGTGAAGGAAGCTTTGAAACATCAAGGCCTTGTGCTTGTCCACTTTTATTAAAGCTCCATCCTAGAACGTAGTGGTTACTTGGAATAAGTGAACCAGTTGCTGCAGAGAAACCAACATACATAGATTCCAAGAGATATTGAGACAGATCAATGGACTTTGACATGAGAGGCTGGTTTGGTTTTGGGATTCCGTACGGGGCTAGTGTTACACACAGTAACTTTTCTGCCTCATCATAGTCTATCCAAAGATGCATTGGATTCCCACTTTTGAGCTCCAAGCTTATATTCTTCCCTTCTTTATTGGAAAAATACATTGCAGAAGCTGAATCAGTTGAGTTCAGGCTATTCACATCGATTCCCACATGATTTCTATCAATATCTCCAAATTCTGGATTCAGAGCAGTGTCAAGCTCGATGGCCAAAATGTGGTTTGAAGTAAGGCCTTCATTTGATGAATTGAAGAGTCCTAGATACTGATTTCCTACAACGTTGGTGAAGTTACTTGATGGACTGATGGTGAAGGCCATGCCATGACCTCCAATATTTGGCACTTGTGGAACAATGGCAAATACAAAGTTTGTAGAAAATGAGAGAGATGGACTTAAACCTGAGGAAGTTGTGTTGAATTTTAAAGGAAATTGGAAGAAAGCGTGACCAAATTGCTGGTATGAAATGTTTACGGTATTGGTTAGCAGCAGTAGGCCATTGCTGGTAATTTTAGCAGATCCATCAAGATGCAGCTTGGTTTGAAGGAAGCCATTGTAGATGAACTGGTTTTCATTTTGAGCAAAGGCCATGCAAATATTGGAAACACACAGAATTACAAGAATTGTAGCCATTGGTAAAAGTGGGAAAAGCCTCATTTTTGTGTAGAGTGTGCTTTTTGCTTGTTTAAAACTACTATCAAAAAAAAAAAAAAACTCTAGGATTTTTATAGAAATGAGTCTTCTGCTTTGCCCAAGTTTAACATCAAAGTCTGTGTTATCATAGTCATAGGCTTACCAAACAGTTGACTCACAAAGGAGACAAGAGTGTCTAGTCAATTTGATGCCACAAAATGCAATCCTGATAGTCAATATAGTATTTAAAGCAAGTTGAAAAAATGACTTGTCTCAAAAATCTGGGAATCTTGTACTCCACTCCCCTCTTTACTTCAATCTACTTGTTTAAAGTGATCTATTTATTGTGACAGTGAGATTTGATAATATAATTGTAACGACCCCGCCCTAACTGTGTAGATATTATCCGCTTTGGGACCCATACCCCTCACGGTTTTGTTCTTCCCTAGGTTGCGCTAGGAGAAAGGCCTCTACACATTGAAGGAAGGTCATTCTTTATAAACACATTCTCATGTGCTTCCCTAGGCAATGTGAGATTCCATGAAATGCAAGACCCCCCTTTTTGGGTCACTACAATCCACCCCCCTTACGAGCACACGCGTCCTCGCATGTGGGACCCACACTTCCGGCTAAGGCATGGCTCTGATACCATCTGTAACGACCCCCCAACTGTGTAGATATTGTCCGCTTTTGAGAACCAACGGTCTGAGCATGAGGGTTTGGGTGCTTCGGCGCCACGACCACAGCCACAGCCTGCACCCAGTAATGGTCGCCATAGGTATAAAAAGACCCTTCTTTCTTGTTATTTCTCAAAAAGCAGAGAGACAGAGATGGAGAAAAGAGGAAAAAGCAGGGGAAAAAGAGCCGTTGGCTGTTTTGGATGTTTAAGGGCACGTTAGTTTAAACAATTTCTACAATATTTTTTCTATAACACCATTACCATACGGGTCCTAAATAAGTGTAGGTTAGGCTGGGCTTTTTGGAATTTAGAATAAAGGGTCTTTTGGGTCCTAAATAAAAAAATAATTAATGGACCGAATATTTTCATTAAAAAAAATTGATATGTTCACAATATTTTTACAATAAATTCTAAGTGGCAGGTTGTTACTTGTTGTTATTGTTGGGGTAAAATAGTAATCTTAGTGTTAGATTCAAATTTGAATCAATAACAACTAAACACCTATGATTTGTTGTAAAAATATTGTGGATGTAGCATAAGCTGGCCCAACCTTCTTCTTTTCTAAATAACTAATGGCCTTGGATTTTTTAAAATCGTTCTTAAAAAATAATAATAAAGGATCAACCTTTCCATGAATTATTAAGAACCTTCAGGTTTATGAATTGAAGACCAACAAAAGCATAGTGCTCCCACAATTAAATTAACCAAAAAAAAAAAACCACTATTTCTAATCATTCCACATAATTGATTAGCTATGCAGTGACTAAAATTAAGAAATCAATAAAAACTCACTGCTTCTAATCACGATCATTTTCGTTCATGAGTTCTTCTTCTCAGGCTTAGCTTGAAAATTGAAGGTTGAAAGCTGTGAAAACTCCAATTGAAAAGTGGTCAGTTGCACACTGCACTGTTGAGATACGAAGAGAATAAAGTGGGGAACGGAATTAATTAAATTGGGAAGTTGAAAATGGGGGAAGTGCTAAACGTTTATGTGAGAATGGTTGAATTAAATTAGTGGGATTTAATTCTAAGGGAGCTGGCAATTGAAAGGAATAAATATTCTGAAAAGAATAATACATATACCCCTTTATCCTTATGAAAGAAGGGAATAAATGTGTTTTCTATTGACCTAAAATGTTCGAATTAATCAATCAATTATGATAACATTAAATAAAATGTTCACAAAATAACTTAAAAACTTACCCAAAAATGTAAATTTGTTGCTGACAGTATGATTATGAAATTTAAACTTTTTATTCCATTAATTATAAATACATTATATTATACTAAAAAATAATGCAAACTAGAAACACTTTCAAATTGCATACTATTTGTTATAGATAACCTATTTATTCATATAAAATACTCCATTACAAAATATTTTCATTTTCCGGCGCATTGCACAAGTCCGCAAATAGTATGTATAATTTTAGTAGTCTTTTATATCTTATTTCAGTGTTACCTTGAGATTTTGAACACAATGAAGGCACAAACGGTTGATTTTTTTTTTTTTTTTTTTGAAGGAGCATTAATTAAATCCTTAATATCCAAAACCTTCATTTTCTTTTACTCATCATATGGAGAAACATTCAATAGAACTGTGGAAGTACAAGACCACTGCCTGTAAAATCTAAACTAAAATGACCTGTAAATTTTCAACTGAATTGCCAGTCTTGAAACGTTATTGACTTATTTCTACAAAAGATTCACTTTAAAAGCAATGTAATCTATTTTCAAATGCCACTGTCCAAATAAATTTCTTGTGAAGTATATGTTTTGACTGCTTCTAATAGATCAAATTGAAATAAGAGTTTGATCTGAACCATTGAAGTAACAAATATTTGCTCACAGATGCCTATAGCATGACAAAGCAACCTTCCCAAGATCTTGTAGCACAAGTATCTTTCACATGGAAAATTTTAATTTCTAGAATTTTCTTTTGTTCATTTCAAGCGATGCTAAGGTCCTATACACTTTTCTAAAATGGTGTGCTAAGGAATAGTAGAGATATCATTCCGTCCTTTGTGTGTATGAATTCAAGAAGGGATTAAAACAACCATTTTTCCTGCTCGGCTGTTCATACTGACCATGTGTGGATTAAGAGAAATATATATAGCTAGCATAAGACAAAAACTTTGCGGACAAAAACATTGGATGTGAATTTTGACAAAATCATCATTAGATTACATTTTCTTCTTATATTCTCCATACTTACAAAATTTCCAAAAAAATCAAAGATCAATAACTATATATGTCATCAATCAAATGTTTAAATTTCAAGCTTTTATAGTCTAAAATTATGCATACAAAATAAGTTTATGAATCAAATAGTAAATAATATTCGATAAATACGAAATTTAACATGCGTATTAAGGATATAAAGAACATGCAATCTAATAGTTGAATTTTCAAAATATGTAATTATATTAATTTTTGTAGGGTCAATTTTTGTAGCCCAAGCCCAAAAAGGTATGGATTGTGAGCCCAATGAACCCTAGACAATAAATTTGTAGAGAGTGGATGAAAGAGCTAGGCTAGTAATGAATTAAACAGTATTGGACTGCAGTGCTTGTGAATAAATTAGCATTCAATCGTGCTCGGACAAATGCAAATATAGACGTCCGAAGAGGAATTTGTATTGAATGAACTTGGGTTACAATTCTTAGAGCTACAATAATGGGATTCTCTCCTTTCTAACTTTCAGTTTTTGATCCCCCTCTATCAGAGGCATCCCCCTCTTATATAGTACCCTCTTCCTTCATCTTCACCGTCCACTTGTTCATCATCTAGACGCCCACTTGAGTGCATGTCCCATCATGTACCCTATTTAGCCTTGTGTGAGTGGCGGTAGCTGAGAATGCACTGTTCAGGTGTCTTCTCCACATTAATGCGGCCAGGAAAGTAGGTGCAGTGCATTTAATGCGGTGGTTGGAGTTTCTCTCCTAGATATTTCTTCGTTCCTGCTATCCTCATGCGTGCCTGAGGTTCATTTCCATCATTACACTTGTCAGGGGAATCATTTGAGCTTCCCAGACACCTGTCGGACCAAGGTTCTTCGGATCCGAGGATAATGGACTCCTCGGATAACTGAATGCCTCCTCGGATTATGACCATGCTCCTCTCCAGACATGCTCCTTTTTCATGGGCCTCTGCTCGAGTGTTTTCATCTCTTCGGACCAACAGTGGTCTTCAAATAGGGCCTTGGGCCCAATACGTTAGGTTGGGCTTTTCACCCCCCACAATTTTTATATTAATTTTTTTAGTACGAGTTGTAGTCATTAGTTACAACCAAGTTTGTAACTAAACTTTATTCAAAAAAATATATTTCTTCTATTACTTTTTGTTTGTTTGTTTGTGTTCATTGTTTATGAAAAACTGCACTTTCTATCTTTCTATTTTGAATGAAATGTTATTCATAAAAAAAAGTTTGAGAGATAATACCTTAGGAGATTCTATTTGAGGTCTTAATATAACATATATGGATACCATTCAACCCTAAAGTTTAAGTTTATGAGTTTGGGCAAATTATATCTATGATATATCTAATAACGAAAGCCTTACAATTAATTTTTTAGGCCTCCTATTGTGCCATCTCATCCAACACATCATACACTTTTTTTTTTTCCTTTATATTTTTTCTCTATTTTTTATTTGAATAAATTACATATAGATAATATAAATTGTTCAGTTCACCACCTCAAATTCATTTTTTTCAAACTCAATTACTTTGTGAAAGTCACCATGGCATAGAAAGGGGGTTGATTAAGTAGTATTTTAAAAAGTCTTTTTTTTTTTGGCTTCACAGCTACCGCGCACGGCTACTTTTAGCTGTGCACTGTAGCTGAAAGGTAAAAAAAAAAGTGTTTTTTATTTGAACGTTCACACTGCTTTTGATTATTGATGAATCCAATGATATCAGTGGGCTGAAAGTCTCGAACGTTGATGATTTTGCGACTGAGTCCTGAGAAAACAAACACAAAGTCAGAGGCCGGCCAAGAACCCTCTGATGATGAAGTCAGTGGATTTATAATTCCAAATGAAGAGGAAGTATTTTTTAAGTTCTTATTTGTGGAGAATGTTTTTCATACCTCTGTTCTTCATTCACGAATGCTTATATAGTTTCCGTGGAACGGTTACTCATTTAATCAACCGTTCCTATTATTGAGGAATTCAGGAAATTATAACTTCCATAACTGCCATGGAAGTTACCTCATTGGGACTTGTGCTCAACGGTTAATGGAAGGCTTGGTTCGCAACGACGCAACTCTTAACTTTTGGAAGAGTTTAAGTCATCAGAGCCTAAGGTTTATAAACCTCGTCCGTCCATTACAAAGGACAGACGAAATTCGCTTTTGGGACCAACATAAGGTGGACGAGTAAAAGAGGGACGAGTGCAAGAGCCCCTCGTCCCCTACTTTACACTTTGTCATGGACGGCCCATATGGACAAGACGAAACTAGCGCGTTTTCTTTACACCATCAGTTGCCCCCTTGTCCATGGGTCGTCCAAGAAAATATAGTGATATAGTTCTCTGGACGGACGAGCTCCTTTCAACAATTAGATGTGCCACGTGCTATAACCTAAATGGTAGCCCGTCTCGTCGATTCATCTTTTCGAGACAAAGACCACGTGTCATCATCTGATTGATTGTGTCGCTTCGTATGCCCAGGTCAGCTATCTATAAATAGTGGAATGTCTCCACTACCCTTCACACTTCAGAGATTTTCCTTCCTTGACATTCATCGTCTAGAGCTTCGTCTAGGAGTTTCCTCGCGTCCATAGTCTCTATTCGTCCTAGAGCCAGGTATTTCCTCTTTTCTCGTCTTTTAGGTTTCTTCAGTTTTTTTTTTCAAAAAATGACAGAAATAGCTATTTCCTCGTCTAGCAATAGTACAGAGAAAGTCATAGACGAGTATTATGAAGAGAGTAGTGATGGCTCTAGTGATACTAGTAATAGTAGTGGGGGAAACACCACGGACGAGGAGTATGTCTCAGGCGTCCCTGGGTTTCCTGTAGAAGTAGTTCAAGAACAACTTAGGAAAGCTTCAGGGTCCCAGGCAGGCACCTCATCCTTCGTCCCTCCGTCTAGTCCCTTAGACAAGGTGGAGATAACTGTGTATAGCTGTGCCGTAGATATCCCTTCTAAGACGGACGAGCAAAGACTAAACAATCTTAGGGAGTGGTATCAGATCCCAGACAAATTTAATCCTAGATTGCCCATCCGTGGAGAGTGATGTTGTAACCCTCATTTTGGGATAGGCATTTATGAGGCTTATCTTTTGGGGGGTCTCAGGTTTCTTTTAAATGCTTTTACTAGAGAATTACTAGTTAGGTTAGGTTTAGGAGTATGCCAATTTAACCCAAATGCATGGAGATTGATTATCTCTATGCAAATTTTATGGAGGGAAGTGTTTGGAGGGGATCGTCCTCTTACCGTGGACGAGTTCCTCTATTGTTATAAACCCTCAGAGATTCACCAATCCCCTGGCTTTTATCAATTCACAGCCAGAGGTAGAGATTGTAGACTGGTGAAATCCTTGCCTCGTCTGACAGAAAGTGGAAGACGGAGTTTTTCTTCGTCTCTGGCTTCTGGGCTGGGAATCCTATGGACGTTGGCCGGGATACATTTGGTCGTTATGCTGGGGACCTAGGGAACCTTCGTCCTGAGGGTAAGTCCCTTAGCTTTCCCCTACTCCCTTTTTATTTATTATCATAATTTATTTATTTATTATTATTTTTTAACCTCCACTTGTTTTCTTACAGCCGTTGAACAACCTTCTTTGAGCAAGTTGCATCGCGACCGCGTCCACAGGGCTCGTCTACATTCAGACAGGGATTTTCACTCCTTGGTTAATCTTAGACGACTTGCCAAGTGGGGATTAGGTCCTAACCCGTCCGAAGAGGCACTTGCACACGAAGTTACTGTGAGAAAAAGTAAGTTTTAAACTCCCAACATTCCTTGCACCAATTTTTTTTTTTTTTTTGGTGCTAAAGAAAACTTTCCTCGCTCCTCTTTTTTTTTTCTTTTTTTCTTTTTTGTTAGGAATGGCAACCATGAAAGGAAACAAGGGAAAAGAAGCAACTAGTGAGAGGGCTCATCTTGAGGTTGAGTCTCAAGCTCGTCCGTCGGCTGGGGATAAAAGGAAGACTTTGTCCAAGAACTTAGATTTGGAAAATCTCCCCAGCCGACGAAGCAAGAAAACCAGGCATGGCTCGTCCCAAGTAGTCAAGCCTAATCCTCCCTCGTCCCATCAGCCTACCAAAGTGTTTGACGTTGACTCGTCCACTCCCGTTGAAACCACTCCGTCCAAGACTCCTCCGTCCAAAGCGGCTATGTCTACCTCGTCCCAACCTTCCCAAAAGGCTTCTTCACATATTATTGAAAATGAAGATCTGGCTTGGGAACGTTTCAAGAATGTTGTTTCTGATGAAGATATAAATGCTTGCTATGACATGTCCCTTAAAGATTTTGAACACTCTGGTGTTCATGATCTTTTTAAGGTAAAGTCTTTAGCTCGTCTTGACTAAAAATTTTCTTTCTTCTCCTTCTTTTCTCCTCTCTTTTTTTAACTTTCATTTGTCGTTTGCATGTTTTGTTTGTTTTTGTAGGCCATGTCAAAGTTTATGGCAGCGTCTAGGCAGGCCACAGGGTTAGACAAGACGAGGGTCTTGTTAGAAAAGAGGATTCAGGAGGTGAAGGACGAGGCAAAGAAATGGGCTGAAGTGGCTGCCAAAGCTGAGGACAAGGTGAAGAAGCTACAAACTTCGGTTAAGGAGTTGAAGACCAGTGCTGCGGAGAAAGATATTCATCTTGAGGACCTGCAAAAAAAGAATGACGAGCAAAGTGTTCTTCTTTCCAAGGCAAAGGAAGATGCAGTGGCTGAATTCAAAGTGTCCAAACAATATACTGATGTTCTGGACACTAATTATGCAGCGGGCTTTGAGGATTTCAGAATGGAAGCTATAGAAAAGTTCCCTGGCGTGGACTTTAGCTCTATTATACTTAATCTGAATGTTGCCGCCACTAGTTCTCTCCTTCGCACCGGTTCTAAGGACGCCAATATAGAGGACGATGCTACGACCCTGCCTCAGGACGATCCTAATGTCGATGCTCCTCCAGTTTAGGAAACATTTCAATGTTCATGGTATTGTTATTTTATGTAATCCAAGCACATTAGGCTCGTCCATGTTTAAGGACGAGTTTTTATAAAACTAATTTTGGAAGGGTGTTTGGACGTTAGTCGTCCGCCCTTGAAACAATTGAATGAATGCTGTTTCTTTTATATATGCATGGACGAGAGTTTTTATTTTCATATACAAGAATTCTTGTTTAGCTTGTCTACATTTCATATATATACTTTAACCATTTTTATTGGAATTTTACCAAGTGTAATTCATCCATGTGAAATGGTAATTATCAGCGTTACCCGTCCTTAGACTTGGCTGATTCTCCGTTTAATGAAGGTAAGACCCTGCATTTCGCTCGTCCATGGACTGGAATGTTTTTGGTGCCTGAACAAGTTTTTAAACACTCGTCCATACATTTCCTCATCCATGGTCTGGGTTTGAGCTTACTTCGTCCATAATATGGACAAATACGCCTTGGGCTTTGTGGTTTTTCTCAAGGTATAGGATTTTATCTCGTCCTTTACTTTGGACGAGCATGCCTTGATTTTACTTTTCCCTTAAGAAAGTTTATTGACGTTACATTCTCCGCGACCAGAGAATTTTCTCGTCTTGAGCTTTTTAGCTCTCTTCAAGAGTTAATATGAATAAAAGTGGTATGGAAATCATGGATTCACACAACATTATGTACATTCCACAAATATTGTTCACAACACAGATATTGTTCATAGACGAGGCATGTACCTAAGAAACTAATGGCTTTTAAGAAAAACAAATACAAGCCAAACCATAACTTTGTCCTTAAGCTTAACATAATAATAAAGCAATACTAAAAATATATAGATAAACAAGTCTTTTATGTAGATAGACAGCCTCCAGGCTCGTCCAAAGTTATGCTCATCTAGGCTGGCATTTTACTGGTAGTACCTCCTCAGGTGCTCAACATTCCAAGGATACTCCAACTTCCTCCCGTCTAGGGCCTCCAAGTAATAGGATCCTTGTCTCTTGCAGTTGACAACTCTGTAGGGGCCTTCCCAATTAGGTCCCAACTTCCCATGAGCTGGGTTCTTTGTTGCTAAGGAGACCCTTTTCAAGACGAGGTCGCCTATGTTAAACCGCCTTGGCTTTACCATTGCATCATATTGCCTAGCCATAAGGTTTTTGTACCTTGTCATCCTTTGTTCAGCGTCCATCCTTACCTCGTCTATTAGATCGAGGTTCAAACGGAGTTGCTCCTCGTTATCTTTGTCCTGATAGGCTGCCACCCTATGATTGGCCGTGTGCACTTCTGCAAGTATGACTGCTTCAGTTCCATAAGCTAGCTTGAAAGGAGTTTCTCCTGTAGGAGTTCTCATTGTCATCCTATATGCCCACAGAACACCTGGTACTTCGTCTGGCCATACCCCTTTGCCCCCTCAAGCCGAGTCTTGATTATTTTTAACAATGATCGGTTTGCAACTTCAGCCTGGCCATTTGATTATGAGTGGGCGGGTGAGGAGTAGTGATTCTGAATCCTGAAGTGTATGCAAAAATCTTTGAAGAATGCATTGTCAAATTGTCGTCCGTTATCGGATACCAGCACCCTGGGCACGCCAAACCTGCACACAATGTTCTTCCATACAAAGTTCTTGACATTTTGTTGTGTGATATTAGCTAAAGGTTCTGCTTCTACCCACTTGGTGAAATAATCAATACCAACCACAAGAAATTTCATTTGCCTCACACCTATTGGAAAAGGACCCAGGATGTCTAGTCCCCATTGCGCAAAGGGCCATGGGGCCGTCATTGGGGTTAGGTACTCTGATGGTTTCCTAGGGACGTTACTAAACCGTTGGCATTGATCGCAAACCTTGACATAGGCCTTAGCATCAGCTTGCATGTTCGGCCAGTAATATCCTGCACGGACGACTTTGTGGACCAATGATCTGGCTCCCGAATGATTGTCACACGCTCCCTCATGAATTTCTCTTAATATGTAGTTTGCTTCGTCTGGAGCCAAACACCTGAGATAAGGCTGGGAAAAGCCTCTTTTGTACAGAACCTCGTCCATAAGAATGTACCTGGTCGACCTTACCCTCAGCTTTCTAGCCTCGTCTTTCTCTTCTGGAAGTCGTCCGTCTTTTAAATACGATACAATTGGAGCCATCCAATTTCCTCTGCTCTCCACCTGTTGTACTTCTGGGATGTCTATACTCGGTATATACTGAATCTCGTCAAACTTGTCCACGGCTTCATTCGTTGAGGCTTATTTCGCTAAGGTATCAGCTTCCACGTTCTCCTCCCTTGGGATTTGAACGAAGTTAGCTCCCTCAAATTTCTTCATAAGGCGCATCACCCTGTTAAGATACTTCCTCATTCGTTCTTCCTTAGCCTCATACATCCCATTCACTTGGCCCATGATTAACTGAGAATCTCCCAAGATGAGTATTGACTTCGCTTCCACAGACTTGGCCAATTCCAGCCCTTTGAGAAGAGCTTCATACTCAACTTCATTATTAGTTGCTTGGTACTGCAAGCGAACTTTGTGTTTTAGTTTATCCCCTTCTGGAGATTGCAAAACCACACCTATTCCTCCTGCGTGCTGTATAGACGAACCATCCACATGGACGATCCACTTCTGGTTGTCTTCCATCTCACTTACATCGTCATAATTCGGGGTAAACTCCGCAATGAAGTCTACCAGAGCTTGAGCTTTTATGGCATGCCTTGGCTGGTACTTTATGTCAAACTCACTGAGCTCGACAGCCCATTGAATCAATCGTCCTGTAGCCTCCAACTTGTTCATTGCCTTCTTGAGTGGGTGGTTCGTCATGACGTTGATGACACGAGCCTGGAAGTAATGCCTTAGTTTCCTGGAGGCTGTTATTAGTGCGAAAGCCAGCTTTTCTATTAGCAGATATCGTCCTTCCGCTCCCCTCAATGCTTTACTTGTATAGTACACCGGCTTTTGTACTTTTCCTTCCTCTCTTATCAATGCTGAGCTCACGGCATGCGGAGTCACTGCCAGGTATAAGAACAGCTCTTCTCCCACCACGGACGGACTCAGCAACGGAGCCGTAACGAGGTATGTTTTCAAGTCTTGGAAGGCTCTTTGGCACTCGTCCGTCCACTCAAATGCTTTCTTTAGAACCTTGAAAAATGGTAAACACTTGTCAGTAGCTTTAGAAACAAATCTGTTAAGGGCAGCAACTCGCCCGGTAAGAGACTGGACTTCTTTGATACTCTGCGGAGGCTTCATATTTAGAATTGCTTTAATATTTTCTGGGTTTGCCTCAATCCCTCTTTGTGAAACCATGAATCCAAGGAATTTCCCTGATGATACTCCAAAAGCACATTTGCTAGGGTTCAACTTCATGTGATACTGCCTTAGTGTGTCAAACGTCTCCTGCAGGTCGTCTAGATGCCTTCCTTCGTCCTGACTTTTCACCAGCATGTCATCCACATAGACTTCTACATTCCGCCCGATCTGTGGACGAAACATGTGGTTAACCAGTCGTTGGTATGTTGCTCCAGCATTTTTCAAGCCAAAGGGCATTACTTCATAACAGAATAATCTCTGACTAGTGACAAAGGATGTCTTCTCCTGGTCCGCCTCGTCCATCCTTATTTGGTTGTATCCTGAAAAAGCATCCATAAAGCTAAGTAATTTGTGGCCCGCGGTAGAATCCACCAGTTGGTCAATACGCGGCAATGGATAGCTATCCTTGGGGCAAGCCATGTTGAGATCAGTAAAATCTACACACATCCTCCACTTGCCGTTCGCCTTTTTGACCATTACCACATTGGTCAACCAATCTGGATAGTACACTTCTCGTATAAACTTCGCCGCCATCAACTTCTGAATCTTGTCTTTAATAGCATCATCTCTCTCAGGGGCAAACACCCTTTTCTTTTGTCGTACTGGCTTTGAGGAAGGACATACGTTTAAACGGTGAGTGATGACACTAGGATCTATACCTGGCATATCCTCATGAGTCCAAGCAAATACATCAGTGTTTTTCCTCAAAAACTAGATGAGGTCCTCCTTAATCTTTTCTTCTAGATTTGCCCCAATCCTGGTACACCTCTCAGGGTTGTTCTCGTCTAAAGAAACATCTTCTAACACTTCAGCAGGTTCTGCCACGACTCTCTTTTCTTCAATATTCATGGCCTGAATTTATTCGTCCATGGCCAACATTGCCAGGTAACACTCTCTTGCTGCTAGTTGGTCTCCTTGCACTCGTCCTACTCCATATTCTGTTGGAGACTTAACCGATAGGTGATAAATAGATGTAACAGCCTTCCAACTGTTTAAAGTCGACCTTCCAATTATGGCATTGTAAGAGGATGAACAATCTACCACAAGGAAGCTCACCTCCTTGGTGACTTGTTGCGGGTGTGCCCCCACTGTCACTGGTAATGAAATAATGCCTACAAGTTATACCTTCATTCCACCACAACCTACTAGGGGGGAGCTCGCTGGACGGAGCCGGTCTCGTCCTAACCTCATCTGCTGAAAAGCTGGATAATATAAAATATCAGCCGAACTTCCATTATCTATCAGCACCCTTCTAGTCTTGTAATTAGCAATAAGGAGGGTGATGACAATAGCATCGTCATGAGGGTGATGAATTCTCTCGGCATCCTCGTCCGTGAAGGTGATTGCTTGCTCGTCCGTGGTCCTTACGCTCGGTGATCGTCCAGAGAGTTGGACGCTCTGTACTACTTCCAAGTATGCCTTCTTTGACTTGGACGACTGTCCTGTTGAACTTCCCCCTATGATGACTCTTATTTCTCCGAGCGGTGGTCGTGATGATTCCTCTACCTTCCCTTTCAATTTCTTGTCCTTGTGGTCTCGTCCAAAGAAATTTCTCAGCTTCCCTTGCCTGATAAGATTCTCAATCTGCTGCTTCAAATCAAAGCACTCATCCGTATCATGCCCATGATCTCTATGGAAGCGACAATACTTATTCCTATTGCGCTTGTTGGGATCTCCCTTCATCTTCTCCGGCCACTTCAAGGAAGGCTCGTCCTTGATTTGCATAAGGACTTGCTCGAGTGGCACGTTCAAAGGGGTGTACTGTTGATTCCGCGCTGAAGGACCTACCTTCTTGTCTCGGCCTTTCCTATCTTCTGTTCATCCCTTCTTAGGACGAGGACCTTGTTCCAAATGACGCATTGAGTTGGCTTCCACTTTCTCAACTCTCTTCCTTTTCTTGGCTATGATAGCATCATCCGCATTCATAAAGTTCTGGGCTGAATGGACTAGTTTAGCCATGGTCTGAGGCGCTTGTTCGTATAACTTGTGGATAAACAAGTCAGAATGAACCCTATTATGGAATGCCGCCAAAAGGAGCTTATCATCCACCTCGTCCACTGCCAAGGCGTCCCTGTTGAACCGCGTGATGAAGGACCGTAAACTTTCATTCTCTCCTTGCTCTATGGTTAGCAAGCTAGACGAAGAACGTTTGTGCCTCTGCCCTCCGATAAAATTATTAACGAACAACTTGCTTAACTCCTCGAAGGATGTCACTGTGTTAGGAGGTATTTTGCTAAACCACACTCGTGCAGGTCCTTTGAGGGTAGTAGGAAAAGCTCTGCACATTATTTCATCTGGAACCCCTTGAAGGTGCATGGTAGTTTTGAAGGTGGCAATATGGTCAAAAGGATCCCGCGTCCCTTCATACGAATCTAACGAAGGCATCTTGAACTTGGGTGGCAAAGGATGAGCATTGATGGAAGCCACGAAGGGGGAATCAGTCCTGTGAACTAAATCTTCTACAGGGTTCGTTTTCCTCATATTCTCCCTCATCTCATCCATAACTCTTCTCATTTGATCCATTTCCCTTTCCAAATGAGGTACCCTCCGTGAAGCGGTACCCCTTGACTGGCTTTCAGGTTCAACATTCCTTCCCTCTTCTTGACTCTGGGCCTGTCCTTCGGTGTTCCATTCGTGACGCTGCTTCCTTAAATCAAGTTGTTTGACCAACTCCTGGTTCTGGCGGGTTAACTCCGCCATAGCAGCGGCCATGGATTGCATGTGTTGGACTGAAGATGGTTGCATGGTGGGCGCTAATTGATGGTCGCGATGAGGGTTACTGGAGGCATCCCTGCTCTGTTAAGGGCCTGGACTAGTAGCCCTAGATCTTGTCCGAACCATTTCAACCCTTTGTCGGAGAAAGAAATCGCAGAACTCAACAAATTAAGTTCAAGGGTGACAAATTTCCTTCCCACAGACGGCGCCAACTGATGAATCCAATGATATCAGTGGGCTGAAAGTCTCGAACGTTGATAATTTTGCTACTGAGTCCTGAGAAAACAAACACAAAGTCAGAAGAGACCGGTGGAGGCCGGCCAAGAACCCTCCGATGATGAAGTCAGTGGATTTATAATTCCAAATGAAGAGGAAGTATTTTTTAAGTTCTTATTTGTGGAGAATGTTTTTCATACCTCTGTTCTTCATTCACGAATGCTTATATAGTTTCCGTGGAACGATTACTCATTTAATCAACCGTTCCTATTATTGAGGAATTTAGGAAATTATAACTTCCATAACTGCCATGGAAGTTACCTCATCGGGACTTGTGCTCAACGGTTAATGGAAGGCTTGGTTCGCAACGACGCAACTCTTAGCTTTTGGAAGAGTTTAAGTCATCAGAGCCTAAGGTTTATAAACCTCGTCCGTCCATTACTAAGGACGGACAAGATTCGCTTCTGGGACCAGCATAGGGTGGACGAGTAAAAGAGGGACGAGTGCAAGAGCCCCTCGTCCCCTACTTTACACTTTGTCATGGACGGCCCATATGGACGAGACAAAACTAGCGCGTTTTCTTTACACCATCAATTATTTTACTCATTTTTATTCTTTCTTTTATTGTTATTTCTTTTATTCTACGTTCACACGGCTATATAGTGTCTGTGCGTTCACACTGCTATTGTGATGTTTATTTTATTGTGATGTTTATATTATTTTATTGTGTTAAAAGCTAAAATAGATCCACTAATACTGGACGTATTGTAAAATGAGTATGTAAAATAGATAAAGTAACTTTTTGTGGTACCAAATAGCTAAAAAAATAACTCCACCAATGTGAATGCTCGAAGATGCGGTCATCTTTAATTTGGATTTTTCAGGCAGTGGCCTTGTCCTTTTACTGAATGTTCCTTCGTATGACAAGTAAAAGAAAGTGAAGGTTTTGGATATTATGGATTTGATGCAAAAAAACTCAACCACGTGTCTTCATTTTGTCCAAAATTTCGAAGTGACACAGAAATAAGCTCTAGAAGACTATTACAACTCTCTCTCTCTCTCTCTCTCTCTCTCTTTCTCATGTAAATGAGAGCCACTATTTCAGCCTTTAATTATTTGACGGGTGCAGGTGTGGCTGTCCTACTAGTGAATTTTCCTGTCCTCAAGCTCCCATCAGCTCAAAGCATTGATCAAACTGCTGGAAGCAATGATGAAAATTCTAGAATTGACCCCAAGCTTACTCTAGCCTTTTAGGCATTAGGCCATGTCATGTTGAAGATGCTTATTGATCTGGAGGAAGTAGTAATATTGCCACTTTGTTTTCACTGACTAATATCCTGTAACTCTGGTTGTAAAGGAAACTTAGCCTTATCTTAATTGTAATTTCTTATTTTAAACATTATTTAGCAAGTGTGTTGCCTTATTATTATTTTGCCTAGAAGAAGGTTCTCTTCAGCATTGGTGAGTAATGTAAGATGTACATTAATGCTATCCTGCGTATGCTTTAATAGACCGTAAACTCATATTAATTATAGAAGCTATTAACAAGTAGCAGAACCTGTATACATCATAATCTTTAGGATTCCTCCTGACACTCCTGAAACTGCCAACAAAACTGTCCCAAGTATCAAACTATCATCTAGAACCATGAAGTGTCGCTGTTTCCAAAACACTCCCTAAGATTTCAATACGTACTAGGTAATCAGAAGCAACCTTCTCATACGCTGAAGGCAAACATAGCAAACTCTGCAGAAGGATCATGGCACCATTAGTAGTATTCCCAGAAAGATGGCTTTGAGGTCCAAATAATGCATTACTGGCCTCATGCTAAGCTGCCTATTGGCAGTGTTATATGAACAAGGCAGGCCTATCTCCAAGAACAGCTCTTTTTCTTCCACTGCATGATTACATTCAAATCTAGGAATTCTTGTTTCATATACCTGCCAGCCTAATACAACTATCATCATCTCACCACTCTGAGGCAAGCATCCCATCACTAGAATTACAAGCTAAAGCAACCTAGCTCGACTATATATTGATAACATTAGCACTTACACAATATTGTAACAGATCCGCTATTGCAGCTAACTGATTTGGTATTGTCAATACATTAAATCATGTTCATGACTCATATTTGACTATGTAAAATTTTATTAGCATTAAAAATTCATAGACAGAGAGAGTTTCACATTTTTTGCATTAATTTGTACATTTTTTAACTTACAGAGCTGCAAAAAAAATTTATTGGTAACCATATAAAGCTTGTTCGAACAGAGGAAATTATCTCTGCGAACTACTTATTGGTACATAAAGCTTGTACGTGGTTCAGAAATTTGTTTCCTTTTCAAAAGTTGGGTTCCTCATATTTAGTTGGCTTGGAGTATTTTTCCATGATTTTCTTCCTCGCCAACTGCAATAGAGAGACACATGAGGATGAAATATTATACCATAAATAAAAACCATAGCAGGGTCAGGACCCTGTTCTAATAACTAATCAGAGATATACATTTGACAAAGTCATTTCTTGCCATATATCAAATGCATCCCATGGTTAGCACGGAGTCTACAAAGAAACTTCAATGATTAGGGAAATTAGTAAAATTATTTAACCAGTGTTATCAATCATGGCAAACATGATTACTATTTCCTAGTCTGGTTGACTGCTGATTTATTCGTGATAGTTATGTCTTTAAGTTGTATTAGCTTGATGTATTTTTTGTCTATATGGTTTAAAAAAATGCCTGGTTGATTAAACGTTTCTTAAACAAGACTGTTAATTTCGTTATTCTTTTTTTTTTTTTTTTTTAATTTTCTTTAAAACAGATCTTCAATGGTGTATTTTTGAAAGTGAACAAGGCTACAGTGACACAGACAGAGGAGAATGAGTTTTGAGAATAGATAAAGGTTTTGACTTATTTATGACATGTAAAAAGTGATTGCTAAAGGTGAAAATAGCCAAATACCACGTTTTGGTAAAATTTGTGGTAAACTAGCACTGTTTCAGAAATATTTAGCAATCTATCACTTTTTTAGTACTTGAGTTCCACAAAATCGAGTTCTAAATAGTACTTGAGTTCCTAGTGAGTCGCCAGCATGATACTTTTGACCTGAAATTCGTGTAATTAAAAAAATAATGTAGTACTCAATATTACTGAAATCGAGTATCTTTTTATAGTACTTGAGCTTAATGTAGTCGAGTACCTTTTTTTTCTTTTTTTTTCTTTTTTCCTTTTTCTGCTTTTTGTTTCTATTGGAATGGCTTGAATAGTCGAACTTAGTGGCTTGACATTAGCCAACAAACCATTAAATGGCTTGCATGCCCATGTCAAGAAGATGCATGATATTCAAGAAGTTTCATGCGTGAAGAAATGCAAGAGCTTGCATTAAATGTTCTTCATGAATTGTCAAAGAAGATGGCCAGGAACAACACCTAACATGTAAACCAAATTCATGCTTCTTTTCTTTGGCCATAAATGCTTGCCATTTTCTTTGACTTGCAAGAGTGAGTTCCTACGGGAGATAAATAAAAAATAAAATAAAATAAAAAGTGCCTCTACGTGAGACAGATAGATAGAAAAGAACTCAACTGTATGAAAAGTAGAAAAAAAAAAGGTACTCGACTGTATGATGCTCGAGTACTATAAAGAAGTACTCGATTTCAGTAATATCGAGTACTACATTATTTTCTTAATTACACAAATTCCAGGTCAGCAGTGTCACGTTGGTGACTCACTAGGAACTCGAGTTCGCTGAACTCGAGTACTATTTAGAACTCGATTTTGTGGAACTCGAGTACTAAAAAAGTAGTAGATTGCTAAATATTTCCGAAACAGTGCTAGTTTGCCACAAATTTTGCCAAAACGTGGTATTTGGCTATTTTCCCCAACCATTAGATCTAATAGGAATGGATGGTAGAAAAAAGGTCAACTCTGATTAAGTTACATCAAGTATAACTTGAACACATCTATATATATATTTATTTATTTATTTATTTATTTATTTATTTATTTTACTTGAAGATATAATCAATCTCATGCAATTCATTTAAAAATAATGACGTTAAAAAAATGAGTAATTGTTCTAAAGTGCATTTGTATATATATAGTCTTCATGTTTCGAAAGACTTTCACTTAAATATAGTCAAACTGAAGTGGAGCGAAATGCTACGTTAATGTGGCTCATCAAAAGTGTAGCAACACTAATGTTATACTTAAGATTTTAGATATTATGAGTTTGAGATCCATATAATTTTTTAATAGATTTACTGATTTAGAATAGGTGATCTCAATCAAAACCTGTCGTTTCACATTATGTAAATACACAAAAATAGACCGAAATAGACTAAAATGGACCGAAAGAAACTGAATGGACTGAAGTGGACACAAATAGGCTAAATTGGACCAAATGGACTGAGTTGAACCGAATGGACCGTAGTGCCCCAAATAAGACCTAATAGGACCAAAGTAGACCAAATGGACCGAATAGGACCAAAGTGGACAGAATGGACCTATTAGGACCAAAGTAGACCAAACTTGATAGAATGGGTCGAATAGGACAAATATGAACCGGATAGGAACAAAGTTGATAGAATGGACCAAATAGAACCGAAGTCGACCAAACAGGACCAAAGTTGACAAAATGAATTGAATAAAACCAATGTGGACCGAATAGGATGAAAATGAACTAAAATGGACTAAATATAACCAAATTGGACCGAATAGGACTGAAATGGTCAAAATGGACAAACTTGGCCCAAATAAGACCAATGTGGACCGAATAGAACCAATTTGGACTGAATAGGACCAAAGCGGACTGAAGACCAAAGTTTGCAGAATGGACCGAATAGAACCAAAGTAGACTGAAAATGACCCAATAGGACCAAATAGGACCAAAGTAGACAGAATTGACCAAATTGGACTAAATAAGACCAATGTAGACTAAATGGACCTAATAAGACCAACTTGAACCGAATAGAACCAAAGTGAACAGAATTGTTCGAATTTGACCAAATAAGACAAATGTGGACTGAATAGGACCGGATGGACCAAATGGACCAATGTGGTTTGAATAGGAGCAAAGTGAACTGAATGGAGCGAATGGGACCACTTGGAAAATTTATTCTGCTACTAAAATTTAGAATCAATAATCATTCAAAAACACCGAGAATTAAAAAATATATTATTCAAGTTAAAAGAAAGTTTATTTCAAATTTTCAATGCTTTTGTGATGGTAGGAGTCTAATGACACCAATGGTGCCATTGAAGAGCCGCTTGAGCGGTGCTATCAAGGGCAAGTTCAAAACTATAAGGTTTATGGACATTGTGCAACCTTTGCTTTTTTTTTCATGATCTCCTCTATGTACTCACTAGCATTAATTCAAAATGTTGGTCAAATGTAAGAAAAATAATTATGAGCTCTTAGTTGGCCTCCATAGACTAAATCATAGGGTTAGGTAATGGAGCAAAATTAATAAAGAGCATGTATGAGAAGAAAGAAAGTGAACGGTTGGCCATAAGGGGCATTTTTTATGTGTATTATATCTAATCATTTTTGTTGTAACCTATCTCTATATCTCCTATAAAATAACATTTATTTATAATATTGTTCTAGGAAACCCTATAGTTAGGACTAAGGATTTGTCAAGCTGGACTACCCTTATAACCCCCAAAAAACATCTCCACCGTTGGATCACCCCAAGTCAAAGCGCATTTAAACCCTACAAAACCCTAAATTTTTATTTCTCAATCCATCTCTTACCGCAGACATCAGAAGATCTTAGCTTCGAGGAGTTCTCAGTTCCCTTTTAGATCTCAGGTTTTAGCCCAAAACCTAATCCTAATCCCTTCATTTCGGTTCTGTGAATTCAGGGTTTGTGAATTTTTTAAGCTTTGTGGGTGTTCACATTATTTTGTATGCTTATTAGGTTTAGATTTTGTTTTCCTGTTTGGGTGCTGGAAAAATTGTGGAATAACTTTGAAAGTTAAGATTTTGTGGAAGTAGTTTAAAAGGACACATGTCACCATTTTAAAGTAATTGGGAGTAGTTTGGAGAAAATCTTTTTCCTACATCATTTTGCAAAAGGATTTAAGTATTTAAAAGACCAAAAGCCATGTAACAATTTCCCACATGAAGTGGGTCTTGGACACTAACCTTATGGATATGGACGAAATAGACAAACAAATAATAAGACCAAAGCCCACGTATCAATTTCCCCCACAAGCAAAACGGGTCAATTGGGCAACGAGCTGCCCAAGCCCATAACCCAAACTAAACATCCACAGTTGCATCAACCCTACTACAAACCCTAGCTTCCCTCTTCTTCTTCTCTTTTTCACGGCCGAGATAACCCTAAATTCTCAGTCCCTCTCTCTACGCACACATCAGAAGACCGGTGAGTTCCCTCTCAGATCTTCGATTTCAGCTCAAACCCTAATCTTTATCCTTTCATTTATTTCTCAATCTAAGTAAGGTTTCATTTTGTTCTCGATCTGTTAAATTAGCATGTGGTTTCTTTGAATCTAGGGTTTGTGAATGTTTTAAGCTTTGTGATTGTGTTTTCTGTTTGGGTGCTGGGAAATTTGTGGAATAGCGTGGAAAGTTAAGATTGTGTGGAGTTTGTAGCTGTATTAAGCTTTCTGGGCGTTCATTTTTGTTGTATGCTTATTGGTTATTGAATCTTTTTTTATTTTGTTTTATGTTTGGGAGGTGGGAAAATAATGGTAAAGCATCGAAATTGAAATTTTTGTTTAGTTTGTTGAAATATCACATTGAATAAACTATAGTCCTGTACTTGTTTGTTTTCTTTATATTATTTGGCCTTTATTTTTCATGTTGGGAATAATAGATTCCTATTATAGAGTTGATGTTTTGAATAACTGTCTTTTATAAGCATTATATTTGGGGGGTTTTATATAATAGACAACAGAATCAATATTTGATCAAGATAATTAAATGTTGTAGGATTATACCCAAACCTAGCAAAATTATAATTTGAACCTTGTTTGGTTGCTGGTAAGATTCAGAAAATTGTGAATTGATAGTATTATTTCTTTCCAGATATTTATTTGTTCAAGGCAAATTATTAGTATGAAGCTAATCCCTAGTGGCGAAGCTGATTTCTGGTGGTGGTTTAAATAAGTTCATTTTTTGGTCTATCATTTATCTGTGAATGCTTATCATAGTTTGTGTTGGGTTCAATTTGGTCGTTTAATTTGCGTTTATTCATATATACTGTCATTTCTCTATTGAAAATTATATTAAGGCTATTCAATAATCTTTTTTCTTGTCATTTCTTGCCTGTGGTGAATGAAGAATGAGTCTTATTGTTGTTTATTCTATTTACCATTTAATTTTTGATTTTTCAAAGGAGATAATGATAGAAATTCACATAATTATTGTGTTTTGTGGTATCAAAAACCGGAAATAATTATCAGTTTGACTGTGTCAATTATCTCTATGATGTACAGTTCCCAAATAAACCATCGCTCAAATAGGATCCTCTAATTCCTATTAAACCTATTACTATAGTACCAATTGAGAAGAATAGCGCTAAGTGTAGTGAAAGGATTTATGGTTTGAAATTTTAATTGTCTGAAGTAGTGGTTGTTTTTGCAGTCTAATTTCGGAAGCAATGATACAGGATATCTTATTAAATATATGCTTGGAAGTGATAATGATCATTTATTATGTAGTAGACTTCTGGTTGATGCTCAAAATATAATGTGCTGAAATAATCTTTGATATTTTCTTAGAACTTGTATAGTTTATTTCTTGATTAATCTTTGTTTCTGCAGAGATGGGTGAAGAGGCAGTCAAGACAGTGATTCCAGAGTCAGTGTTGAAGAAAAGGAAGAGGGAAGAAGAATGGGCATTGGCAAAGAAGCAAGATCTTGAGGCTACAAAAAAGAAAAATGCAGAAAACCGGAAGTTGATTTTCAATAGGGCCAAGCTGTACTCAAAGGAGTATGAAGAGCAGGTATGTATTAGTCATCTGTACTAATTGTTAGTGCATACTGGAGTATTATGCTTTAATGATTCCTGAATTATTGATTATCTATTTGGGCTATTCAGGAGAAGGAGCTAATTAGGTTGAAGCGTGAGGCAAAGTTGAAAGGTGGGTTTTATGTTGACCCGGAGGCAAAGCTCCTGTTTATCATTCGCATTCGTGGGTAAGTTTTCCTGTTTGATTATTATGTTACATGAATCTTTATGGAGATCACCAGGTTCTTATATTTTGGAATTTGGAACTTACAGTATCAATGCCATGCACCCAAAGACAAGAAAGATATTGCAACTCTTGCGTTTGAGACAGGTATTACAATTTACATGAGACTCACCCCTTATGGTATTATAAAATGTTATCTGGTTATTGTAGTTTTTATTTATGTTTTTGTCTTGGTCATGAGGGTAAGTATATCCTTTTGAAGGCTAAGGCAGGTTCAGACTATATGCTTATTGTACTGGGTATTTTTAGTAAATGTACTCTTCTTTTTAAGCTATTTAAGTTTAAGCTCCTTGAGTCATAGCCTAGAAATCTTTGAGGTAAAGCTCAAACATGTAGTGTCAAGGTGTTTGGGTGTAAGCACGTTTTTATTTTGACCTTTTAGATCTTTATATATGCATTAAGTAGACACTATTTCTAGTAGGGTTACTGTTGGTATTAGTGATAACACATCTTCAGTATACAGTGATTGGCCCATCAATCTAATCTAGGATCAGAAGTCTATGATGATCTTTCACTATTTTAATATGTTTGACTGAAATGATGAAATTGAATGATTAGGGAAATTAGGGTCCATTTGTTTTGGGTGAAAATGATTTCAGGAAATCATTTTCCGTAAAATAGGCTGTTTGGTTGGTTTTGAAAATTGAATTTTCCGGAAATCATTTTCATTTGACCGAAAAAAAGGAGCTTTGACCACTGAAATCATTTTCCGTCCCTATTTTCACTTCAAATGATTTCCGGAAAGAGAGAGAGAGAGAGAGAGAGAGAGAGAGAGAGAGCGAGAGGAAGAACCCAGCACCAGATCACGCCGGAGACGTCGCCGGCGAACCCCGAGCACCGCGCCAATCTCGCCTTCGATCGCCTCCGCACGATCTCGCCTCTGCCGCGCGATCTCACCACGAACCCAGAACCCATCGTCGATCGTTGATCGCCACGGACCCAGAACCCATCGCCTTCGCACCAGCGAGTCGCACCGACGAACCCAGAACCCGTCGCGAGTCGCACCGGCGATGGTTTTGTTTCTGCTTTTGATTTTGTTTCTGCTTTTGATATTTTTTTTCCTTTGGTTTTGTTTCTGCTTTTGATTGCCAGAGTTTGCTGTGATTTTGAAATTTTTTGTAATAAAATTTGTTTGGATGCTGAGAAAATGTGTAGGAAAATAGCATTTTCAGAATAGAACCAAACACATGAAAATATTTTCTACAACAATTTTCATTATACAACCAAACACTTGAAAATATTTTCCTTTCCCAAAAATAGCATTTCCGGAAAATAGGCTATTTTCCGGAAAATATTTTACGGGAACCAAACACAGCCTTAGTAAAATTATTTAACCAGTGTTATCAATCATGGCAAACATGATTACTATTTCTTAGTCTGGTTGACTGCTGATTTAATCGTGATGGTTATGTCTTTAAGTTGTATTAGCTTGATGTATTTTTGTCTATATGGTTTAACAGAATGCCTGGTTGATTAAACATTTCTTAAACAAGACTGCTAATTTTATTCTTTTTTTTTTTTAATTTTCTTTAAAACAGATCTTCAATGGTGTATTTTTGAAAGTGAACAAGGCTACAGTGAATATGCTCCAGAGGGTTGAGCCTTATGTGACTTATGGGTGTGTATTTTTCTATCTCTCCCTCTTTTCATTTGTCTTGCATAAACATCTGTAGTTCAAAATTCGCATCATATCTCATTAACTGGATGTTCATGTTTATAGATATCCCAACTTGAAGAGTGTGAGGGAACTGATCTATAAGAGAGGATATGGAAAGTTGAACCAGCAGAGAACTGCTTTGACTGATAACACTATCGTTGAACAGGTTTGTAATTCCAAGCTACTGCCTTTTTGTAAAGGACTAAAGGGAAGTGTTTGCTTTAACTTGTTTCTTATACACTATGATGTTGTCACAGGCTCTGGGTAAGTATGGCATTATCTGCACGGAAGATCTCATCCATGAGATAATGACAGTTGGACCTCACTTCAAGCAGGCAAACAACTTCCTGTGGCCATTTAAGCTGAAGGCACCCTTGGGTGGTTTAAAGAAGAAGAGGAACCACTACGTTGAGGGAGGTGATGCCGGAAATCGCGAGAATTTCATCAATGAGCTAATCAGGAGAATGAATTAGACTACTGCACTATTTTGTTAGTTGGAAGAGTGAGTTTTTTTTTTTTTTTTTTTTTTTTTTTTTTTGTATCTCAGGAAGTAATCTGAACACCAATTTTCCTCTATGAACTTGGTCAATTTCATATATTACTTTTTAAAGCTCAGACACCTTTGTTTTTATTTTAACAGATCGGGTTGTTAAATTAGACGAAATTTTTTTTAAGAGGAAAAAAAAAAAGATTGGTTGTGAGTCATTACATTCAAATGCTCTGTCCGATTGCCCAATTAAACTTATTAACAATGTCCGAATAGTTCTACGAAAGATACGACCAAATATACCGTCTATTAATTTCTTGAAAAAAAAAAGTGTTAGTTTTCCATCCTTTTAGACTTTTAGTGATAATTCGGGGCTATTAGCTTGATCTTGTTGAATGTGTGACTACTTCCAGTAATTTTATATGATTTTTGGTTACTTTTTCTTAATTTCAAAATTCATAATACCAATGCCCAATGGGCTCCCCTCAACTCCAATAGTAGGGTGGCCCAAGCTAGATGTCCAAAGGGTGCCATATGTGCTTGTGGCACGAGGCCCTCTTATTTGGAACCCAATGGTGCACCAAACTGATTTATGGCCTGTTTTGATGTTTAAAAAAGGAGGGCGAGTATAGTAGAGTAGAGGGAGGGAGAGTAATCCAATTACCTTATTTTGAAGTTTTTTAAGGAATGAGAGAGGGGTTTTGGGGGGTTTGGAGGGGTTTCAACTCCTCTAACCTCTCATTTTTAATTCCCCCAAATTTGAGAGATTTAGAGGGAGAGTAGAGTAGATAAATTATTGTCCAAGTAAATTTCCTAATTTATCCTTTCTAAATTAATCATAAACCAATGTTGCAAGTCTATTTTCAAATAGGGGTAAATTTGTCTATTTTAATCATTTCCTCTCCTCTCCATCCTAATTTTTAAAACATCCAAACAAGGGGAATGACTAATTACTCACTTCCCTCTTACTAATTTTAAAAACATCCAAACAAGGTGGAGGGGAACCATTCCCCTCTACTCTCCTCCCCACTACTCTCCTTCCCTCTACTCCCCTCCCTCTCTAAACTTCCAAACAAGCCATTAGTTCCTCCACGCGGCACCAGTTAGGATTGGAAAGGGAAGGAGAGAGGGTTATGAAGAGGGAAGAAATTTATGAAATTTTTATGTGGTGGGTGTGCTTTACTGAGGTTGGAGTGATGGTTTGATAATAATAATAAATAAATAATTAATTTAAAAAAAGAGGTTGGAGTGATGGAATGAAGTCTGTCTAATGAGAAAGAATAAAGAGAATAAGCAACGTTCATGGATAGAGTTGATGGGAGGTGGTATCTCATGCGCCAAGTGCATGAGACCTGCCTCTCAAGAGGCAGGTTTCATACGCCTGGCGCATGAGAGATTTAATCTGTTGATGGAGACAACTTGTTGACATGGTCCCCACATTGATGCATTTACTACAACTAGAGAAATATTTGCTCCAAAATTTGGACTTTCTTCAAACTAACTAAACTTGGAAGTGAGATGTATTCAACAAGTATGCATAGCCAAACAATAGGCAACTCAACTCTATTACATTTCTTTATTCACAAAAAGCTATTTCTCTCAATCTGAGACACATAAGACACTCCTTATTCACAAAAGTTTCATGTTCTCAACTCTCAAAGTCTTTTGGCTAAATATTTGTAAAAATGGAGTTTATTTATGATATATGAACTGTTCAAAGTTATTGAGTTGTTTGAGGAGATAGATGAATTTCGGCAATGGTATTGTCGAAATTGTAAAAAAAAAGTAAGACAGAAATGATGTGAAATGGGAGGAGAGAGAAAAGCAATTTCAACATTGGTATTGTTGAAATTGTTGGTACCCATTTTTTGTATTTTTGGCGATCTCATTGCCGAAAATAGGAGTTTTTTTTTTTTTTTTTTTGGGTATTTTGGCAATGATAGCTAAATATATATTAAAAAAATATTATTTTAATCTATTTTAATAATATTTTTATCAATAAAAAAAATTCAATCAACATTTTATTAAATCCTTTTTTTCCCTTTCACCGAAGTAAATTTAAATTATACTAAATATATATTTTTAAAAAGTGCGCACAATCACTTCGAAATTGTATGAATTGTATGAAATTACTAATAATTTAATTTCCTTTTCTAAATAGAAAAAATAAATTTTATTTTTAATTTTTATGAATCCCATCATAATATCCAATCAATATTAACAATATATAAACAAAAGAAAAGACACCAAAAAAAATTATTTTTCATTACATTTTAAATAAGTCATTCATCAAAATGTAATTTAGCTTTCTTTTAAATCTTGGAAATTCTATATTATTGATATTATACTAAATTTGCACTAATTTCTCTTACAATATACAAAATCAAATAGTAATTTAAAAATTCATATTTCCTTTCATTATGGAACCTAATTTTGACAATTTATGATTGAAAATGCTTGTGTTGTAGTTATAGTAAAAACAAAAAGATTAGGTAGAAGTACAATTACTCTATAAATAAGAGGGTAAATTGTTGATATTTTAATCATTACCATTCATTTGGCAACATCCAAAAGGTGAAGAATAAAAAGAAGTGTACTTAAGATTTACTACCATCCCATCAAAATTTTGATAGGAAAAAAGAAAGAAAAAGGAAACACACATTTGACACTGATACATATACATATAAGATCCAAAAACTAATTTAGAATGAAAATAAAATAATAAGTTTGTGTGAAGAACCTTAGGCTTCGTTTGGGAGTTCATAAGGGAATGGAATGGAATGATTATAAGGGAATTGAAAGAAATAGAATGTATTTAAGCAAAGGAAATGAATGGAAAAGAATGAAATTGGAATTGAATAAAGTAACCTCGATTGGATGTTTTTAAATAAAGGAGAGGAAAATAATGAAAATGAATGGAATGTAAGTAATCTTGTTTGGGAGTAATAGAGAGGGAATTGAATGAAATCGAATCATTTTATGACCATATTACTATTAGACCTCTGTTTTAAAATAAATGGTTGAATATATAGGGGTATTTTGGGAGTTTTAGTTAAAAATTCATTAAATCTAATTTCATTTTCTCTCATTTCTCCTAATTTCGGGGGAATGAAAATTTAAGGTTAAGGAAATAAAGAGGAACAAATGTTCCCTTTTACCCATTCCAATCCCCCCCCCCTAACTTAATCTCTTATTTCTTAGCTTGCCCTTCATGTTCTAAGGATTAGGAAAAGATTTTTTTTTTAATAAAGAATTTTTGCTGCATGAAACACAAAAGCACGCCACAAATGATTTTTTATATAAAAATTTTATTTAGAAAAAGCCCACAAGTTATAACTATAAGCAAGTTTTTTTTTTTTTTTTTTTTTTTTTAAATTTAGGGCACGTTTGGTATACTGTAATGATTATTACATGGGAATAGGAATAAGTATTATAAGGAATACATTAAGTTGGAATGTAATAAGTATTACTATTCATTAGTTTGGTGACCATTTAGAAATAAAATCCTGAATATGCATCCACAATTTAGTAGAGTATAAAAAGAAGGTGTAATTAAATCATTTTTAAGTCAAATTTCTTAAAATACACTTATTTTAGGGTGTTCAAAATAGAGCTAATAATTAACAACAAGGAAAATTTATTTTCTTTCCTTTTGAAGATGTGACAACTAATGGTTTTTAGGAAAAAAATTTTAAAAGTTATTACACAAGGTGAAGGAATATATATTCAGTACTTTTGATAAGGAATAGTTATTCCTTATTTTGAAGAATAGCTATTCATAAGAAATAATTATTCATTATAATAAAAACATAACCAAACAACTGAATAGTTATGCCATAGGAATATCTATTACATTACAGTGTTTATTACAGTCTATCAAACGTGCCCTTACTGTATTAAATATTATTTACAAAGTTAAAATTGAAATGTATAAACTTATATTTAGTAAAAAAAATTGGTTTAAAGGGAAAGCCCATTGGACTAGAAGGCCATGGCCTTCTATTGTCTTGCTTTGTCTCATGGTCTACTCTACGTGTTTTTATTTTTATTTTTATATTAAATTATGGAATACAAATTCTCTGCACCAATTTTATATTTCACTTTATGTTCCACCAATCACAATTTGCCATATATTTGTTTAGTTTTCCTTATAGAATATCTACTCACTAATAAATGCTACTAAGAATGATAATGAATATCATTATCTTTCCACAATATTTAAATTTTCACAATAAATGATAATATATGCTACAATTTGAAATTTTTCATCAAATTAAATACTTGCAAAATATAAAGGAGGAAATTAGGGTATTTACAAAATATAACGGAGGAAATTATTCAAATTTAGTATAGAGGAGAATGAAACTATCCCAAACACAAAGGGGGAAAGTGATTTTTCATCAATTTTGTGTGTGTGTGTTTTAATATATAAGTCATGTACTTAAATTTAAAATAGTTATTTGAACATCTATTTACTATGACAATTTCTTAGTACTTATTTACTAAAAGTAATATCTACTCACTAAAAAATGCTACTAAGAATGATAATGAATGTCATTATCTTTCCACAATATTTAAATTTTCGCAATAAATGATAATATATGCTACAATTTGAAATTTTTCATCAAATTAAATACTTGCAACCATTTACAACGAAGATTTTGTTATTCATACTTCCTTCTTTATCAATTTGTTTTCTGAGCCTAACTACGATGTTTTGCTTACTTATATTTAATGAACACCATTTTAATCAAGAAAAGAAATTAAAAAAGAACAAGATAACAAAAGACATTTGTCATCAAAGTTTCCATTAAATAAAATTATAAGTCTAGAAGATTTAAACCTAATAAATTAGTGTTCTCTAGGTAACAAATAGAACACCATATATCACAATTCTAACTTTCTAAACATGACTACCAGTCTACCACATAAAATTCAAAATACACGAAAAAAAATTTTGAGACATTAAAATTTAGTGGGAGTATTTTAGATATTGCACAATGGAATATTTTAAGAATTATAAGATTTCGTTAGGATTTAACTAAGAGAATAACATTAGGGGTATATGCTCATTTACAAAATATAAAGGAGGAAATTATTCAAATTTAGTTTAGAGGAGAATGAAACTACCCCAAACATAAAGGGGGAAAGTGATTTTTCATCAATTTTGTGTGTGTGTGTGTTTTAATATATATATATATAACTTGAAACAATGTGTTAAAAAAAAAGTCAACCTAAAAAAATTGTGCATAAAATAATGAATTTTGTCTCAACAAATTGACTAAACCAAAAAAGAATTCTTGGAACACAACAAAATGTCATGATATTTTTATAGTACCTTTATTTTTAGGTATGGTGGGTTCTAGTCTGATATTTTATTGTTTTATTTTAGAATAATGTTACATCCACAATATTTTCATAATAAATCTTAGGTGGTAAATTGTTACCGGTTTTAAACTGGGCTAACCACTTTAAACCATACATTAAAAAAAAAGTAAAAAAAAAAAAAGCCAATTGAAAAAAATTGTGCCTAAAATAATGAATTTTGGCTTACCAAATTTAACTAAACCAAAAAAGAAGCCTAAGAACACAAAAAAAAGTCACAACATTTACACAATATTTTTTATTTCTAGCTATGGTAGGTCCCGGTTTGATATTTTATTATTTTATTTTTGACGTCCACAACATTTTTACAACAAATTTTAGGTGACAAATTATTACTGATTTCAAAATTGTGCATTAAAAAAAAGGCAACACAAGAAAATTGTGCGTGAAACCGTGAATTTTGGCTCACCCAATTTGACTAAACTTAAAAAGAAGTCTATAAATACAACAAAATATCATAACATATAACAATACTGTGTAAGAACATATAAATATTTAAAAGCAAAAACATAAAGAGCACAAACAAAACCGGCGTACTGTAGAAAAAAATAAATAAATAAAAGACTAAAGAGAGCTCAAGCAAAACGGTGAGTTTTGCTCACCAAATTGAATAAACCAATGTTACTGTAGATTGAGCTATTAGAT
Organism: Quercus aquifolioides; assembly: GCA_019022515.1. NCBI lineage: Eukaryota > Viridiplantae > Streptophyta > Magnoliopsida > Fagales > Fagaceae > Quercus > Quercus aquifolioides. The sequence goes on from CM032326.1 coordinate 34,673,014, forward strand.
CTTTTCATATAGTTAGTAGAAACAATGTGTTAAAAAAAAGTCAACCTAAAAAAACTATGCATAAAATAATAAATTTTGGCTCAACAAATTGACTAAACCAAAAAAAAAAAGTCAAAGAACACAACAAAATGTCATGATATTTTTACAATACCTTTATTTTTAGTTATGGTGGGTTTTGGTTTGTTATTTTATTTTTTTATTTTAGAATAATGCTACGTCCATAAAATTTTCATAATAAATCATAGGTGGTAAATTATTACTAGTTTTAAACTGGGCTAACCGTTTAAACCGTGCATTTAAAAAAAATAAAAAAGAGCCAATTGAAAAAAATTGTGCCTAAAACAGTGAATTTTGGCTCACCAAATTTAACTAAACCAAAAAAGAAGCTGAAGAACACACCAAAAAAAAAAAAAAAGTCACAACATTTACACAATACTTTTTATTTCTAGTTGTGGTAGGTTGCAGTTTGATATTTTATTATTTTATTTTTGACATCCACAATATTTTTACAACAAATCTTAAGTGACAAATTATTACTGATTTAAAAATTGTGCATTAAAAAAAACAAACAAAAAGGCAACACAAGAAAATTGTGCATGAAACCATAAATTTTGGCTCACCCAATTTAACTAAACTAAAAAAAGAAGTCAATGAATACAACAAAATATCACAACATATAACAATACTGTGTAAGAACATATAAATATTTAAAAGAAAAAACATAAAAAGCACAAACAAAACTGGCGTAGTGTGAAAGAAAAAAAAGGGTGAGTTTTGCTCACCAAATTGAATAAACCAATGTTACTATAGATTGAGCTATTAGCTCTTTTTATAAAGTTAGTAGATACTACCACTAAAACTCAAAACTAACACGAATGCATTTATTTACAATACTACCACTAAAACTCAAAACTTGAAATTGTTCAAAACTTTTTTCCATATTTCGTGACTCAAACTCAAAATTTTTGAATTTTGAGTTATAAAAACTGAACTAAAAAACTGAACCAAACACACTGAGTTTAGGCGAGGCTCATGAAATTTGAATTTTCGGCAATGGAAACTGAGTTTTGAGTTATAGAACTTAGAGCTTGTTTGGTTTGCCTTATTTTCATCATTCATCATTCATTTTCCATCACCCATTACTCACTTTTGGTGGGTCCCACAGAAGGGAAATCTGTTTAGCCAAGTTTTCAATCCCATAACTCAACAAAATGAGTGATGAGTTGCTAAAAATGAAAATATATTTTGAGTGTTTTCGAGTTATGGAAAATGAGTTACGATAACACTATTATAATTTCACTCATCTTATGGGAGCCCCTGCTCTGTCTTTTCTAATCATGCCAACCCATAATTACTCCACTCCAACGGCTCTATCCCTCTTTCCATACCAGACTCTTTTTTCTTTCTATTTTCTTCCCAAATAAAATCATCTCTTCCAAGAACTGAAGAATGCTCCTCTCAGTGGTCATGATATAAAAACATAACCTAAATCTCCCCATATTTCTCATACCAACTCTCTTTCTTCTTTTCTTTCTTTCTTTCTTCTTCACTTCACACTTACTTCTCTCTTTCTTTCTCTCCTAACCTCCTTTAAACCGTTCTCTCTCCTCTCATTCTCATCTGCAACTACAACCCAAAGTTCCCTCTAGGTTCTCCTCTTCTTCTCATCTTCAACCCAAAGGTCCCAAACACTAGCCAAGCCTCCATGGCTAGATATGTCACAACCACCATTGGAGGTGGTTCGATCCCTCCATTTGCTGCTCTAACTCTTCTTCTCTATCTCGCTACTCAACTTCGAAACCCATGGTCAAAGCTTGAGAGCTCCAACCTCTCATCCTTTCTAGATCAATACCTTTATCAAGTTCCCTCTCCTATCCCCTCTATCTTTTTTTCTTTTTTTTTTTCTTTACCAATGGTAGAAAATCCCTCTCCATATTGTGGTTGTTTGTGGGTTTGGGGATTTGGTTGATTTAGGTTTGAGGATTTGGAAAATGGAATTTTGATTTGGGTATTTGTGGCTTTATGCTTGTATGTTTATGAGTTTTATATCCGTTGGTTTTGATTTGGGTATTTGTGGGTTTATGTTTGTATCTTTCATTTGTGTTTAAGGTAGAATTGTTTTTGTTGATATGTGTGTACATGAGATATCTTTGTGTTTATAAGCTGGGATTGGGTTATGTTCTTTATTTTGATGTGTGGGGGAGAGCAAAATGAAAGAGGAAGAGGACAGTTTTAGAGAGAAAAATGAAAGAGAAGTGGAGGAGAGAGAAAATAATGCGGGTTGTGGTGAGAAAAGGACTGTTATTGTTCTAGGAAAAAAAAAATATGTGGGCTCTACATCTTTTGAGTTAAAGTTGAGTTTTTAAATTGGAAAATAAACCCAATATTTGCGCCAAACACATTGTTAAGTGAGTTTAGAAAAAATAGAGAATATGATATGAGATATGAGTTATGAGAATTGAGTTATGAGTTATGAGTGAAATGCACAAACCAAACATGCCCTTAGTAAACCAAACACCCTCTTATTTTGCCACTAAAATTTAGAATCAAGAATTATTCAAAAATATTGATAATTAAAAAATATATAATATTCAAGTTAAAAGAAAGTCTATTTTTATCCTTATTTGTGATGGTAGGAGTCTAATGATATCAATGGCAATATGTGTCCTTCCAATTTGACCAAATTAAACCCCACTCCACTTATGGTTAAGTTGGGTTAGTTGATTTTTATTTAAAAATAATAATAATAATTCAAACGGTAGGTGGCCTTGGGTTTAGTTGGGTCAGGTTGAATGGACAAGTTTGTCTTTTACCTAAAAAAAAAAAGAGTTGAAAGGATACATGTCACCATTTTAAAGTAATTTGAAGTAGTTTGGAGAAAATCTTTTTGCCATATCATTTTGCAAAAGGATTTATTAAGTATTTAAAAGACCAAAGGCAATCTTTTTGCCATATCATTTTGCAAAAGGATTTATTGAGTATTTAAAAGACCAAAGGCCATGCACCTATTTCCCTTGTACACTTACCTTAGGCTTTATTTGGGAGGAGAGAATAGAATGGAATAGAAATGAATGAAATGAACAATTTTAGAATATTCTTCCCTTCCCTTGTTTGGGAGTTTTAATGGAGGGAATGGAAAGTCCATTCTCTTGTTTGAGAGTTTAAGTGGGAGGGAATGAAATGAGTAGGAGGGAACACTCATTCCTCTCTATTCCCTTAAAACCTCAAATTTTTATTCCCTCCGAAATTGGGAGGAATAGTGGGAATGGAATTAGATTTAATAATTTTTTTTCTAAAACTCCCCAAATACCCTTATATATTCAACCATTTATTTTAAAATAGAGGTCTAATAGTAATATTGTCATAAAATGATTCAATTCATTCCCTCCATGTTGCTCTCAAACAAGATTACTTATATTCCATTCATTTTTATTCATTTTCATTCCTTTATTTTAAAACATCCAATCAAGGTTGCTTAATTCCATTCCATTCTTTTTCATTCTCTTATGATCATTCTATTTCATTCCATTCTTTTTCATTCTCTTATGATCATTCTATTTCATTCCATTATCAACTCTCAAATGGAGCCTAAGGCTATGGACGAAATAGAGTAACAAATATAAAAAGACCAAAGCCCACGTATCAATTTCCCACAAGCAAAACGGGTCTATTGGGCAATGAGCTGCACAAGCCCATAACCCAAACAAAACATCCCAAGCCCACGCATCAACCCTACTACAAAACCCTAGCTTCCCTCTTCGCCTTCTTTTTATCACGGCCGAGAGAAAACCCTAAATTCTCAGTGCCTCTCTCTACGCACACATCAGAAGACCAAACTTCGGTGAGCTCCCTTTCACATATTTGATTTCAGCTCAAATCCTAATCTGAATCCTTTCATTTCTTTCTCAATCTATGTAATGTTTCATTTTGTTCTCGATCTGTTAAAATTAGCTTGTGGTTTCTGTGAATCCAGGGTTTGTGAATGTTTTAAGCTTTGTGGGTGTTCACATTTTGTTGTATGCTACTTGGGTTTTGATTTTGTTTTCTGGTTGGGTGCTAGGAAAATTGTGGAATAACTTGGAAAGTTAAGATTTTGAGGAGTTTGTAGCTGTATTAAGCTTTCTGGGTGTTCATTTTTGATGAATGCATATTGGGTTTTGAATTTTTTTTTTTTTTGTTTTATGTTTGGGAGGTGGGAAAATAATGGTTAAGCATTGAAATTGAATGTTTTGTGTAGTTTGTGACTGCATTAAATTTTGTGGGAGTTTATATTTTGTTTTGAATTTTTATTTTGTTCTTTGTTTGGCTGCTGGGAAAAAAGTTAAATTTTTATGTAGTTTGTTGAAATATCACATAGAATAAACGATAGTGTTGTACTTATTTATGTTCTTTATTTTATTTGGCCTTTTTATTTTTTGTATAGTTCTTTGTTGGGAATAATAGATTCCTATTATAGAGTTGATTTTTCGATGACTGTTTCCCCATTTGCTTTCTAGGAGAGCTAAGTGTTCACATTATGTTTCAAGTTTTGTTTTACATTTGGGAGTTGGGAAAATAATGGTAAAGCATGGAAATTGAAAATTTTGTTTAGTTTGTTGAATTATCACATTGAATAAACTTTAGTCTTGTACTAATCTATGTTCTTTATATTATTTGGCCTTTTTATTTTGCATAATTCTTTGTTGGGAATAATAGATTCCTATAATCCTATTAGGAGGGCTAAGTGAAACCTGAGTTTTGAATAACTTTATCTTTTGTAACCATTATATTTGTGGGGGTTTAATCTCATTGGCAACAGAAATAATATTTGATTAAGATAATTAAATGTGCTAGGATTACACCCATACCTAGAAAAATTATAATTTGAACCTAGTTTGGTTGCTGGTAAAATTCAGGAATTGTGAATTGGTAGTATTATTTCATTCCAGATATTTATTTGTTCATGGCAAATTATTAGTATGAAGCTAATCCATAGTGGTGAAGCTGATATCTGGTGGTGGTTTAAATAAATTCATTTTTTAGTCTATCATTTATCTGTGAATGCTTATCATAGTTTGTATTGGGTTCAATTTGGTTGTTTAATTTGCGTTTATTCATTTATACTGTCATTTCTCTATTGAAAATTATAATAAGGCTATTCAATAATCTTTTTTCTTGTCTTTTCTTGCCCATGGTGAATGAAGAATGAGTCTTATTGTTGTTTATTCTATTTACCATTTAATTGTTGATTATTCAAAGGAGATAATGATAGAACTTCACATAATTATTGTGTTTTGTGGTATCAAAAACCGGAAATAATTATCAGTTCGACTGTGTCAATTATCTCTATGATGTACAGTTCCCAAATAAACCATCGATCAAATAGGATCCTCTAATTCCTATTAAACCTATTACTATAGTACCAATTGAGAAGAATAGCGCTAAGGATTTAGGGTTTGAATTTTTATTTGTCTGAAGTAGTGGTTGTTTTTGCAGTCTAATTTTGGAAGCAATGACACAGGATATCTTATTAAATATATGCTTGGAAGTGATAATGATCATATATTATGTAGTAGACCTCTAATTGATGTTCAAAATATAATGTGCTGAAATAATCTTTGATATTTTCTTAGAACTTGTATAGTTTATTTCTTGATTAATCTTTGTTTCTGCAGAGATGGGTGAAGAGGCAGTCAAGACAGTGATTCCAGAGTCAGTGTTGAAGAAGAGGAAGAGGGAAGAAGAATGGGCATTGGCAAAGAAGCAAGATCTTGAGGCTACAAAAAAGAAAAATGCAGAAAACCGGAAGTTGATTTTCAATAGGGCCAAGCTGTACTCAAAGGAGTATGAAGAGCAGGTATGTATTGGTCATCTGTACTAATTGTTAGTGCATGCTGGAGTATTATGTTTTGATGATTCCTTAATAATTGATTATCTATTTGAGCTATTCAGGAGAAGGAGCTGATTAGGTTGAAGCGTGAGGCAAAGTTGAAAGGTGGGTTTTATGTTGACCCAGAGGCGAAGCTCCTGTTTATCATTCGCATTCGTGGGTAAGTTTTCCTGTTTGATTATTCCGTTACATGAATCTTTATGGTAGATCACCAGGTTCTTATATTTTTTGAATTTGGAACTTACAGTATCAATGCCATGCACCCAAAGACAAGAAAGATCTTGCAGCTCTTGCGTTTGAGACAGGTATTACATGAAACTCATCCCTTATGGTATTATAAAAGGGTATCTGGTTATTGTAGTTTCTAATTATGTTTTTGTCTTGGTCATGACGGTAAATATATCCTTTTGAAGTCTAAGGAGGTTCAGACTATATGCTTATTGTACTGGGTTGTTTTAGTAAAAGTACTCTTATTTTTTAAGCTATTTAAGTTTAAGCTCCTTGAGTCATAGCTAGAAATCTTCGAGGCAAAAAGCTCAAACATCTAGTTTCAAGGTGTTTGGGTGTAAGCACCTTTTTTGTTTTGACTTTTGTGATCTTTATATAAGCATTAAGTAGACACTATTTGTAGTAGGGTTACTGTTCAATAGTTTGAAACTTGAAGCCCTTTGTTGAGAGGATTATAATAAGCTTATCTGAAACTATGCCTGATTCTTTTATTCTGAAAGCTGGGACTTGGTGACTGTGGACTTAAAAAATGGAATCTGTTTGGTATTAGTGATAACACATCTTCAGTATACAGTGATTGGCTGATTAGTAATCTAGGACGAGAAGTATATGATGATCTTTCAATTTTTTAATATGTTTGACTGAAATGATGAAATTAAATGACTAGGGAAATTTGTAAAATTATTTACCCAGTGTTATCAATTATGGCAAACATGATTACTATTTCCTAGTCTGCTTGAGTGCTATTTAATCATGATGGTTATTTCTTCAAGTTCTATTTGCTTGATGTATTTTTGTCTATGTTGTTTAACAAAATGCCTTGTTGATTAAACATATTTCTTAAACAAGACTGCTAATTTCGTTCATCTTTCTTTTTTAATTTTCTTTAAAACAGATCTTCAATGGTGTATTTTTGAAAGTGAACAAGGCTACAGTGAATATGCTCCAGAGGGTTGAGCCTTATGTGACTTATGGGTGCGTATTTTCCTCTCTCCCTCTGGTCATTTTCCTTACATAAACATGTGTAGTTCAAAATTTACATCATCTCTTATTAACTGGATGTGCGTGTTTATAGATATCCCAACTTGAAGAGTGTGAGGGAACTGATCTATAAGAGAGGATATGGAAAGTTGAACCAGCAGAGAACTGCTTTGACTGATAACGCCATCGTTGAACAGGTTTGTAATTCCAAGCTGAAGCTACTGCTGTTTTATAAAGGGAGGTTTTTGCTTGAACTTGTTTCTTATATGCTATGATGTTGTCACAGGCTCTGGGTAAGTACGGCATTATCTGCACGGAAGATCTCATCCATGAGATAATGACAGTTGGACCTCACTTCAAGCAGGCAAACAACTTCCTGTGGCCATTTAAGCTGAAGGCACCCTTGGGTGGCCTAAAGAAGAAGAGGAACCACTATGTTGAGGGAGGTGATGCTGGAAATCGCGAGAATTTCATCAATGAGCTAATCAGGAGAATGAATTAGACTACTGCACTATTTTGTTAGTGAGGAGTGAGGTTTTTGTTTTTATTTTTGTTACTGGCTTCTGGAAGTAATCTGAACACCAATTTTCCTGTCTGAACTTAGACAATTTCATATATATTTTTTTAAAATATCAGAACTAGTTAATGGTGTCTACCTTTGTTTTTATTTTAACAGATTGGGGTGTTAATTTTTTTTTTGAGAGGGAGAAAAAAAGGACTTGTTGTGAGTTGTGACATTCAAATGCTGTGTCTGATTGGCCAATTAAATTTATTAACAATGTCCGAATAGTTCTCCAAAAGATACAACCAAATATAACGTCTATTAATTTCTTGAATAAAAAAGTATCAGTTTTCCATCCATCAATTTTATATGATATTTGGCTACTTTTTCTTAATTTCAAAATTAATAATTCCAATGGGCTTCCCTCAACTTCTAGATTAGGGTTGCCCAACTAGATGTCGAAAGTGCCCTCAATTGTGGCTCGAGGCCCTCTTCTAATAAATTTTGACATTGGCCTGATAATTAATTAAAATTTTCTACTAATTATATGGAACCCAATGATGCACCAAATCAAGGCTTTATTTTTCCTGGGGGCTGTCTTCAACCTCCACTAGCTGGGGTTTTCCAAAACCCTAACCACTTGGAAAATTTATTCTGTTACCAAAATTTAGATTCAAGAATCATTCGAAAATACCGTGAATTAAAAAATATATTATTCAAGTTAAAAGAAAGTCTATTTCAATCCTTTTGTGATGGTAGGAGGTCTAATGTCACACCAATGGTGCCATTGAAAATCCGCTTGAGCAGTGCTATCAAGGGCAAGTTCAAAACTATTAAGGTTTATGGACACTCTGCAAAAATGGTGTAAAACCCAGAAACTGACTTGCTACAGCATGGGTGAAGTCCCAAGAGGGAGTGACGGTGAAGGTTCCTTTTGGCTTTTTGTTCTTTCAAAGTCAGAGATTCTTCTGGTCTTTTGCCCATGCCAAAGCCTTAGTTGCTGGAGTTTTCAAGTCATAAAGCTCCTACACCACTATTCCAATGCATGCTTCTGAAGATTCTCAATATGGTGCATGTTTGGTTTCCTTTGGCACTAAAGGACAATAATGATGTGGCCTAGACCCTTGAAATGAAGGCCTAGACGCTTGAGTGGAAGGCTTCTGAACTCTACGTATTCCTCTCATGATTCTCCAAAAATTTGGAGTCAAAAAGAAAGAAAGACTCACTTTTTCACTATTCATCTGTCACTATTCACCTGTTACTGTTCATCCATGTACTGTTCACTCAGAATTTTTGCCTATTTAAGGGGGGTTGTCCCTTATGTTGAAAACAGAATGTTTGGTAGAATGTTTTAGAATTCTCTCCCTAGAAAACCTTTTTCCCTTAGAAGCTTTCCTTTGAGTTAGAGAATTCCTATTACCTTGTTTCTACTACTACTTCCCTACAAACCTTGTAACTAGGACTAGTTCAAGCTTTGTAACTGTTAACCTGTTCTGAGATCTTGTAACTACTATTACTACTGCTGTAAGTGTTTTGTAGTATTTTCAATAACAAGTATTATTCAGTTTTATGTTCATTATACTACTTGTTGCTACCGCCACCTTGGACGGATTACCGCCGTACCGGACGGTTCTAAAGGCCATGACCCTTCCAAATTTGGTATTTGAGGAACTATTGCAATTTGCAAATACAAAGTTTGTGGAAAATGAAAGAGATGGGGTTAAACTGGAAGTAGAAGTTGTGTTGAATTTTAAAGGGAGTGGGTGGAAAGCATAACCAATTTGTTGGTTTGAAGTGTTGGTTAGTTGCAATAGACCATTGGGGTGGATTTTTGAAATTCCATCTAGATGTAGATTGGCTTGATGGAAGCCATTATAGATGAAGTTAACATCTTGAGCAAATTTCAATGGAATACTAATAAAGTAGAGGATTATCAGAAAAGGAGGTGATGTAAGAACTGTAGTCATTTAAGAAAAGTGGGAAAAGGTGCTGGTTTTGTAGAAAAAGGTAGATTTTCAGAGGCAATTTTGAAGGATTTCAAAAAGTTTAGGTGCTGGTTTTGTATAATACAGTGAGTTGTATAATATTATATTTGACTCTCTGTATTTCTTATGCAAAACCCTTTGATGGGAACGCGTAACTGTATTGAACTGAATAGGAAAGAAGTAGTCATATGGGCTTTACACTAGACTGCTATGACCGAGCAAATTTCAATGATTTTTTTTTTCTTTGGATTCAAAAGTATAAGCCAAAATGTCAGCATCTTAGTTCCCATAGCCATAGGGAACTTATCAATTACGCCCACAATGGGTGTAGAAAATCAACAGCAAAATATGATTTCTTTTTCTTTTTTACTTTCCAAATTTTATTTTATTTTTTCCTTCAAATGTGACAGATCGACTTCTTATACCAATTTGATCTATTACAAGCGTTCAAAACTTAATACAGAAATTTATTTAGACAGTGGCACTTGATAATAGATTAAATGCTTTTGAAGTGATTCTTTTTGTAGAAATAACTTGTATAGACTGGCAACATGTTAGAAGATGCGGTCATCTTTAATTTGGATTTTTCAGGCAGTGGTCTTATCCTTTTACTAAATGTTCCTTCATTTTTTGAGATTAAACGGCAGAAATTTTTATTCAAAACAAAGCAAACTATACACTAGGAGCAAACTTGCTCAGTACAAGATGGAGACATCTCCAATTGAAAGGCTTCTGAAACACTATCAAATCTCTTGCATATGATCGACATGTTCTAGAGCAGTTACAATATCTACCTTGTCTACCATCAAAAAATCACAACTACGTTCCCATATATTTATCTATCTGTATAGAATTAAGAAGAAAAGGGGGGCATTCCTCCACCCAAATTCCTATAGAATTTCTCTTGAGAGCTTCCTTTGCTATTACATGAGCTACTTGATTATATAAAGAATTTGTAAAACTAAAAACAACTTTTCTGAAGTGTGATGCTCTCCACTGGATGTCTTCAACCAATGTTCCAAAAGGGGCAAGACATTTCTCTGGATTTTGTAGAGCTAGGAATAGATCTGCACAGTCACCTTCAATCATGATATCATACAAACTCAAGTCAGCAGCAAAAGATAGAGCAAGTAGGGCAGCTTCAGCCATGAGTTGCACTTTGTCTCCATAATTCTGGAATTTTGTACAGCAACCCAATAGTCTCACCTTCACCATCTCTGATTATAATGCCCATGCCTCCAGTTGGCTCATTCTTCTTTTTTTCAATGGCAATGTTAATCTTGTATAGATGGGATGGCGGGGGTTCCTATTTATTACTTTGAGCATGTGGTACAGCTCTCCTTAATTCCAGATTATCTAGGAAGTCTGTAGTATACGCTGCTGCTCTTTGGGTGATTTGAGTTGGAGAACTATGCTTTTGGTCCCACACTAGTTCATTCTGAGCATTCCATATCATCCATGCTGTAGTGAAGATCAACTGGACAATAGACTTCTCTAATTTACTCATCAAAACCAAAGCCACAAAATCAGTAACTTTTTTAATACCTGCATACTCACTTCCAGAGGCCCCTGGAGTCATCTTCCATATAGCTTGGGCTACTTCGCAGGAGTACATCACATGGTCTACAGATTCAGCCTCCTCTTGACACAGAGGACATGTTAAGTGATAGACATTTTCCTTTTGTATAGATTTTGTCTCGTTGGCAATCCGTTGCAGCAAGCTTTTCTTATTAGAATTTTGATCCGTGATGGAAGTTTCACCTCCCATATACCTTTCCACAGAAATTGACTGTTATTTGGATTTGAACATTCCCCTGTTGTGTTACAAGTTTCAGCTGCTCTCAAAGTGTGGCAAGCACTTCTAACAGTGAAAACTCCATGAGTTGTCCCATTCCATATCAATATGTCTTTATGATTTCTGCGGCTTAGGGATGGATTTAATAATTTGAGCCTCATTTGGTGTAAACACAGCATCAATAATTTCGTGTTTCCAGCAACCAGTATTTTGGTCAATCAGGAGGTTTACTGTGGCATTTTCAGGAAGGGTTAGGTGGGGTTTGCACCTTGTATGTGATGGGCATGGTAGCCAGCGATCCTTCCAAATCAGAATCTTCTCTCCTGTACCCACTCTCCATCTAGATCCTTGTTCAATGACATGTTTCGCTCCAACAATGCTTCGCCATGTGTATGAAGAATTTCGGGGTGTATTTGCTGTAAGAAAAGATGAATGTGGAAAATACTTCACTTTTAGGACTCTAAACAGCAAAGAGTGGGGATTTTTTTAATCAATCTCCAACATTGAATGTTCCTTCATATGACAAGTAAAAGAAAGTGAAGGTTTTGGATATTATGGATTTGATGCAAAAAAAACTCAACCATGTGCCTTTATTATGTCCAAAATTTCGAAGTGAGACAGAAATAAGCTCTAGAAGACTATTACAACTCTCTCTCTCTCTCTCTCATGAAAATGAGGGCCACTATTTTAGCCTTTAATTATTTGATTGGTGCAGGTGAGGCTAGCCTACAGGTGAATTTTCCTGTCCTCAAGCTCCCATCAGCTCAAAGCATTGATCAAACTGCTGGAAGCAATGATGAAAATTCTAGAATTGAACCCAAGCTTACTCTAGCCTTTTAGGCATTAGGCCATGTCAGGTTGAAGATGCTTCTTGATCTGGAGGAAGTAGTAATATTGCCACTTTGTTTTCACAGACTAATATCCTGTAACTCTGGTTGTAAAGGAAAGTTAGCCTAATCTTAATGTAATTTCTTATTTTAAACATTATTTAGCAGTGTGTTGCCTTATTATTATTTTGCCTCGAAGAAGGTTCTCTTCAGCATTGGTAAGTAATGTAAGATGTAAATTAATGCTATCCTGCGTATACTTTAATAGACTGTAAACTCATATTACTTATAGAAGCTATTGATAAGTAGCAGAACCTGTATACATCATAAATTCATAATCTTTAGGATTCCTCCTGACACTCCTGAAACTGCCAACATAACAGTCCCCAGTATCAAACTATCATCTAGAACCATCAAGTGTTGCTGTTTCCAAAACACTCCCTAAGATTTCAATACGTACTAGGTAATCAGAAGCAACCTTCTCATACACTGAAGGCAAAACATAGCAAACTCTGCAGAAGGATCATGGCACCATGAGTAGTATCCCCAGAAAGATGGCTTTGAGGTCCAAATAATGCATTACTGGCCTCATGCTAAGCTAGCTATTGGCAGTGTTATATGAACAAAGCAGGCCTATCTCCAAGAACAGCTCTTTTTCTTCCACTGCATGATTACATTCAAATCTAGGAATTCTTGTTTCGTATACCTGCCAGCCTAATACAACTATCATTATCTCACCACTCTGAGGCAAGCATCCCATCACTAGAATTACAAGCTAAAGCAACCTAGCTCGGCTATATATTGATAACATTAGCACTTACACAATATTGTAACAGATCCGCTATTGCAGCTAACTGATTTAGTATTGTCGATACATTAAATCATGTTCATGACTCAAATTTGACAATGTAAAATTTTATTAGCATTGAAAATTCATAGACAAGGAGAGGTTCACATTTGTTGCATTAATTTGTACATTTTTTTAACTTAGAGAGCTGCAAAAAAAAAATTTATTGGTGACCATATAAAGCTTGTTCAAACAGAGGAAATTATCTCTGTGAACTACTTATTGATGCATAAAGCTTGTACATGGTTCAGAAATTTGTTTCCTTTTCAAAAGTAGGATTCCTCATATTTAATTGGCTTGGAGTATTCTTCCATGATTTTCTTCCTCACCAACTGCAATAGAGAAAGAAACATGAGGATGAATTATTTTACCATAAATAAAAAATAAATAAAAACCATAGTACATGGAATCTAGTCAGGACCTTGTTCTAATAACTAATCAGAGATATACATTTGACAAAGTCATTTCTTGCCATATATCAAATGCATCCCATGGTTAGCACAGAGTCTACAAAGAAACTTCAATGGAATACTTTGTAAATATCATCTCATGCATATGTAGGTAGGTCCAACAAGATTTCAACATCCTCACATGACCATGATTTAGCAATATTAATTGAAGCTTGTTAATTTGTCTCCACTTACATTCATGATCAAATTTGACAATGAATGGGAAAAAATTACCTTCATGAACATCGGTGGAGATCGGAATATGTGATGCTGAGTTTTTAGCCAAATGTGCATTGGTGGAAATTGGCAGGTGAGATGTTGTGCTTTTAGCTGAATTCGCAGCTGTGTATTTGGACGATTCTTCATGCCAGAGCAAAGAAGTCACAGCCTCTCTCACCTTCTCCACCACACCAATATCACCAGGAGTTCTCCTTGACCTTGGACTCATTGCCTCAGATATCACTTGAGAAAGTGCTCTCTCATCTTCCCCAGGCTCAAGTTTATGCATCAAATACTCCTTCACTGAAACACCCTTATCCCATATTTGCTCACTAGTATTAGCGTGCGTTCCTATTTCAGGAGCAAAAGAGGAAGAATAAGTTTGTGGAACCGAAGTGCCTGAATAAGTTTGTGGAACTGTCTGGCCTGACAAGGGCTGTGGAGCAATAGCCTCCTTTGATGTGGTCTGTGAAGCTGCTGGTGTTGAAACTGTGAGGCCTTGGACTTTTGAGGCAAGCGCATAGGTTGCATCAGATACTGCAGCATAAGCTGGTGCCAACCTCTCAGTCACTGTTTCAGTTATTGTCTTGTTTGGACTAGTAGTCTTCTCTTTTTCTTGTTCAGCATTACAATTGACACTGCTTGACAAAACATGCTTTTCAGAAATCACAGGTATTGCTCTTGGATGCTGCTTGGCAGTTTCCCTATACGTCTCAGGTGCCAGCTCCGATTCATACACTGAAAATGAAATGATATTATATAGCAGAATCCGCCAAGCTAGAACTTTGTTGATAAGGGGGTTTAGGAATTAGGAAACCACATTGAAGTTTTTGCCGTTTACATCACAAAAAGCAATAAAACAATAAAGAAAGAAAAAACATAGGAACATATCTGTTAAACAAAATGAGGGTGTAATGATTTTACTTGGGGCTCCAAGGTATTCAGCATCTTCTTCTTCTTCTTCTTCTTCATAATCATCCAAGCTGACACCCCAAGAAGGTGTGGTGTTATCATCCTCACTATTCCTCTTCTTGTTGCTGAGAGTATTTCTCAATTTCTTGGCCTTCTCCTTCACTATGGTGAGAACTGATTTCTTTTGAGGATGGGCATGATCTTCTTCTGGGTCATGATCCCTCCCAAATGTAGGTGATGAGGAGTTTGGTGACCACTTTGAACCATCGCCTATGAAAAGCATGATCAAGACAAGGATTTTTCATTGCTCCAAGCATTAAATGAAACATTTAACAAATAAAACAAACCAGCAATGTTATATATAGTTTAAAATTCATGGTATGAATATGTACTAACAAACTCTCTACCACTTGGACCAAAGCACAAATTTATGTAGGATGCTTAAAACCAATGATGGCATGGCTGCAATGAATTACCTCGGAGAAGTTGTTCAAAAGTGGGGCTTGTAGGACTTTTAGGATTATCACCATATCTATGCATGCGGTCAAGACTCATTGTTTTAATTCAGAATAGAGAGGGTCTTAGTGTATTTATGCCTTTTCAAATAACTATAAGTTATGCTGCTCCTTTATCTCTTAACATTGAGAGAAATTTAAGAGAGAGGAACGGTGATCAATTCCGGGGTTCTTGCATGGACAATGAACAAGAGCCACATTTCATCTAGTTCATATATTTGTGGGCTCCATTATTACACTTGGCAACAGAATGTAGCCATTGACTTTTGCTTGCCACTTGCAACTCATTAAGCGTAGGGTCGAAATAGAAATTTTTGACCAGGATGGGAACGACCATTTTCCTCTTCCTGAGGATTATGCCTTGTGACAGAATTTCTTGTGAAAGACATAATTAAGGGGCATCTAAAATAGCCAACGACTCTGAGGAGACCTGAATCTCCTGATCCATTGAAGTAGGCATAGGATTCTCTTACGTTGCATGGTTAATGGCAAAGTTGGCATAAAATCTAAAGGGTAGTATTTATTACGCACGTCCGTACACACATTTTTACGCAGTTTATTTTTAATGGTCCAAAATAAAGTGGGTAAGGACGTGTGTACAACTTTTATCCAAATCTTTTTCTTTTTTTTGAGAATCAACTTTTATCTAAATCTAAATGCTTTAATCGGAAAGATAAAACTTCTCAAAATAAAATAAAATTGGAAAGATAAAAATACATCAGAAATTGTGCTCTCGTTGCATTGTTGGGTTTGAAAGTTCTCTTTTCTTTTTATATTGTTGCAGTGCACTGTAGAACAAAATTTCTTAGAGGAGAAAAACTAAGCCATACCTCTCTTACTTTCTAAGCATTCCATTAGTCAAGTAAACAGAAAGAATAGACGGAAGGAATAAATTATAACATTTTAAAAAAAAAATTGAAGGACCAAACTTAACGTTATATTCAAAATTGCATTTTACCCAAAAGCATATTTCCCAACATTTTTTTCCCAGATGCAGAATAAAGGAAGAAATCACCATCAGAGTTGGATTTGCAATACAAACTAGAAAGGTGTACAAAGATCTTGACTACAATGTCTCACGAGCAATTAAACATGACTTCTTCTGAGCACATAATCCACGCTAAAGGGTGGTTGTTCAGTCCTAGTTAGGGGTAGCCTTCGTCCACATAAGCCCAACTAGAAAGGACTTGAGGCTTTGGTATGCCATTTACAACCTACTTTGATTTGTTCAAGAGCAATGTTCCATCGAGTATTGGCATTTTATAACTCCACAACTACATGCCTAATGGGTAAAGCCATGGTTGCCTTTTTGTCCCACCAATTGGTCAATAAAGCACAAGATATTGCATAACATCAGCAGTATGTCCAGTATGATCAACTGCAAAAGCATAGATCAATTTCCTTATGAACTTGACAAGTTAGAAGAGCTTAAGATTTAACTGATCACCCCGCAGTTGGAAGTTAAAACCATGAGTTGATTTATCCTGAAATTGTTAAATAACCAAGCAGTCAGCTTGACCAACCATCAGCAGAAATACCATTGTTTTTAAATGAAAATGCAGTAAAAGATGCTCCAAATCTTTAGAATCGTCCCCACAGAGAATTCACCATCAATCAAGAAAATTGGAACAAGGTGCTACACTGCTACTACTCATACATGAAAAACCTTTTACATATATTCTTTCTGAAGCATAAGATTCAACTGATCATAATTTTCAAGCTAAAAAAGTTATAGTTTGGGGGGGATGGGCTAAGTTTCTGCTGGAAAACCTTAGAATTGAGAAGTTTCTGGTCTAATTGCATCTACTCAGCAATTACTGCTAGAGAACTCTGCTCATCAGATAGATTTCTCTTGGGTCAGCAGAATTTGTAATGTAGTGGCCCATGAGCTTGCCAAATGGAGCTTCTGCAACGGTTTTAAGTGTTCAATCTGGCCTGATGCTTTTCCTAGGAGGGTTCTGGACGCTCTTTTGAGGGATGAGCCCAGTTGTATTATTGTTTAATGTTTTCTTTCATTCTTTCTTTTTATTCACCTTTTGCAGGGAGAGAGAGAGAGAGATTGTACTATGTAATGGGAGAAAAACTATCCTGAGTAGTATGGAATGTCAAATGTGTTGGAATCTTCCAACCCCATTCTCAATATGCCCAACTCAGCTGATCACCGCATAGCATTAACAGAAGTTTACTCTCTGCCTCTTCCTTAAGAAATGAGTTCAAGATCAACTGCCCAGGGACACCAAGGGAGGATCAAATAGTCCTTTTCTGTCACACTATAGAATCCATTTCCTATTCGTTCACTCAAATCCAACTATAACCAGGAGTTTTCCTCACTCCTGAATCACACATGAGCTTCCGTACTTTGGATGCATCATCCCAGTAACCCCCTGTCTCCAACACATTTGATAGCAACACATAAGTTGCAGGGTCATTCGGGCACAGCTCCAGGATCTTTTTTACAGAACGTAGAGCAATTTCCTTATTTCCATGAACTTGACAAGCGCTTAGAATAGCTTTGTAGACCTGACAGTCCTGGCTCTATTGGCATGCTATTGATAAAGGCTTCTGCCTCATGGAGATTCCCAGCTCGACCAAAAAGATCAACAATTGTAGCATAATGCTCCATTTGGGGAGGTTCAAGAAAATCATCATTTCTCATCAAATTAAAGTATTCAAGCCCTTTGTCCTGCAAACCTGCATGACTACAAGCAGTGAGCACAGCCAGGAAGGTGGTATTATCTGGCTTGATGTGAGTTCTTCTCATCTGTTCAAACAATTGAACAGTCTCTCTACCATACCCATGATGAGCACAACCAGAAAGAAGAGCGTTCCAGGAAATCACGTCATGTCTGTCCATTGATATAAATACTCTCTTAGAATCATCAATAGCACCACATCTTGCATACATGGAAACAAGCCCGTTTTGGACATATAAATTTGCAGCATGTCCACTTTTGAAAACCAAAGCATGGACCTGCTTCCCCTCTTCAAGAGCTGAAATAATTCCAACAGCTTTTAGAATGCTCGTAAATGTGAAGAAGTCTACATCAACACCAGCCAACCTCATTTCAAAGAAGCATTTCAAGGACTCCTCGCCATACCCTAAATTAGAAAACCCAGCAATGACTGCGTTCCATGAGATTTGATCCCATTTTGTGACACTCAAACAAATCTTCCGAAATTCCTCCAAGCTACCACCACATTCCGAATATGCAATCGCAAGGGTAACCACTATATATGCATTAGACTCTAAACCATCCTGAATTACACGGCAATGAATCTGCTTGCAATGATCCAAATAATTAGGACTAGAAAATGAACTCAGCAAACTATTATAAGTTACATAATTTGGCTTAAGATCCCAATGCAGCATATCTTTTACTAACACCATCGCCTCATCTGGTTGTTGATTTTGCGCATAGCCAGTAACCATGGAACTCCAACTTAAGATATTTTTATCCAACATTTGATCAAATACCCGCCTTGAATCATCCACACTGCAGCACTTTGAATACATATCAACTAAAGCTGTTCCCACAACAACATTATAGCAAAATCCTGCTTTTAAACTTAGACCGTGCACCTGAGTTCCAAGCCTTTTAGCTTCCAATTGGGAACAACCCACCAAAACAGCCGAAACACTGAATGGAGTTGGAGCTATCCCCACTCGCAAAATCTCCAAAAATAAATCAACAGCAATTCCCGGGCACCTGACATGCAAATACCCAGAAACCAAAGAATTCCAAGTGACTACATTTCTCTGAGGCATTTCATCAAACATTTTCTGAGCGCTTGAAATCTCACCACATTTACCATACATATCTACAAGAGCACTGCATATATACACATTTGAACCGAAACCCATTTTGATAATAATTGAATGGCCTTGAATTCCAATATGAAGAAGTCCCAATTTGGCGCAAAAGGACATGAATTTGTTGAGAACGTGAGGGTTGAGTAGAGTCCCATAGCCATGCACTTGAAACTGAGCCAAAAGGTCCAAATCAACTGGCCTCGATGATAGCTTCTCGATAGAGCATACAAAATCGTGTTCTGGGTCAGTGTCACTGTGGAAAGTGTGGGTCATTGGAGCGCGGGAAACCACCCGATTGGCTGCTTTCCACAAGGTGCACCGTATTTGAGAAGCAGACGATCGCAAGCGCATTTCCTAACACAAAACTACGCTCTGTTTTTTTTCCGAGTTAACGTTTTATAGCGAATGGATCATTTTATATAGAGCATTTTTTTTTTTTAAATTGTCTCATTTTTTAGTGTTTGATAACGACATTGAAAATAAGTTTAAGAATATTTCCTGGTGTTTGGTATGCAATTTTTTAAAAATATTTCTTGTTTATACTACTATTTAAGAGGTTGCACCGATTTGGGCCGGATTTTTTTTGTTCCAAAATACCCTCGCATCCAACGTTTTATAAGTGAAAACTGTTGAGGACAAAGCAGTAAAAATACATCCATTAACTGCCCCTACAAAAATGCTTCATTAAACTATCTAAAATACCCTCACATCCAACGTTTAATAAGTGAAAACAATTGAGGATATAGTAGTAAAAATACGTCCATTAATTCCCTCTAAAAAAATGCCTCATAAATCTGTTGCAGTCTCCCATCAGTTTACAAATTGAAATTTAAACGTTCAATCTTCTACTTATTCACAATTCCAAAACATTGGCGGTGAGGGATGGATGGAGTCCAGAACTATTCCTCACAGTGGTGATGAATTGGCTATGGGGATTGGTTTATAATTTTGTTGCTGAGTCTCAGAGATGGGCGTGGATCAATTGAGGGATCACAGTTCAATGGTAATCCATATTTTCATTCATTCACTCGATGTATTCTTTTACACTCTCTTTTCTATGCTTTCGTTTTGTGAATTTCTATAATTTCTTTTCACTTTCACGTTGTTATTGTTTCTTTAGATTACTGCATGCTATTGTGATTGATGAAACCCACAATTCGTTCGATAAAATGTGCCATTGGGGTGACAAGTGGCGGCAGCAGAGGAAGCTTGCGAGCTTCGAGTTCTCCACAAGAGTGCTTAGAGATTATAGCTATGCAGTATTTAGAAGAAACGCTACTAAGCTGGTTAGAGTTGTTCACAAGTTATTAGATGATGGTCAAGCTTTTGATATGCAAGTAAGTAACTAACCTTTAAAGCATGTCTTGCGTCCTAGGTTTCTATTCTTGAAAAATAATATTTCAGTCCAACTTCAACCCATCTCTCAATTTTAAGTGTTCTTTTTTTTTTTTTTTCTTTTTCTGAATAAATTATGAACATGTTATTTTAGTTAATATTACTATGTGCCAGGGAAGAGCCAAATTTGTGATGCAATTGGAGTTTGATATGATAGTAGAAAAGAAATCGGTTGATTTAGATGAAGGTCTAAATATAGAAATGATAAATTTTTTCTATGGAAGAAATTTATGAATGAATTTAATTTTAGGATGTTAAATTAAGTCTATTACATCACATACGTTTAATTTAAAGCAAATTCATATAAAGCCGTTTGTATTAGCAATTGTTCTTCAAATT
The DNA here is from genome assembly GCA_019022515.1 of Quercus aquifolioides. Lineage (NCBI taxonomy): Eukaryota > Viridiplantae > Streptophyta > Magnoliopsida > Fagales > Fagaceae > Quercus > Quercus aquifolioides. Next base: position 34,693,688 of record CM032326.1, read on the forward strand.
ACCTAAATGCATGCTTAATGGTTTTGAGAAGAAAGAGTTCTGAATTTTACTAATTATGAAATTTACTTACAAAAGTAAATGAGCAAGACAGGAAGCAAGCCCATAGTGTGTGCTGACATCACTTGATTTTACTATAGAAGAGTACAAGAATTACATAGTGAGATATTTTTCCTTTTAAATTTGTAGGACATACTAATGAGATGCACTTTGGATTCAATTTTCAAAGTTGGGTTTGGGGTAGAATTGAATTGCTTGGAGGGGTCAAGCAAGGAGGGAACTGCATTCATGAAGGCATTTGATGATTCAAATGCCTTGGTCTATTGGCGCTATGTCGATCCATTCGGGAAGTTGAAGAGGTTTCTTAACATTGGCTCTGAAGCTGCCCTTAAGAAGAAAATCAAAATCCTTGATGATTTTGTGCATGGAGTAATTAGGACCAAGAGGGAACTGCTGGAAGTGAAACAAGATTGCGTAAGTTTTAAATTTGTAACAAACTAACAATGCCTATTTGGGGAAACTCAAGATGTATTTGATTATTTGTAACTTCCAATGCTATCTATCTTTTAAAGGACTTTGGTACAATGATATGTACCACTTGCTTTGATAATCTGGACTATTGGTTTAGTTGAATCTTGATGATTTTATTTAATGATTTCCAGAGTGACAAGGAGGATATACTTTCAAGGTTTCTGGTCGAGAGTGAAAGGAATCCAGGCAAAATGAATGATTAATGTTTAAGGGACATAATTTTGAATTTTATGATCGCAGGCAAAGATACAAGTGCAAGCACTCTCTCATGGTTCCTCTATATGCTCTGCAAGAACCCTCTAATACAGGAAAAAGCTGCGCAAGAAGTGAAAGACGTCATTGGTAGTTAAGACAATGGAGCTAAACTTGATGATTTCATGGCTAATATAACTGATGCAACACTAGATCAAATGCATTATCTTCATGCGGCATTGACTGAGACTTTGAGGCTATATCCTGCAATTCCCTTCGTAACTAACCTGGAAACTTTATTCATTTTCAATTTTGACACTAATCTTACCAGCTTCCTAACAAGTATAGAGTGAAGAAAGGGGATGGTGTATACTACATAGCTTATGCCATGGGCAGGATGCCTTATATTTGGGGAGAAGATGCAAAGGAATTTTGTTCCAAAAGATGGCTAAAGAATGGAATCTTTCAATCTGAATCACCATTCAAATTTGTATCATCATTTAGTTGAGTAAATAAGTAGACCTATTCCATGTTTTAGATGTAGTGAATTATTTTATAGTTTTACCTGATGTAAATATTTCAATTTTCTACATTGATCTATCATCTTCTTCATAATAGCTTTTGTAAATATTTTCACATGTATTTTGTAAGTAGTTTTATAGTTACAATTTCATTATATGCATTTTCAACATATGTAAATTTATAAGATTTATTCAGATGATCTTTTTTTCCTCCCCCTAAATGTTAATACTAAATTATAGCATCATCTTCCAATCAATAAAACGTTGATTACTCCATAAACAAAATTGCCAAAAATTGGTGATAATTACAGAATACTAGCCTCTGAGCACGCGCTCACGCGCATGCTCAGAGGCTCTTCTATTGTTTTGGGAAAAAGCTAATAATTTGTATCCATTATAATTTGGGATTACTACATTTTTCAGTCACAAAAAAAACCTAGGGGTGTGATGAAAAATTATTTCACCTGCTAACGCATAATACTCGTCACACCCCTAGGCTTTTTTGTGATTGGAAAATGTAGTAATCCCAAATTATAATGGATACAAATTATTAGCTTTTTCCCAAAATAATAGAAGAGCCTCTGAGCACGCGCGTGAGTGCGTGCTCAGAGACTAGTAATTATAATCAATTTGAGATCAATGATGTGTCATAATTTGATTGGTTAGAATTACATTTTATGGTAGGGTTGCACACACCTAATTAACTAGATAGTTAAACATTAATCATTCAATGAGTAATTGTGCAATTATATTTTAATTAGGGTAAATTTAGAACTAATTAGGTCTGAAATAGGAGTGATTAGAGCCTATTAATGTTAATTGGAAACTAATTTGAGACCTATTAATGCTAATTGTGTTGAAATTATTTTCTAACAAATAACATCTACTCACCATTTCGTTGATATCTCTCAGAATATTTTGAATCCGTGAATGAGGTTAATTTTCCAGAAACTAGACATCCGGGGCTTCAATTTGAGCATAAGAATGAAACAATTCCGATTAGAATTGAGTAAGATATGATTTTTTGAAGTTGGCTTTACAGGTTGTTACAATAGCTACGAGAAAACCGAATTTTGCTTGATCCTCACTCTCACCAATCTCCACATTTAATGCACCAGATTTTCCCAAAGGCTAAAATGAGATCTAGGTTCATGATTCTTTGTCAACCCTCATTAAATGACGTTTCATTCATATTTCCTCCACCACTACTATATAAACCCTCCCTCTCCTTCATTCCAAGATACAAAAACCCCATCTCTTCTCCTCTCTCGAGTTCTAGGAAGTTGAGTAGTCTTGTCATATCTTGATCTTCTTCAGACTCAAGGTATTGAGTGAAACTCACTCTTCCTCTCCTAACTCTTTTTTTCCTCCACCCTTAGGACCTCCCTCAAAAGTCTCATTCTCCACCATATGAATTTTGCATGAAGGTATAATCCTTTACCTAATTGTTTTTTGTGTTGCCATGATGAGAGTTTAAGATTAAAGCATGATAATAATCATTTAAATTCCTTTGAATATGTTTGAATGCTCTTAATTATTCTTATATGTTCTTCACATGTTCTTAGTTGTTCATCACATGTTCATGCATAATACTAGTTTCGATCTCAAATCCACATCAAAAATATGAAAAATATGTTTGTTTAATAATTCCTTTAAATTCTTGAATCTAGGATATCACCATCCACACACATTTACTAGAATTTATTTTTCAATCCAAATGAAATGCTTAATAAATTGAATTAAGGTTTATCACATGCACACACTTTAAATTCAACATGCGAATTGATTGATAACATATTGGATGATGTGATATGAATGTTAGCCACCATAATCTAGAAGACCAATTTCACCGGGCAAGGTGGGTGCCTAACACCTTCCCACTTTGTAATATAGCATCCGAGTTTAGATCAAGGGTTAATAGATCAAATGCTTATCCATGTAATTTTTGATTTCTAGATTGTAACTAGGAAACAAAGTCATGTACTTTATCTTAGATTGTATCTAGGACCAAAGCCATGTAATTTCCTATGATCAATGTAAATTCAATTTCAAATTAATAAAATGAGAAATTTTTCAATTTTGATTTTCTTATTTATTCCAATAATTAAATAAGTGGCGACTCCATTGTTAAACCCTTATTCTAAAGGGGAAAATATAGCTAGTCGAACCTCCATTTTGAGAGGCAACAATACGACTCCACCCATTCACGTGGATTTAACCCAACACCATAAAAAACGGGCCGGGGACGCGGTCTCTCACAACTAAATCCAATAGTTTACTCAATTTCAAATCCTAAATTTTAATTTCTTAAAAATTCCTTCCTATGTAACCTCACTAAAAATTGGAAATTGAAAAATTATATTATACTAAAAATATAAAAAAAAGCATCATTGCACGTGTGAAGCGCGTGTGGTGAGGCTAGTTATTATTATTGTGAGGACTTAAAAAGAAAAGCCCAAGCCCACCTAGAATAGTGGCCCCTAGTCCTTCAAGTCAAGCCCAACACAATAAATTTTTTTAAGAAAGTGGGCTTCTAAATCAGGTGCAATGCTAAGGATTTTACAAATTTAGGACCAACAAAACCAAAGTGATTAGTATGATTGAAAAGAACGACAATTCAATATAAGCTCCTCATCGGGCAAGTCTGGGGATGGGTTTCTCATTTTTTTTTTAAAAAAAATGAGTGATATATTTATAGAATGATGCTATGCTCTCTCTCTCTCTCTCTCTCTCTCTCTCTCTCTCTCTCTCTCTCTCTATGTCTTTTTTCTTGTAAGGTGTTCATCCCTTATTTCTGTGGGGGTCCTTTCCTTATATAGTCCATTTCATTGCATCTCAGCCCTTCATCTGTACGTTTCAGGGGAACCATTTGGATGCTTGTCCCATCAGGACCCTTTTGGAGGTGGTAGAGAGGGCTATGAGTTGTGAAATCACTGTTAAGGGAATCAGGTGTCTTTTCCTCATAAATGCGGCTAGTTCAATTGGTGCAATGCATTAAATGTGGAGGTGGCAGTCACTTTCCCAAATATTTCCCCCTTTCATTGCTTGCACGACTTTATTGTCTTCCCTGAAACTTTACTTTCCGGTGTAGGGAGTTACTTAAAGTATTCCCAAGGTGTCTTTACTCCTCGAGATCCTCGATCGGCAGACCAGTCTACCTTTTCTCCTCAAACCTCTCATTCACAACTTTCACCTATTTCAGAATGATCTTGATGTCTTCCCTCCTCGGACTTGGTCCACGTGTCAAATTTTAGTTAACATATATGTGGATCTTTAATCATCCTCGAACAGGGCCCATAGCCTAAAAATGTGCTCGGATAATTTACTCCCACAATTATTATTGTTGTTGTTGTTGTTGTTGTTGTTATTTGTTGTGTGTGTAAATGTGTGCACATATATATAAATTTAAATAATTTAATCATTAGGAAATACAAAGGTTTGTCACATGTTTGTGTATTGTTATCATGTTAGAATAACCTTAGTATAAGTTAGTGATTGTTCAAGCATTTAATTAGTTTTTATTTATTTATTTTATAAGAAGCATTTGATTAGTTAAGTAGACACTTAGTATATTATTTATGTATAGATGAGTGTGGGTCAATAATGAATACAAGTGGATTGAATTTTTTCATTTAGTTTAAAATATTTTTATAAAAATAATGACAAATAGATAATGACAACAGCATAAAAATAAAAATGTTATGTAAACTCAACTGTAGGGACATGGGGTCGATGACCAATATTGGCCCACTCCCATGGGGATAGGACCAACCCAATATCCATAATATATAGACATAGGATCAGTACTCAAGGATAGCTTGTCATTATTGGACTGGGCTTGGCCCGATGTCAACAAATGGGCTGGAGATGACCGAAGACTTAATAGTCAAATATGGGGTCAGTTACCGAACGTTGTTAGTGCCTTGGGGGAATCTGCTACCGAGCATTGTTTGGCGTCTATTGCAAGTTTCAAGAGAATCTTCAAAGTAGACCAATTTATGAGGGATTTTGAGCAGAAGTGGGGGCCACACGTGAAAAGATGGAGAAGTAATCATTTGGGTCCCCACTAAGGGGAGACTATAAAAAAAAAAAAAATGAGGAAGAATGGAAGGGGTTTGGCAAACACAGAGGGGTGT